>CM067557.1:16520000-17720000 GCA_034509755.1 Anisodus tanguticus
GGATAGTTATGCCATTCAGTCTGAAGAATGCTGGTGCTACTTATCAAAGGGTAATGAACACCATCTTCCATGATTTGATCGGCAAGACGGTGAAGGTCTACATTGATGATGTGGTGGTGAGGTCTAAAGACTTCAAAGATCATTTAGCCGATCTGGAACAAGGACTAAAAAGAATGAGGATTCATAATCTTAAAATGAATCCAGCCAAGTGCATGTTCGGAGTATCGACTGGCAACTTCCTTGGCTTTTTGGTACATAAGAAAGGTATTGAGATAGATCAGAACAAAGCTCGGGCAGTAATGGAATCGGCACCATCCAGAACAAAGAATGAGTTACAAAGCCTGCTAGGGAAGATCAACTTCCTAAGGCGGTTGATATCTAATTCAGCTGGCAAAATAAAGGCTTTCTCACTTTTACTTAGGCTTAAAGGGTCAGAAGAGCTAGTATGGGGCTCAGAAAAGCAAGAGGCATTCGACCAAATTAAAAAGGCCCTAGCAACTCCTCCCGTGCTGGTACCTCCCATGCTAGGAAAGCCGTTGAAATTGTACATCTCGGCTACAGATATGTTTATCGGCTGCCTGTTAGCATAGGATGCCAATGATGGAACTGAAAGGGCAGTTTATTATCTTAGGCGAATGCTCAATGAAGCTGAAACTATATATACACTTGTAGCGAAGCTTTGTTTGTCCTTATTCTATGCTTGTACAAAACTTGAACATTATTTAATGCCACATGTGGTTCACATTTTGTGCAAGATTGACATCGTCCGGTACTTATTGAATAGACCTATTTTGTAAGGACGACTAATGAAATGGGCAATCAAGCTCACTGCGTTTTCTCTCGAGTATAGGCCACTCAGGGCTGATTTCTTGGCCACTCAGTAGCCGATTTCTTGGTAGACCACCTTTGTGTAGATGTGAAGGACCCATGTACCCCCTCTACTGCATATATGGACGTCGTCCCTTGGATGCTAACTTTTGATGGGTCAAGAACCTAGAAGGGAGTCGGAATAATGGTAACTGATCCTAGAGATGAAACATGGAGGTTCTCTTATCGGTTAGATTTTGACTTGACAAATAATCAAGCCGAATACGAAGCTCTCATCATAGGACTCAAACTCCTAGTTTCTATGAAAGCAAAGTGCATCAAGATTCACGGAGACTCTCAGTTGGTTATCAAACAACTGGTTGGGGAATATGATTGCAAATATCCAAATTTGTTGGCCCGTTACGAAACTGCTAGCAGGTTGCTTAATAGGTTCGCATCGTCTACATTAATTTATGTTCCCAGAGGCATGAATGTTGAGGCTAATGACTTAGCACAAGAAGATTTTGGCTTTATAAAGTCTCTACTCACTCTAGAGTATGATGAGCTGTCAGCCGAAGTGTTAGCCATGGACCAGATCGACTTGTGGAAGCAGGTATTAATCAGCTACTTAAAATATCCTTCCACGTGCAAGGACCTTAAGGTTAAGATGAGGGATTTGAAGTATGTGCTAATTGACAGTGATCTTTACAAAAAGAGTGTCAATGGGGGGCTACTCAAGTGCATTGATAAGGCAGAGGCCTTAAGAGTCATGAGAGAAGTTCATGAAGGAATCTGCGGATCACACAGAGCCGGGCCAATGATGAAGTGGTTGATTTATCGTTATGGCTATTATTGGCATACCATCACGGCCGATTGCTTTCAATACATAAAAGGTTGTGAAGAGTGTCAGAGACATGGACCAATCCAATGGGTACCAACCGAGGTATTGCACTTGATCGTGAAGCCCTGACCTTTTAGAGGATGGGCTATAGACCTCATCGGTAAGATTCACCCACAATCAGCTAAATGACACAATTTTATTATTATGGCTACCGATTATTTTACTAAATGGGTAGATGTACAGCCGATGAAGATGGTTCATCAGACAGATGTCATTCAGTTTATCCAACACCAAATCATATATAGATATGGTATTCCTGAGACGATTACAACCGATCAAGGAATAGTGTTCACTGGTTCTAAGGTGGCAGCCTATGCTGAGAAGTTTGGGTCAAGATGATCATATCTTCGCCTTATTACGCACAGGATAACGGACAAGCCAAGGCAACTAACAAGATTATTGTGGACATAATTATTAAGAATGTGGAGGATAGACCGGCAGTGTGGCATCTCACTTTGGATGAAGCTATTTTGGTAATCGAAAACTCTAAGTCTATCGCTACGGGGACAACACCTTATCGGTTAGCCTATGGCCAAAATGCAGTGTTACCCCTGGAAATTCATCAGTAGGCCATGCTAATGGAGTTAGATCAGCTAGATGAAGATTGACTGATGTCCCTAGAAAGAATCGAATCCGGTAAACGGAAAATGGGTAAAGCATACAACAAACATGTTAAACCCAAGAGGTTCGCCGAATGAGACTTGGTTTGGAAAACCGTATTGCCACTTGGAATGAAATATCTAAATTCAGCAAATGGTCGCCAAATTAGGAAGGACCTTCGTAGTAAGCCAACAAATTGCTGGCAATGCGTATCGACTAATAGACATGCATGATGAAGAGCTTGACAGAAACGTAAATGGCAAGTACCTAAAAATGAATTACCCTTTAATTTGGGTATGCGTGAGTAAGCAACAGTGTCAGACCGGCTGCCTAGCCACACAAAAAAAAACTAATTCCCTTCGATTTAGGGAATACATGAATGTGTGATAGCCACAGGTCAGCGGCCTGGTCATAGTTACATAAAAAGGCAAAAAAATATTTCCCTTAGATTTGGGGAATGTGAGAGTAAATAACAGCCATAGACTGGTTGTCTGGTCACAAAAATAGATCCTTCAATTTGGGGTCAATAAAACTAGGAAGCTATGTTGGTTGGCGTTTCACTAGCCGGGGGTTGCTATAGATTATCAGGATTAGCAAAATCCACAGCTGCTTGATCACAAAAACACCCTTTGATTTGGGGTCGATAAAACTGGCAAGGCAAGTTGGTTAACATGTCACCAGCTAGGGGTTGCGCCATATCATCAGTCACGGGGGTTTCAGGAATAGCCGAATCTACCACTGCTTGATCACCCTGGATAGATGCAATCTCTCTTTCATCCTCAGCCGCACCAACGGCTACTACCTCATCTACTCATACTTCTTCGGGAGACCCCTTTTCAGCACCCAGCAAAGGCTTAACCACTACAGTTGATGAGGCCTCGGTAAAATCTTGAGTATCGGCCGATACCTCTTAAACAACAGAAGCAACGATGACTTCGGATTGCAAGTCCATAAGGGTATCGACTGGCAACTCAGCAACACGATCAGCTGGCAAGGGAGTAGTGATTGTCGGCATTGCTTGAACTAGACGGTTTTTCCATGCAGTCCATTCATTCTCCAGTTTAGCCAGCTGTTTGTTACCCACTTTTTAATCCAGTTCCCAAACCACCTACTGGTTACCGAGTTCCCGGATTTTGTTATCCAATTTAAGGATCTGCAAAAAGAAAGAAGAATGGAAGGAGTCATGGGCACTAATAGCTGAGTCTAAGGCGCCTGTGGCCGGAGTAATAGCCCCTATCTCTGCCTGGATCTGCTCCAACTCAACTCACAGTTTGGACAGCTTCTCTTGCTAGTCATTTCTTCGACTGACATTTTGTTGCCTTTCTACATTCACCTCATTAAAAGAAGTCTGAATCCGGTTCTTCTCTTTTCGAAGAGACCCCAAGTGTTGCAGAGCAACAACAGCCTCATCACAGCTATCTTTGGTCATTCTATGTAAAGCAAATAAATCATTCAGGAAGATGTGCTTTTGCGCTACTTTGGGTGGGCTTCAGCCGAAGGATTATCTCCAGTGGTCTCCTGTACAGAAAGGAAAGGTTCAATATAGAGGCATGTGCTCGGAGGCAGTGAAAGACCAAGCATAAAATAAAGGATATACCTCTACGGCTGCCCCAGCATAGGAAGCCTCGGCTGCCTTGGCAGGAGAAACTGTGGCATTGAGGGCAGTCGATGATGGGACTTGCGAATGCACGAGAGCATGAGCCAGGTAAGATGGTCCACCAATAGGAAGGGGAGTATCAGACGCTTTATGCAGCCATCTGCGCCTTATCAGTTGTGGTCCCTGGAGGGCAAACATAAAACATAAATATTAGTAGCTGATGCGATGGTGTTTTAGCCAGCCGAGTAGTATACCTCAATTTCCTCCTCTTTATCAGCAAGAATAGGAACTTCGGGTCTGTGGGGGCCTTCCTCACTATAATTTTGAATGACAACCCCTCCACTTCGTCGGGGTTGCTTGGGCAGTAGTTTCCTGGGTGATGGGAACTCGGTGTCAAAAGCGGTCTCCAGATCAACAAACACTGGAGGAGATGGAGTTGCTGAAAGATACATAAAAGATGTTAGCCGAAAATTCACAAGAACAATCTGGCTGACACATATGTAGAATACAATTTACCTTTTCTCTTCGTCTGCCGCAACCGGATGGAAGACCTTAAGGCAACAAGCCTAGCCGATTTCGAGAAAGCAACTTTCAGAGTGGCTTCTTTTGGCCACGGTTTAGAGGTTTCCGAGTTCTTCTTTTTTCTCGACAGAATTTAACCGATCACAATAGACATCTAAAGAAGATTGAAAAAACTTCTCCTTAGTCATATCCCACCAATCATCAAAAGCGACTGTAGTATTCACTCTCAGGGGAAATGGTTGCTAGTCAAACATAAGAGCTTGTCAAGATTATGATCGGCTAACTTCTTTGCTTGTTCTGCATCAAGAATGCAGCGTTGGGTTGAACTAACAATACTGCAGTGGGGCCACGACACGTGCTGAGTAAAACAGAATTGACTTGCTACAAAGTTTGGCCGATGTGGCTCCGCGGTCAATTTATTATTCCTAGAAGTGGGCTTCAAACCACCCAACAAATCCCTGGCCGTGAGAATCCGCCCCCATATAAGAACCATAGTCCTCTGCTGGGAGAAAGTAAGGTCCTCATCGGCTACTTGACGGACCCAATCAGGGGTGGCCCATCTCTCTAGGACCGGTTGCCAATCTGTATAATGGTCTCTAGATAGACCATACAGGGTAGAGATTGCGGCATAAGCATCCTGGGTCACAAGGGGTGTTCTCCAAAGAGTATCGGCTAATACTGACGGGTTTAACGGAAAGCGGCGGTCATCAAATTTATCGGGGATAAACTAAAGAAAATAAAGAGTAATCCACAACTGAAGGAACCACAGGGGACCGGCTAAGGTATCAAGGTTTCTGGAATCCCTTAACCTCGCCTGGGCATCACCCAAAGCCATATAAAGATAGGTCAAGAAAAGAGATGCCCAGCTGACATTCCTCCCCGAAATGGCTAACACCGCATAAATTTCCATATCTTTCACAACTGCACAAGAGCCCGTAAAAACAAAGTATCGGCTAAACCAAAAAAGTAGAAAAGCATGATGCTCGGCATCATCGACTGGAAGAGGCGATATTCGGCGGTTGTTGGTTATAAACTGGTCGTAGCCTAAAGAAGTCTTTGAGACTTTGATGCCTAAATCAGCAACATCTATATCGCTTAGTACAGGCGCCTCAGCTCCTGGAATCGAAAGGCAAAGTATCGCCGTCACATCAAGCAGTGTGGGGGTATCATTACCCAAGGGAAAACAAAGGCATTGGCAGCGGTCGACCAGTAAACAAGAAAGGCATATAAAAGACCCGATGTTGCAGGAGGAGACAAACTCGGACAGCACAATGGCGTCGTAGACACCTGTGCGCCTCCATTCGACTTCTTTAGCCGACTTCACTCGGTTCAACCAAACAGAATAGTTGGTAATCTTGGCCAGCCAGGTACGTAGACAAGCCAGACAACGGTCATCGGTGGACCAGTCACAGGTAATCAGAAGGTCGTAGTTCCCCGGGCTTAGATGCTGAGAAAGAAGGAGGTCACCTTGTTCAGATGTACCAAAAAGGGGCGAGAACCAGTTGCTCATCTGTGAAGGCAAAAGTGGGGATTAGGTCATCAACAGCCAAACCGGTGCTATCTGATCCCAGAGATAGAAAAGAAGATGAAGACATGATTTTTCTTTTTCTGATGAAGAAATAGGGTTTTTTGAAAAAGGCGAGAAATTTGAGAATGACCGAGAAGATTGAATGAGAAATCTCTTGGTAGGGAGATGTTCTTCCTAAGTATTTCTTTTTTCTTGGAGATATGATTGACACTCTATTGGGAGTCTTTTCATCCAAAACGTGCGACTAAAAATTAGTCAGAAATTAATTGTGGAAGCCGAGACGTTTCTGTGGAATGAAAAAAGAACTTTTTAAAGACCATCATTGTATGCATTTAAGGCAAAAGTGATTGAAATGACACCTACGGCTGCCACACAAAACGACAGCCATTTTGGAATACATCAACTCGACAGCCGCACTCAAGTTAATGTAGGGGGGCAATTGTTAACACTCAAAAGTGTTTAGCTGAATCAAGTGACAACCGAAGGTGGAAAAGGATTCTAAGTCGGTAACTGAGCGAAATCATAGTTGAATCCGTTAGTCCTTACCCTCGGCTAGAAAAGCATAATCGACTATTACAGTAGTCTGGCCGAATTATAATTCCGAGGAACGGCTGAGACCCACACATACTTGGACGCCTCGAAGACCAAGTCAAAGGACCTTCTAGAAAAGGTAGCAACCAGCAACATCCAGAAAGGAGTGTCGTCGATCATGCTAGAGGTCCAGGCGAAAAAATCGACACCACCTCCCCATAGTTGGCTAGTGGATTTAGTGGGTAGTTCGGTGGCTAACATAGGGGGTCACGTTTATTTTTCTTATACTATAAATATAGGAATCATTTGTACAGAAACGACAACACAATCAATCAAAATTTTGATTTTTACATATCTTCATTCTATCTTTATCGCCTTTATTGCACTCTAGCTGTATTTATGTTTCTTACCACTTAGTTTACTCAATTACCATCCTAACACTTTCTGGAGTAGTTGGAAAACCCATTGCTGGAAGTTAGAGTTCCGCTACCGGCTCAAATCGCTTATTTAAGGAATCAATTTATCATCCGATTTCGTCAGCCGATAAAACGGCAAACACTTCGGAGGGAAACAATACATTTCTCAAATTAATATTCTGGTCATCTCAATTTATGGGATGGTGTTTGATTGCGCAATCCTTTTTTTTAAAAATAAATACTTTTAAAATTTATGATCTAAATGATAAATAAATATTTATATGGCTATAAAATTATCTCATTAAAAAATTAAATATTTTAAAGATAAATTAATATAGAACATATACTTTTTTCGGACGGACTAAATTCATTGGGTACAATTTTACTGTACTTTTGATTACTTCATTTGCATTATTTTCGTAATTAAAATTGTTCTAAGGATATGTATTTCCTTTTCCTCTAAATTATACAAGAGTTACGTTTGATTATGACTTTATGTTATAATGGGAGAAAAAGAAAAAAACTGAATTTGAGCTTACTTGTTTCCAAATAATTAATCGTCACTGTGACACCCTAGCTTAGGAGTCTTACATCGGCAAAATACAGGAGAGATGTTGGGTATATAAGTAAGCATGTCTTAAACTCTAATGATGCGTTTTAAAGTTATGCGGGCCCAGACCTAAAGCGGACAATATCACTAGTGGGTCACTATGTGTTTGTTTGATTTATTGATCGAAAGTAGTATTAGTCTGAAAAAGATTGAAAGTAGCATTAAATATTAAGTATTGGAAACAATTTTTTAAGCACTAAAATTAATTTTGTTTAGTTATTCTTTTATTTATTTTATTTATTAGCCATTAAATCTGTATATACGTAAATTATATGTGATGAAATCATAGCTAGATTAAAGCTTCAGCAGATGAAACCATAAAATTAATTATAAAAAACAGCATATTTCAAGTACCCGAAGCAGCTTTAACCTTCACTTCCAAAGGAAGCTTCAAGGAAAAATTCTAAAGGTCTCTAATGCTTCAAAATACATGCTAAAAAGAGAATTATATTGATTTGCTCGTGTGTTTTTTTATCATTCAATACAATCTAAATCTAACAGAGTTCGATTAATATTTAATAGAAACTAAAAGTGTGAACTTTGACAAACTTAAAGGAGAAAATTGTTCAATGCATACTTGACGGACTATTTTGAACGTACACTCAAATATAACAAAACATTTTTTGTCATTTTCTCTACCATTTTACCTATAATTTAAATTGTTATAACCATAAAAATATTAGTATTGTGTTTAAAATCATAAATTTAAAAAAAATTATAAATCATGCAAATGTTACCTCATGTTCTAGATCATAAAATTTAAATATATTTATTTCTTTCTTAATCTCTATATCTATACAAAGTATACCACATAATTAAAACTACGGAGTAAGTACATAACCACGTTTCACTATTCATATTACAAATTACTACTTCCGTCCCATTATTTTAATTGTTGCATTATCTTTTTTCACGTTTATTAAAAAATAATTAATACAAAGTAGAGTTTACAGAGTTATTTCTATTTATTAGATTTTTATAAGACAGCTCGTTGCACTAGCTATGATATTAAAAATGATTATTTTTTAAATGTTAAAGGCAGAATTAAAAATAACTGTCAATTTCTTATTTAATAATAAAGATTTTAAATTAAAATGACAGCTAAAATGGGAGTATTCAACAAGGACCATCTTTTGTCACTAGTGTGACTTTTCCCCTTCAACTCAATGTGGGAGGACTTGAACTGTTGAACACATGCAAATTCACATGGGTTATAACTAGGGCTGGCTAGTGGGCCGGATCGACCCGGTCTCGACCCGATCCGACCCCGCCCCGGTCCCGCCCTGATCAGCCCTAAAAAAAATGGGCACGAGACCTGGGCTCGTCCTGTCCGGGCCCGTCCCGCCCGACTCGTCCCGATCCTGTCCACCCCCTCCCCTTTGCAAAAAATGGTCGTTGCACAACAACCATTTTATATTTTGGCCGTTGTGCAACGACCATTTTTTGCCTCCCCCCCAAACCCCCCTCTACCCCCTTAATATTTATTTTTAACCCCTAAGTTAATATATTTATACTTTAACCCAATTTTCCAACTATAAATACCTCATTTTCTCTTCACCTTTCTCACAAATCTTCCTACAATCTCTCTAATCTCTCAACTCAATCTATCTCTATACAAGTCTACAATTACATTGCCTATTAAATATTTTATTTTATTTGCTCATTTGTATAATTGTATCAAAGTTAAAAAATTGGGATTAAAGTTGGCAACTAGCTTGAGGATCATCCATCGAGCAAAGTTTCTATTTTCAACCTCGATTACACATCGACGTTACGTCGGTGTTTGGTACCTTCGTTCCTTCTTTAAATTATTATTGTTACTTTATTTTAATTACCGCACTTAATTTCATTATCTTTAATTATTTATTAGCATAATTAAAATGTAAGGATTAAGATATATGTTTAAGGGTAAGGGTGCTTCTTCTAGTAGGGCTAACAAGGGCAGGGGTACTTCTTCTAGTCATCCTATTTCTAGACAGGATGATTTGATTGATTACACTCATATAGATGAAACTGGATTTTTTAATGATATACCATTAGACGATGAGATATATTCTGCAACTCAACCAGACTTTAATTTAGAAGATAATCTAGATGACACACCCACTAATCTAGATGACACACCCACTAGTGCACCTCAAACTGAAACTGGAACGCCTCCTATTCCCCCTAGCATGAGACGAGGCCCCACACAATGAAAATTAAAATATGTTGCATGGGAATTTTTTGATAGGGACCAAGAGAATGAAGTAGTTAGATGCAGAATTTGTAATTTTTTATATGAACAACTACTTGTTGCTTATGAATATAGAAGACCTATAACTTTATTTTTTAACGGCCATAATCGAAATCCAACTGATATGGTTGTAGATAACGATTGGGAAAAAAATTCAGAACTTATTGTATTTTTAGAGAAATTTTTTCAAGCAGCTAAAGAATTTTCTGGTATATATTATCCTACTATTTCAACTATGTTATTTTATATAGCTCTAATATTTTTATTACTTAGTGAATATATGAAAAATCCATCTTATAAGGCACCTATAAAAAAATGTTTATCAAATTAAAAAATATTTTATTCATATTTCCACTATTTATATTATTGGTGATGTATTAAATCCGACTATTAAAATAGACGGTTGTAAAACACTTATTGAAACTATTTATGATTGTATAGCAGTACTTCCACCTCCAACTCCAAAAAATCCAAATGAACAACCACCTAAGGAACCAACTAAAGAAGAAGTGTTGTCTAGCATACACGATGAATGCAAAAAAGTATATACGCATTACCAACAAGAAAGTGCTAGCAACCAACCGGCTTACCTACCATCTTCTTCTTCTTCTTCTTCAATACAACCTAAAAAAGACATGATGATTCTGCGGCTAGTATTGAAAGCCTTAGACATAGAATGTATAGTGGTACCACTACTAATCAAGTTAGCAAGTTTGATGTTTTTGTTTTGCAGGGTGTTGTACTGTACCAATCAGTTCTCAATGAAAAAGGACGTGAAAACCTACTGAAATACTGGAGGGAGAATGAGAAGACATTTCCGACACTATCAAAGATGGCCCGAGATGTGTTGAACATTCAAACGTCATCAACATCGTCTAAAAGCATTTTTTCTGTCGGAAGATTTCAAATAAGAGAGCACAGACACTCATTAGCGGGAAACAGCTTGGAGATTGCAATTTTATTCAGAGATTGGATACGAGCGAAGCGTAGAAGGTGAGGTCAACCGGAGATCAATGAAGAAGACGACGAAAATTGCAATGAAATCTTATTCGACGGAGGTGGAAACGACGTCGAGTAATTTGACCAACAAATTACAATTCCAACCGAAGAACCATAAGACATTGTGAAGAAACTAGAAAACGTGTTTATAAATATGTGATTTTTTAATTGCAATTTTACTATGTTATTTGCAACTTTCAACACCACAAAGTTGCAATTTTGAAATATTATTACAAAAAATCATATTTCTATTAAATAATATAAGTGGCACAAAAACAAATTTGGGATATTTTTATTACACTATCTTGTTCAATTATTGAGGTATTTATATATGTTATTTTATAAATTAAGTGCAAAAAAATCAGAAAACCCGATCCCGCCCCATCCCGGCCCATCCCGGCACGATAAGACCGGTCCCCTTTTCTGATGGAACCAGGAACAGAACGGGACATCGGCGGATCCCGCCAATCCCGTCGGAGGACCAGTCCCACCCTCCCCCAGTCCTGTCGGGTCCCATCCATCGTGACCCGCCCCCCTGGTCACCCTTTGTTATAACTATTCAATGTCAATTTGATCCCAAAAAGTAGTAGAAGTCATTGGGACCTCCTCCACGTGAGGAATATTATCATACTTTTTTTTTATGTCCAGCTTCCCAGCTTACGCCAGAATATTCCTGGAGATAGTAGTCCCGATCCCTCAGTAGTACTACCAGTAAATCGCGGGATGTGTCTGAATGACCAAGGTTTGAGAATAGAGCAACTGATATCACCTACAAGGTCCTACCCCAGAAGAGAGCAAATTGCTCTCACCAGGTTTCGAACCAACGTTTCAGACCTCCAACTGGATTTTAAGTTCTCCTCCTTTGCCATCCAGCTATGCCCGAGGGACTGGAACATTATCATATTTGTCCACACTAAAACTAGTTCTCAACTACTGTGCATGTAAGACTGATATTTTTTGTTCAAACATATAGTCATGCCCTCATAAGTGTTGGCTATCTTTCGCTTTAACCCAATCTGGAAAGTGCGCACATAATAGGGTCATCGTTTAAGACATATCCTAAGTGTATAAAACTTTATAAGTCTATTCACTTTGGAATAATTTTAATATACATAATTGAAGTTATAAAAATTTGTTTCTGAAGTTGTTATGTCACATAACTCTAGACATTTTACATTCACTTTAGTCGCATATGCTTGAAGTTCATGTTGGTGAATAATATTAAATATTCACTATATTTCATGTAATTATTAGTGATGTATAATTATGGTAGAAATAGGATCTCTATTGTATTAGGATTTTACATTGTACACGCTATATATATTTGTATTAATGAGAAACACTCCTCAAGGGAGATTAATACAATTCTACATGATATCAAGAGCCAAAAAATCTAAACCCTAATTATTTTCTTCATCCTCCCTCGGTCTTTGTGCTCCCTTTCATTTTCCTTCACACGAGAAATAATCAGAAAGCACATACCTTTTGTCCTAGATTTCTGCTCTCTGTTTTTCGTCAGTATTCCTTTTCCGAGAAACAAGAAAATTGCAAAACTTTGTCATCTGCTTTTGTGTTCCCTTTCCTTTCTCCTTTCCCGAGAACAATCAAAGTTTTATCCTTTACCCGAGAACAAAATAAATGGCTTCCTTGACTCCTCCCAATTCTCCCCAGTTTGCGTCACTTTCCCTGTCGTCATAAACAACCTACCCGCCCACTGTCCTGGAGCCCACTAGTTCGCTCCAGGCCTTCCCCAAACTAATTTGGGCCAGGTTTTCAAAACAGTGACTCGTCAGCAGCCCGACAATGCGTGGTATATGAATAAGGGCGCCACGTCTTACCTTACCAATAATTCTGGTAATCTTCCTCAACTGCGACATTTAAATACTTCATAATCTATTATAGTCGGGAATGGTTATCGCATTTCAATTCAATGGTTTGGCCACACACTAACCCCACCACTGCATCCCCACTTCTCCCTTAAAAACGTCTTATATGCCCCGAACATTATCAAGAACCTAATCTCCATTACAAAAAATTTCACCAATAATTCCATTAATTTTGGCCCCTTTGGATTTTCTGTAATGGACCTCCGTATCGGGAAACTCCTTACGAGTTGCAATAGTGAGGGGGACCTCTATCCTTTCTTATCCACGTCCGGTACCAGTGTAACCCATCCTACATCTCTAGCTGCCCTCGTCACTTCTCCCACCATTTTAACAATAATATCTCCCTCAACGTGGCATAGTAGACTTGGTCATCCGGGTTCTCACATTTTTTATTCCCTTAAAACGGAAATTAAATCCAATGTATTAAAGGGATCTGTCTCATAGTTGATCCTCTTGTCATCTAGGGAAACACGTTTAGACTACCATTTAGGTCTTTTATGAGTATTAGTTTTTCTCCCTTTGATATTATTCATGCAGATTTATGGACTTCTCCCATAACTAGCAACTTAGGCCACAAATATTATTTGATATTTTTGGATGATTTCTCTCACTTTCTTTGGGTCTATCCGCACAAACTCAAATCTCAAGTGTTCTCCAAATTCATTGAATTGTGTACACTGGTTAAAACGTAATTTGAAAAAGACATAAAAACATTTCAATATTTCCATTTTTCATTAATTTTGTGCGGCTAATGGCATAATTTTTCATTTCTCGTGCACCCACACCTCCCCTCAAAATGGTAAAGCTGAAAGAATTCTCCGCACCATTAATAATATGATTCGTACCCTCTTTTTTCATGCATCTCTCCCCCTACGTTTTGGGTATATACATTAAAAATGACATAACACATTCTTAACATTTTAGCTACCCGTGCGATTCAAAATAGGACACCCACTGAATTCTCTACTGACAGATCCCTACCTATGACCACATTAGAATTTTCGGTTGTCTGTGTTACCCAAATCTGACATCCACGGCCCCTCACAAATTAGCACTCTGATCTACTCTGTGCGCCTTCCTAGGTTTTTCGTCAAACCATAGAGGGTAGTTGTGCTATGAGCTCTTTACCGATAAAATCATAATTTCTCACCACGTCACCTTTGTTGAGTATGTTTTCCCGTTTGACAACATTAAAAAATTCCGAGTCACTGATTACCAATTCCTCAAAGATTCTGACACATCACTGTTTGTCCAACAAGCACTCCATCATGTTGTCACTATTTTGGCAGCAGCCGACGCACCCATTGTTACTACAGATCCATCACCTCCCGGTCAGGTCACTACCACCACCGGTAGTCCCGTCGTTAACTCCCTACTTCATCCCGTCAAATTTTCCACCACAGTCTAGTTATCACATTCCCAAGTTGCCCCATCGGCTCTGCCATCACCGGTGGTAACATCCTCAACCCTCTGTGTCATCCCATCAGTTCTACCACCACCGAAAGTCCAGTTGTCAGCTCCCCAAGTTATCCCATCGACTCTGCCATCACCGGGTGGTGCAATCCTCAACCCCTTGTATCATCCCATCGTGTCTGCCACCACACCCGACATATCGACCAAATATCATACCCGACCCCATGACATATCTACCACACACCGGCAAAGCCAATCGGAAAAACAAGTGCCACCACCCATTGTTGCCACTCCTCTTATCGCCCAAACCAGCAACCTCACAAACCCACCATCACCGAACCCAGCTTCGTGCAACCCATATCCCGCATATCTGATGAGCCAATTAACCCCACCGAACCTCTTGCCATCTCCAGATACCACCAGCTAATTTCCCCAACCCGATCTACCCCTAATACTACTCCCAACCGTCACTGATATACGGATTCCGACCCCACAACAAAACCCAGACCCGACACCAACCAACAATTCCCAACCTGCCCCTGCCCCTGCCCCCACGCACCATATGGAAACCTGTGCTCAACACATGATTTTCAAACCCAAAGTCTAATTTAACCTCTCCACACAAACCATATCCCCAATTTCCAAAATCCAAAATTAGACAAACTTGACCCTAATTGGAATGCGTCTATGTGTGAGGAATTTACTGCTTTAACGAAATAGCACACTTAGGATTTGGTTCCTAGACCGAATGGGGTGAATGTGATCCGATGCATGTGGCTATTTCGTCATAAATTCAGATATAGTGGTGACTTAGAGAGATATAAGGCACGACTTGTGGCTAACGGCACTAATCAGCAGTAGGGTATTAATTTTGGTGAGACATTCAATTTGGTTGTTAAACCATCCACTATTCACATAGTTCTGAGTATTGTCATGGGTAAGCATTGACTGATCCATCAGCTTGATGTAAAGAATGCATTTTTACATGGGGCCTTAAAAGAAACTATTTACATATACCAACCGCCAGGTTTTGTCCATCTTGCAGCCCCTCATTATGTATGTCATCTTCGTAAGTCACTTTATGGTTTGAAACAGGCCCCCAGAGCGTGATATAGTCGCTTTGCTAATTACATTATGCAGATTGAGTTTGTTTGCAGCAAGTGTGATAATTTTCTCTTTATTATTTATCGAGGTCGTGACATTGCCTATTTATTGTTATATGTGGATGATATTGTGCTCACTGCCTCATCTGATGTTGTGAAAAATGAGATCATTGCAATGATTAAAATTGAATTTGCCATGACTCACTTGGGAAAGTTGAGTTATTTTTTGGGGATATTAGTGACTAGATTTGCAGATACTATGTTTCTATGTCAGCATAAGTATGCAGATGAGATTGTGTACATGGCTAAAATGGTTAACTGCAAGATCATGTCTACTCCGGTCGATTCTAAATCGAAGCTAAGTGTTGTTGATGGTGATCTAGTGTCCGACCCGACACTTTATATGAGTCTTGCAGATGCACTTCAGTATCTTATATTCACCAGGCATGACATTGCTTATGTTGTTCAGCGGGTGTTTTTGTTTATGCATGCCCCCAGGGAGCCTCGTTTTACTACTTTTAAGCGTATCATTCGATACGTTAAGGGCACACTTGATTATGGATTGCATATATACCGCTCTGCACTGACCAGGTTGTTGTCATTTATGGATGCAGATTGGGCAGGTTGTCCGAACACGAGACGCTCCACCTCCGGCTATTGTATGTTCTTAGGGGATAATCTCATTTTATAGTCGGCCAAGAGGCAAGCCACCTTATCCCGTTCAAGCGCATAAGCAGAGTGCAGAGGTGTTGCAAATGTTGTTGTTGAGATCTGCTGGCTCCGGAACCTTCTTTTGGAGCTTCAGTGCCTCTTGCATAAGGCGTCTTTGGTATACTGCGATAACATATCCGCCATATATTTATCTCATAATCCGATTCAGCATCAGAGAACCAAGCACATGGAGATGGATATATATTTTGTTCGTGAGAAGGTTGCTATAGGACATGTTAAGGTATTGCATGTGTCATCTTCCTATCAGTATGCAGATATCTTCACTAAAGGACTACCTAAACAACTATTCCTCGACTTCAGATCCAGTCTAAGTGTCTGGCCTCCTCCCGCTCCGACTAAGAGGGTGTGTTAGTGAATATTATTTAAATATTCACTATATCTCATGTAATTATTAGTGATGTATAATTATGATAGAAATAGAATCACTATTGTATTAAGATTCCACATTGTACACACTATATATATTTGTATTAGTAAGAAATACTCCCCAAGAGAGATTAATACAATTCTACAGTTCAGGTATTTTTGCATGCGCTTCGATCATAAAATGGATGAAGTTCGGCTATTTTTAATGCACTTCAACCACATATCACTGAAGTTCAGGTATTTATGTTTGAGATTCAACTGAATAATTTTTTGAATAATAATTTTTCTTCAAATTTGAATAATCTAATACATGATACAACGCTTAAATCTACTCGAAATGAGCTCAAATTAGAAATATAAGTTTCAACTATCATAATAACAAGTCCTAATAATCAAATTCTCAAAACAACAACTAATTAAACAAAATCATTATGATAATTTGCTAATATTTTTAAGCTTTTTCAATAACATCAACTTTATTTAGACTCATTTTTTATATTTAAAATTCACTTCTTCAAAGCATTATACTTCAATTGTTATAAATTTTTAAAGAAGAAGAGGAAGGAGGGAGAGGAGGAGGTGGCAACGTGTTTTGTCTAATGTCTATTGAGTACATATCAAAAAATTATGTACAAGCTAAATAGCAGTGTTCAAAAAGGGCCTACCATAAATAGTGTAGAATTTCTTTTTCCTATATGTAAATTTAATCTTTTAAATAATTGAAATTGAACAAAACTACCCAAAGGGAAAAAAATAAGCCTTCCCACATAATTCATTTTATGTATTCATATAAAACAACATAACACTAAATGTAATTACCACTTAACATACAACCCAAAAAATAAGCATAAATAACCACTTTTACACCAAAAGAAAAAACACATAAAGGGCTCACTCTCCTTTGGAAAGGGCTACTATAAACAACACTTATAAGCATTTTACAAAATAGTAGGAAAACTGCCCAGTTCAACTTAATGAGCTAAACAGTTGACAGTATATAGGTTTTTTCCCAGAGCTTATTTTTATGAGGTCCTGATTCTAGAGTCCAATGAGCAGGAAGTATAAATATTTCTAACCGGTTCGAACAAAATTTTCCTTCTCGGCCAAAAACAAAAGATATTAAATAATTTTCTTAGTAAGTGTACCAAACACTAAATGACAGATAAAAATTACTCAAGGGAGTATAAAAGTTTGCACTTATTGTGTTTTAACATATCCAAAATATTTGGATTTTTCTTCCTCGAGAGGTGTTTGATTTCTTGTAAATTGTAATGAGTCTTCTAAGGCAGTGATTAGAGAATTGGGAGTCATTTTGGAACTTTAATCTCCACTTTTAGTACATATGAAATAAATTATAATTAATAGATTTAACTTATGGCAATATAAATAATGTTCTGGATCTAGAATTTGACCTTTATGGATTAGGATTAGAAGTTTCACTACAGACCATTTGAATTACTAGGTTCGAGATCTATTGTTTCTACTTTGTTGTTGATCTTTTTAGCACATCACAGGGTTTGAATCAAAATTACTATTATACTCAAATGAATCATAGCTTATACACTATTTTTTATATAACCTTCTAGTCTAAATATTACTTATTTACCTATCAATATATATAAGTTAAACTCTAAACATGAGTTAAAATTCTATACAATGATAGTGTAGAAAAATGCTTACACGATCAGTTCATTTATTAAATAGTTTCTGATAGAATATTATCATATCTTGTATATTATCATTGATAGAATATTATCATATTTTGTATATCTTTTATATTAGGTGAATTTATATTTCAGTTGTAATTAGGAAGATTTAGTTACCTAGTTTGTAACCATGTAAATAATTATGTAACACTATATATATTGTACACAATAATCAATGAAAGGCAGGGAACATATTCATTTATGGTATCAGAAACCAAACCCTGATTTCTTCCCAACCGCCGCCCCCCTCCCCCCTCTCGGCAGCCACCCTCTTTTGCCGACGTACTCCCTCTCCCATTTTTTCTTCCAATTCTCAAAAAAAAAATCTCCATTCCTCTTCTTTCCAAATTTTCAATGGTTGAACAACCTAAATTTCATCATGCTCTTGTAGTCAACAACATTAAGAAATTCATTCTCATAACTCTTGAGATGGAAAAAGTTTAGTATTCATCTTCGGCGGAACTGTTTAAGATCCATTGTCATGTATACAAAGTCATCGATCACATCATCCTTCCAAAATCAAAGCCCACTGCCGAACCCCTAGAGAAACATGATGACGAACTTTGGTCATGTCTAGATATTGTTGTTCTACAATCGATCTACGGCACAATCTCGAACGACTTATTACATACAATCATTGAAACCAACGCTACTGCACAACAAACTTGGGAGCGATTGGAAAGCATCTTTCAAGATAACAAGACACAATGTGCCTTGTATTTGGAAAATCAATTCAAGGACATTCAGCAGGACGATTTTACTAATGCGTCAACCTATTTTCAAGTGCTCAAGATGATTTCCGATCAACTCTCCAACGTCGGCGCACCGATCACCAATCACTGATTGGTGATGCAACTCATTGCGGGTTTGAATGAATCTTATGACGATGTCGTTACTATGCTTCAACAAAGCACGCCATTGTCTCCATTCTATGAGGCCTGTTCGAGACTCATCCTTGAAAAAACATGAAAAACCAAGTGGGTCGCGGTCAATGCAATCACCGTCGACACCGCCCTAGTAACCACCAGCGGCACAATTACCAACCCGAGGGGCTCGGTTTCAGCCCCGCAACACCGATAATCCAACTATCCAAAATGTGGCTCACAATCCCGGACCAACAACAAAGGGCAAAATTTTGGTTGAAACCGCAGTGGTCGAACCGAAAATAGTAGCAGCGGCAGCAGAGGGCAGCCCCCACCGGCCTGCTGCCAGCCGCAGGAAGTAGCCTCCATCGTGGGCTGCCTACTTACCATGAGCTGCGTTGGCCCCACCGTCTTGGGCTTCTCTACCGTGTCCCTTCCCGAAGTCATCCTGGACCCCACCTTCGGCCCGACAGCCCCAGCCAGGCATCCTCAGCGCACGTCCACAACAGATATATAATGCACATGTCTCTCCTCATTCAACCTATGCACCAACAGATATTGAGGTGGTTATGAATACGATATCTCTCAATGCATCAGACAACGGTTGGTACATGGATACTGGCGCCACATCTCATATGACGGCATCCCAAGGTACCCTCTCGTTTTATTTCAATATGAGCTATTTAAATTGAAATATTATTGTTGGCAGTGGACAAGGCATTCCCATTCGAGGTTATGGACAATTATCCCTCTCCCCACCACATCCACCGTTAGTCTTAAACAATGTCCTCCATGGCCCGAAACATATCAAAAATTAATCTCTATGCGTCATTTCACAACCGACAATAATGTTTCCCTTGAATTTAATCCTTTTAGTTTTTCTGTGAAGGATCTTATGACAGGGACGCGAATAATGAGATGTGACAGCAACGGGGACCTATACCTTATCATCACCACCGTTGGTCATCTAGCCTCCTCTCCATCAACCCTTGTGGCTCTTTCATCTTCTTTATGGCATAATAGATTAGGACATCCGGGAGATTCTGTTTTATACTCCCTTAGCAAAAATAAATTTATTCAGTGCAAACATGTCTCTACTACTCCTGTCTGTGAATCTTGCATTTTTGGGAAACATGTCAAATTGCCATTTTATTTTTCGTCCACCTGTACTTTAATGTCATTTGATATAATACATAGTGATTTATGGACTTCTCCCATTTTAAGCACGGCCGAGCATAGATATTATATGTTATTTTTAGATGATTATTCCAACTTTCTATGGACTTTTCCCATTAGTAATAAGTCTCAAGTCTATTCTATTTTTTGTCCTTTAGTTCTTTCATAAAAGACACAATTTGAAAAGATTATCAAATGTTTTCAATGTGACAATGGAAGGGAATTCGATAACCAACAATTCAAACTGTTCTGCGACAAATACGGTCTTATTTTTTGTTTTTCCTGTCCACATAACTTTCCACAAAATGGAAAATTCGAACGAAAAATTAGAACCATAAACAACTTAATTCGTGCCCTCCTTGCCCACGCCTCTATCCCCCTATTTTTGGCATTACACACTCTCAATGGCAACCCATCTCTTGAACATTCTCCTAAATAAGTCTCTCAAACACAGGTCACCCACTCAAGTGCTCTATCTTCGATATCCTTCCTATAAGCATTTACGAACTTTCGGATGTCTATGCTACCCCCTTCATCCCTCCACTCAAATCAACAAGATACAACCTCAGTCATCCTCGTGTGTCTTTCTTGATTACCTCCTAATTATAGAGGTTACAATTATTACGACTTATCAAGCTGAAAAATAATCATTGCTAGGCATGTCATATTCGATGAGTCACAATTCCCCTTTGTCAAACTCAATTCTCCACCTCCAAATTCCTATGACTTCCTAAATGATGGTCTAAATCCCCTTCTAATCCATCACTTGCAAAATCAGTTGTCATCATCACCTCCAATTTGTTGTTGATTTGTTTTGGATAATCTTAGTTTGTAGGTTTAATGTGTATGTAATGAGTTCATTACATTTGTAAATTTATTGATGTGTATGGATTTGAATTTGAAAAAGAAATTTAGATTATTGTTTTGATTGAAATTGGCTATATTTATGTTCAATATCAATATGAATGTACATTTCATTGGTTTTGAATTTTAATGTGTATGAATATGAATTTGATATACATGTATATCTAACTTAACATTTGAACTATAAATTAGTTTAAGTTTAATTAATAATATAATGCAACTTAACTTATACTTTAATGTTTATATTTGTGAATATTTTTGTAGATGGATCATTGTATATGGATGTATAATAGGACTAATAGTCAACATGTGGGTGTTAATGATGAATTTGTTGAATGTGTTAAAGGGTTTATCATACCTGAAATGTCACTTGATCCTTACCAAAGTGAAGGGGTAATTAGGTGTCCTTGTTTGAATTGCAAGTGTATGACGTATTTTAAACTAAAACGGTTAAGCTTCGTACATATCGTAATGGATTTAAGGAGAGATATTTTGTTTGGACTGATCATGGAGAGGTTGATGGGGTTAATGGTATATATTATAATTTGGTTGTTGGTGAAAGCTATAGGTCGTAGGAAAATATTCATGTCCAATACGATGGAGTTAACGATATGGTCAATGATGTTTTTTGGATACATTCTGGGTTTGAACCTGAACAAATTATTGAGAAATCTCCCAATGAAGAAGCACTGCGCTTCCATCAAGAATTAGAAGAGGTTGGTCGTCCACATTCTAAGTTGTATGTTGCACTTAGACTCATTAATAGCAAATCAGATTGGAGTGTTGATGAAGGTGTTATGGACTCTATGATTAAGCTTGTGGGGGAACTAGTTAGTCCTGAATTCAACAACAACAACATACCAATGTAATACCAAATTACTATTAGCCAAAGATATTGATCTTCGAGTTAGGATTGACGTATGATAGAATTCATTATTGTCCAAACGGTCGTATGTCGTTCTATAAGCAAGATGCTAATTTAGAACATTGTAAATTATGTGGACATGCTCGTTTTAGGGGGGCTCCTAGTTAGAAGATGATTCCAATCAAGTTGAAATATATATATTTTGATGTTTTTTGGCAGGTGTGGTTGCTGAAAACCAGCAGAATTCTGCTGATTTTTTATCAGAAAATCGATGACAAAACCAACTGATTCCATCATTTTTTAATCAAATAAATTAAATCTGACAGACTCAGTTGATTTCCCATAAATATTAAAAAATTAATTAAAAAATTGACAAAATCTGTCAAATTTTTAATTAGTTTATTTTTCATTATAAATTCGACGGATAAGAAAACCGACGTGGTCCATCGGTTTTTAAATGACGGGCCAAAACCCGATGGAAGGGTTTTCATCAATTTTCCGTCGGTTGTTTAACCAAAGGACCACGTCGGTTTTTGACTATGTTTTAGCAGCATGCTTGTGTCATATTGCAATCCCCCCCCCCCCCCCTTTTTAATTATTGAGGCCTTTAGTACTAAGGTTGTGCACTTTCATTAAAAGTTGACTTCAACTTTTTGGTAAGCATGTTATATATTGCCTTGCAACTTTCAGCATTTTTCTTATTTTAAATTGAAGACTTCTATATGACATCATGTGAATAAGAGAATTATTGCTAAGGAAATGATTATCTTTTCTATTTTTTGAAGCTTTCGAGGAATTTGTTCCCTCCCATCAAAATAAAAAAATAAATAGGTAGGGTGAAAAATACTAAAAGTAGAACTTGGGCAAAGCGAGAAATGAGATGATTGGGATCCCACTCTTTCTCAATATCATATTTTTTAAAGTCATGAGATTTGAAACATGTATATATTATTATACATAGTAATAATTTTATAAGCATTCATTTACCTCAAATATACCTAGTTCTAGTTGAAAGTAGTGTTGATTATTAGTATTAGATTCGTGGTTTTGGTTTAGTTTCGCTACTGCAACAGAGTATGGAGTGTTTGACTAAGTTTATAAGCAAGTTAAATTAACTTATAAAACACTTTTTGATTTACCTAGGAGTTTGACAAACATAAACAATGCTTATCAACCAAATGCGTATAAGCTAAAATCAGCCAAAATCCACAAATTTATCACCTCCAACTTATGATTTTATAGTTTACAAACACTTTTAATTTGACTTGATATATTACGATCTTATCTCTAATATCATTAGTATATATGTAACATATATACAAGTAGCTCAGCTGGTTTTCTATCTGAACTTTCACATTGTTGGTGAGGATTCGAATTCCCATGTTGTAATCCCCTTCTCCTACCCCTATGAAAAATATATTTGTTTTTAAAAAGAAGATCTAGAAAGACATAAAATTGAAATAAAGCACTTCTTTCCAAAAGTTTCATACTGTAAGCTTGGCTTGTAGTGCAAGTAAAGCATAATGTAGAAGGCCAAATGTCATTTTTTAAATCGAGAAAGTATTGCAAAAAAATCCAAAGAAATGATATAGACACTCCCCTCACGTCTATCTACTAATAAGAGCCAAATTGTACAAAGCCCAACTCCTTTAAAAACCTTCACATCTAAGAAATAGTGGGTATAAGTTTAGCTCGTTTGCTCCTTTAAATTACTCGCAGCGTAAGCGACCACAGAAGAAGGAAAAAAGTATCATAAGGTAACGAATTTAATTGCATTCAAGTTGTTAAGATTACTTATAAGAATTGCTATTGCAAATCTATCAACGCCTAAACTTACTTAAGATAAGTCGGTTCCCTTCCTCAGGTCATTCTTCAAATCCTTTTTTTTATTATTTTTTATAGGGAAAGGGAAATATGGGGAGCTTTGAGACTCAAGTGAAGGAGAGAGCACACGATCTAAAGAACCTTTTAAAGAAGGGAGTGAAGATTGTTGGAGATTCTTGCAAGAAAGGTTGGTACAAGGTCAAGCACATAAGGAGATGAAGGAAGCTAAGCTGAAATTTTGGAGGAAAAAAAATTGATCTTTTCTTTTTAACATATATGGTGTAGGTTTCTTTATTAATTTTATTATCTTTGAGGGGTTTTTTTTCTTTTCAAATTTTTCGTTGAAGGGTTGAGGATTGGAGAAAAATTGGGTTTAATTCTCTAGCTATAATTTGGTGAATTTTGCAGCTTGGATCTTGAGATGTTGAAAAGAGTATTTGGTATTTTTCTTAGGGTTCTATATTCAATCTTTGATATATGTGTGATCATTACCTGGTTTTTCTATTCTAGCGTTTAAGTGTTTAATCGTGAAAGATCCTGGGCGGATATTTCAATTTAATGCTTCACTAAATTTTAGTTTTTGAATATTGGTGATATGTTATGCCAACAACAACACACTCAATATATTTTTATAAGTGAAGTCTGAGGAGTGTAGAATGTACGCAGATATTATCTTATTTTTGTAGGGTGATAGAGAGGTTGTTTCCTATCATCAAAAGAAATGTAATCATTGTAGTATTGTAAGGGAAATAATACAACAAAAAATGAAGATTCAAAACAATGAAACAATTGGTGATATGATGGAACAAAAACAAAGGTATTAATAGTGTGGTAAGCCACTTTTCAATCATGTAATTAAAAAATTGTCACAATCCTTGATTTTCAAATTTCACAGTTAAAATTACATGCTAATATCATGGAGTTTTACTTGTGAAATTTCAATTTTTATGAAAATGACTGTATTTTAGTTACATGGTCGAAAAGTGGTTATTTGTGAATTTTATCCAAAATAAAACAGATATTTAGTGCTTTATTTATGTGTAGTTTTATTGGACATGGAAGTTTTAAAAAAAATATTTATATTTTTGAAGATTATGATCTTAAATATGATAACATTTAGGAAAAAGAACACAAATGCCCACTGTAGGCAAAATAATTACCCGGAGATGCCCCTTATTTTCATGTTTCCAAAACTATTTATCTAGATGCCCAAAACTACGACCAACATGGTATCACCATATCTCTTATATACCATGATGATATCACATATGACTTCTTTCATTTCTTCAAAAACACTCAGCAACCCTCTATGAAACTCATATGGTATATATAATATATTGACGGAGTATTATAGAATATAGAGGATCATGTTCATATATTAAAAAAAAATTCTTAAAAAAAACATCTATGATACTATCATCATCTTATATAGATATAATGAGATGATATCACGGAGACGACTTTAGTCCTTAAATGAGAAACTCATCAGTTCTCCATGATATACAATATACTAAGGACAACTTCAGTCATTCAATGAGACACTCTTTCAGTCTTCCATAATATATATCATCATGGTATATAAATATACTGAGATGGTACATGGAGGAAGAGTTTTGGGCAACGGGGTACTCGAGTAAATATTTTGGGCCGATTAGATAGAAGCGAAATTAGTTTGAGGGGTTATAGATAAATATTTTGTCTTTTATCGGTGTTTTGTGTTATTTTCTCTAACATTTGTGTGTTTATAAAACTTTTGAAACCTATAATTTCTTTTTATTTCTGCTCAATTTCAAAAAGTCTCTCACATCGTAACGGAGAATACGGTTAATCGGCGTGAACAATAGTGATCAGTTTGGGCGGACATCTTTTCAAGATATAGTTTAGAAATTAGAATCATCCTTCGCAATATTTATGGTAAACGATTAATTTACTCACTTAATATTACTCCTACTGACTAGCATAAGTGATCCTCAATAAATCTCAAGTGCTTTTCAGCATAGTTTAAGAAAATAATCAACCAAGAGTTGCTTGTTAACAACGATTGAGAATATAAGGATGAGTCTGAATTAGTTGAGTTGCAGTAATTGTTAAGCTAACAAAAATTCAATTTCGTCTGAGAGTAAAGTAAAAGAAAACAACTTCAACCTAAACTATCGTGTGGAACATTTATCGAGTTCAAGTAACTTAACGACAAAAAATCTTCAACCTAAAGTATTGTGTAGACCTAGGGCTAAGGTTGTTCACGGTTGGGTATGTTTGTATCTAAAAAGAAATCAAATTAAATCAATTAAGTTGATTTTTTAAAAACTTACACCAAATAAGTCAATTTAAACTTTATTGGTTTGATTATTATCTATGTTTGTTTATTATCTTCATATATATATATATATATATATATATATATATGTGTGTGTGTGACATAACACTACCAAAGACAATATTTATACGTGCAATTGCCATATATTACCATACACAGTATTAATGCAAGCTGCTGGTGGTAACACCTTACAAGGTGTATATGGGCACTTAACAATTTCATATGTCAAAAGTTTCTTACCCAAAACAAAGTAAACATAAATGAAAGGGAAACAAAATGCATCAACATAAGTAACTAATTACAGTGAGACCTCTCTATACATAACACTCATCCTCTATAATAATATTTTACAATAACAGTCATATTTTCTGTAAAATTGATCTTTCATGTTATTTTATATTTTATATTCTCCACAATATCATTTCGCTAAAATGACAAAAAAATATCGGGATAAACAATGATGCTATAGAAAGGTTTAACATGAAATTCATCTGTCTATTAATGTAAAACGTAATCACTTCCATGTATTAATCCATACAGTGCACAAGCAGAGAGCAAGCTTACCGAAATGTATTAGATTACATTTATAGTGTATAAAAATTCGTTACTTTAGTTATTAATATAAATAAGTTGAATCCGAGATATAATTGTGGTAGGCAGTCTTTAAAATTAGATTATATTAATAGTGTAAAAAATTCGTTACTTTAGTTATTAATATAAATAAGTTAAATATGAGATATAATTACGGTAGGTAGTCTTTCAAACTGAAGAAGAAATGCCTCGCCAATCATGTGCATTTTCTAACATTATACTCAAAGGTGTGCTTTGTCGCGCCCGATTTTGACCCGACCCCCCGCGAGAAGGACCTTGCTCGGGTCAAAGCGGAGCACGGACTTATTCCGGTGATTTCTGGGTAAAGAATTGAGGAGTCGCCACCTAATTATTTTTTACGGTGAATTAGGACACCTAAATATTAAACTAAATGCTGCAATGTAACTCCAATTTTAAGGTCTGCGAAACTAGCGAGATTCTAGGTAAGGGTTCTTTATTATCCTAAAGGGAAGGGGTTAGGCATCCTTTAAGATCCGCTAACTTGCGGTTATCCGGTCAAACTCAGGTTAATTATTACTAGAAAAATATATGTTTTTACAAGTATAACAGATTTAAACATGTTTGCAAATAATTAGTAAATGATGCATTTTAAAAAGAAAGATACATGTAGAGATTTTTTAAATATGCATTTGTATGGTATTTAAAGAGAAATACATGTAGAGTTGAAAAAATATGTATTTGACAATTGATAGTAAAACAAATTATTTATAATGCCAAAGAAGTAAAATTTGGGGAATCAATGAATTGTAAATTGACAAACGATAAACTTATTCGGTATGATTTAATAAAGCAAATAAAAGATGACAAAAGTTATTTTGAAAATCTTGAATACGCGTGACGAGCCTAAAATAAATAAACTAGCGAAGGATTTCTAAGTTTGAATTCAACCGAGCCTACAAATAAATAAGCTAGCGACGGGTTTCAAATCTTAAACTAACCTATGAATTAATCCTAAGTTTGCCTATTCTAAGCATTTCAATAATTACATAAGTGCGATAAATAATATTACAATACAAAGCGGAATAAAAGCTGAATTAAAGAAAGAAATAAAAATAAATAAACTCCGAGGAATATTTGTCTTTATTTGCTTTAATCCCCGCAAGTCATCACGAACAAACGGTTAGAAACAGTTAAATACAAATAACTCCATATCGTATTCAAAACGGTGAATGTTTTGATCACGGAGGGCTCAGACTTAAATTTTGAAAAGAACATTCCAATCACGTCGTGGCTGCAAACATATGACTAATGTAGTTTATTTTGATTGCCTCGCCTACTAAACGTGTTGGTCTCTCGGGTGAAATAGAAAGGATCACTATAATCATGTCGTGGCCGCGAATATATAACTTGTTGGTTATTTTAGTCACCTCGCCTACTAAACATGTTGATCTCGGATAAAAAGGTTTAAGTCTTCATCATTGCCCGAAGTTATATTTCCGTCTTTGCAATCGTGGAGGCCTCAAAATCGACGGATATTTTCATCGGCCGAGTGTAGTATCGTGTTCAAATCGGTAAAAATTAAAATGAAACGATATGGCGAATGAAAGCGTAGCGGTAGCGCAGATAGCGGTAGCGGTAGCGATAGCGATGCGATGGCGGTAAGCGTAGCGATGCGATGGCGATAGCGGTAGCGATAAGCGATGCGATAGCGAGCAGCAGCGCAAGCGAGCGATAGCGGTAGCAAAGCAAGCCGAAAGCGATAGCGGTAGCGATGCAAGCGCAGCGATAGCGATGCGATAGCGATGCGATAGCGATAGCGATAGCGATGCGCGAGCGATGGCGATAGCGATAGCGGTAGCGGTAGCGATAGCGATAGCGAGCGCAGCGAGCGCAGCAGAGCGATAAGTAGAAAATAGTTTCCGAAATGACGCGGTGTTTTAGTTTAAAAATAGTAAAACAAGAAAAACGAATATTTGAATGCCGAAACAAAGGACCGAAACAGAAAGCAATGTCCGAAAGGTGCGGTGTTTAGTTTAAAACAAGAAAAAACGGTAAAGACAAGAAACAAGAATCCGAAACCGGGCAAAGAATCGAAACGAAAAAACAAAGGTTCCCGAACCAGACGCGGTATTTGTTCAAAACAAAAAATAGTAGAAAGTAATCGAAATCGAGCGATGAACGAAACAGAAAAACAAGTGTTAAAGCGATCGTTTTCAGCCAAGAAACAATGGCAAATGGGTTTTAAAATAACGCAAGAGTGGTGGACTGGAAACGCGAAGCGATGGGCTGTCCGAAATGACCTAAAGTAGCAGTGCTTTTAGCCAAGAAAACAGCAGCAATTGTGCTAAAAATACAGCAGTGATAAGACATCAAATATGCTCAAAATGTAGCAGTAAAATATTTCCGAAAAGAAGTGTAGATGGTCAAGATTGCAGCGAGCATGCGCAAAGCAAACGCAACATCGATCGAATAATGGCTCAAAAGTGCGATAATCAAATTTCAAGTATTGCGACAAAGAATCGGCGGTCTCGAATCAGCAGCCAAAATGCAACAAAACCCATAACCGAACTATTTAAAGATGACATATATCCGAATCTCAAGGTGCAGTTGGATACCACAACTATTGGTAGCACAAAGAAAGACAAAGGGGAAGGTCAACTTAAAGACCAATCACTCTAAACTTCAAATTTGAAAGATAAGAAGATCAAGGGGGCTACCACCATTCATTTCCGATGCCGCAACAAGATTCAAAAGGTTTCTAGAACCTTAGGCATGGCAGGCTATCGAAGAAGGCTAAACCCAACCCGAAGCTTGCCTCGACTTTCAGCCGGCTAAGCAATATAATAGAAAATTTCAAACAAGGGAACTATCAATTTGGGATCAAGGCTAAATACACACATGTGCCCAGGATCGGTTAACATACTAATATGGTAAACCAAATGACTCGGAAAGGAATTATATGTTGTCATGGATGCAATCTAGCATTTAGATAGATAAAGACATATAGATGATTAGTTCAGAAGACATTTAGGACATGGAGATGGGCAAATATTCATTTAAGACAAAATTTCAAAGAGCACAGAATCATTTAAGCTGTACTAAGCACACACAACCATTTTTCTGTTATGTATTGGACATATTGACACTTAGAGGAATAACTCATAATATATCATACTTATTAGACTTACTAGGCAAGGCAAAGGTATATTCAGTTCATCACACATCACTAACATGCAGAAATAGTTAACTGACTCTTTGGAAATAATATCTTAGATTATACAGAACCACTGGTGGTCTAATTACACATATATGGACATATTCATGCTGTACACTAGTCAATGTAACATACTGAGGCAGAACACTGCTTAATCAGGCTGGCATACAATTCAGTGACCCTTTAAAGCACATAGAAATGAGTTATACCACTAGCCACATATGATATTCCAAACATACAGGATCATTTTTAAACCAAAGCATGAACACAGGGTCTCAGTTATGTTATACACTAAGTATGGTATTACTTGGGCAGATATGATAAGCATATACTAGTCTAATGGACATATGGAGCAGACAGAGATGACCAAATGTTTACTCAGGGATAACAATGAGGGCATGCATCTTGATCATGGATAGGATGGACACATAAGAATCCACATAAAGCAGGGACACACATGAGCAAGATAATATTTTATCAGGATAATGCAGGTGGTCATACAACACACTTTATGAAGTAGGCATGGCTAGTCACCAAAGGTCACCATTTCATAGTTTAAGTCAACACATACATAGTTAAGATTAAATATGAAGTGTTGGGCATAAGTAGGCAGATTCTCATGGCATAAATACTTGGATTGATTATCTAGTATATTACAAGTCAAATACTCATATACCACAACTGATAAACAACTGATCATCTATTAGGAATGAATCAATTAAAAGAAACTCAAAAATCCAGAAACCATACACATACACACAATACTTCTTTATCCCATTTTACTACCCTGAACTCAGGCCTGCAGATTTATAAGCAGAAAGTAGGAATTTAAACCCGACCTATCTAAATACTTACTCATTTGATAAAATATGCAAAAGTTGACATACATCTAAATCTTCAAAGAGACCAAACTTTATTCCTATTTAACATTGATTTCAGACAGACATGTAAAGGAAAACCAAAGCATAACCATATATTCAGACCTTAATCACCACAGATCATGACCTTTAAAGTAAAACGAGCGCCACATGTATCACTATACTAATCACGAACTAATCTACATCATAATTTCACTAAGTAAATACTAAAACAAACACACAACATAAATTAAAAAAGGACAGAGAGGGATAAACCCTTACCTTCTCCGGGCAGCGACCGATGCGTCGTTTCGAATCGTCGACCCGCTCAGAGAAGTTATTGTTTGGAAATTTGATCTTTTGTCGATTTTGGAATGCTGATTTTGGATGCTGACTTTCTGATTTTTCTGTTTCTGATATTTAACCCGACCCGGAATGTGACCCGACCCGGAATCAAAAGAAAACAGTTGGAAAGAACAAAAATTCCAGATTTTTTAACACCACAAACCAATAATTTCAACCTATATTTCGGAAATTTTAAGTTGAAGAACACATGCAAGAACAAACAACTCTTAAGCAGATTTCGGATTGTATCTTGAACAACAAAGAAAGCGAATGTTTTAAAATCAAGAACACAACAAATATTTTATGTATATATGGAACAATCTTCCGAAAAATCCTTCAAAAAATCTGTTTCAATCCCGAAAAATCCTCCTCAAAAATCTCTTCGAAAATCTCTGAAGAATCCTCCTTTTTAAATGAAGAACAATCATGGGGTATTTATAGGTGGATTCCCCCCCCCCCCCCCCCCCCCCCCCAAGAACGTTCAAGGAATGAGTTTGAATTTCAAAAATAAAGAGCCAAAAATCGCGGATTTGAGGGGCATGGGTCGCGGGTTTTATGGTGTCGGCGCAACGAGAGGGGGGGGTCGGTGAAGGCGCAGGGGTTGGTGGTGGCGGGGGCGAGGTGACCGGCGAGTGGGGTCGGGGGCGTGGGGTGTGCGGCGCTGGTTCAGGGGGGGTAGGGTTTAGGTTTTTTCTGATTTTTTTTGGGATTTTTTGTTTTGATTTGGGGATTAAAAGAAGGGGGGAAGACGAGTTGGGTCGGGTCGGGTCGGTCGGGTTGGGCTGGGGCGACGGGTTGGGCTCGCGATTTTTTCTTTTTTGGGTTGTGGGAATTGGGTTTAATTGTTTTGGGGAGTTGGGCTAGTCCGGTTGGGGTTGGGAATTGGGGGGGAAATAAAGGGGAAGGGAATAATGGGAATGGGTTTGGGCTTGTGAATTTTGTTTGGGTAGAATTGTATTGGGTTGGGAATTGAAAAATATAAAAGGGGTTTAATATTAAAACATATTTGTATATATATATATATATATTTTTTTTTGTAAAAGATGTGAATTATTTAAAATAGCGTAACGATGTGAAAAAAATATAATATTTGCGAAATGTTTAATGCTTAAATAAAAAATGTAAATGCGATGCAATTTTGCGAGAATAAATATCATAGAATTTTTTGGATAACTTATGATTATTATAAAAATGCAAATGATATAAAATATGCGAATAATAATAATAATACGAAGATACACACATATATGCCTATATTTTAAAATTATTTTAAAAGTGTCAAAATATCAAAAATTACGAATAAAATCATAAAAAATGGGACAAAATTGGGTGTCAACATGCTTTGTCTTGAGCCGAGAGTCTCTCGAAAATAACCGCTCTACCTATCAAGATAGCGGTAAGATCTGCGTACACTCTACCCTCTCCAGACCCACGTTGTGGGATTTCACTGGGTATGTTGTTGTTGTATACTCAAAGGTGTGATACTAGCACGAGATTCCGCCAGTTGGAAATTAGGTTCATAACAAAAAGGCGTTATTGGCAAGAAAAACTAAACACTCGATAAAAATTACAGATGTAAAATTAAATATAAACCGAACGACACCTATCACAAAATTATTGTGGGGCCGACTTTTTAATTAAGAAAATTCCCATTTGCATTTCTTGACATTTCTCTTTTATTTTTCACCTAAGGTTTGATATTCATTTTGACATTTCAACTACTATGAATTTGAGCCATATAAAATTTATTAAAGGTGACAGCGTCGCGTGAAAGTAGATAAGAAATATCATTTTTATTTTATTATGATATCATCTCTATTAAATTACATGTTATTCCTATCCCGCTATTGCTCTATTTTCCAACTATCTAAAACTAAACTCAATAGGAGCTTTAGTTACCAAATCCATAAGTTTGGAATCCATAACAAACTGTGAAAACGGTTAGATAAAATAATTTTCCTTAGAAATTCCTTGCATTTATTCACAATAAATATAATTGTACAAAGGTTGATTCCTAATACAGTACGAATCCTAACTTACCTTAAATGGTTGATTCCTAATACAATTAGAATCCTAAGTTACCTTAAATATACATCTATCATAATTACAAAATATACGGTGAATATTCGCTATTACTCCCCCTCAGATGGAGCGGGAGGAGGCCGAACGCTAAGGCTGGAACGGAAGTCGGTGAAGAGATGTCGCGGTAGTCCCTTTGTGAAGATGTCTGCATATTGATAAGAGGAAGGCATGTCTGCATATTGATAAGAGGAAGGCACGTGCAAAATTTTGACCTGACCACGGGCAACCTTCTCTCGCACAAAGTGGATATCCATCTCAATATGCTTAGTCCGCTGATGTTGGATCGGATTATGAGACATATAGATGGCAGATATGTTGTCACAATAGACTATAGACGCCTTGCGTAATGGACACTAGAGCTCCAAAATAAGATTTCGGAGCCAACAGATCTCAACAACGACATTAGCAACTCCGCGATATTCTGCTTCAGTACTCGAACGGGATAGTGTGGCCTGCCGCTTGGCGGACCATGATATAAGATTATCCCCAAGAAATACACAGTACCCTAAGGTGGAGCAACGTGTGTCGGGGCATCTTGCCCAATCTGCATCCGTGTAGGCGAGCAACTTGGTTGGGGCAGATGGGTATAGATGTAGTGCAAAGTATAGTGTGCCCTTAACGTATCTGATAATACGTTTGAGGGCGGCAAAATGGGACTCTCGGGGGTCGTGCATAAACAGACACACATGCTGAACGGCATATGCAATATCAGGCATAGTGAATGTAAGATACGGAAGAGCACCTGCAAGACTCCGATATAAAGTGGGATCAGAAACTGGCACACCGTCATTGGCACTAAGCTTGGATTTTGAGTCCACTGGAGTTGGCATAATTTTACAATTTGCCATCTTAGCCCTATAAACTATCTCTTCGGCATACTTACGCTGACACAGGAATATAGTGGCTGCAGATCTGGTCACTGATATACCCAAAAAATAACTCAGCTTGCCCAAGTCAGTCATAACAAATTCAGTTTTGAGTAAAGCAATGATTTCATTCTTCAAACCGTCAGATGAGGCAGTAAGAACAATGTCATCGACATATAATAGCAAATATGCAGTGCTGCTACCTCGGTAAAAAGTGAAGAGAGAGTTATCACACCTACTAGATCCAGATCCAGATCCGTTTTTCATACCTGAATCCAGATCCGGATCCAGATCTGTCGGGTCCATAAAAATCATATCCAAATCCGGATCCATCGGATTCACAGGGTCCACGGATCGGATCTGGATCCACATGTAAAAAATTTTGCCTTGCTAAGATTGTAACCTTGCTAAGAATATTATTTTGAACTGACAAACGATTTTTACTTAGCTAACAGTTTACTGTGTTTTAATTTTGAAATGTCCATATGAGATATTTTATTCGTTGTCTCGTTTTGATTGTGAGCTATTAATTGAAAATGTTGGACAATGACAATAGTTGTCGAAAATGCTTACTAGTATTTCCACAATGCAGAATTTGCATGTGCTTGGAATCTTCACAAATGAAGTGAATATAATTTTAACTACTTGTCTATGGAGATGTTAGTCATTCACTAATATAACATTTATTTTATTATCGAAGTTAGCTCTTTATTTTTTGGTTTTTGAGTTATCGCGGGGATAAATTAAACTTGTTTTGAGAATTAAACTTGCAAGGATGTACTTAGCAATTTTAAGAAAATACTTATAAAATTATATTCTAGGTTATGAATATATTTAATAAAAAATGGATCCACAGGTCGGATCTGGACCGGATACGGATCTCAAATACAAGATCCAGATCCAGATCCGATCCGTCAGAGATGGATCCGGGTCCGATCCGGATCCGTCGGGTCCAAATTTTGAAGATCCATATCCTATAAAACGGATCTTGATCCATCGGATCCGGACCGGATCCAGGATCCACTGCTATCTCTAAGCACATGCAACCAAAAATTCATAAGTGCTCATAAGTTGGGATCTTACGAAATAGAATTTCAATGGATGTTCTATTTTGGAGAGTCTGAGTGGGCAAAATATTTAGAATATATTCGGCCATTTTCATAGCATAGACCCAAACGGGAGGGGGGAGTGAGGCATGAAATAGGATCGTACGAACCATGTTATTGATAGTGCGAATGATTCGTTCGGCCTTGACATTTTGGGAGGAGGTGTGGGGACACGAGAACCGAAAAACCATGCCATTAGTAGAGCAAAAATTGTGAAACGCGGAATTATTAAACTCACGGCCGTTATCATATTGAAGCGATTTTATGTTTTTTTCAAATTGTGTTTTGACATAGACACGGAATGTAAGAAACTTGACAAACACTTCAGACTTGAATTTAAGCGGATAGACCTAGACAAAGTGAGAAAAGTCATCTAATAAGACAAGATAAAATTTATGACCCAGTAAGCTAGTAATGAGAGATGTTAATAAATCTGCATGAATAATGTCAAAGGGAGAATACGTAACACTTGAAAAAGACTGAAACGGAAGGCGAACATGTTTGGACTTCCCTGTTAAAATCTCAATGTTCCAAGACCCTATTCTCATTCTAGCCACTCCCTTACCCTATATACCCCCCCTAATCATCACCCCGGTCTCCGACCGAAAACATGACCCTAGTCTACCATCATTTACTAAAGCCGCTAAAGAAAATATAAAATAATAACCCTAAAACAAGAAGGGTCAAAGTGCAAGCACAAGTTAACTAAAACAATCTGTTTCACAATTCCCTCTTCTTCTTCCCTCCTCTCTATACTACTAATAATCGTGACCGTCCATCATCCCTATCACAAAGTAGCTTCATCATCAAACCGCAATAACTGCTAGAACATACTTTTAACCATGTGCCGAGAAGTATATGATTACATAATTTTAACTTTTTTTTTCGGTGCTTTATTAACCAAATCATAAACAGATAGTATTAACCAAATTTATTTAAAACACAGTTCCCTCCTCTTCTTCCATCTTCTCTCTACTACCAATAATCCTAACCGTCCACCTCCCCATCACAGATTAGCTTCATCAAACCGTAATAACTGCTGGAACATACTTTTAACTTTGTGCTGAGAAGTATACGATACATCCCTATTTTAACTTCTTATACGGTGCCTTATTTAGTCAAATCATATCAATATTAACAAGAATTTAGTTAAAACAATCTGTTTTCACAATTCCCTCTTCTCTCGACTACTAATAATCCTGACTTCCACCTCCCCATCACAGATTAGCTTTATCATTAAACTGCAATAATAGCTGGAACATACTTTTAACTGTGCACCGAGGAGTCTGTGATTACAACATTTTTTTAACTTTTGTTTCCGGTGCCTTATTTAACAAAAATCATACATACATATCATCTGGATAAAAAAGAGTGTCCACTTAGCTATTTGCATAATCCTTAAAAAATATTATTTTTATGTAAAAATATGTAATTTGATTAAAATACCCTAATTAAATGAGTATTGAGATTTGATCATCTAACCCTTAATAAAAATAAATTAACATACTAAGTGAATATTCTTTTCTATAAAAAAAATAAAGGCTAAGTACATACCTTTTTGGTAGACCTGTTCAAAGGTCGGGTCGGGTGACTTTTTTTTTTTCAGCTTGCCTGATTCTGGCCCTATATTTTTTTTAAAATTCCGACCCTCGCCCTGGCCCTACGGGTCACGGGTCGGACCTGACCCGTCGAATTTTTTTGGCGGTCCAGGATCGGGTCGGGTCGAGGATTTTTTTATTTTTTAAAAAAAATTGAATTTTCAAAACTGAAATTGGCATTCACCCCTACATTACCACGAAATTTCGACATTGAAATGTATTGTATATCGTGAGATCTTGACTAAAGAAAAAGAAAATTAGAAATTGATTTGGGGAAAAACACAAATTGATTGGAAAAACAGACGTTTTACTAAAATGTGGCTGCGCCAAACCGCCTTAAGGCTGTTTGACCAGCCCTGTCTAGAAAAAATATGCAAAATCAAAAAAAAAAGTCGGGTAAAACGGACATCCGAGCGCAGAGTTATGACCATTTAAAGTTTCACCAATTTACAACTACTTTCTCTCCCTACATTATGCTTCCGTGATATTAACAAAACGACTAATAATATAAATATATAATTAATAATCAGCTACCGTTTTATCTTATTTTATGTCGAGCTCAATGTAGATTAGAGCAATACATATATATATAAAAACATGCATTATATCACTTATTAATAACAAAAATAAATATAAGTACAAAATAAATATTAATGAAGGAAAAATAATATAAATTATATTTAAAAAATATACGGGTCGGGGTCGGGGTCGGGTAAAATTTTCTGACCCTGACCCTATTCGGGTCCTCGCTTTTTCGAGTCGAGTGGCTCGCGGGTCAACTAAAAGCTGACCCTGGCCCTGATTTTTTCGGGTCGGGTCGGGCCGGGCGGATCCCAACCCGGTGGGCAGGTCTACTTTTTGGTCTGGAGGGAGTATTAACCAAAATTTAGTTAAAACAATCTATTTTCACAATTCCCTCTTCTTCTTTCATCCTCTATCTACTAGTAATAATTGACCCTCCATCCTCCCCATCACACATTAGCTTCATGATCAAGCTGCAATAACTGCTGAAACATACTTTTAACTTCGTACCGAGAAGTATACGATTACATCCCTATTTTAATTTTATTTTTTGGTGTCTTATACTTTATCTGTCCAATTTATACCAACATCATTTATTTTTTGGTTTATCTAAAAAAGAATATCACGTTTCTTTATTTATAAATAATTGAATTTTATAAAATATTTATAGTCATACATGTATATCAGATTTGTTTTGGATAATACATTTTAGAAGACTTTGTTTCTTTCTTAAATTTCGTGCCCAAATAAAAGGATGAAAGTATCAAGAATCTTCCTACCTCTACCGAAAATCAACTACACATTACACTTCAATCCTATATCTACTACTAACAATCCTAACCGTAGATCATCCCTATCACAGAGTATCTTCATTATCCTACTACAACAAAAGCTAGAACATACATTTAGCAATGTACCGCGAAGTACACGATTACAGGATTTTTTAACTTCTTTTTTTCGGTGCCTTAATTAACCAAAATTTAGTTAAAACAATCCGTTTCACAATTCCCTCTTCTTCTTCCCTCCTCTCTCTCTCTGTCTCTCTAGAACCTTCCCTATTCCAATTTTCTCTCTCTACCTATACATATACAACCCTGTATCTACACCTATAGCAATCTCTATTCCTTCTTCTGTGATTGTGATATATTGTGATATTACTACGCTCTCTGTCGGTTGTTGTTTCCGTTCATTTTTCATATTTTTCCTGTGTTTTACGAAGTTTTTTCTAATGGAGATGAAAATGGAGGATTCGTATCTGCTTTCGTTGCTTTCTGTGATTTCTTCTGGAAGATTCGCTTCTAAAAGTCGAATAGTTATTACACGTTTCACGAAGATACCTATAATACCGGCCACGCCTCGATATTGTAAGTTTAGGGTTTGCTAAAATCTTCTGTTACCGTTGCTTAAATTTGCGTTTTAGTTGTATTGTTGTTACTGCCTGAAGCTGAATTTGAAGAATTTGCGTGTAATTTCGTCAAAGTGTTGCGAATTTCGTGGATTAAGTTCGGTATATTTTGTGGCAATTGTTTGTTCGGATTTACCGAGTTCTGAATTTCGTGTTTGATAATTGTGCCAAATTTCGATAAGTTGAAGAATTAGTGTGGAATTTCGTTAAGTTGTTGCGAATTTCGTGATTTTGAAGTTATTAAGTTCGGTATACTTTGTGGCAATTGTTTGTTCGGATTTACCGAATTCTGAATTTCGTGTTTGATAATTGTGCCAAATTTCGAGAAGTTGAAGAATTAGTGTGGAATTTCGTTAAGTTGTTGCGAATTTCGTGATTTTGAAGTTATTAAGTTCGGTATACTTTGTGGCAATTGTTTGTTCGGATTTACCGAATTCTGAATTTCGTGTTTGATAATTGTGCCAAATTTCGAGAAGTTGAAGAATTAGTGTGGAATTTCGTTAAGTTGTTGCGAATTTCGTGGTTTTGAAGTTGTTCGGTATACTTTGTGGCAATTGTTTGTTCGTATTTACCAAATTCTGAATTTCGTGTTTGATAATTGTGCCAAATTTCGAGAAGTTGAAGAATTAGTGTGGAATTTCGTTAAGTTGTTGCGAATTTCGTGGTTTTGAAGTTGTTAACTTCGGTATACTTTGTGGCAATTGTTCGTTCTGATTACCGAATTCTGAATTTTCTGTTTGATATTTCTGTCAAATTCGAGAAAAGTGTGTCGTTCGTTGTTGTATTTCATGCGAAAATTCGAAAAGATTTAGTCGTGTTTGGTGATTTCTGCGACTATATGGACAATATTGAAAATCTGGTTAGAGATCTGTTGGCTTGATTCCAGAATTGGTGTGGGATTTCGTCAAGTTGTTGCGAATTTCGTGCTATTGAAGTTGTTAGGTTCTTCGGTACTTTGAGGAATTGTCGGAGTTACCCAATTCTGAATTCCTTGTCTGATAATTCTGCCAAATTCGAGGAAGGTGCTTCTTTCGTTGTTGCATTTCACGTCAAAATTCTAAAAGAAATAGTCTCATTTGGTGATTTCTGCAATTATATGGACAATATTGAAAATCTAGTCAGAAATCTGTTGGCTCTTGTTGTTTGGAGTACTTGATTCGAGAGGCCACTGTTTGAAACATTTAAGAGAATTGTGTTTGTTAATTGAAAACTAAGTTGTTCTCTGAGTTGAAACTAGAAAATTGGTTTGTGGACGTATCGAATGGCGGGTAGGCAACTGGATTTCCCTAAGACAAGTGCTTGTAACTTGAAAGAGCAATTAGTGAGGAGAACTTTGCATAATGTGAGGTCTCAAGGGCACACATACATTGAGCTTAGAGAGGATGGGAAGAGGTTGGTCTTTTTCTGCACGCTATGCCATTCTCCATGCTACAGTGATTCTGTTCTGTTTAATCATTTAAAAGGTAGTCTCCATACTGAAATGGTTGCTGCTGCTAAAGCAACGTTGTTGAAACCTAATCCTTGGCCTTTCAACGATGGTGTACTTTTCTTTAATGATCCGGAGCAAGATAAGCATTCACCTATTGTGAATGCTGGGCAAAGTAGGCCGGTTGACACTTGTCTTGCAGATGAAAGTAACCTTTCTATAGTTGAATATGATGGCAACTTGGGACCTAGTGGGGATGCACATGTTGACCAGGATGAGTATGAAGAGAGTGATAACTTGGTTATTCCGGGTGTGTTGTGTAAAGATGAATTATCTGATCTTGAAGTGAAGCTTATTGGTATTGGACAAATCTCCGTGCGGCTTGCTGTACAGGACATTGACTCGAAAAGAATTCGTAAACTATGGTGTGAATGGTTGGCAAAGAAGGATTCTGATGATATCGATGCCTCTGCGATTCCAGATCATGACTTTGCGGTTGTTACATTTCCTTATAACTATAATTTGGGTAGGAAGGCATTACTTGATGACAGATTTTTGCTCCCCTCCAGTCCTTATTCAGAATCTGAGGAAATCAGCGTCGCTGGAAAGAGGAAGAGAAAGTCATTTTCAGACCCAGAGGATATCAGTGAGTCTCTGAGTAATCATGGTGATTCTTCTGGGGAAGAATCTCAATCAACAAATAGCTCAAATATGAAACTGATATTGGGCACATGTGATGATCAACAAGTGGGTTCAAGAATTATAACCAGCAAAACTATGAGGAGAGAGTTGAGGAAACAACAGCGAGTAGCTTCTGAGAGAATGTGTGATATCTGCCAACAGAAAATGCTTCCTGGTAAGGATGTGGCAGCTCTTCTGAACAGGAAATCTGGAAGACTTGTGTGCAGCAGTAGAAATTTGACAGGGGTAAACACTGCACTCTGTTGTTTTTTTCATATGATATTTGTTTATTATTGTGTTCTAGACTTGATCTCCTCTTTTGGAACCTTATCAAAGATCCATTACCAAAATACACACTGCATGCACTTACAATTTCCTGTGTCAATACAGGCGTTTCATGTGTTCCACATATCGTGCCTCATTCATTGGATACTTCTATGTGAATTGGAAACTTATGATAAACCTGTTGACGAACCAAAAGTGGAAATGAAAGCAAAACGAAGAACTAAGAGGAAGACCGGAGCCAAACGCAGTGCAAAAGGGAAGAAAGATGAGATAAAAGCGGTGAGGCAGATATACTCAGTGTTCTGTCCAGAATGCCAGGGCACTGGTATAAGCATTGAGAGAGAGGAGTTGGAGACGCCTACTGTCACGCTGTCTGAGGTTTTTGCTCTCATTACACCTCTACTTCAACTTCCCTCTTTTGCTCTCCCCCCCCCCCCCCCCCCCCCCCAAAGAATAAAAGAAAAGAAGAAAAAAGTGGTTTTTGCTGGGATAGTTGTTGATCACCATGCTAATGCTATTTAATTCATTTGCATATTCTGTTTCTTCCGTGTCCAATATCTTCTTATTTTACTTCAGTTTCAAAAAATATCTTCTTATTTTGCTAACAAACTATACTCTCTGTTCCTGTATGCATAATGCAGTTTGGGGAAAAGTTAGTGTAACCAATTTATTTCTGGGTACACCCAGTGAAATCCCACAACGTGGGGTCTAAGGAGGTAAAGTGTACGCAGACCTTACCTCTACCGTGGTAGGTAGAGCGGTTGTTTTCGAGAGACCCTCGGTTCAAGACAAAACATAATCACAAGCAACACAAGCAAAGCAAAGCAAGAGAACGATCAGACCCAGATAAGAAATTAAAGCAGTATGAACATGTTGATAACAAAAGTGAATAAGCCATGATAGCGCATTCTGAAAAAGTAAGTAGTAACTAGCGCAGGTAAATAAGCTAAACAAAGTACACTAAAATGCTGCGCCTATAAGTGTGATAGGCTAATCGGCCCTACAGTAATAGCACTACAACTATTATTTTGTAGCCAACACTCCGCCCCATACAACATAGTTGGTCTAACCACCACCCTATAGAACTTGCCTTTAAGTTTTGGTGACACCTTTTTGTCGCACAAGACTCCAGATGCGAGCCTCCATTTCATCCATCCTGCCCTAATACGATGTGTGACATGGTCATCAATCTCTCAATTCCCTTGGATAATAGACCCGAGGTACTTGAAGCTTCCTATCTTTGGAATGACCTGAGTACCAAGCCTCAGCTCCACGTCTGTCTCAGGGTCGCTCCCGTTGCTAAACTTGCACTCCAAATATTTTGTCAACCAACCTGAACCCTTTAGAGTACTCTGCTGGCTTATCAAACCAGCAGGTGTGGTGGGAGCCAGAGGTCATTTAGACATGCATGTCCATATTATACTCACTCGAGTGCAGTCAGTTTTGACTATGAGTGGATGTGACTGAAGTTATTACTTGTTAGCTCATTTCTTCAACTTGATTTCAGATGTTCAAGTACAAAATTAAACTCAGTGATGCACGTAAAGCATGGATGAAGAATCCTGAGGTGTTGCACAACTGCTCAACGGGCTTCGATTTACCATCTGAGCATGATGATCTTTTCCAGGTTGGAATATTTGAGCTTATGTCTATGCACTAAAAGGAGAAAGTCTTCAAGCATCTTACTGTACTTTTCTTTTTGCTCTTTAGCAGCAATATGTTTCACCACTCAAGTTGCTGCACTTCTATCGTGCTAATGTTTCGAGCTGAACTATATTTCCGATGAGTCACATTGACGAGCATTTTCACAACTGTGATATGTGTAAGAGGCTTTACAGCTGTGATGTGTAGAACTTACTCTTTCTGTCGATATTAACCTTTTGTAAATGTCACGTGTCTGACAAAACTATTGGTTGCTGAAGTAGCATGTATAGACTGTAGAGATGAATGTGTAATATAACAAGAGATGATTTTTCAATTGAGATGTACTCCAATTTGCCAAAGATGCATATATCATGTTTCCAAGGTCTGAGACAACATAAATTGTTAGGTGGCACATATTTCTTTCGTGATAGAGCAGTTTAAATCTTTTCTGTGAAACCCTGGATAACAGGGTTGAGAAATACTTCTCTAGGCTTGAGATTATATCAATGTGGATCTGTGGAGGTGTGCTAACTGTTTGAATATTGTCTAGAATCCTTATTTCTTTGGTAATCAGCAGTGTAAGTGCTTCAAAGCATCTTCTGTGCAAACAGAAAGCATTGTCTAGTAGTGTTCAATTCTGCTTTAAACAATTCAACTATGTTTTCTTTTTTCTGTGCAAGAATTGTCTGACTAATTGAAGTTATTACTTTATTTTCATTATTTACGACTCCTTCCATCTCAATGTACTATATGTTTACGAGTATTTTCAATTCTTTAAATGTGTGATAATAATTGTTAATGGTATAAATGTGTGATAATAATTGTTAATGGTTTTTATCCTTTTTTCCTGTATATTGCCGAATAGTTTCATTGAACATTTTTTAGCAAGTCCATATCTTTTCAATACCTTATTTGACGCTCTACTCTTTTCTAATTGATCTTATGATTTTACACCTTTCATGATACCAGTTGAGTTGTGGAGTTTTGGCAACGTTGGGACTTTTTCTTGGTTTATTTTGATCTTCTTCATTCCTTGAATCATATTTTTCATAAACAAATCTGTTTTTCTTGACCATGTATATATTCTTTACTGGATCCTACACTTTTGCAAATTCTACACGGAAACTTATTGTCAACTTATTCTTTCTTTCATCTCTTAACGAGCAAATGTGAATGGGAAGCAAGACGATCCAATCAACGAGCAAAATGTGAATGGGAAGCAAGACGATCCAATCAACGAGCAAATGTGAATTGATGTTTCCTACCAAATACCAATGAAGTAGCAAGAAGCCATCAATTGATTGAAGCAATGGTAGTGGATGGTGAAGTGCTAACAATATATTATATTAGTTAATGAAAGTGCTGAGGAATTATGCAGGTATCAACTTCCCAAATATAAGAAACCACTCTAGCCAGACAAAGAAACAAAAGGGGAGAAACTGAGCCAAAATATATGACATTTCCATGTATTTGGAAAGTTGTCCTGCATCACTCTTCCACAGATACGATGTTAGTGCACATATTTTAATGATGACTTAATTGTTGATGCAGGAGGAAAAAGAATCTCGTTGGATTTACAAAGCCTATTTTTAAAGATTCTCAATATTTTGTCAAGATTGGTACAACTCCAGTAAGGAAAAGCTATAATATCAAAAGAGTCAATATTCAATAAGATTCTCAGATCTAATGCGCACAAGTTAAGGAAAGATTGAAGGCTCATTAAAGGAAGCAAGTATCAAGACTCGCCAAGCCCCTAGCCCTAGAAGGAAACGAGATTGAGAAGATATTTGGAAGATCAAGAAGTGCAGCACTGATTGAAGAAATATTTAATAGATCAAGATCAACGGTCATCAACTAAGCTCTTAACTTGGAAAGATCAACACTCTTGGGTTGCTATATATGTCCTTCAACAGCCACTTACTTGAAGGCTATATATCAAATGTCAACCGATGAGAAGACATTTTTTGAACTCACCTTCTTAGTTTTTCTCTTTTTTTTCTCTACTTTTCACAAATATTGTAATACTTAGTCTTTTACTGTGTAATAAAAAGAGAGGAGAGAAAAACATTGTTGGTGAGACATAATATCAAAAGAATAACGAGTGATTGAGAGTAGACGTAGGAACTACACTCTACAACCATTGTACCAAAAAAATATATTACCAAGAGCTACAGAGAACACCCTCGTAATCCAAGTGGACTGGACTAAGACCCACATTGGATCCCAACTAGTATAAAAATATCCGGTGTCGTTACTTTACAACTTTTACTTCTGCAATTCTTTTAGAATAATTCTGCATAGTCGACTACTACTCTAAGTTAGTTGACTCAAAAGTAAAAAAGCTACAATTCACCCCCTTCCCTCTTTCACTTTTAATTGGTATCAGAGCTGGTCTCACAAAATTTATTGCTTAACAGCAAGGAAAGGTCATGTCAAATCATATTATTATTTGTGCTTTATTTCAAGAAGGAACCTTATAAACAAGGCCACCATATTTCAATGGAAAACACTTTTCTCATTGGAAGATCATAATGGAAACATATATCAAGTCATATGATGTAAAAATCTGAAGGATCATCAAACTTGGAGACATTCCCTTGCCGAAGTCAAAGTCTAATGAAAAGAAAGGAATGTTTTGATTCAACTGATGAATTGCCTATCTTGCTGACTACACTAATGAGCAAATGGAAGTAATACAGCTGAACTCAAAGGCACGAAACTTATTATACAATGCAATCAATGGAGAAGAACATGAAAAGATTTCCACATGTGAAACTGTCAAAGAAATGTGGGATAAGTTGAAAGTCACATATGAAGGTACTGACATGGTGAAAGAAATAATTATCAGCCTTCTAGTTTACGAGTATGAAACTTTTAAGATGAAAGAAGGAGAAACTGTGGAGGACATGTTTTCAAAATTCAACAAGATTCTTGGAGAACTAAAAGCCTCAAGAAAGGTCTTTTGATCTATGGATAATATAAGAAAAATTCTCAGATGTTTGCCTCCTCAATGGAATGCAAAAGTGGTGGCTCTTAGAAGTATAAATCTAAAAATCTCACCTATGATGAAGTACGTGGAGATCTAATTGCTTTTGAAAAGACTTATCTAAACAAGCTCTGACAGGAAAAAGTAGGAAAAAAATGGTAGTCTTTAAATCTCAGGTGGAGGAACATGATGATGATGACATAGGAGAAGAAGAAATTTCCATGATATCAAGATCAATCATGCCATGAGAAGATCCAGAATAAAAAAAGAGAGAAAATCAAATCTACAGAAAAGGAAAACGTTTTTCTAAATAGAGCAAGAATGATGGCAAATGCTATGAGTGTGAAAACTATGATCATATTGTATCTGAGTCCAGAATCCAAATGTAGACTATCTAGAGATTACCAAAGAAATAGGGCCTTCAACCACTGGAGTGAAGATGAGATCTCTGAAAATGAAGGAGAAGACATGGGTAACATGTGCTTCATAGCAATTGATGAACGCAACGAGGTAAGATCTAATACATGTTCTAATTGTAATGATACGCAATAATTGTTAGACCAAATCCTAAAAGATCTAAATAGAGTTTTTAATGAACTTAGAAAATTACAAAAAGAAAAAAGAGACTGAAAAATTAAATTGCAAGTATGTGAAATAGAAAGAGACCTTCTTCAAGAAGAAGTTCATGATTTGCAATTGCAGCTAAATGGACTGCGCAAATCAAGCAATCATAGTTTAATTAGGTCTAACCAGTCGACTAGAAGTAACCAGTCAACTGGAAAGAAACCTATCAGTGACAAAACCGCTTCATGCAATACTTTTGGAAAGTCCATGTCTTACAATATGATATAATAGTTCACTAGATCTATCAAGTCAACTGATAGAACTCTAAAGTATGAAAAATCTATCTCAGACAAGTCGACTACCAAAACAGTCACTGAAGAACCTCTTTCTCAAAGCAATTTTTGTTATGGTAAAATCGGGCATACATTTTTTAACTCGTTAGTCTACTGCACCTGGTTGGATTTGGAAATCAAAGTATGACACAAAAGGTCATGAAACTAACCAAAAAGGACCCAAGAAAGCTTGGGTACCTAAAAGAAAGTAATTATTCTATTTTGCAGGAACACCACAAGAAGAACTCAAAAGGTAAATGATACATAGATAGTGCGTGTTCAAATCACATGACTGAAATAAAAGCTTATTTAAATCAGTTGCTTATTACAATGGAGGACCAATCACCTTTGGAGACAACTCAAAAGAAACAGTAATTGGTGTAAGAATAATTGCTTTTAGTAACTCATGTGATATCACTAACGTTTATTTAGAAGGCCAGGTGTGTTATTGAAGATGCATCAGGAAAAGTCATTCTTCCAGGAAGTAGGAATAAGAATGTATATGTGCTAGATTCAGTCAAAGGCTCAATCAGACATATATGTTTAGCATAAATGGTAGATGACCCTTGGGTATGGAACAAGAAACTTGGTCATGCAAGAATACACTTAATTGAGAAACTTGCAAAATATGACTTGGTGATAGGCCTGCCTAAACTGAATTATGCCAAAGATCACATTTGTGATGCATGCCAACAAGGTAAGCAAACTAGAAACTCTTTTAAATCAAAATATATTATGTCTACAATTAAACCTCTACAACAACTGCATATGGATGTTGGTCCCACTAGAACCGCTAACATTGGTGGAAAAAGGTAAGCATTTGTTATTGTAGACGATTTTCTCGATTTACTTAAGTTGTTTTTCTCACTAACAAAGATGATACTTTGATAAATTTTAAGTTTTTCTGTTAGAATGTTCAGTGTGACAAAGGTTACTATATCACTACAATACGAAATGATCATGGATGAGAATTCAAAAACAAAACATTTGATGAATTTTGCAATGAACAAGGGTACACACATGATTTCTCCTCACCAAGATCTCTTCAGCGAAATGGAGTGGTTGAACGAAAAAATCAAACTCTTCAAGACATGGCAAGAACCATGATTGTAGGAGATTCATTACCACACCACTTTTGGGTTAAAGCAATAAGTACAACTTGTCAAATTCTAAATAAGTGCCTAATTAGATCTATTTTGAAGAAAACCCCGTATGAGCTGTGGAACGGTAAGAAGCCAAACATTAGTTACTTTTATTCATTTGGATGCAAATGTTTTGTACACAACAATGGAAAAGATAATTTGGATAAGTTTAATCTTAGAAGTGATGAAGGTATATTTCTTAGTTACTCTAACACTAGTAGATCTTATAGAGTTTTTAATAAACACACTTCTACTGTTGAAGAATCAATTCATGTAATATTGATGACTCTAATCGTGTGATTGATAAAGGTAAAAGTGCAGATGATTAAGAAGACTCACAGGTTATTGTACCTCCCTTGATTGGGACAAGCAACACTCAAGAGTCGACTCATGATCAACCTAAGTCAACTACTGACACTGTTGAGAATGTTCCAAATAAATGGAGGAGTGAACCTGACTATCCAAAGAAATTTATTATTAGAGATTTTAATGAAGGTATGAAAACTAGAACCCCTTCAAAGAAGAATGCAAACATTGCACTTATCTCACAACTTGAGCCTAAGAAGGTGGATGACGCCTTGAAAGATGAACACTGAAAGTCTTCCATGCAAGAAGAGCTGAATCAATTTAAAAATAATAAAGTGTGGACACTTGTGCTAAACCATATGGAGCATATGTTATTGACACAAAATGAATTTACAAAAATAAATTTGTAGATTTTTGCAATGAACAAGGGTACACACATAATTTCTCCTCGCCATGATCTCCTCAGCAAAATGGAGTGGTTGAACGAAAAAATCAAACTCTTCAAGACATGACCAGAACCATGATTGTAGAACATTCATTACCACACCACTTTTGGGCTGAAGCAATAAGTACAACTTGTCAGATTCTGAATAAGTGTCTGATTAGACCTATTTTGAAGAGAACCCTATATGAGCTGTGGAACGGTAAGAAGCCAAACATTAGTTACTTTTATCCATTTGGATGCAAATGTTTTATACACAACAATGGAAAATATAATTTGGATAAGTTTGATCTTAGAAGTGATGAATGTATATTTCTTAGTTACTCTAACACTAGTAGATCTTATAGAGTTTTTAATAAACACACTTCTACTGTTGAAGAATCAATTCATGTAATATTGATGACTCCAATCGTGTGATTGATAAAGGTAAAAGTGCAGATGATTAAGAAGACTCACAGGTTACTGTACCTCCCTTAATTGGAATAAGCAACACTCAAGAGTCGACTAATGATCAACCTAAGTCAACTACTAACACTGTTGAAAATGTTCCAAATGAATGAAGGAGTGAACCTGACTATCCAAAGAAATTTATCATTGAAAATTTGAATGAAGGGATGAAAACTAGAACCCCCTCAAAGAAGAATGCAAACAATGCACTCATCTCACAACATGAGCCTAAGAAGGTGGATGACGCCTTGAAAGATGAACACTGAAAGTCTGCCATGCAAGAAGAGCTGAATCAATTTGAAAATAATAAAGTGTGGACACTTGTACTAAACCTGATGGAGCATATGTTATTGGCACAAAATGAATTTACAAAAATAAATTAAATGAGGTTGGTGAAGTTGTTCGAAATAAGGCTAGAGTAGTAGTCCAAGGATACTCACAACAGGAAGGAGTCGACTACGATGAAATTTTTGCTCCGGTGGCACGGTTAGAATTCATTCGCATTTTGCTTTCTTATGCTTCTTTTAAAGGCTTTAAACTTTTTAAAATGGATGTTAAAAATGCTTTCTTAAATGGATGTTAAAAGTGCTTTCTTAAATAATTTTATTGAGGAAGAAGTGTTTGTAAAACAACCTCCTAATTTTGAAAATCTTGAAAAATTCTATCATGTTTTCAGACTTTTCAAAGCACTTTATGATCTAAAACAAGCTCCTAGAGCTTGGTACGATCGCTTAAGCAACTTTTTAGTAGTACATGATTTTTTTAGAGGAAAAATTGATACCACTCTTTTCATAAAATAATGCTCAAATGAAAATTTAATCCTTCAAATTTATGCTGATGATATTATCTTTGGAAGTGCTAACCCTTTGTTATGTAAGAATTTTTTAATCTTATGCAAAGTGAGTTCGAAATGAGCATGATGGGAGAATTAACCTTCTTCTTGGGACTACAAATCCATCGGTCTGACAAAGAAATATTTATTTGCTAAAGCAAATATACAGAGGAACTTGTTCAAAAGTATGGGATGACTGACTCAAAATCATCGGGGACTCCTAGGAGTTCTACATGTTCTCTTGACAAAAATGATGACGGTAAATCTGTGGATGAGTCAAGTATCGTGGAATGATTTGATATTTTCTATATTTAATTGCTAGTCGACCAGATATCATGTTCAGTGTATGCAAGTGTGCACGTTTTCAATTCGCTCCTAATGAATCTCATCTAACTGTTGTTAAATGAATTCTTAGATATCTTGTTAGTACTAGTTCTTATGATTTATGGTATCCTCGCACTAATAATTTGTCTTGAAGGATTCTCAGATGCTGACTATGCAGAGGATAAAGACGATAGAAAAAGTACAAGTGGCTCATGTCAGCTACTTGAACAATCCTTGGTTTCTTGGCATAGCAAGAAACATGAATTTGTCTCATTGTCTACTAAAGCTGAATATATTGCTATTGGTCAATGTGATGCTCGATTAATTTGGATGTCTCATCAATTAAGTGATTATGACTTTACTTTTAAAACTATTCCTATCTTTTGTGATAATTCTAGTGCTTTATGTCTTTCAAAAATTTCGTGCACCATTCTAGAGCAAAACATATAGAAAACAAGAATCATTTTATTAGGAATCATGTTGCTAAAAGAGACTTTGATTGAAAATTAATTGGCTGACATTTTTACAAAACCATGAAAGATTTTGTTTCTTTATAAAATCTCTTGGAATTTTGGAAAATCCTTTCTCAAATTATTTTATTCTGTGTGCTGTGTCTTTAATAGTTTATTTTCGTTCCGTGTTTGCTTTTACATGTGCTTAGTTTAATTATGGCTACAAAATATTTTTATTTGCTCCGTTAAATAGTTATATGCGTAATATTAGAATGAATCTGCCCTTTACTTTTCGTCATTATTTTCCTTTTAAAAGTTCCTAGACTCATTATTATTCTGCGCCGCCTAAGATGTCGTGTGACGTTACCTTTCAAACATCACTTCCTCTTTCAATTTTCCATACATCTCTCTATCTTCCCTCTCTTTTTAATTATCTTTTTCATCTCACTATCTCTCACAAACCCTTCTCTGCTCTAACCGTGTCCGTGGTTAGAGATAGCAGGTGGATACAATTTTGTGAATTTTGCACCGCATTCGCTTTAGTTGGGATGTGTATGGGTATAATTTTGGCGGGGAATAAGCGAGTATGAATATTGAAAATATACACGTCACGATGGCGGATAGGTGGTGAATTTGCAGTTATACCTGCCTCTCCCGCCCCGCATCCAACCGTCTGCCTACCCGCCCTATAAGCCCAATACAAACTGATTTTTGGATCTTAAAATATTATTTGGGCTTTAAGTTGAGAACTGAAATGGGCCGATATGGCCATGACATAATTTTGAATTACAAGGAATGTGGATCATTTTCATTTTTTATTTCAAGTCATTTTAAATTGAGCCCATGCCGATTAAGCCCAAGCCCAATATCAATTCGTCAAAGGCAAAGAAGAGAGGTAAAATGCTCATTTGTTCTTTTCCCTTCAAAAGGATTGGAAACCCTAGACGCACGTTGCCATTTCTAAAGATGGCAAAGGTCAGATGTACGCTCCTTATGGCTTCAAATTTGGTTTGTCTTAATTCGGTAGGGGCATTAATTGCCCTTACTCCTCACTCCTCCACGACACTGCAACCCCACCACCCCAAGATGAGGTTACCCCTCTGCTATTTGCTTTTTATGTGACTAGTTTAATGGTTTTTGTCTTGATTTAATTTCAAACTCTGAAATTCTATTGGCTAACTGATTTTAGAGGGATTTCCCCCTTTTTTTCACATATCCCACGCGATTGGGATCCAAAGTTTTCAGGGTTTGGATAAGGTAGTATTTGGTATTACACATAACCCACACCGATTGAATATGCAAATAAGTGGATCCCTTGCCAGGAATGCAATTAGGGAATTGATGGCTAAAGGGTTGATCAGGATTTAAAATTTTATACAGGCGGGTACAAGAGGGTATTGACGGGTGGCGGATATCCACTCGGGTGGTGGAACGTGTGTGAATTTAGGAATATACCCGCCTATGCGGATATGAATGTTGAAATTGTACCCATCACGGGTGGCAGATATAAATTTTTTTGACGGGTACGGATGAGGGGAGGGGAGGGGTACCAGCACCCACCCCGGCCAATTGCCATCCCTAGACCATGGCGAAATCCATGAACAATCTTCTACAACCACTCGCACAAAGGAAAACCATATCGCAAGTCTGAACCTGTTCTGACTTCTCCACTCACTAACTGATCATACTCTCTACGATGGCGGCGACTCCATCTTTGACAAACAACTAGGTAAAAGACCCATCTCTCAAGACTCTTTTATTGACTCTCCAAAGAAAATCGAGCTTGAATCTGAACTATCAAATCTCTCTCTCTTAAAGAAAAAATTGTTAATCATGGACGCATTGTTGATTTGAACTTTCTTGAAACCCTCCACTGTCCTATTAAATATCTCTTTGAATTTCAAGGGTGGGAAAATTTCTTTCTAGAGTTTATGAAAATCTTGTACGCATGTTTCATCCTACTGGCACTGATGAGTTTGAGTTCTTAGTTCTAGGTACTCGTATTCTTCTTGATTGCTCATCTTTTAGTATCGTCTTTCAATGCAACTGCTCTGGTCTATCTGTTTATGTTAAGCGCTTGTGACCTGATGATTTGAGGTTTTTTATGACCAGGCCAAAGAAAAAATTGTTGAACCTGATGTTCCTCTCCCAAATTAGTAACCTCAAATGAAATTCCCTTCTCCACTCGAGTCATAGCCCACTTATTGCATAGTCACCAAACTCAAGCTTAAGTTGTCCTCCTTAATCATCAATAACATGATTGAATCTGCCTCTAATTCCACCTATCTTCCGTATGGCATGCTTATAACTAGGCTTCTAGAAGCTAGTAGGATTGACCTCACCCGTTTCTCCTCTGTTTCAGGTCCTCAATGCTATAACTCTAGAGATTTCAGAAGTATAGGGTACATGCTTGTGAACTCTAAGTGGGTTCACAAAGACTCTGATTTGCCTCTTCCTCTTCCTCTTGCTCCCACTCCTGCCAAAGCTTCCTCTAGTAATCCATCCTCCACTATGCTCTGTTCATCTGATGTTCTATCTTCTCTGGCATCTATGGATACCAAGATGAATGGCTTGAAGGATATTTCGCTATCTCAGCAGTTTTGGATAAGTTCGAGGAGGTCACCAAAGATACATAGCTTGAAGGATCATTTTCTATCTTAGCAGTTTCAGTTGGATAAGCTTGAGGAGGTCACCAAAGATACATTACTGTATGTGTCAAAGCTCAGGATGCTGCTCGAGCAAACCTCGTAGGATGCTCTGAAAACATTGAAAAATGTTTTCTCATCAGTAGATGTCATTGCTTCTACCTATGCTAAGTTTGACACCATACAGGATGCACTCTTGGTGAAATTTGAGGACTTGAAAACTGCTATAGTTCAGACTTTGACCTACTTTTTAAAGCCCTAACATGTTGGATTCTTTTGGCTGTGTTAACATACAATCTTTTGCGTTGCTTTTGCTACTATGGACTTTATGTCCTACCTATACTGCTCTAATTCTATGTTACTATAATTAGTATTTGCTTCTTGCTATTTGTGTTGCTTGCCTGTTACTTGCATTACTTGGTACTTGTCTGTGCTCTTTTTCCTTTTTGTTGACGACAAAGGGGGAGAAGATCTTAGGAGAAGTCAACTAATGCAACACTTCATGGGGGAGTCTACTCATGCAACATCTCAGCGGGAGTTGACTGATGAAACATCTTATGGGAAGTATACATCTAAATATTATAAGTATTGTTATCATAAAAAAGAAGAGATTGTTACTCTACATATTTTAATGATGACTTAATTTTTGATGCACGTACAAAAAGGAAAAAGGATATCAATGGATTTACAAAGCATATTCTTAAAGAGAATATTTTGTCAAGATTGGTACAACTCCAGTTAAGGAAAAGCTATAATATCAAAGGAGTTAATATTCCATAAGATTCTCAGAATATCTAATGCGCACAAGTGAAGGAAAGATTGAAGGCTCATTAAAGGAAGCAAGTAGCAAGACACGCCAAACTCTAAGCCCTAGAAGGAAACGAGATTGAGGAGATATTTGGAAGATCAAGAAGTGCGGCACTGATTGAAGAAATATTCAATAGATCAAGATCAACGGTCATCAACTAAGATCTTAACTTTATTCTTGGAAACATGATTAATCAACTTCTTTCCAAGGATAAACACTTACTTGAAGGCTATATATCAAAGCTCTTTGAACTCAACCTTCTTCGTTCTTTGTTCTATTTTTCACAAACATTGTAATACTTAGTGTTTTACTATGTATCAAAAAAGAGGAGAAAAAAACATTGTTGGTGAAGCATAGTATCAAAAGAATAACGAGTGATTGAGAGTAGACTTAGGAACTTCACTCTACAACCATTGTATCAAAAGAAACATTATGAAGAGCTACAGAGAACACCCTTGCAACCCAAGGGCATTGGACTAAGATCCACATTGGATCCCAACCAATATAAAAACATCCGGTGTCATGACTTTACAACTTCTACTTCTGCAATTCCTTTAGAATAATTCTGCATAGTTGACTACTACTCTAAGTTAGTTGACTACTACACTAAGTCAGTCGACTCAAAAGTAAAAAAGCTATAATTCAAACCCCCTTGCACTTTCACACGTCACCACCAATTCTCACATTTATTGTTGGTTAGTATTATATAAGTCAAGAAAAACAATGGGGGCAATTTCATTTTGATAACCTTGATTTTGATAGGGTCTAATAATATATCCAGTTTTTTCAACCCTCATACTCAAGTGCTTGAATATTCCACACCTTCATAAGTGAAAGCTAGCTAGTACTTTATTTTTCACTGAACATCTGAATGCCCCATTTCTCTTCTACTCTCAAGCAAAGCTACACTACATTATGTTGCAAATTAAGAACATGTTAACTTGCACTTAAAAAGTGTAAAAGTTCTTTACATTGTTAGTGTAGGTATATTAAATTCAAAAGGGTAACTGGACCACCACGAAGGGGAGCCATGAAGCAACGGTGAAGTTATCTCCGTGAGACCTATAGGTCACGTGTTCGAGCCGTGGAAACAACCACTAATGCTTACATTAGGGTAGACTGTGTACATCACACCCCTTGGGACACGGCCCTTCCTTGGGCCACGCTAATGCGAGATGCTTTATGCATCGGGTTGCCTTTAACTAGACCACCATCGGGTGGTTTCGATAGAGCAAAGATCCATTCAACTTTTCACCAACTTCTATCAGATTCTTATACAAAAGCTTCCGCAGAATTTCACATTGAGCCAAGCTTGTATATTCATAATCCACTACAGTAGTACGTATTTTTACAAAAAGTATACGCGATATAGTAAAAAAAGTGTAGTACGTACTTTTACAAAAGTATACGCGATATAGTGGAAAAAGTGGTTAAAAAAGAGGAGACATACCACTACACAACACGAGGAAAATATAAACTCTGCCGATTGATTTATCAGCATGTAATAGTTGCCTTCTCATTCTCAAACTACTGCTGCCTGCTAGATGATCTGAGCTTGGATAGGTATACAACATTGGCTATGCATTTTCAAAATCCCGTGCATAAGCCGTTTCACCAATATGGGATTTAACGCATTTGTTATCGTGCTATCAAGGCTAAGCATAGGTGAGGCCATGTAGCTCGCAGAATGAGACTGATGGAAATTAGCTATTTTGCTTAAAGTTAACAAAACTTCCAATCCTTGAAATAACATCAATTTTTTCGGCAGGAAATAGAAGTTACTTCTACTGAGAAGTAATTGATCTGCAATAACAGCATCTTCCATTTTCATGTGAGAGCGGTGTGCACCAGAATGGACGGAACTTTAGAACACCGTCGCCTAAAAGGTAACTTCTTATTGATGTAAAAGCTTCTGCGACATGTCATGTTGAACCAAATCCGTGTATTCATCTACTACATTACTCATATTTCTACAAAGTACACGGAATTATAGCAGAAGAAGTTGTCATAACAAGATAAGACATATCACTACGCAACAACAACAATATATCCAGTGAAATCCAACAACGTGGAGTCTGTAGAGGGTAGAGTGTACGCAGACCTTACCTCTTCCTTGGTAGGTAGAGCGGATGTTTTCGAGAGACCCTCGGCTCAAGACAAAGCATAAGCCCGAGTAAAGCAAAAGCAAAAGCAAAGCAAGATAAGAGGAAAGCAAGAGAAACGGTTAGATCCGGTCAAACAAAATGTAAAGCAGTATGAAAATGTTGATATCAAAAGCGAATAAGCCATGATAGCGCATTCTGAAAAAGTAAGCAGTAACTAGCGCAGATAAATCTACTAATAGAAGAGAAAATAATATACTCTGCCAAGTGATCTATCAGCATGCAATTGTTGCCTTCTCATTCTCGAACTACTGCTGCCTGCCAGATGATATGAGTTAATTGGATAGGTATACAGTGATGAATTTCCAGAAACCCGTGCAGCAAAAGCTGTTTCACCAATCATGGGATGTAACACATTTGTTGTCGTGCCACCAATGCTGAGCATCGGCGGGGCCATGTAGCTAGCAGAATGAGACTGATGTGATCGAGGGTTCTGCTGGTATGGATGTGAATCAGTAGTTGCTATCAGTGTGTGGACCCGAAATCTTGGAGTTTGAGGCCTTTTTGGTATGACCGTACCATTACATGGAATGTCATTTTCAGATGGTTTTGTAGTTTGGCCGCGCCATAGAGTGGAACCAAGGTTCTTTGTGAAACTTAGTTGTGGGTGCCGTTGATCTGGATTTTCAGATAATTGAATCCACTTGTAGATGCAAGGCCAGCAATACAGGTAACCACAAAAGGTAACCACGGGATCATTCGCTAGATGCAGGCAAATGTTACACTCAAAACCACCAGCGAGACGGTCTTCAAGCTCATCATCAAACATCTTCGACTTCTCCAAGGGAGTACGCTCTGTTATTTGCTCTTGGACATGAAGATCTAGGACTATATCATGCTTCTTGATGTAGTTTTCTTGATTTCTAGTGCCTGTAGAAACATATGACATGAGGGACAATGATTAGATTACATGATCTCAAATTATCAATAACCACATGGCACCTATGTTGTTCGGACTCTCCAAAAATGTTGTTGCATCCGTGTCAGATCCTCCAAAATATTGACTACTTTTGAAGGATCCGGCATACACCTAGCGGAAATTTTGAAGAGTATGAGCAAAACATAGCATGACACTCCTTTTACCACATGGTGGAGGTTATTTTTCATTAATCAGTATCAAGTAGTGATCAAGTAATTGACCATTCTTAAGAAAATCAAGCTACTGGGAAATTCTCAAAGGCTATTTCTCAAACTATTCAAAGGGTTCAGGCCGAAGGACCTACACTATATTAAACATATTAAGACCTACTAATTAAATCGAAAATCTGTAAGGTCAATAAAAGTGCGGCTCAAGTTGCATACAAGGAGCAACTACCTGAAGGGATGCCAAAAAGTTCATGCCATCAGTTATTTTAAATAATTGTGTGCGCGGGTCAGCTTGTAGGCAACTCGACTAATTCCACGTGATAACTGCTAACTCCCACCGGCACAGATATCGGGTAACTCTGGCCCCCAAATCTTGGACAAACGGGAAAAAATCACTTAGCATTGTTACCTCTGGAATATAAACCTGAGATCTCATAATTCTCAACTCACTTCATTGACCACTACACCATACCTTTGGGTGCCAAAGGCATACCCCATCAGTTCAAGAGCTTAACTTACATCATAAAACTCCAAATAAACAAATATCACAAGTACAAGAAAAATCATTGCAACTTATGCCAACAATTTTGAAACCGAGGAGATCTTTGTAGACACAACTTGAGAAAATGTATAGCGACTTCTAAGAGAATTACAGAAAAGTAAACAACAAAGGTAAAGCACGGGATCAAAAGCAGGTTAAGATAAACTCTGAACCAAAAACATTTCAACAATCCTAAGAGATTCAAGGCACATATCTTGCTCAGCTAAGTAGAGCTCAGGTATTATTTCTAAACAAAAGGCCTTCTATCCAACCCAGAGAGGGACAATATTTTGTCCTGTTATGACCAAAACAACTCAATATTCTCTGAAACTGCAAAAAGGGAGTGGAGAAAACAAGGTTCTGCCATGCTTTAGGCTATGTTATCGAACTCTTCAAAACTGCTGACAGGTGTGTGTTAGATCCTCCAAAGTTTTGAGGAGTTTGAGCAATATAGGCTTTAGGTATAACTATTGAGTATGCTAACAAAGTCATGACATTCCTAATTGAAAAGAAAAAGAAGCTACATATAAAGTGCAATGATACTCTTAATAGTGTGAGACCTTTTATGAAAACCTTGTTGAACTAAAACGGTCGAAGATACCCTTTATACAGTGTGATACTGTCCCCTTTGGTCCAAGCCCACACGATTTTCCCAAAAGGCCTCACACCATTAAGAGTATCCAATAACTTATGAGTAGCAGCTACCAATATGAGACTTTGTTCGCACACCCAACAAAACTGTGCTGGTTTGGTCCAAAGCGGACACTAGCTAGAGTATTTTTAGGTTGTTTTAGCCCAACAATAACAAAAATACATTAGAGTTGTATCAGATATGTAGCTGTAGAAACAACAAAATACTACCATCCTTCAGCATTAATCTTCAGAATCTATCAGAAAAATTGATGGCACCATCGTCAAAATCCACAATCACAACCTGTGCCCACAAAATCCCATCTACCAGAACACAATGTCTACCACCTTCACTCTCAAAAAAAGAGAGAAACCAAAACCCCATTAACAGAAAAAAGTAAAAATATGATACTTCAGGCAGAGGAAACTCATTTGATTGTTTACTTCTTCAAATGAGGTGATGATTTACTTCAATCCAAACTTGACTTGGTTATGCTCTCTCTTGTATATGTTTGCTCTTTTTGTCCAACTCGTCCACGTTGGCAAGTAACTTGATTCCCATTTAGACTACTTCTCCGTTTATTTCCAATACTGACTTTGAAACAAAATGATATTGATGTCCGAAATTCATAGTGAAATTCAGAAGATCGTAACGAAATTTTATCAAAACCTTTTGACAAATAAAAACTCTTTAAATTTACAACTTTGTAATAGAAACAGAGTTGTCAGCACAAGCAAAGAAATTAAAACTTGACATACTAGATGACTACACAAACTCTGACTGATTCTCTGGAATTTAGACATGCAGGTTTGACAAAGAAAAAATCAATGGATAGTTTGTCAAAGGAAAGACCCATTCAACTTTCTAAACACTGGTTTCTTGATGAAGATTAGTTATTTTGCTAGTCCGAATCAAGATGAAAAGCTTCTACAACATGTTACATTGAGCCAAGCTCGTATATTCATCATCTAACAAACTACTCGTATCTACAAATTACACGCAATGTGGCAGGAAAAGTGGTTCAAAACAAGAGAAGACATGCCACTACACAGCAGAAGAGGAAAAAATAAATTCTGCCGAGTGATCTATCAGCATGTAATAACTGCCTTCTCATTCTCAAACTATTGTTGCCTGCTAGATTATATGAGCTTGGATATGCGTTTGCAAAAACCCGTGCATAAACCATTTCACCAAACATGGGATGTTGTAACACGTTCCTTGTCGTGCCATCAAGGCTGAGCATTGGTGGGGCCATGTAGCTCGCAGAATGAGACGGATGTAATCGACGGTTCTGTTGGGATGGATGTGAATTGTGCGTGTGGACCCCACATCTTGGATTCGGAGGCCTTTGTGGTATGACCATGCATTTACTTGGAACGTCGTCTTCAGATGGTTTTGTTGCGTGGCCAGGGCCATAGAGTGGAATCAAGGTTTTATGTGAAACTTCGGCCTTGCAAACGGGGCATTGTGGCTTTTGTTGATCTGGATTTTCAGAAGGGATGCTCTGGAATTGAATCCACTTGTAGATGCAAGGCCAGCAATAGAGGTGACCACAAAATGTAACCACGGGATCATGCACAACGTCCAGGCATATGTTACAGTCAAAACCTCGAGAGAGATTTTCTTCTTCACGGTCACCATCAAACGTCTTGCACTTCTCTAAGGGAGTACTACCACACTCATCGAAGGCAGTCTCGGCTATCTGTTCTTGGAAATGAAGATCTAAGGCCATATCCTGTTTCTTGATGTAATTTTCTTGATTTCTAGTGCCTGTAGAAACAAATGCCAAGAGGGAAAAATATTAGATTTCAGGATCTCCATACAGCTAAAACTTGCATAATAAATGCCAAACAAATAAATATCACAAGTACAAGAAAAACCACTGAAGCTTACGCCTAAAAATTGGGAAACCGAGGATACATCTTGGACAAAAATTATAGCTATTTCATCCAATCAATCAGATTGTTTTGAGAAAAGAAAAGTGAACAATCAGGTAAAATGGAAAGTGGAAAGCAGGCAAAGATAAACTTTAAAAAGCATTAAAACAATCCTAAGGGAGGCTCTAACTATAGGCCTTCCATCCAACAAAAGAAGGGAATTTTGATAAGAAATGGACCTTGGACCTAATTCAACCCCAAAAGCTAGCTCATAGGTGAGAATTGTTCAAGACCATATAGGGAGGAGACTAATTTCCGACCCCAATGGATGTGGGGCGATGCACGCCCAGTCCTGGTAACTCGAGCATGGACAACATAAATTTGTGGCCTAAATATCGGATAACAAAGAATTAGGATTGGATTAGCTCTAATATAAAGATAAGAATAGGTTTTTGGTCTAATTCAAGTATAAAAGCTAGCTCATGAAGTAAGGATTGCCGAAAACCAAACTATTTTCCCACCCCACAACCACAATCAATTGTGGGAGACATTTTGACCTGATATGAAGATCCAGGAATCAGGATGCTCTGAAACTACAAAGTGGAGAAAACAAGCTTATGCCATTTTTTTTTAGCCTTTTTAGTTATAAAAGCACATGTAAGTTTTTACAGTTACTTAGCTGTAGAAACAACAAGTACACTATTTATCCTTCAATCTCAATGTCTTTACTATTCAAGACACCAAATTTAAATTTTAAAACCTCTATATATTTCATCAAATAATCTCCAATCTAAAAAAAAGACATCCCGATGCACTAAGCTCCTGCTATGCGCGGTATCCGGGAAAGGGCCGGAATCTATTGTACGAAGCCTTGCAGATATGCAAGAGGCTATTTCCATCTACTAAAGCTCAATTTCTACCACCCCACCAATAAACCAATAAAGAAAAAAAAGAAAATATATATATATATATATATTGCTGTTGTAGCAAAGACATAAGAATCTGAGACTTCAACAAAGGCGAAGAATCTAGAATTTCTGGTACACTACTAACAAAATGAGAAAAATATATATTAAGTAGAAATTAATCCCTAGTCCTCTTGGACTATAACCAAATGCACCATTCGAATTCGGTGAAGTATGTGTGTTAGCAGTTAATAATATATTTAAAAAATATGTACATAAGATATCTAATTTTGCAGAGACTATGAATTCGTGTGCCCCATAACTTCCTTTATAAATTTGCCCCTGACTTCAAGCACAGAAAAATAATGAACATAAAGATCTGAACTCTTGGGTTTTATTCCTTCATTAATAACCTTTTCAATCTAATATAAATGAAACCAGAAACATAAGACACAGAGAAAGAAAAAAGATTTATACCTTAATATATTTGTATCAAGAATGTCCAATCAAAACAAGTTTGTAAAAATCTAAGGAAGATTGAAATACTGTGGAGACTATAAAGCAAAGTGAAATAGAGATGAAAGAGTAATAAGTGCTCAAGTCTATATATATGGATGGGGCCTATAGATACAAGGTGGTACTGTATGTATAGGAAAATTTATTTAGCGCGTACTATAATATATATAATGAACTTGTACAAATTTTACTTGTCAATATCTTCTGGATAATATCTTAAAGGGGGCTTTGGTAGGACGACGTGGCGCTGACGGAGGATGTGTATTACGCGCCGTTTGTGTGTGTTTTTGACTTTTTTCCACTTTCTGTTGCTCCTTTTTGGATTTTGTTACTCGAGAATTGTCACTTATGTTTGGATAGGATCAAAATAAATTCTTTAATACTTTTTTGAGCAAATTATGGTCTTTTAATTTTGCTAAAAATAGATATTTTTAATTTTCGCCAAATATTTCACAAACTCTAGTGATGAGATGTACATTTTGAACCTACATTAGGTATTTAATGGGCGGTTCAGTGGAGGTGCTAAAATATAAAAATTGTGACAACTTTAAAAGACTATTTGGCTTTTAATAAAATTATTATTCACTCTGTTCAGTTTATTTGGGATTTTCATATTTAGGCAACACATGCGCGCGCACACAAATTTTTATGGCATATTTTACCTATAAATTTCGTTGTTTTTTGTCTCGGTCATTTTCTACTTTTATATGCTATGTAAAAATTTATCTATTATTTTTTATATCTGTTTTATCATTTTATCTTATCTTTTGAAATTATTTTGCTATGCGTTACTTGAGTCGATGGTCTGCTTCTCTATCTTCATGAGCTAGAAATAAAATCTATATATACCCTACTCTCTCCAGACTCCACCTTGTGGGATAACAATGAATATGTTGTTGTTATTGTATTTTACCTATAAATTTTTAAAGTAGCAAGATAAACATAACAAATGAAGCAACATGTAGTAGTGAAAATTGAAGAATAAGACAAGATACTATGCGAATAATAACTAATTCTACCAAATAAGGAGAAGAGACTGATTCAGTCTCTCCTACATACAGTACGATAACACTCTGTAGATATCGAAATTTTGTGGGACTCTACAAGACGAATTCAATTCATCTTCGCACTCTAAAGTCTGTTAGAGTTTCTTGGAGGCTACTCTACCCTAAACCTTACTTCACACCTATATAAAGGGGCACATATTCCTTTGAAAAGGCATCTCAAATATCTCATAAACTCATGGATAGGGGTATTCATGATTCAGTTTGGGTCGGTTTTCCTCTAAAAGATAACCAGACCAATTAAGTCGGTTTTTCAACTATTAAAATCAAAGAAAAACAATTAAATCGGTTTTTCATAGCTTCAATTTTTGTCAATTTTTTTAGTTTTTTCAATTCTTCTGTCGATTTTTTTTAAATATATGACAATATACTTTCAAGTACATATTAAAGGCAGCCCGGTGTACTAAGCTCCCGCTATGCGCGGGGTCCGGGGAAGGGCCGACCACAAGGGTCTGTTGTCCACGCCTTACCTTGCATTTCGCCGTAGGTCGTTTCCACGCTTGAACCCATGACCTCCCGATCACATGGCGAACAACTTTACCATTACTCCAAGGCTACATATTAAATAAACTATTTTTCGCATAACATTACCAAATCAATTACTCTTTAAGAATATATATATATATATATATATATATATATATATATATATATATATATATATATATATATATATCAAGTTATATATGTTTTCTCTAAAAAAAAATGTATGTATTGTTCAAATTAGCCATTTTCGTAGAGAACATAATAAAATTTCTTACGATAAATTTATAGTTTGTGCAAAGAGTTAAAGATCTAGCTGTGATATACCAAACTATCTTGACGACAATTGAATTAAACGATTATGTATAATTAAAGGACTCAAAGACAAGTTAGTTTGTGCAAGAAATAGTTTCTCATACTTATAACTAGAAAGTAAAGGCAAAGAATTGAATTACTACTATAAAAGCAAACATCTAGATTACAAGCTAAGAGTGCAAGAAATTAATGCGTACCATAATTTTTTTTTATAATTTATATAAAAAATACACATATATATATATATGTATGTAATTATAGTTTTTAAATAAATATTTATATAGTCGGTTTGGTTCCGTTTTTTCGTTTATTTTTTCTTAAAACCAAATTAAAACAAAACATTATCGGTGTTTAGAATTGAAAATCAAAATCAAACCAAATCAAATCAATAAAGTATCAGGTTTTTTTCCAGTTTGATTCGGTTTTCGATTTGGTTCGGTTTTTCAATTTTCTATGAATACCCCTACTCATGGGTATTCATCAAGAGATCAATACATCAAATCTCGAAAATTCCATAAATTCATACGATATTCACAAAGAGTTCAAGGCATCAAATACTGTCTTTATTAAACTGCCCGATATTCTTGGAGATCAAACATATCACAAGGACATCCTACGTTCAAAAAATAAGCTACTAATGGCCCTCGAATTACGGAGCAAATTCAGAGAGAAGAATTAAGGAAATAAACAGAATCTGCAAAATCTGGAGCCACAAAACCGCCAAGATGGAAGCTCCATTTTATGGGTACTTCAAGTTTCGTCTTTGAGTTTCGACAAGTCTACACTCCGACAAGCCTTGAAATAAGGGGCAGTTGTAGACATCAAAATTTTGTGAGACTACAAGATGAGCCCAATATTTGTTAGCGTTTCTTGGAGGCTACTCTTTCTAAACCCTACTCACACCTATATAAAGGGACACATATTTCCTTAAAAAGACTTCTCAAAAAATTCCATAAACTTTCCGGGATATTCACAAAGAAATCATTATGTGGTCGGATATTTCTTAACAATCAAATAATTCAAGAAGATCCACAATAACCTTTCATGGAGATCAAATACATCCCAAGAAAATTCACATCCAAATCATCATATGTTCGAGAAATACGCTATTAACGACCCTCGAATCATGGAGAAAATTTAGGAGAGAAGGATAAAGAGAATAAACAAAATTGTACCCGGACAATTTATCAATAAAATATTTCTGTTTCTTCATAATTTATTTGTGGTTGCAGTTTATTTTCACTTATCAAAAATTTGTCGCAAACACACTCGACTACCTACTATTTTTCTACCCTAATTCTCGTTTATATACCTTTCTATATAGAATCATGTCCTTAATAAGCTGAAAATATGTCATATTAAAAACTATGGTTGTCTAGTGGGCCGGGTCAGCCCAATCCTGACTCGGCTCGATCCCGATTGCTGCCCCGCCCAGGCCCAAAAAAAAATAGAATGAAATTATAGGTCGGTTCGATCTCGGGACGGGACTAGGGCTCATCCCGCCCATCCCGATCCACCCCTCCCTCCTGCAAAAATAGTCGTTGCAACAACGATCGAATTTTGATTTTGGTGTGCAACGGCTATAACGGCCATTTTTGCCCCCCCAACTCCATAAACCCCCTACTCTCTTAATATTTATTTTTAACCCCTTAGTTAGTATATTTATACTTTAACTCTATTTCTCAACTATAAATACCTCATTTTCCTCTTCATTTTTCTCACAAATCTTCCTACCATCTCTCTAATCTCTCAATCTATCTCTCTACAAGTCTACATTGCCTACTGAATAATATAGTTTATTTGATTATTTGTATCAAAGTTTAAAAATTGAGAGTGAAGTTGACAACTAGCTTGAGGATCATCCATCGAGCAAAGTTTCAATTTTCAACCTCGATTACACGTCTACGTTACGTCGGTGTTTGGTACCTTCGTTCCTTCTTTAAATTATTATTGTTACTTAATTTTATTTATCGTACTTAATTTCATTTACTTTAATTATTTATTTGCATAATTATAATGGAACGACTTGGACGTTTGATTTTTGGTAGAGGTACTGGGGGTAACAGGGGTAAGGGTGCATATTTTAGTAATCCTATTCCTAGTCCCGATGATTTTACTCATATAGATGAAACTGATTTTTTTAATGATATTAATATACCATTAGATCATGAGGTATATTCTACATCTGAACCAGACTTTAATATTGAAAATGAATTAGACGATAATGTAGATAACATACCCACTAGTGCACCTCCACCTCAGGCTCAGACTGAGTCTTATCCTGAAACTGAAACTGGAATGCCTCCTATTCCATATAGTATGAGTTGAGGCTCCAAACAACAAAAATTAAAATCACATGCATGAGATTTTTTTGATAGGGATAATGAGAATCAACTAGCTAGATGTAAAATATGTCAAGAATTTTATAAATTTAAAACCTGAAAAAGTCATGGTGGGACGGGAGGTTTATTAAGACATGTACAAAGCATGCACAAAGCTAGGTATAACGAATATCTGGTTGAAAATCGGGTGTGACAATGCCTTCTGAGTGGGAACAAGGTTCACATAGTGTCCCTGACCAAGTACATGGTCAAATTAACCCGATAACGGGGGGAATTATAGGTCCTAAATATGATAAACACAAAGATAAAGAAAATATAGCAAAATTAGTTGCAGCGGAGGATTTGCCTTTTTCATTTCCTTCCTCTCCTGATTTTATTCATTACATTAGAGAAACATATAATCCTACTTTTAATGATTTTCCTAGGTCAACTGTTAGAAGAGATGTTTTTAAATTTGCACATGAATATCAACATTATTTATGCATTATATCATTTTAATGGTAAAGTGACTATCACTTATGTTATAGGCCGTAGTACTAACGGTAATGATTATTTAACTGTTACATGTTATTGGATAGATCAGACTTGGTCTATGCAAAAACATATTTTAGCATATAGATATATTAATAATAGGCACACTGGATTATTTATTGCAAGAAATATTCATGAAATTTGTAAATATTATGAAATTACTGATAAAATCATGATTGTTACATTAGATAATGCTACTGCTAATGATTATGTTTTAAACCTTTTAAAAAATTGTGTTACTCCATCTTTTCCCGATATTTTTCATATTAGACGTGCATGTCATATTTATAACTTAGTTGTAAAGGATGACCTAAAACTTTTTAAAAACATTCTTGATAAAGTACAATTTGCTATAAACTTTATTTTTAAAGGTAATAAAATACAAAGACGCAAAGAGTATAAAAAAATTGTTATGATTGTGGACTACCTTATAGAAAACTCCAAAAGAAGTTTCAACTAGGTGGAATTCTTTATATGAACAATTACTTGTTGCTCACGAGTATAAAAGACCTATAACTTTATTATTTAACGCCCATAATCAAAGTCCAACGGATATGCTGGTAGATGATGATTCGAAATTTTTTTTGGAACTTATTGCATTTTTAGAGAATTTTTTTCTAGCTACTAAAGAATTTTCTGGAATTTATTATCCTACTATTTCAACTATGTTATTTTATATAACTCTAATATTTTTGTTACTTAATGAATATATGTAAAAACAAGCTTACACTCCAGCTATTAAAAAATGTTTATAAAATTAAAAAAATACTTTTTTCTTATTCCCACTATATATTTTATTGGTGTTGTATTAAATCCGACTATTAAAGTAGACGGTTGTAAAACACTTATTGAAATGATTTATGAAAGCTTAGAAATACTTCTAACAGACTGAACTGAAGAAGAACTAACGAATCAACTAAAGAAGAAGTTATGTCTAACATACACAATGAATGCAAAAATATATAATGTATTACCAACAAGCAAGTGCAAATAATCAACCGGTTTCGATACCATTTTCTTCTACTTCACTGGAACCTAATAAAAGACATACAGTTTCTGCTGCTAGTGTTTAAGGCCTTAGAAATAGAATGTTTAGTGGTTCAACTTCTTCACAAGTTAGCGAATTTGATGTTTATGTTTTGCAGGGTGTTGTACCATACGAATCAATTGTCAACGAAGATGGACGTGAAGACTTGCTGAGATATTGGAGGGAGAATGCGAAGATATTTCCGACACTATCAAAGATGACTCGAGATGTGTTGAACATTCAAGCGTCATCAACAGCGTCTGAAAGCGCTTTTTCTTCTGGAAGATTTCAAATAGGAGAGCACATACACTCATTGGAGGAAGACATCTTGGAGATTGCAGTTTTATTCAGAGATTAGATTAGAGCAAAGCGTAGAAGGTGCGGTCAACCGGAGATCAACGAATAGACGACTACAACTACAACAAAATATTGTCCGAGGGAGTAGGAAACGTCGAACAATTTGACCAACAACTTCCAATTCCAACCGAAGATCCTCAAGACATTGTGAGAAAATTAGAAAAAGTATGGTTAACTGTGTAATTTTTTAATATCAATTTTACTATGTGATTTGCAATTTTTGAACAACGAAACAAAGTTGCAATTTTGAAATTGTATTACAAAAAATCATATTTCTATTAAATAATATAAGATGCACAAAAACAACATTGAGATATTTTTATTACACTATCTTGTTCAATTATTTAAGTGTTTAAATATATATTTTTTAAAATTAAGTGTGAAAAAAAATCCAAATCCCGCAACCCGACCCGTCCCATCCCCCCAAATCCGGCCCCTCTTTCGGCGGGATGTGGGACGGGACGGGACCTCTTCCTATCCTACCTATCCCGACTCGCCAATCCCGCCGGATCCTGGTCCCGACCCACCTCTTGTCCTGCCAGAACCCGTCCCAGTCCGCCCTGACCCGCTCCGCTGGCCACCCCTATTAAAAACTATATATCAAATTTAATGTATATTTTAATTTACTCGGATAATGAATTCTTTGGGCTTTCGCCTTTGGAGTACTTGAACACTTTTAAAAAAATGTTTTTTTATTACATGAGGGGCAGGGGTGGGAAAATAGGAAGGAGATTACAATACAAGGTGAAAGTTCAAATAACCAACCAACTGAGCTAGTAGATCCTACCCTTAACACAATTAAGATCAGACTCATACCTTGATTATTCAGCTAAGTCTTTATCCACCCTGGCAATTATAATATTAAGTCAAGTTATCCGTCTTTGTCACCCAATTTCTTCATTCTAATTTAGGGCCTTTCTTTATTCACTATCTTTTAATTTTATGGGGCCCTTTCTCATTCATTTTCACACTCTTTAGATCTAATGGTCTATTGGCAGTTTCCTAATCGTTTAGTAGACACTCTGAATCTATAATAACAGTATTTTTTAATTAATTAAAATAAACGAGTAACGCACTTGTAAACTTTCTTCGTTTTGACTAATAATACAGCGATCAGTAACTACGTGCTTGAACTGAATTAAACTAGGATTATTATGCCTCAAGTTAATTAAGGGTCAACTTCAAAACTGTGTTCTAGAAAATCTGTGCTCCTAGAGGCTTCCAATATTTAAGAAGGCGGCTTAAGAATTTAGTGTTTAGGGTTTATGTAAATTTGTTACTTTATATATATGATGTACAACACACATAAGTTCCATGATACACACTTTTAAAGAAGATCGGCCTATAAAATAAAAATAACAAGACAAAGCAAGATATTAACACTCCACTAATTAAAATTGTAAAGATAACTTGAAAGAACAACAGATAAATAAATAAATAAGTTCTTACTTTTTGAAGTGTCAATTATCTTAAATGTTTCATATTGTTAAAACGACTCATATATAAAATTAGAGGAAATGGGGACGGAGCTAGAAAACAAAGAGGTTCATCAGAATTTCTTTCTTCAGGAAATATAATTAATTTGTACGTATGTAACGAACACATATTTTATTGATCAGAAAACATGGAGCTACAGACAAGTTGACCTATCTCTTTTATTAACAATCAACATGAAGCTTCAAAGGTAAAATTACAGAATAGAGAAAGGGAAGTTGTAGAAAAAACTCTCTAAAACTAAACAAAATAAGAGAAGTTCATAGCATAACCCTAATTGATCAATATGTCCTCTTGTATAGGGATTGATTTAGTATTGATCTACCTATTATTGGTTGGCACACATATATGTTCCAAAAGGGTTGAATGATGCATTTGGTTGAATATTGAATTATTTACCCAAGAAATATGGATTGATTCCTACTAAATACTTTTTTTCCTCCCTTTTTAGTGGTGCATCCATATTTTAAAAATCTTAGCTTGTATACATAGGTATTTTTCCACATTGCACACGTTCTTTTTTATCAGGATCCCAAATGTAATTTGCTAAGTATTCAAATGTGTCCTCCTCCGCCTTGGTCTTTGGGTCATTTTTATTCCTAACAATACCTAAAGTTAATTTTTTTTTTTATGTATATAGTAAGTTGAATTTTCTTAACTTTTTCTGATTTTAATTTTTTTTTATATTTTAAATCTTTTTTGTGAAAATCTTGAGTTCGTAACTGAAAAGAAATATTTTTTTTTCTCCTTGTAGGGAAAGAATTGGTGGTTAGAAGGGTAGGTCCAAGAGGATGAAGGGGCTGCTTTGATGTGAACGCAATAATACAACAACAACAACATACCTAGTGAAATCCCACAACGTGGGTCTGGGGAAGGTAGAATATACGTAAAACTTACCTCTACCTTGGTAGGTAGAGAGACTATTTTTGAAAGACCTTCGGTTAAGGAAAAAGAACAAGCAAAGCAAGAGAAATGGTCAGACCCGGACAAGAAATTTAAAGCAGTATGAAAATGATGGCACCAAAAGAGAATAAGCCATGATAAAACATTATGAAAAAAGAAGTAGTAACTAACGCAAGTAAATAAGATAGACAAAGTACACGAAAAAACATACAACAACAGAAATCAAATGACAGGGGACTATAAAACAATACTGCGCCTATTAATATGATGGGTTAAGCAGGGCTACAATAATAACACTACAACTACCAATATGTAAGCGTAAATAGGACTACGCTCAACTACCTACTACCCTTCTACCCTTATACGTGTCCTCCACAACCCCTTATCTAAGGTCATGTCCTCAGTAAGTTGCACATGCGCCATATCACGTCTAATCACCTCTCCCCAATACTTCTTCGGCCTACCTCTACCCATCAAGAAGTCGTCCATATCCAACCTCTCACACCTCCGCACTGAGGCATTTGTGCCTCTCCTCTGCACATGCTCGAACCATCTCAACCTCATTTCCCGTATCTTATCCTCCATCGAGGCCACTTCTACTCTGTCTCGAATATCATCATTTCTAATCATATCCCTCCTTGTATGCCCACACATCCATCTCGGCATCCTCATCTCCGCAACTTCATCTTTTAGATGTGCGAAGTCTTGACTGGCCAACACTCCGCCCCATACAACATAGTCGGTCTAACAACCACCATATAGAACTTGCCTTTAAGTTTTGGTGGAACCTTTTTATCGCACAAGACTTCAGATGCGAGCCTCCATTTCATCCACCCTACACCAAAACGATATGTGATATCGTCATCAATCTCTCATTTCCCTTGGATAATAGACCAGAGATACTTGAAGCTTCCTTTCTTTGGAATGACCTAATACCAAGCCTCACCTCCATACCTCTCTCATGGTCGCTCCCGTTACTGAAGTTGCACTCTAAGTATTCTATTTTGGTCCTACTCAACCTAAACTTTTTAGACTCCAGAGTCTGTCTCCAAACCTCCAGCTTAGCGTTCACTCCGTTGCGTGTCTCATCAATTCAGGACTATGTCATTTGTGAATAACATACACCATGACACCTCCCCTTGAATTTATCATGTCAGTCCATCTATCACCAAGGCAAATAAGAATGGGCTAAGAGCTGATCCCTGGTGCAACCTCATCATCACTGGAAAGTACTCCGATCTCATCCTACTGTCCGTACCCTAGTCTTGGCTCCATCATACATATCCTTGATTTCCCTAGTGTACGCCATAGGTATACATCTAACCTTCAAACATCTCCATAGAACCTCCCTAAGAACTTTGTCGTATGCCTTCTCGAGGTCGATGAAAACCATATGTAAGTCTCTATTCCTCTTCGTATACTGCTCCACCAACCTCCTAATAAGATGAATGACTTCTGTAGTCGAATGCCCCGGCATGAATCCAAACTGGTTTTCGGAAATAGACACGCCTCTACTTACCCTCATCTCCACAAAATTGTCTTCTCTCCTAGTTGACATGTCGTATCACATTAAAAATTTATTTTTTAATAATAAATTTATTTAATTCATCAAACGCGGCCTTTAACTCAATTCAATGCAAACTCATTTAACTAATCATTCTATATCTTATTTTAATCCGATTAGAAAATATATAAAAAAAAAACTTAATTTTTACATCCGATTTTCTTCATTACAATTTTCTTCTTGGACAGTGGAAAGCAGTTTTGCTGGACCTGGGAGTTCATTAACAGTCTCTTTTTTTTTTTGAAATTTTTCTTCATCAACAACAGTAAAATATCCATTTATATAGAAACCATCCATACGACGGTATACTTGATCAGCTAAATTTTGGTAGGAATTATTGAGGTCTTTAATTTATATACATTGATAATGAAAGAAAACAATTAACTAATAACATTTAAAAAATATTAAAAAGAAGATAGATTATCTATAAAACAAGATAATTGAACAAAAAAAAAAAAGAAACATAGCTTGTCCTGAAAAATAACTTTATCATCAAAGAAGAAAATTGAATATAAAAGTTAGGCTTCTTTAATATTTTCTAACCGAATTAAATGAGTATAAGATATGAGTTGGTTGGTTAATTAGATTTGAGTTGGGTTGTACTAAATGGATTTTATGAGTTAAATATATTTTTTATTAAAAAATAAAATTTAAATATGACATGGCATGCCAATTAAGAGAAGAGAAAGGTTTTATAGTGTTTAGTATATTTTAAGAAAAATAGTGACAGTGGAATGATATTCTAGTTCCGAGAGAAAGAAAAGTGATATTAGTAAGCAAATTTCAAAATATGGGTGACCTTTTAAGAAATTTACTCGTTGACTTATACAGTATAAAAATGGAATACTGATTACGGACTAGAAATTTAAAATATTTGAAATAAAGTGGGGAAAAAGGTTAAATATACTTAATAAGTAATATTTGTGAAAGTTAAGTGTAAAAGTCATAAATAACATATTTTCGGCTTTTTGCAATTAAAATGTAATCACTATCATAAAACATTTTTTTGTGTAGATTTCCCCTCAAACGCACTAGTCTTTAATTTTTACCTTTCATATTTGTGGTCTTTTAATTTTTGCTCCTCCTATTTTCTTTATGAAAATATCCAGGTTTATTTCACAAGGCATAATTTTTATAATATTTTTTCTTTGAAAATTAAATATCTGGAGTCTTGTGCGATAAAAAGGTGCCATCAAAACTTAAAGATAAGTTCTATAGGGTGGTGGTTAGACCGACTATGTTGTATGGGGTAGAGTGTTGGCCAATCAAGACGTCGCACATCCAAAAGATGAGAGTAGCGGAGATGAGGATGTTGAGATGGATGTGTGGGCATACAATGAGGGATATGATTAAAAATGATGATATCTGGGACAGAGTGAGGGTGACTTCGGTGGAGGATAAGATGCGGGAAGTGAGGTTGAGATGGTTTGGGCATGAGCAAAGGAGAAACACAATGCCCCAGTGCGGAGGTGTGAGAGGTTGGCTATGGATGGGTTCATGAGGGGTAGAGGTAGGCCGAAGAAATATTGGGCAGAGGTGATTAGACAGGATATGGCGCAACTTACTGAGGACATGACCTTAGATAGGGGGTTGTGGAGGGCACATATTAGTGTAGAAAGGTAGTAGGTAGTCGTGCGTAGTCCTACTTACGTTTACAAACTGGTTGTTGTAGAGGTATTACTGTAGGCCCGATTAGCATATCATACGAATAGGCGCAATAGTGTTTTATAGTCCCCTGTAGTTTGACTTCTGCTGCTATGTGTTCTTTAATGTACCTTGTTTATCTTATTTACCTGCGTTAGTTACTTCTTCCTTTTCAGGATGCGCTATCATGGTTTATTCACCTTTGATGCCAGCATTTTAATATTGCTTTAAATTTATTAATCGAATCTGACTGTTTCTCCTGCTTTGTTTGTGCTTATGCCTTGTCGTGTCTTGAGCCGATAGTCTCTCGGAAAGAGCCGCTCTACCTATCAAGGTAGAAGTAAGGTCTGCGCACACTCTATACTCCCCAGACCCCACGTTGTGGGATTTCACATGGTATGTTGTTGTTGTTGTTGTTGTTGTGTTGTTGTTGGCATAAATTATGTAGGAATTAAGTTATGTGATATAGTTTTATAGTAATTTTTAAATTATATTGAGTGTTGAAAATTATACCTTATCCGACATAGTTTGTGTGGATGTTATGATACATATGTTGAAATTAAACACTAACTATGCTTGTCTAAATTATGAAATTATGTATTTTTTTATATTATGTTGAGTGTTGACAGTTATGCCTTATCCGACATAATATGTGGGTTGTGTATGATACATATGCCGAAGATATAACACTAATTATGTCGAGCGAAATTCTAATTATACCCCGCTAAAAATAATAAAGGGAAAAAATTAAAAAACTCAAATTTAAAGGGCAAAAATTAAAGACCACCCCAAAATAGGGAATTTGTGCGAATGACATTTTAAATTTTATAAGTACAACCTCAGAAAAATGGCTAGTGAGGGGTAATTTTACTTTTTCCGTCTATTTGAACGTAATCTTTTCTGAAAACTTTTGTACGACATTTCATTTTTTTTAGTTTCTCACCCGATGTCTATTTTTGACATTGGAGTCTGATTATATTGAATTCGCATCAGATAGAGCTCACTTATGAGAGAAACAACTCATCCACTGCACCACATTCTCTGACAGTGACATTTGAAAAGTTATGAGTTGAAATCAGTATTTCAATGATATGTGCTTTCAAATAAATATTTTGTTAAAGCTAGTTAATGAATAAAGCTAGCTAAGTTGGTGTGAATGAGAAATGGAGGGAAATGAAATTTTTTTTCTCCTTTTTTGGAAAAAAGGGCAAAGGCAGCCTTTCCGAACAGTCACCAACTTATTCCGAAGAGGCACCTTCGAGGCTATATAAACTGAGGCAATGCCTCATTTTTAAGACACTGAAATTTTTTTCCTGCATCTGAAAATTCTGCATTCTTTTCACAAATAAAACTATCGAGTCTTACTGTGTTTCGTTGCCAACTTTGAGTTCGTCGAAGTTGAAGGCGTTTGATGTACCGCTACTCCTGCGACATGTATATCCGTTTTATCCTGGAAGGAAGTAATCCATAACCTCGGGTACAGTGAGGGGATTAAATTCCTTAAGGACACACAATGAATTCTGTGGTCTTGGATATTTTCTTACTTCTGCATTATTTTTCCAGTTTCTGTTTTTTTCTGGTTTTGTTTTTTTTTTTTTTTTTCCATTTTTTTTCCTGATTTTTTGAACACAGGGTAGATAACAAGCTTAAGGAATTTATTAATTATTTATGTGTTCACTTGTTCTTGTTTAACAACAACAGAACGTTGCCAGAAAAAAAAAGTTGTTTCGGTGTAACGAACTTATGTGTTGTTTGGAGACTAAAATCTTCGAATTTTCTACTCCGGTTGAGATTAAAGTTTTCATAACTTTCTACTCATTTGGGTACTTGATTTGAAGATATAAAAACTTCATCAAGTATACAACATACAATTTACTGCATTTCGTTTCAAGTATTTTAAATCTGTTTGTGTAACCTTGATTCGGTTTGAAGAAATAAAATCTTCACTGTTGTGTATTATATTTGTTGTCTTTAAAACCGATTCGGTTCGAAGTCTTCACCGTTTATTAAACTTTTTCTGTTGCTTCCTGCGACAGAAATGGGAGACATGACTCCAAATTTGAATGCTACTGCTACTGCCACACCAGCCCCCATGGTTGGTTTTACGAGCAATGCTGCGTCCTCCAGTCGTACTGCACCAGCACCGGCTCCGGCAGAGAAGCCTGAAAAATTCACCGGAATTTATTTCAAACGATGGCAACAAAAGATGTTCTTCTATTTAACTACTTTAAACCTCCAAAATTTTATTAAGGAGGTCGTTCCGGTTTTGCCGGAATCAACACCTGAGAATGAACGTTTTGTTGTAACTGAGGCATGGAAGCACTCATATTTTTTGTGCAAGAATTATATTCTTAGCGGACTGGAGGATGATCTTTACAACGTCTATAGTAATGTGGAAACATCAAAAGAACTATGGGATGCGTTGGAAAAGAAATATAAAACAGAAGATGCTGGATTAAAGAAGTTTATCGCTGCCAAGTTTCTGGACTACAAAATGGTAGATGGCAAGTCTCGTTGTTACTCAAGTTCAAGAGTTGCAGTTATCATCCACGATCTACTCGCTGAAGGTTTGGTGATTAGTGAGGCGTTTCAAGTTGCGGCAGTAATAGAAAAGATGCCTCCTTCATGGAAGGACTTCAAAAATTACTTGAAACACAAGCGAAAGGAGATGACACTAGAAGATCTCATCGTCCGGTTGAGAATCGAGGAAGATAACAAGGCAGCGGAGAAGAAGGCAAATGGGAGATCAACCATAGGGGGAGCACATATTGTTGAAACTGCCCCAACTAATCTGAAAAAGAGGAAAAATGCATCGGGACCAAGGAACTATCCCAACAAGAAGAAATTCAAGGGAAACTGCCACAATTGTGAAAAAATCGGACACAAAGTTGCAGACTGTCGTGCTCCGAAAAAGGAAAAGAAGAAGGGTCAGGCTAATATGGTTGAAACAAAAGAGGAAGTTGATGACTTGTGCGCTATGTTGTCTGAGTGCAACCTAGTGGGAAATCCGAAAGAGTGGTGGATTGACTCTGGCGCCACTCGTCACATTTGTGTTGTTAGAGAAGCCTTTGCTTCATATGCTCCCGCCGGGCCCGACGAGACCATATATATGGGAAATTCTGCAACGGCCAAAATTGAAGGTTATGGAAAGATACTGCTGAAGATGACATCTGGCAAGGTGGTGACTCTCAACAACGTCTGTCATGTTCCTGAAATTAGGAAAAATTTAGTATCTACCGGACTTTTAGTAAAGAATGGTTTTAAGTGTGTATTTGTTTCTGACAAGGTTGTAATAAGTAAGAACGAGATGTACATAGGAAAAGGTTACCTCTCAGAGGGCCTTTTCAAACTGAATGTAATGGTCGTTGCCAATAATAATAAAGTTTCTGCTTCGTCTTACTTACTTGAGTCAAATAATTTATGGCATTCACGTTTAGGACATGTCAATTATAGAACCTTGCGAAAAATGATTAGTTTGGAAGTATTGCCTAAGTTTGAATGCAATCAATCAAAATGTCAAATTTGTGTTGAGTCTAAGTATGTTAAACATCCTTATAAGTCAGTTGAAAGGAATTCAAGTCCTTTAGACTTAATCCATACAGATATTTGTGACATGAAGTCAATCCCATCTCGCGGTGGAAAGAAGTATTTCATAACTTTTATTGACGATAGTACACGGTATTGCTACGTTTATTTACTTAATAGTAAAGATGAAGCAATTGAAGCATTCAGGCAATACAAAACTGAAGTTGAGATTCAACTTAACAAAAAGATTAAAATGATAAGGAGTGATAGGGGCGGTGAATATGAATCTCCTTTTGAACAAATATGTTTGGAATATGGCATTATTCATCAAACAACTGCCCCTTACTCGCCACAATCAAACGGAATTGCAGAAAGAAAAAATAGAACCCTGAAAGAAATGATGAATGCCCTGTTAATAAGTTCTGGTTTACCCTAGAACTTGTGGGGGGAAGCCATTCTAACAGCTAGCCGAATACTCAATCGAGTGCCCCATAGCAAAACAAAATCTATTCCATACGAAAAGTGGAAGGAAGGAAGCCCAATTTGGGATACTTCAAAGTGTGGGGGTGTTTGGCCAAGGTGCAAGTTCCTAAACCCAAAAGGGTAAAAATAGGACCTAAAACCATTGATTGTGTTTTCATAGGATATGCCACAAATAGTAAGGCATATCGATTTCTAGTTCACAAATCAGAAAATCCCGACATTCAGGTGAATACGGTAATTGAATCAGATAATGCTGACTTCTTTGAAACCATATATCCTTATAAAAAGGAATAGGAGTCGTCTAGCAAAGAATCTAAACGACATCGGGAAGAAACAAAGGAAAATATTCCTGATGAGGAAAATCCAAGACGCAGCAAACGTCAAAGGACGTCTACTTCCTTTGGACCAGAATTTCAAACATTTTTGTTGGAGAATGAGCCTCGAACCTTCAACGAAGCTATGTCTTCATCGGAAGCTCAATTTTGAAAAGAGGCAATCAATAGTGAGATAGAATCCATATTAAACAACCATACTTGGGAATTGGTTGACCTTCCTCCAGGGAATAAACCTTTAGGTTCCAAATGGATTTTTAAGCGGAAAATGAAAGCTGATGGTACTATTGATAAATATAAGGCAAGACTAGTTGTTAAAGGGTTTAGACAACGAGAAGGTCTTGATTACTTTGATACATACTTGCCGGTAACGAGGATTACATCCATTCGGGTGTTAGTAGCGTTAGCCGCCGTGTACGGTCTTGAAATCCATCAAATGGATGTGAAAACAGCCTTCTTAAATGGAGAGTTAGAGGAAGAAATTTACATGGAACAACCTGAGGGGTTTGTAGTTCCAGGGAAAGAGAAGAAGGTGTGTCGACTTGTTAAGTCTCTTTACGGACTAAAACAAGCACCCAAACAGTGGCATGCAAAATTTGACCATACAATGCTGTCAAATTGATTCAAGATAAATGAGTATGATAAATGTGTCTACATTAAGAACACTCCGAACCACGTAGTCATTGTTTGTTTGTACGTGGATGATATGTTGATAATGAGTAACGACATTGCTAACATAAATGCTACTAAGCGCATGCTTGCTAGTAAGTTTGATATGAAAGACTTAGGAGTTGCCGATTTAATTCTGGGAATTAAAATCCATAAGACTCCTCAAGGTCTAACATTGTCTCAAACTCATTATATTTAAAAGGTACTTGAAAAGTTCAAGTATTTGGACTTTAAAGTTGCAAAGACGCCAATTGATATGAACCTTGCTCTTGCAAAGAATAAAGGTGAAAGTCATTCTCAATTGGATTATGCCAGAGTGTTGGGAAGTTTGATGTATATCATGAACTGTACGCGACCTGATATTGCGTGTGCTATAAGTAAACTAAGTCGCTACACTAGTAATCCCGACCAAAAACATTGGCTGGCAATGAAACGAGTTTTGGGGTATTTAAAACATACTCAAAACTTTGCTTTGCATTATAACAGGTATCCTGCAGTTATTGAAGGATACAGTGATGCAAATTGGATCACCAGTTCAACTAAAACTAAATCCACAAGTGGATATGTTTTTACCATATGTGGAGGAGCAGTGTCTTGGAAGTCATCAAAACAGACATGTATCGCCCGCTCTACAATGGAATCTGAGTTCATAGCTTTAGACAAAGCCGGTGAAGAAGCTTAATGGCTCCGGAATTTCTTAGAAGATATTCCATTTTGGCCCAAACCGTTGGCTCCTATATGCATACATTGCGATAGCCAAGCGGCAATAGGAAGAGCCGGGAGCCTTATGTACAACGGAAAGTCTCGTCACATACGACGAAGACATAATACCGTTAGACAACTACTCTCTAGTGGAATTATCACAATTGACTATGTTAAGTCAAGAGATAATGTGTCGGATCCACTAACTAAAGGCCTAACTAGAGAGGTAGTTGAAAGATCATCAAGGGGAATGGGACTATGGCCGAGGACAAGTCATCGTGACAGTAACTCTACCTAGAAGACTGGAGATCCCAAGATCTAGGTTTAAAGAGATCAAACAAAGTCATTAATAACGGTTCAACATTGTCACAATAACTCTTTGGTACATTCTCGTGATGAGACAATGTTCAGAACCAGGATAAAGCATTACAGCTTTTTAATGGTTTCTAAGTTTGGTACGGGGTATATCAAATAGTGTATCTACGGGATGACACATTTAGGAATCACCTATGTAAGTGTGAAGTGTAAGCTGCTTCAAGGAGAATTATGTAAGGCCAATTCTCTACGCACTTATGAACCAGGCAGTGTTCATGGCTGAAACGAACAAAACAATGAGAACCAAAGACGGTTAAAGGGTTAATTGTGTGACATGTGGTTGTCTAGGTATACACCAAAGCTCGACGGTTCAAGGATATCAAATCTACCGATTGACCAAGTATATCCAACATATGTTTACTACGGAAAGTTCAAAGAGAAATCTACTTATCCAGATGCGATTAATCCTTGCTTACGAATCACACAGTTTTTTGTCATGCATGTTTTTCATCATATAACCATTCCCCATTCATGTGGGGGATTGTTAAAGCTGGTTAATGAATAAAGCTAGCTAAGTTGGTGTGAATGAGAAATGGAGGGAAAATGAATTTTTTTTCTCCTTTTCTGGGAAAAAAAACAAAGGCAGCCTTTCCGAACAGTCATCAACCTATTCCGAAGAGGCACCTTCGAGGCTATATAAACTGAGGCAATGCCTCATTTTTAAGACACTGAAATTTTTTTCCTGCATCTGAAAATTCTGCATTCTTTTCACAAATAAAACTATCGAGTCTTACTGTGTTTCGTTGCCAACTTTGAGTTCGTCGAAGTCGAAGGCATTTGATGTATCGCTACTCCTGCGACAGGTATATCCGTTTTATCCTGGGAGAAAGTAATCCATAACCTCGGGTACAGTGAGGGGATTAAATTCCTTAAGGACACACAGTGAATTCTGTGGTCTCGGATATTTTCTTACTTCTGCATTATTTTTCCAATTTCTGTTTTTTTCTGGTTTTGGGTTTTTTTTTCCGTATTTTTTGAACACAGGGTAGATAACATATTTTAATATTCGTATTAAGTTCGAAATTTACACGTAGTTAATTTTTTTTATGTAAAAATGTTGTATTAAATATTTTATGTCCAATATATATATATATATATATATATATATATATATATATATATATATATATATATATATATATATATATATTTGCTCTTTTTATTAGAAGTCGTTCGAACTTTGATTTGAAATAATGATATGAAATCATTAATGAAATTATGATGATTTGAAGTTAAAGTTTTGTTTGGACATGCAATTTAAATTTCTTAAGTTATAATTTTTCTTATAAACATAAAAATCCCACAAGTTATGAAAATCATCAGAACTTTCACAATTTTTATACAATCTTACCAAATGAGCAAGTCATAGTTCATAACAAAAGTAATATACGTTACTAGAAGGCCTTTCTAAAAAATACAACATCAATTGATTAAAATTTAGTTCAATAAAATGAAAAATTAAACATGAATTGTAGTGTAACTACTATTTAATATAATCCTCCCACATTATTGATAATAGTAAATTTGTTATAAATATACTATCAACTTGTAAATATTTTAATATTTGATATAGATAATTGACAAACACGATTGGTTAATATATCTACCAACTTATGAATCTATTTTTTACAAAATATAAATTTATAGGTTACTTTTACATTAAAATTTTTAAAATTATGATTGAAATTTCAAATCATGCATTTTTGAATGATTTGAAATTTCATCTCATAAGATGAAATTATGAAATGAAATCGCATATCCAAATGTTAATTTCATCTCATGAGATGAAATCATACGATAAAATCACATATTCAAATGCCTACTCAGACTTTAAAAACAAAAGCATATGCAGACATGGTTCGTGAATCCTAGAATGCTCAATGCTCTAGTTCTATTCTGGAAAGAGAAGACAATTCTTACATGAATAGTATGCATATCACTTGGTTCGTTAGAAATTAGGAAAGGTTCCTTATTTTTTTTGTTTTACTTTGCTTCTGGAAGAGCCCACGTGATTTGTCATTTGCCCATTATGAATTCTCTGTAACACTTCAAATTATAACAAATTTCAGCGCGGCTCCATCCTTTGATCATAATATAAGTATATTCTCTTTAAAAAATATCTAAAATGCACTATATATATCCGTATGCTTAAGTTATCTCATTAAGAATAATTCAAAAAATTTAACGTAAAATTATTTTTAAAACTATCGATCTTTTTAGAATAAGACTAAAAAAGAAAATATATTAATAGAAACATTAAAAGTATGTGATTTTTTTGTGTATGTAAGTTTGATATGTCAAATTATTCGATTTTGTACTTGGTTAGAGATGACACATATCTAATAAAATAGTTAAAATACGTGCTAACAGGACCGGACAATCACAATCATAAAAAAAAAGGTTCTAACAAATCAGTAGTAACTTGACATTTGGGACAGCAATATACCCTACCAAATTCTTCTTCTCTCCTTTTGGAGGCAATTTTCGTCTATAATGAAAGCATCCACCATTCAGCATGTTGTATAAATACTAGGAGTGGTCAGTGGGTCGGGTTTGAGGTGAGGCGGGTCTCGACGGGATGGGACCCGAAAGGATTGGGGGAGGGGGACCTGTCCTTCGGCGGGACTGGGGGCCAGGATTGGCGGGATCCGCCGATGTCCCGTCCCGTCCCATTTCCGGTCCCGTCGGAAAAGGGGACCGATCTTATCGGGCCAGGGGCGGGTCGGGATCGGATTTTTCAATTTGTTTTCTTTGCACTTGATTTTAAAAAATAACATATATAAACACCTCAATAATTAAACAAGATAGTGTAATAAAAATATCCTAAAGTTGTTTTTGTGCCTCTTATATTATTTAATAGAAATATGTTTTTTTTTGTAATATAATTTCAAAATTGCAACTTTGTGGTGTTGAAAGTTGCAAATAACATAGTAAAATTGCAATTAAAAAATCACATATTTATAAACACATTTTCTAGTTTCTTCACAAGGTCTTGTGGTTTTCGGTTAGAATTGGAATTTATTGGTCAAATTGCTCGACGTCGCTTCCACCTCCGTCGGATAAGATTTCATTGTAGTTTTCGTCGTCTTCTTCATTGATCTCCGGTTCACCACACCTTCTAAGCTCCGCTCATATCCAATCTTTGAATAAAACTGCAATCTCCAAGCTGGCTCCCGCTAATAAGTGTCTGTGCTCTCCTATTTGAAATCTTCCGATAGAAAAAACGCTTTCAGACGTTGTTGATAACACTTGAATGTTCAACGCATCTCGACCATCTTTAATAGTATCGAAAATTTCTTCTCATTCTCCCTCCAGTATTTCAACAAGTCTTAACATCATTCTTCATTGAGAATTGCTTGGTACGGTACAACACCCTGCAAAAAAAAAAAATCGCTAACTTGATTAGTAGTGATACTACTAAACATTCTATGTAACGCTTTCAATACTAGCCACAAAAATAACATTTCTTTTTTGAGAAGAAGATGGTATGAAAGTCGGTTAGTTGCTAGCACTTTTTTGTTGGTAATACGTATATACGTTTTTGCATTCATCGTGTATGGTAGACACAACTTCTTATTTAGTTGATTCCTTAGGTGGTTGTTCATTTGAATTTTCTAGAGTTGGAGGTGGAAGTACTGCTATACAATTATAAATAGTTTCAATACTTTACAACCGTCTATTTTAATAGTCGAATTTAATACAGCACCAATAATATAAATAGTGAGAATAAGAAAAAAATATTTTTTAAATTTGATAAAAAAAAATTAATAGGTGTCTTATAAGATGATTTTTTCATATATTCACTAAGTAACAAAAATATTAGAGCTATATAAAATAACATAGTTGAAATAGTAGGATAATATATACCAGAAAATTCTTTAGTTGCTTGAAAAAATTACTCTAAAAATACAATAAGTTATGAATATTTTTCCCAATCGTTATCTACAATCATATCAGTTGGATTTCGATTATGGGCGTTAAAAAATAAAGTTATAGGTCTTCTATAATCATAAGCAACAAATAGTTGTTCATATAAAGAATTCCACTTAGTCGCTACTTCTTCAAAAAAAATCTATAAGGTAGTCCACAATCGTGATAAATTTTTTTATATTCTTTTTTTTTGTTTGTATTCTATTACTTCTAAAAATAAAGTTTATAGCAAAATGAACTTTATTAAGAATATCTTCAAAAAGTGATAGACCATACAACTAAGTTATAAATATGGCACGCACATTTTATATGAAAATGATTAGGAAAGGATGATGTTAAAGATCTTTTAAAAGTCTAATAGCATAATTATTAGAAGAAGCATTATCTAATGTAACAATAATTATTTTGATAGTTATACCATAATAATCGCAAACTTGATGAATATTTTCTGCAATAAAATTTCTGTGTCTATCATCAATATATCTATATGCTAAAATATTTTTTTACATAGACCAATTATGATCTATCCAATGACATGTTACAATTAAATAATCATGGTCGTTAGTACTACGGCCTATATCAAACGTGATAGATACTTTGCCAGGAAAATGATATAATGAATAACGTAAATATTGTTGATATTCATGTGCAAATTTAAAAACATCTCTCCTAACAGTTGATCTAGGAAAACCGTTAAAAGCAGGATTATACATATCTCTAATGTAATGAATAAAACCAGGAAATGAAGGAAATGAAAAAGACAAACCCTCCACCGCAACTAATTTTGCTATTACTTCCCTATCTCTATGTTTATCGTATTTAGGGCCTACAATTCCCCCTGTCATCGGGTTAATTTGACACAGTACTTAATCCGGGACACTATGTGAACCTTGTCCAGACTAAGAGCGCATTGGCGCACCCAACTTTGTAGCTTCATATTCATCCCACCTAGCTTTGTGAAAGTTTTGTACATGTTTCAATAAACCTCCCGTCCCACCCTGACCTTTTTCCGTTTTAAATTTATAAATATTTTTACAAATTCAGCATCTAACTACTTGATTCTCTTGGTCACTATCAAAAAAATCTCATGCATCAGATTTTAATTTTCGTTGTGTGGGGCCTCATCGCATGCTAGGGGGAATAGTTGGCGTTCCAGTTTCAGTTTGAGGTGCACTAGTGGGTGTGTCATCTAGATTAGTAAGTGTGTTATCTAGATTATCTTCTAAACTAAAGTTTGGTTGAGTTGCAAAATATATCTTATCATCTAATGGTATATCATTAAAAAATCCAGTTTCATCTATATGAGTATAATCAATCAAATCATCCTGTCTAGGAATATGATGATTAGAAGAAGTACCCCTGCCCTTGTTACTCCTACTAGAAGAAGCACTCTTACACTTACCCTTAAACATATCTCTTAATCCTTCTATTTTAATTATGCAAATATATAATTAAAGATAATGAAATTAAGTGCGATAATTAAAATAAACAATAATAATTTAAAGAAGGAACGAATGTACTTTGCTCGATGGATAATCCTCAAACTAGTTGTCAACTTGACTCCCAAATTTTTAATTTTGATACAGTTATACAAATGAACAAATAAAATACAATATTTAGTAGGTAATGTAGACTTGTAGAGAGATAGATTGAGAGATTGTAGGAAGATTTGTGAGAAAGATGAAGAGAAAATGAGGTATTTATAGTTGAGAAATTGGGTTAAAGTGTAAATATATTAACTTAGGGGTTAAAAATAAATATTAAGGAAGTAGGAGGGGAGGCCGAAAACGGCCGTTGTAGAACGACCATTTTATAAAATGATCGTTGTGCAACGGCCATTTTTTGCAAAGGGGAGGGGGACGGGCGGGACCGAGCATGGGAGGGACAGGCCCGGGCGGGACGAGCCCAGGTCCCGTCCCGGGTTCGAGTCCCGTGCCCGTTTGTTTTTTAGGAGGGAATCGGGGTGGGGTCGTGGTCGGGACCGTGCCGACCCGGCCCACTGGCCAGCCCTAATAAATATAGAATATATAATTCCATCCTATTTCATCATTATCTCACTCCTTAATGGAAGTAAAATTCAAACCTTCAAAGTGAATTCATTTCTAGAAGAGCGAGTTGGACCAAGCATAGAGTCCAAAGAGGTGATCAAGGCGAATTTGAGATTTTTTATCACGGGATGTCGAGTACTCGAGTATCTTTACACTTGTAATGTATCTGTAAAAACGAGTACGACTATTATAGAGAGGTTTGACTGTATATATCTTTTCAAAATTTTCTTTTAAAAGTTGGGGTTATGATCAATGACGGGATCATGACCTAACTCGTCCAAAATATACTTGGGTCAACAAAGGATGAGTAACTGGAGAGAACTGTAGGTTGCATGAGTTACATATCTATGATCAAAACATGTTTAACCCTATGAACTGATCATGAATCAACTGGCCCAATGTTTTGCTTAAGTCAAAGATGGATTGAGCGACGAGTTTAATCCAACTAGCGCCAACTCACATTTGAACATTCGGGTGGAATATACTTTTACGGTTCAATATTAACCCCTCTAATTCTGGTAAAATATCGATTAGAGACCAAAAACAAAAATGGACTTCATTTCATTGGCTCAAATCTAATACAAGATCCACTGAACATCAAACAGGCAAGCAAATTCTAGGATCACTATGGCAACAAAACCAAGTGTAGCTTTGGCTTACCATTTCAACAGCTTCTACAAGTATTTGTCTATGCTGGCAGTTAGACTGGTTTTGGGTACAGCACCAATTATCGCGTCTTTCTTCTCTCCGTTAACAAAGATCATTATCGTTGGGATGCTTCGGATTCCATATCTGGATGCTACAGAAGGACTGTCATCGGTATTCAATTTGAGGCACCTAGCCCTTCCTACGTACTGCTTAGCCAGTTCGCTGATTACTGGATGGAACATGCGACATGGTCCACACCAGGGAGCCCAAAACTCGACCACCACGGGTTCAGTAGCGTTGAGAACAAGTGAATCCCATGTTTCCTCTGTCACGGTAGGAACTGAAAAAGAACAAGAAAATGAACCACTGAAGAAGATTAGGCAAATTTCATCAGGAAGCATAAGATTCACCAGTTCAAGAACTTCCAACCACTGATGAATTCACCACTTCGAAAGAAAATTCAGACTAATGCTGCCTCCAAGGACATTACTTGGGGGTCGTTTGGTTCGAAGACAAGTTATGCGGGATTAGTAATGCTTAGATTAGTTATGCTGACATTATGTCTTATCGACTGTTTGGTTTGTTGCATTAAAACTAGCATGCATTGCATAATTTCTAAATAGTACTGAATAGCTATGTGCTCAGACTCTTTAAAAATGTTCCCGCACCCGTGTCAGAATCTTCAAAAATGCACTACTTTTGGAGAATCCGACACGCACCCGTCAATATTTTTGACGAGTCCGAGCAACATAGTTGAATAGGGTGGATACGTATAAGAATAGTACTAGTATTGTCAATGCCATGGATTACTATACAACACAACAACAACAACACCCAGTGAAAATCCCACAACATGGGGTCTGGGGAGGGTAGAGTGTACGAGAGACTCTCGGTTCAAGACAAAACGTAAGCACAGGTAGAGCAAGAAAAACGGTCAGACCCGGGCATAAAATTTAAGGCAGTATGAAAATGCTGGTATCAAAAGTGAATGGGCCATGACAACGAATTTTGAAAAGGAAAGGAACTAACATAGATACATAAGCTAAACACAGTACACTAAAGAACACCCAGCAACAGAAATCGCACGCTACTATACATCAATACTGAATAGGGTGTTTAAGTAATACTGGTATTAGTTGTACTAGACTTAAATTTGCAACCAAATATTGTAGTAAAATTTTATACCAGCATTATTCTACCTAATACATCCTACGAAACGGCCCCTTAGTGTACACTAAGACACCCTTCATTATTTAAGTTTGTATTCAGTCTCCCTCCAAACACACACACACACCCCACCCCACCCCACCCCACCCCATCCCCAAAAGCCAAGCAAAAAGAACATTCATAACACCAGGAGGAATTTTTATTCATCTGCTCCTGTATAATAAAAAAGAATACCATCTAAAACAGTTTCTAAGAAATGAAAAAACAAAGATTGGCCCTCTTTACACTAATAAAAACAGCAATTAGAATATAAATATATCCCAGGCACTTAGGAAGTGTAAATTATAGAATGATATTGAGAAAATTTACTAGCCCAAGCTTTCAACAAAATAGCCATACCCTATATTCTTTTCGGAATTATGTGTGAAACCACAGGATAAATTGCTGAGGTTCTCTATGTGCTTAAGAATTCACTCTAAATGTGAGGAAGCAATAACGTCGGTAAAAGGTCTCAAGAAACAAATACTTACAAGTTTTACATCTGCTTTTGGAGAAAGTAAATCCGAAAAATTATGCATACATTAAAGGGCAGCCCGGTGCACAAAGCTTCATCTATGCGCGGGGTCCGGGGAAGGGCCGGACCATAAAGGTCTATTGTACGCAGATTTGCCTCACATTTCTGCAAGAGGCTGTTTCCACAGCTTGAGCCCATGACCTCCTGGTCACATGGCAGCAACTTTACTCGTTACTCCAAGGCTCCCCTCCAATGAATTATGCATTCATTGAATGACAAAAAGCTAGCTCAAATGTTTTCTTCCGAAACTTCCCTTCTTTTTCCTACAAGACAATTTCGTCATCTTGCATCCAAGGACATTTAAGCTAACTGATTAATTGTTACTCACTGCACAGCCTCTCAACATGCATAAAGCAAGAAATTTTACAGTAATCCTTATCTGGTGTATTTGCTGGAAGAAAATTCAAAGCAGTCTTTTTCAATTATATTAGATCAATGAAGAAAGCAAAAGAAAGTCCCAAGAGCGTGATGATCGTTCAACTCCCAAGATAGAAAAGAGAGTGTGCACTGCTCTTATAAAAATTAGACAGTGTACCTACATGCTTATTCTTTTTTGATTAAGTAATAAAATGTAGTAGAAAAGGTATCAAGAAGACGCAGAAATTACAGAAAGGTAAGATGTTAAAAACTCCAGTACAAGAAATTGGAGTTTAACAGAGCAAAAAGGCAAAAAACCTGTAAAAACAGTCCAAAAACCAACTACCAAGACCTCTACTGTGCTAGGGTCAAGGAGCTAACAAAATCCAAAAATAGTTATCAAACACTGTTTACAGGGGGCATGGAAATTCCAGCTAAATAAACTAACTAAACAACTAGCTTTTAAGAAACTAGTAGGAGTTGATATTCCATCAAAGCATCTGCGATTTCTTTCTTTCCTACATGCTTATTTTGGTTGGAAAGGAGTACGAGATCTGTCATAGGTGAAGATATGTTACCAACAGGTCTAAATACCATCATTTTGTCTTTGGTGCTCAGAGACTACTTGCTATTTCGGACTTCAGTGAACTATTGAAGCTATCGAGAGAGTACCAAATGCTGACGGTTACAGACTTTCAGTGGACGTGGAGATAATTTGTTGTCTCATTTCTATAGTTTGACAGCTTTTTTGACCTTCGCTCATACAAGTGATGGTTACTAATGTTATTTATAGAGGCTGGGCTTGGTTTAAAAAAAAGGCTTCGCTAATGTCATAAAGTGCGTAAAAGTATTCTCATTACATTCCAGGCCAATCTGAAGGGAATTCCTTGTCAAGAATTCATCACCAGTATTCTAAATATACATTTTCACTTTTAGCATATCGAGAGAAAATAATTATTTTCCTATTTTATCCTTAACATTTATTTCCTAATTCATTTACCAAGACTTCTTGAAATGTTAATGGTCAATTTTTAACTAAGCAATGCTTAATTTTGGGATTGGCACACGACTGAACCTCTTCATTAACCCACTTACTATCGTGTAAAAATATGGAGAACTTACAATCATATTTTGTTCTCTGCGTTGGAATATTTTGATGATTGTGTCTTGTATCCATTGTTGTTTGAACTCTCACTACAGTGAAGCAATTTTTATAAAGAAATGTTTCGATGGGAAAATTTAAATTATTGTATAAATAAAATAAAGAGGTCTAAATTGTTTGGCTCCGAAAATATTTCAAGCTTTTAAACTAAAGAGATGGATGAGTTATGTAAAGTGCTAATATCTATAAAACAAATTGATGTTGAAACTTGAAACATCATATTGTCTGTAATAAATCACGTTTGGGACTTTGGTTTCAATTATTGAGACTAAGTACCAATTAATATGTGTATTGTGATAAAATACCCATGTCACTCATTGTTTCTTAAGGGACGTGTAAAGTCCAAATTGGACAAGTAAAAGTGAACAGAAGGAGGAGTTACACAGTAAGGACCAACTTTAGTCTTACAATTTTTAAACTCACTTTCTTTTGCACTCGCACTCTAGCAACTCTCTCTCTCTCTTATTTTTCACTTGAGCACTCACTCTTTACTTGAGCACACTCTCTTTGTTTGAGCACACATACAATTCATATGATACAATTCATATGAACACCTCTTTATATGCGGTGATGGAAGGATCTAGTGGAGGTAATATTCTAGAATTACACCTTCCACTTAATTCTAGAAATATACCTTCCACTTAATTCTAGAAATATACCTTCTAGAATGCTTCTAGGCTTCTCACTCGAGAATTCTCATTCTAGAGTTCTCCTTCCAATTGTCTACAACTCTATGAATATTCTAGATTCTTCATTGAAATATCTTAGATATTACTCCCTTCGCTCACTTTTACTTGTCCAGTTTGGACTTTGCATGCCCCTTAAGAAACAATGATTGACATGGGTATTTTGCCACAATACCATATTAATTGATACTTGGTCTCAATAATTGAAACCAAAATTCCACACGTGATTATTAAAGCCAATGTGATGTTCCAAGTTTCAACATTAGTTTTTTATACATATCAACACTTTACATAACTCACCCGTCTCTTTAGTTTAAAAACTTGAAAAATGGAGCCAAACAATTCAGATTTTTTCATTTTATACAATAATTTGAATTTTTCCACCAAAACATTACTCTATAAAAAAATGTTTCAATGGAGTGAGTTAAAACAACAACATTTACAAGACACAATCATCAAAATACTCCATAGCAGAGAACAAAAGATGACTTTAAGTGGAACAAGTTCTCCATATTTTTATATAGTAGTAGGTGGGTTAATGAAGAGGTTCAGTAGTGTGCCAATCCCAATATTAAGCATTAGTTAGCTAAAATTGATCATTAATATTTCAAGAAGTCTTGGTAAATGAATTAGGAAATAAATGTTAATTTTTCTCTTGATATGCTAAAAGTGACAAATAAAAGTGTATTTTTGGAATACTGGACAAGTAAAAGTGAATGGAGGGAGTAACAAAATTCAAGCTGTGAGCAACCAATTGTGTCCAACAATTCTCAACATTTCTTTTGCCCCAATAGAGTTAGAAGAAGATAATTACAAGAAATATAAAGTACACGAGCTAGCAAACTTGTTTGTCATTTATGGAGAAGTATAACACAAATCATTCTTATCATTCGCAGCACGTGGAAAAAAACTCGTTTGCTAAAAAATCATCGAAAAGAAGATGTTCCTTTCTTAAGCTCGCACTAGCTCTAGAATCTTCAATTTTAAGATGAGCAATCCTTTGCTCCAATTCCTTTTGAGCCGAGGGTCTATCAGAAACAACCTCTCTGCCCTACAAAGGTAGAGGTAAGGTCTGCGTACATCTTACTCTCACCAAACCCCACTTGTGGGATTACACAGGGTATGTTGTTGTAGTCATTTGCTCCAAGGTCAGTCACTATCTTCCTGTGATCTACTACCATGAAAACCACTTAGTATTTTTTATTAACAAGGCTTTAAGGTCCCCAAAGTTTTTTTATCAATCATAACCTAGGTGCTTGCTCCTCAACTGTGGGCACATGCAAAATAGCCACATCAATATCTTTCAAGTATACATATAATGTCAACTAAACAAGCCACTAACATAGAAATACGCCACCACTCAAAATAGTCACATCACCGTCTCGCTAAGAAGAGAGATATTGCAAGCTTAACGAGCCACTACCCCCAAGAGAAAAGACACCCATTTGCTAAGTGCCTCGTATCCCTCTCGACAGAATCATACTGCATCTGTTTTAATTTGTTTGTCTAAGTTTGACTGGGTATGAACTTTAAGAAAGTAAAAAGACTTTTGAATTTTGTGATCTTAAACTAAAGATATGCATAATATACCAAAAATCCTTTTAATCTTGTGATCTTAAACAACCATGAGGGATTTGAAACTAAAGAGTTGCCTAAATTAGGAAGAGAGATTCTTTTTTAAACCGACTAAAAAAGAAAGTAAGATAAACAAATTGAAACAGAGGGAGTAATAGATGATAGACAATGCAAACACCTGTTAACACTGTTAATCACCTTTCTTCTCAATAAGCCCCTAGCTGCTCTACCATCAGTTTGCTACAAACACAAAATATAATCCCAAATCCAAGCCCCTTATCTACTTCAGATGATTTTAACATGACGGCCAAACCCAAAAAGAAGAGAAGAGCTACAGCAAGAAGAACTCCTTACAAGTTGAATAAAGCTCCAAATAGTCGCAACATATGTAGTTGGAAAAAAAAGTCACAATACATGTAGGACAAAAAGCATGTCACAAGCTTGTTTTATGCGATTTTTATTTTCTGATTTTGTTCCCTGATTATCTGGTTTACCAATGTAATATATTTCTCGAATCAAGAAATTAGAAAACATAATCGGGCCCATTATCCACAGATTTAGAACTGTGCTGCAGCCTGTAGGCCCTCGGGAATTTCTTGGTTGCAAAAAGAAAAAGATAACATATTATCTTCACTGAGGCATTAATAAACATTCTCAAAAGAACGTTTTATCTTCACTGAGGCATTTTCCAGTTCCCAAAGAATGGTGATGAAGGCCATTCTGAAGGGCATAGAATAGGTTTGTTGTTCCTCGAAATTGGTATTCCACCAACTATATGACTAAAATGTTCATACAAAGAATCAGGCAGCCATTCTAAAGGGCATAAATTGTTATAGCAGAGCAATTGTTGGAACATGTTTGGAAAAAGCTCTCAAGTATTAAACAACAACAACATACCCAGTGAAATCCCACAACGTGGGTCTGGGGAGGGTAGAGTGTACGCAGACCTCACCTCTACCTTAGGTAGAGCGGCTATTTCCGAGAGACCCTCGGCTCAAGGCGAAATTCCTTGTCGGGTAAGTTCCGACCCGCACGAAAGGCGTAACGATCTGGGCACTGTCTCGGAGAGAAGCTCGGTGGCGCATAAGAGTATATAACCAACCTACCCTTCTGTATAACCTATTCACATTAGTGAAGCGGTTGGATGCATAAGGGAAGTGCACGTTTGTGAGACCCCCGCAATTCCAATCAACCGATTCATTGAGTAACTCTTGGGTAAACTATTAAACTAATAAGAGTTGTATCGTCTAACTTCATTCAAAAATGAAACTTGCAGTTAGAATCAAATTCGAAAATCATTTCTATTTTGATCATTTCTTAGATTCTGTTGAATTGTACAAGGCATAAGCACAAACAAAGCAGGAGAAACTGTCAGATCCGGTCAAGAAATTTAAAGCAGTATGAAAATGCTGGTATCAACTCTCAGGTATTAAACATTAATTGAAAAGTTGACTGGACTTATCCATCTCAAACGCTCAATGAAATTTTCAAACTAAATGCTAAACACTCGCCCTACATGCCAATCTAGCTTCAATTTGTCAAAACTCCTATCATAGATAACACTTGATTCAAACAGTGCTCCATAGCATTTTATTCTACATCATGTTTTTCATGAGATATTCACTTCTCCAGCTCAGACTACCTAAATTTTTCCTTCTTACCTAGATGTGCTTTTCATTGTACTGGAGGATTCTCCAAGAATCTTTGCTCAGCCCTTCAATAAAAAACAAGCATGTCTTAAATCAGCTAAGCAGCTGAGGATTGCAACAGATGATAGTAATTGAATGGTCAGGATTAAATCTTTCGGTCCTTCATGCCTTCTTGATTTGCCCAAAAGAAGATGTGACCATTGTTAAATTACATGTCTTTTTATGCCATATACTAAGAATCACCTCACCAAGAAAATCCACCCCATAAAATGCAATCCCTAATATCTCAGTGACGACGAAACCAAACCTACATCTGCCACTAAAACCTTAATAAACTACCTGCAGTAATTAGACAACGAAATTTCCTCTTTCTTCCAACGATTCAATAAATTTTCATATCTAAGTGGTGATCGGTTTCTCTTCTGTTATTACTGCATTATATACTCGAATCCTCCACCCGTATTCATTTGTGATCGGTTCAATCTTGGGGGTCTATGCGCCTAAGTAGGAAAGTTTTGGGGTCGGAGTTTACAATATCAAGAAATACAAAAAGAAAAAGCCCATTCTTTGTTTCCCAAGCTAAAATGAAAATAGTCTACAAAAGTAGCTCCATACTATTCATCAATTAAGCAACATAGAGAGCTCATAATGTACTTGATGTATGGGTGCAAGGAGAAGAAGCAACAACAATGAAAATTAAACCCCTCTGTGCTTTATAGACAAAGGGTGAATCCATGATTTTAAGAAGCGGATTTAGATTGCACCAAACTAGTCCTTAAAGGTTTTTGATTCTGTTGCAAAAGATCGTGGATTAACTAGCATACAATCACACAATCAAAGCAAATAGAGAAGAAAAAAATAACACAGATTTAATGAGCTTCGGCAAAACAGACTTGGATGCATATACATTTTTTCAATTTTTTTACACCACATAAGTTGAATAATATAACTTAGCGCAAAACCACAAGCAGCTTCTTATTATATTGCAGTCAATTTTCGTTAGCCCTTACCTAGTGTATCGCAACACATAAACCTACATAGTAAAACATTGCAGCCGGAAATTCAAGAATAGATGATATCTTGTGAAAAATCTAATACACCCTTTTGTCTTAATTTATGTGAGAGTTTTCACTTATGGAGAATCAATTCGACTAATCTTCTAAGCTAAAATGAATTAAATCAAACTCAAAATTAAAATTAGATATTGACGAAAAATATAATATAAGATGCAATACATTTACACAGTTTAAATCTCGAGAAGTAAAAAGTGTCACATAAATACGGAGAGTAGTAACGAACCATCGAAGGAGACATCGGAAGCTTCGCCTGAGATGCTACTTGTGCGGAGAGGAATCCTTGAAGAAGATGCAAGTGAAACTTGATTATTATTAAAAGGGGTACTATAGGATTTAGAAAAACCGGTGAGTTTCAGAGGGGAACGGCGGTGCCATGTGGCGGACAACGGCGGCGAAGGGAGGAGGGATGGGTGGAGACTAGAGGAGAAAAGGGAAGAGATGGCGAGTGAATCGAGAATCGTCGACATAGGACGGAAACTGTGGGATACCTGCGAGGCTGCGACTAGTTAGACTATTTCTATTTTATGAAAATGTGAAAAAGAACATTTACACTGGCCCTCCACTTAATAAAGTAATGAGTTCGGTATTCTATTCAATATTTTGAAAGTTCTGATTTTAATAATTTCATAATCGATAATTGAAAATAGATATCAAATATTAAACTTTAAACTTTGGTCCGATATAGTAAATTATGATTTGATTCGATAATTTGTTTTGTGATGATTTTTGCCTACTCTTGTATAATATGCCTAAAAACTTCTCCGCGTGGATGTTTACATTACATTATATTCTCAATTTATATGATATTTTTTGCTTTTCAACATTCAATTTTTTTGTTTTAACTGTATATTTGGATATAGAAGTTTTTAAGTTTTAAAAATAAATGTATATATTTAAAAACTACGTAAATAATTATTACTAATATATTACAATAGTTAACAATTTACAATATTTATTCAGAGTCGGCACTTGGAATAACGGGTTTTAAAAGAGGTTTTTCACTTGAAGTGACAATGCTGAAAATGAATTACTATTATTTATTCAGAATCATCATTTGGAATTGAATTTTGATGTTTCAATTACTCCTAAAGTTATGGTCCGCAAACAAGAAATTATGTTGAGTGGGATAAGGTGATGTGCACCACATTTATAAGGAGGAAGCTACATGGCATTTAGGATTGATTTTCCTTTCTTTCATCTCCAAATAGTGCCATAGAGCTTAGTATTAGGAATTTGAATATGACTTATGTTTTATCATATGTTTACATAAATGTTGGTAGGTGAGAAAGCAACAGAGAGTTGTCGAGTTACAAATGAGGGGGCTCGTAAGAAGCCACCAGAAGGCGAGGATCAGACTGAGACTTAGAATGAGTCGACCTCTCAGGTTCCCCGATTCCACCAGTCCCAGAGGAGCCCCGAGGAACTCTAGTACCCCCAGCACCCCCATCAGGATCATCTAAGCAGAAGTTGTGGAAAGTTGTATAATTGTTGACCCATATAGTAGCCGCTCAGTCACAGTTGTAGGTAGAGGCATCTTCCGGTGCCATACCTTCAGATAGATTGACCAGTTCGCGGGTATGAGAGTTCATTTATTTAAATCCTCCAAAGTTTACAGGTTCTAACCCACAGAAGGACCCACAAAATTTCATAGATGAGATCCAGAGGACCTTCAGGGTTATACATGTCACAGAGACTGAAAAGCAGTAGAGTTAGCAGCATAAGCTAAGGGATGTAGCGGTGCTTTGGTACAACGCTTCGGAGCGATCCTGAGGTCAGAATGCACCCGCACCGGTATAGGAAGAATCTGCCAATAGAGATAAGACAGTCGAGAGTTGAGTAGTTCCTAGGCCTTAAGCAAAGGAATATGAGAATGCCTCAGGTTTGACTCGCTAGCCAGGTATGCCCCGACTATGGTGGCCTCAAGGGATAGAGTTCATATATTTGTACAAGGCTTAGAGCCATATCTATTAAATGGGTTCTATCTCTATTCAGTAGCCCTCAGCAGCCAGGACTTGTTATAGTTATAAAGAGGTTTGAAATTTTAAGAGGGGTTGTCCCAAGATTAAATCGGGTGGATCCCAGACACCAAGGACCCTAGCTCAACCATCCAGGAGTGGCGGATAGTCTAGCAGAAGGGGTTCCCAGTTAGGCCGTGGTGGCCATCAAACTAGCCATGGTGGATCTCAAACATGTAAAAATGAGGCTCGTTCAATCTAAGGTTGACAGTAGTGTACTCAGTCCAATGAAGGACACACTTATTGTTATGTTTTCCTAGTAGGCCAGAGGCTTAGGCATCAGATGCGGTTGACACATGTACATCTCAGTCTGTCATCAGTCTGCTATTGTGTTATTTGATCCATGGTCTAAGTTATCATATATGTTTTCTATTCTTTTGCTGATTTATGTGGTGTGATTTGTTTGATGTCCTATTCATGTGTTTACACCGGTTGGTGATTCTGTGGTTGTAGAACGAGTCTATCAGCATTGTGTGGTTACTTTTATGAGTTATAATACTTGGGTAGAGTTGGTCATTTTAGACATGGTTAATTTTGATATTATTCTGGGGATAGATTAGTTATCACCATACCACGCAATTCTGGACTATCATGCCAAGACAGTCACTCTAGCAATGCCTAGTCTTCCGAGGTTAGAGTGGAGAGGCGCTCCCAGCCCTGCTTCTAAGAAGATCATTTCTTTTATTCAAGCTAGGAAGTTGGTAGATAAGGGATGTCTAGCATACCTAGCTTATATTTGGGATACGAGAGTCGAGACTTCTTCTGTCGAGTCAGTTCCGGTAGTTAGTGAGTTTGCCAAGGTCTTTCTGTTGGATCTGCCGGGTATGCCGCCGAATAGAGATATTGATTTTTGCATTAATATAGAGTTGGGTACTCGACCCATTTCTATTCATCTGTATCGTATGGATCCAACAGAGTTGAGAGATTTGAAGGAGCAGCTTCAAGATATATTATGTAAGGGTTTCATTTGACCTAGTGTGTCTCCTTGGGGTGCTCATGTGTTGTTCTTAAAGAAGAAGGATGGCACCATGTGTATGTGTATTCATTATAGGCAGTTGAACAAGGTCACCATCATAAACAAGTATTTGATTCCTCATATTGATGATCTGTTCGACCAGCTTCAGGGTGCTTGTGTGTTTTTGAAGATTGATTTTAGTTTCAGGTATCATCAGTAGAAGATTCAGGCCAAGAATATTCCTAAGATGGCTTTCCAAACTCTTGATGGTCATTACGAGTTCTTGGTGATGTCATTTGGGCTTCAATGCCCTCACAACATTTATGGATTTGATGATTGGAATATTCAAGCCTTATTTGGCTTCGTTTATGATTTTCTTCATTGATGACATTTTGATCTATTCAAAGAGTCAAAAGGACCACGAAAAACATTTGAGAGTGGTTCTTGAGATATAAAAGGAGAAGAAGTTTCATGCTAAATACTTTAAGTGTGAGTTCTGGCTCAGTTCTGTAGAACTCTTGGGACATGTGGTGTCCAATGAGGATATTATGGTTGACCCAAAGAATATAGAGGTAGTCAGGGACTAGCCTAAACCTACCGTAGTGACAGAGATTTAGAGTTTTGTGGGTCTCACTAGCTACTATCATCGATTCGTCAAGGGGTTATCATATATTGATTCTTATTTGACGCATTTAACTCAGAAGGAGGTACCTTTCTAGTGGTCCAATGAGTATGAGGAGAGCGTTCAAAAGCTCAAGTTAATTTTGACCACACCCCCGATTTTATCCCTTCTCATAGAGATGAAGGACTTTACTGTATATTGTAATGCTTCGAGGATTGGGTTGGGTTGTGTGTTGATGTAGGAGGGTAAGGTGATTGCTTATGCCTCGAGGCAGTTGAAGGTGCACGAGAAGAATTACCCTGTTTATCACTTAGAGTTGGCGGCTTTTGTGTTTGCTTTGAAGTTTTTGGGGCATACCTTTATGAAGTTCATTGTGAGATGTATATCGATCGCCGTAGTCTTCAGCACATGTTCAATCAGAGGGATTTCAATTCTAGACAGCGTCAGCGGATGGAGTTGCTAAATGATTATGACATGACTATTTTGTACCATCCAGGCAACACTAATATGGTGGCGTATGCTTTGAGCCGAAAGGCAGTGAGTATGTGGAGTATATCTCATTTGATTGTTTCCGAGCGTCATTGGGCATTGGAGGTTCAGTCCATATCCAATAGTTTTGTGAGGCTTGACATTCGAATCCAAGTAGATTTTGGCTTATGTTGAGGCACTGTAGTCTCATTTGGAGCAAATCAAGACCCACCAGTATGATGATATAAAGTTGTGAAAAATCAGAGATAATGTGATGAGTGGGGAAGCCAAGGAGGTTGTGATTGATAGTGAGGGGGTGTCGAGGATTAAGGGTAGAGTGTGTCTTCCTCGAGTTGTTGATTTGACTAGATTGATTATGGAAAAGGCCCATAGCTCTAGATATTCGATTCATCCAAATGCTACAAAGATGTACCGTGACTTGAAGTAGCACTATTGGTGGGGCAGGATGAAAAGAGATATTGTGGAGTTTGTGTCTCGGTGTCAAGATTATCAGTAGGTTAATTATGAGCACCAGCGACCAGGTGGTGTGTCTCAAATGATGTCCATTCCTAAGTGGAAATGGCCGAGGACTGCCATTGATTTCGTTGTTGGGTTGCCCAAGACTTTAGGCAAGTTTGATGTTATTTGGGTCATTATTGATAGGTTGACCAAGTCCGTGCATTTCATTCTGGTCCAGACGACATACAATTCTGACAAGTTGGCTAAGATTTATATTCGTTAGATTGTTCATCTTCATGGTGTTCCTATTTCCATTATTTCAATTCGGGGTACTTAGTTTACTTCTCATTTCTGGCGGACTTTGCAAAAGTAGTTGGGTACTCGCTTGGATCTTAGTAAAACATTTCACCCTCAAACGGATGGGCAGTTTGAGCGGACCATTCAGGTTTTGGAGGATATGTTACGAGCCTGAGTGATTTATTTTAGTGGTCATTAAGACCAAATCGTACATTTGCCAGAGTTTGCGTACAATAACAGTTATCACTCCAGCATTGATATGGCGTCGTTTGAGGCTTTATATGGTATGAGGTGTCGTTCTCCAATTGGGTGGTTTGAGGTTCGACCTTGGGGTACCACTTTGTTGAGAGATTCTTTGGAGAAGGTGAAGGTGATCCAGGATAAGATCATGGCAGCTCATAGCAGGCAGAAAGAGTATATGGATCGATGGGTCCGAGATATGGAGTTTATGGTTGGTGAGAGAGTTCTTTTGAAGGTCTCACCCATGAAGGGTGTGATGAGGTTCGGAAAGAGAGGAAAGTTGAGTTTGAGGTATATCGGGCCTTTTGAGATTCTTCAAAGAGTTTGAGAGGTGGCTTATGAGTTGGATCTGCCACCAGGTTTTCAGGCGTTCACCCAGTTTTCCATATGTCTATGTTGAATAAGTACCACGCTAACGGTTCTTAAATCATCCAGTGGGACTACGTATTGCTTGATCAGAATTTGGAGTTCGATGAGCCTAAGGGTATCTTGGATAGATAAATGAGAAAATTGAGGTCTAAGGAGATAGCTTCTATGAAGGTGCAATGGAAGCATCGTCATGTTGATGAGGCAACTTAGTAGACAAATTCTAACATGCAGAGCAGATTCCTGACTTGCTTACTACTTCCGATACATTTCCCATTTTCTTTTCTCTCAGTTCGAGGATGAACGTTTGTTTAATTGGTATCTGATGTAATGACCTGTCTGGTCATTTTTATATATAACTTCTATTTGACTATTTTACCCTTTTTATAGACTCTATTTTAGGTTTGTAATATGCATGGATGGGTGGTACAGATCCCGAGGTCCATTTATGTGAGTTTCGAATGAAAAATCCAAAATAAGAACCTTATAATTGGATAGTTTGACTCAAGGTTGACTTTTGAGTAGATGGGTTTATTTTCGGGTTCTATCACTTCTGATAGATCCGGATAGTCATTTGTGACTTAGTCGAGTCATTGGTTCGCTTACCGAGACAATTAGATATACTTTATGGTGTTATTTGTGAAATTTGGATATTTGGTTATTTTGAGCGATTCTTTAGAAAAGTATGTCTTAGCTAGGTTAAATGGAAAATCTGAGGATGCGAGTGAGTTCGTAGAACTATTTACTTTGGGAGAGCATGTCTGGTTTGTGTTCGGTGAGTCTCGGGATTGTTTTGGGTGTTTGTTGGACGTTTGAGTTGAAATCAATTTTGTTGGTGTCTGGTGTCCGCCCCAGCGGTACTGTAGTTCACTCATGCGTGTCCGCTTCTGCGGAGGTTGGCTCATTGAAGCGGGTTCTAAGATTTTGTGGGAGTTTCGCCCTAGTGAGAGTTTTCACGCGGAGGCGTATGCGCCTCCGCATGGTCATGTCCGCTGCTGTGCTGAGGCGGGTTGTCAAATGATTACGCCTTAGAAGCCCTTTGTCCGCTAGAGCGAGACTGCGTTTGCGGAGTCGATTCCGCAGGAGCGGAATCGCTGTATCTAAAAACCTCATAAATCCCCTAGGTCGAAACACTTTCCCAAAATAACTTCGTCTCGGTTTTAGAGCTGCAAAGGGGAGATTCTTGAAGATTGGGGTTTAATTCTTCATTTGAGGTAAGATTCTTCATCCTAATGATCATATTTCATGTTTTAAGTATCTAATGGTGGAATAAAATGTATGTAAATTGGGGAAGATGAATTCTAGTGTTCATATTAGATTAAGAGAGGTTGAATCTTTGATTTAAGTGTGTATTATGGTTTAATTTGTCTTCATATTGTAAATTAGCTTTGGAATATGATAGAAGATCATGTTGTAGCATTCAATTTGTGTTTAGAAGCCCTTTCCAATTTGGGGGAAATTCTAGGGTTTATAAATTGTGAGTTTTCTTAGATTGTGCAATTGAAGGTCCTAATAGCTTAGATTTCAAATTAACTTAAGGATATGATTAACTAGTATGTGTCTATGCTTTTTGGGTAATAAAGTTTGGATTTTAATACCGTGGGCCTGGGGTTGGTTTTGGAAGTCTTGGTATGTTTAAGGACTACGTCCTTGTATTATATGATAGCTTTTTTTAACGTATAATATATGTGTGTTAGACTTCGATTACCACGAGGTGCTCCAGAAGGGCAAGCCTTGCTTGGAGGGTTGACCGTTCGAGGCTCCTGCTCAGCCCAGAGGTAGGATGCAGTTTCCTTTCCCTGGACTCTGATAGAAGTATGTACTCAGTTATAAATAGTATTTTCAGAGGCGTTTTCGGGCGAGCCCTTGGGTGAGGCGTACCAAACATGCTTTGGGACGTAAATGAAAGGCGTATATCCATAGGGAGTATGCCCCAGAATTTTGGGCGTAAGTCCCGGGAGCGAAAGCGTAAGCCCCGGGCGTAAAAGTGTATGCCCCAGGCGTTAAATTTGATTTTTTTTAGATTAGAAGTATTTTTGCTATAGATTATAATTTTTATTATTGGTGTAGTGATTTTTTTATACTTTTCAATTTCATTGTTTTCATGTTGTAGTGATTTTTTTAAAAATATATAAATAACACTACTATAAATAATTTTTTTAAATGTTTATGTCTGAAATCGGTAGGATGGAGATTTCATAGCACTATGTTGCTGAAACAACTTTTTCGTTTTATCGTTGCTATTACACTTTTCATCCTTCCTTCTTTGAAATATATTAATAACAATCAGTGCAAATATTAGTTGAGGGTGGAAAGAACTAATAGTTGTGGAGATTAATGACGAAGTGGATGAAGATTTTATTTTAAAGATTATGTAGGCTATCACGGAGTATCATTTTTTGTGTTGTTACCTTTCTCATATAATAATTATAATATTTTTTTATATTATTGGTGATTTATTTGAATGTATTTGTAGAATTTACTAAGAAAATTACTTTTGCTTATTTCTTTAGTATTAAAATTATAAAATTGAAGATACATGAGACATACGCCCCGTAGATCCATGGGACTTATGCCCCGTGTGTCGGGACTTACGCCTCGCCCCGTGCTACGTAAAATGCCTCACCTCGCTCCTTCGCCTCTTAAAATACTGGTTATAAATATTGAGGGGTATTGGACGTTTTTGGGGGTCCCACTCAAACGGTTGTGATGAACATTTGAGTGGGTACTGTGTTGAACTGTGATGATGGGTGATTTGGGGAATCAGTCTTAAGCTAGTTCCGACTGCTGATTTATTTGGGCTTGTCGCAATTATGTGGCTCGTTGCCATATTTGTTATTGTTGTGCTTATTCATCACACATGCTTTGATATGATATCCTGATTGAACTTGGATCATATGTTATTGAATTCTTGAAAGCATGTGATATTCATCTCTATAATTGGTTGCATCTCATTACATCCTGATTTCTTGGCTTGTAATGTCATTTGCATTGATACACTCATGATTCTGATGATATTTCTATGCGAGTGGTATGTAAATGTTGTGGGTCCAAGAGACCGAAAAGGTAAGAGCTTTATAAGATTATGGCAACATCGAGATGATGATGATGATACGCGGGGGAATGGGTTGCACACCTGCAACGAATATTATTATTCAACTAAGAGTTGGGCTCTGATGGAAAATTCCGGAGGAGTATATGGATTTCGTTGGTCCTCCATGGGTGTGTTGTTCATAGAATTTGAACTTATGTATACTAGAAGATGAAAGGTACCTGCCATATGCATTGCATTCATATCATACATACTTCATTGCATTGATTATTTGTTGATGAATCAAGTGCTGGATTGATAATTGATGACTTGGTTGATTTCTGGATAAATGAGGATTTAGAACTGATTATTAAGTACTTGAGCACTGCTATTGAACCTTTCTAGAATTGGATAACTCTTATGAATATGAGGTCGTATGTGAAATAAGTGACTTATGGTTTCAGTGAACTTTTATATGAACTGTGTGACTTAATTGGATTATTGAATTGTCTAGTATAGGATTTATTTGGTGTCAACTCGATATTTATCTCTTTTTGTGTATCTTCATCATTGTCGACATATGATGTCTTGTAAGAGAAGGTGATTTGAAAATCCTCGTTTGAGTGTTCCGTATGTGAAAATAATGTATGACCTAAAAACCTTCTAATGCCTTTCACAGTTTTGGGAGGGGATAATCCTACTATAAGATCAATTTTTGTCTTATCAACTTCTATCCCTTTAGTAGTAATTTTATGTCCTAAAATAATTCCCTCAGTAACCATAAAATGACATTTTCTCCAATTTAGAATCAAATTTATCTCTTCATATCTCTTAAGAACTAAAGTCATGTGGTAAAGACAATCATCAAATGTTTTCCCAACGAGTCTAAAATCGTCCATAAAAATCTGTAGAAACTTTTTGGTCATATCAGAAAAGATTGCTGACATGCAGCGCTGAAATGTAGCAGGTACATTACACAAACCAAATGGCATTCTTTTATAGGCGTATGTTCCATGAGGACATGTAAAAGTTGTTTTATCCTATCTTCTGGTGCAATAGTTATCTTATTATAAACTGAGTAGCCATTAAGAAAATAATAAAAACTATATCCTACAATTCTTTCCAACATTTGATCTATAAATGGTAAAAGAAAATGATATTTTCTAGTAGATCATTGAGACGCCTGTAGTCAATACAAACTCTCCATCATTTTCAATTATTTCCTTAGATTTCTTAGTACTTTGATCTGCAAACTGAAGTGAAACATTTGTATCTTTTATTTCACCAAGATTCAATTTTCTAAAGATAGAAAATTGCATCAAACTTATTGAAGCTCCGGAGTCACAGAGTACTTTTTCAAAATATATTCCTCCCAAAGTGCATGAAATCGTAAAACTATCTAGATCGCCAAGTTTTTTGTGGTAGCCTATTCTGAAATATAGCACTGCATTTTCCAGTACGCATTACCACAGGAACTTATTCCAACTTTCTTTTGCTTGACAGAATATTTTTTAAAAATTTAGCATATGAAGGAATTTGCAATAGAGCATCAGTAAAAGGAATATTGATGTGGATTTATTTAAAATTTTCCAAAAACTTTGCAAATTGACTATCAAGCTTCTCTTTTTAGTTTTTGTGGAAAAAGAATTGTCAAGGTAATAGGAGTCATTTTTTCAATATTTTTTTCTTTCTTGACTTCCTTTTCTTCTATTGGCTCAGATGGTGCATCAACATCTTACCCTTATCTACCTATTGTTCTAACTGGTTCTTTTCTTGTCTGTATGCATAAGGTTCATCAAGATTCTTACCTGATCGTAAGTTGATAGCCTTAAGGTGTTCCTTTGGATTTTTCGATGTATTTCAGCCTAAAAGAATATGGTAAGAATCTTGATGAACCCGTGATAGAAAATATACGATTGCATATGTTCAGGAATGTCATGATGTGAACATTTTCTTAGCATTGTTTTTAATCTTTTCCAAGCCAGATAAACTGATTCAGTGTTAGTTTGTAAGAAATTAGTAATATCTTAACTTAACTTTATGATTTTAGAAGGGGGAAATATTTGTTCAAAAACTTCGGTATTAGCTGATCCCATGTGGTAATAGATCCTGGAGGTAAACTCCATAATCAAGTTTTGGTATCTCCTTTTAAAGAAAACAGAAATAGCCTTAACTTGATTGTTTCAGGAGATACTCCATTATATTTAGCAATTTCAACTAATTCTAAGAAATCAATCAAATGACTATGTGGATATTCACTTAGATCACCACTGAAGGTACGTGATTATTGAATTATTTTAATTAATCCAGTCTTTATCTCGAAGTTGTTAGCTCCAACTGGGAGATTTTTCATACTAGATTCACAATTAAAGTGATCTGATCAAGCATAATCCCTTAGGATTTTGTTTGCTAGTCTTGGAACCACTTCATCAAACTGATCTTTTACTTGGACTGATGGTGGGATTATCAGTGGGTTGTTGTTATTTTCTTGTTGGTTCTCCATTCCATCACAAGTTATTCTCTGTGGGTTGTTGTTATTTTCATGTTTGTTCTCCATTCCATCACAAGTTACTCTTTGAAAAAAACACGTTTGTTCTTTCCTACGCAAATTAAGAGATTTTACAATTTCAGGATCGTATCTAGTCAACTCTTTTGAAGAAGAGCGGGTCATTAATTTCGCGAAACTCTTAAAGCACAAATGGAATCAGTTCGTAGAATAATAGTAATAGTTATTTTAATAGATAATGATAATATAAGAAAGACAAAGATAAGATTAAACATTATAATAAGTTCTCGAATATAGAGGCATACATAGGGGTACACTTAAGGTTTTCTGAGTCCCTACAATATCCAACATGCCTCATAAGTCCCAACAATACAATATCTATATATATATATATATATATATCATCGGACCTCACATTGCTTTCAAACATCTGGTATAACTATCTGAAGTAGGTATTCACCTCATGTATCAATAAATTTGCCCCCAGTCATGCTACTTTTCACTATTACGTAGAACTTTCATGTCGGAATAAATAAGGGTACTTAGACTTTATCTCCTCTTCTGACTCCTAATTCATGTCCTCCACATTTTTATTCTGCTATAGAACTTCCATGGAGGCCACCTTTTTGGTCCTTAGCATTGTGGACTTGTCGGTCTAGATTAGCAACCAGAGTCTCCTTATATGATAAGTCTTCTGTAACGTATACATCGTCAACTGGAATAATTCGAGAAGGATCCCCAACATATTTCCTCAACATAGAGACACGGAAGACTGGATGGACAAATTATAAACTGGAGGCATGTCCAACTCATAAGTTACCTGACCTATTCTTTTGATTATTCAATATGGTCTAATGTATCTCCGACTAACATTCCCCTTTCTCCTAAATCTCATCACGCCCTTCATATGAGAAACTTTCATAAAGATTCAATCATCAATTTGGAACTCTAAGCCTCGCTACCGCACACCTAAATACAACTTCTGACTACTCTGAGTGCTCAACAACCGCTCATGCATAAACTTCACCTTTAACTCAATTATCAATATGGAGGTTCTAAATCTTGGCATCGCATTTAGTTATGATTTCTGACATTTGGATTTTCAATAATCACATGGTCGTAATAACTCTGATTCACTCCCTTTGAATCATCGCATAGGTGTTCTGTGCTTACGTCCATACAAGGCCTCACAATGAGCCATCTTGATACTAGAATAGTAACTGTCATTGCGACCGAATTCTATAAGTCCCTTCTCTCTTTAAAGTCTAGCACGTCCAGGTGTTAGCTATCCTCAAGGGTCTATGTCAAGCACTCTGCCTAGTTGTTTGTCTACGGGTGGAAAGTTGTATCAAGACTTACTTGTGCCCTCAAGCCCTATCGCAAGGTTTCCTAGAGACTCATTGTAGACTATACTCCTCCATCCGATATAATAGACAACAGAATTCCATGGAACCGCTCTCCCCCTTGATGTACAACTTTTCATAATCTTTTGCTGAATAAATGGTCTTAACCAGCAAATAACGAGCTTATTCCATAAATATGTTAATGATCACTCGGTAAGAATTAAATTTCTGAAAGGAATGGAGCAGAATTGTAGCGAAATCTAAATTAATCACTTTACATTCTCACGTTGGAATCTCAATGGTCTATGTCAACCCACGGGTTCCAGATGCTCCCTCTTCCCCCTGCAAGCAATTGGGGTACTGTGCCATGAATCCGGCAATACTCTTTGCAACATTGTTCCACGTATAAACTTGCCCCTGGCATGATATATCTTGGTTGTCACTGGGTGGATAGAATAACGCAAATGATGTACCGCTATCATAATATGGTGTCGGCATCTCCGCTATATTCGGAACACACAATTGTCTTTGATACCTCAAATCCTTATTTTTTTCTTACCTCGAAGGTTGTTATTTCTTTATGTTACATCTTCTGCTTGAATTATACTAAAGTAGGATCTTTATCTTGTCGTTATTCTACTTCTGCCACTAAGAATAATTTTGATGTGTTTTGAATAACAACCGTTCATCATTTGAGTCCAACAAATGGACTTCCAAACTAGTCAATTGTTGCATTCTTCGAACTAACTCTCTTTCATTTGCTCCCAAATCAGCCCGACTACCCATAGATCTACGATTGGGTGCACTGTTCATAATATTAACCATACTCATATGGCATAGGATGTCGACATTGATATTTTTATATTACTCAAGCCATCGTCTTTGTCGCCAACTTGGTTTCGTCTGCTTAAATGTGTGTTGGAAGTTCTTATGGCATGTATAGTGTCAACATGAACACCCTATGGATATAGTCGTCGTATCTGAAGTGCGTGTACCACTGCGGCTAACTCTAATTCATGGGTCAAATAGTCCTCTTAGTACTTTCTCACTACTATTGATCATAAACAATTTCCCTTCCTTGCTCCTTCTGACACTTGCACTATGCACATACTAATTTATCATATTTTTCACACATTCTGAAACTTCTGGTATATATAATCTCAAACATTGCTCCTAATTCCAATTTTCCATGTCAGTATACACAATAGATGATGAGTCATTAACTTATTCCTTTATTGGAAACATACAAGATTCTAAAGATCTTGACATTATAAAACACTATTCTATAATATTTGAATCCGATCATTATATCTAGGCTAAAACCTTTTTCCTTTTCTCTTGGATAACATCTTTCGTCGATGACACTTGGAAAATATTTCCTTGTTCTTGTTAAACTGTGAACTCATTACATTATTATCTTTTAGAGCCTTCGTTCCTTTCGAATTGTCTATCATTATACCTATTTGCCCTTCACTTCGCCTTTATTCTAATAATATTAATTTTGAACACAACGTTTTAATGTCAGCCTCATATCCCAAGATCAATGTCCCCCTTTTGATTCTTTATGTGCTCATATAGAGCTTCACCTACCCTTGCTTATGTCTAAAATACTTTCTAAGAGTCGCGACTGTGCACATTGCAGAACCAAAACTTCACACGTTTAAATCCAATTCATAGTCTTGTATGATTTAATGAATAGGTTGATCCCCCTTGTCTAGCAATACTTAGGTCTTACAATAGCCGATTACTTAATTGTTTTACCTTTACATCTTAATTCTGAGTCACTTGGGGTTGTGTTTCTTGCCTCGATTTACACCTCATACTAGCTCTCCGAGTATAGAAGGTCTGGCACCTCTAGCTGGGAAGTCCTTATTGTCTTTTCTCTACCATTTGCACTTAGTCATTCTTCTAAAGTCAACACATATCTGTGAAACCTGAATAACAACAATCTCATTCATTACTATCCTTTTGTCATAATCTTTCTTCCTTCTTATCGTTTAGCAAAAAACATTTCTGCCTCGATACTTCATCATACCATTCAATATACACTAGCTAATTGTTCTCACGTCTCTTACAACCAGCCTTCAAGTATCCTGAAAGATTTTTCCATCACTTGTCCCCTATAAACTACTCTATCTTTTGGAACTATAACATGTCGCATAAGGAGTCTGAAGTTCTATCAACCCAATGATCATAGCATACTTCAGCTTACTAGCACACAATACATGTAACCCTGAATGATAAGCGGTAGTATGAAACCTTTATGAATGAATTAGGGCCTATGTCACCTCTTACTACTGCTTGGATGATCACTCTGGGTACGTCACTTACGTGATCTTCTTAAACATATTAATGGTCACCCGAAAGTCATCACACTATTCAATTATGGTAACCTATCCCCTATAACTGATATCTTGGGGGCCATCCACCAATCCATCCTAGGCAAGATGCTACAATTTAGGTCTTGAGCATGTAGCATACTCCTTTATTTTTAATTGACGAAGTTACACCGTGAAGCGGGTATATTTTTATAGATTGTTGAACCTTCCAATGATGTCTTCCACACCGTATCTCCAAAACTTATCTTCAACTTATGACTTACCCACAAAAGCCTAGACGTTCTTGATAACATCAGGGTACATATGATATCATAGGTTCGGTAACTAACTAGCATAATTATTCAGGAGGAGAAAGAAGATAGTATATCTATCACCTATCAGGTGAAGGCTCCAATCTATCAATCCACTAGCGCATAAGTATGGTTCTGACTTGTTTGAACTAGAAATTCCATTTGGCCTCTACTTTTATCCACAACTTATCTCTATTGGAATGTCTTTACCCCTCATGTGATATTGTGGAACTAATTCCTAAAAGTTAGGTGTCAACATTGTGGAACATGAAATAGGTCAATACTAAGTTCACAAGAGATAAATGTCTCCAAAAAGAAACCATAAACATACATGCACCCATCAGATCACCTCAAACAACATCAGAGCTCGAGGTTTCATCTCCACGCATGCCCCTATCTTTGCGGTCCAACTTGGGACACTACCAAATCATTTGATCGTGACTCTCGCACAAAAAACAACCCCTTGTATCCCTACGACATGGTCTGGCATGCGCTCGACCACACTGACTGCAAAATGTTTGGGGAAGCCTCACCCGACCTATATCACCCTGACCCTAGGATACTGATGTTTGCGAACCCTACCTCGGCCTTACGCGAGATATCTGATCATGCATAAACTAGCATGAAAATCTATTCTACTGACTATACAATTGTAGCTCTCCACTACTTTGTAATCCTCTATAGTCACTAACTATTCTGGCCCTCTTGGCCCACACATCATCCTCATGGGTCAGATACTGTAATTACCGGTGATCTCTGACTCATGAACTCCCAAGATTGTGAGTTTCTGGACCCCTCAAGAGGTCTATCACTATCAGGTTCTCTAGGGTGACGCCGCTTTTGGGAGGTAACCAATTGCGTCAATATCTGCACCACTCTATTTACCTCCTTATCAGATGGATCCGGTGGTAGAACTGATGAAACAAGAGTTTCTCTCAGCTTCTCTGGTACTAATGGAGTTGGAGATACATGGGAGGGTCACTCATTCAGGACCTCATATGGGTCTGTCTCAATAGAGGGCGTACTACTCGCATCCTCTCTCGCCACTACCTCACCCTCCTAGCTAGCTATAACATCTTTTGAAGAAGGCATCATTGTATAACATATCAGAACATACGCTAGACTCAACTCCTATGACTCAGCTCTACAACACAACTTAGATCCAAAAAAGGGTAACCAAACTCTTAAATTCCATATAGCCTCATGTTTATATATGTGGTGCACAACACATCCATAAATAACACTCTACCACACAGCTTGTAGACTCCACATGATAAACCTGCTCTGATATCAAGTTTATCACACCCAAACCTTGGGGGGCTCTCACTCGGTGCCTTATTGGCCCGTGCGAACCACATATGAAGTCATACTCTGAATATATATGAAGTCTAGGCCGATAAGGTCGTGACATATCAAATCCATAGACAAAATGATAATAACTCATATAGGGCCGAAAGGCCACAAAATGACCATCATAAGGACATTTGAACATACAGCCTGAAAGGGGTGAGATGCCGATAACACATATATATATATATATACATAAGGCTGGTAAGGCTACAATACAGGTCAATTGACCAAGAGATAGGTTGGCAAGTCCATACTTGATAACTAGATATACAGCCCAAGTCTACAAGCTTCTAAGAGTATCATATCTGACAAAAGGTCGGTAGAGGGCCCCGCCATACTCGTAATACATATAGTCATAGATATCATAGCATACCTACACACTATAACAACTCCAAAAAGAATGGAGTGCGTCATACCACCGCTAAGCTGGGTAGCCTACTCAGGAGGTTTGTCAATCTGTCTACCTGGACCTGCAGACATGAAACACAGCGCCCCCAATAAGGGGACGTTAGTATGAAAGAATGTACTGGTATATAAGGTAAATAAAGCATAAATAGAGACATGAACATAACTGAAAGACAATAAGGGTCAACCTGGAACTCTGAATTGCCGTTGAGGACCATGATATGCATAAATACAATATATACACGTATATAATGCCATTAAGGTATATATATATGTGTATGTAACGTCATCGACCTCCGTGGGCATCATCATAACCAACTAATAAGTGGAGCTAATATATATATCACGTATATAATGTGCTTGTCATATAAGATACCGTGTATATACATACATACGTAAGGATCATAATAGGACATTCTGAACTTGTCGGAGTGTCACAAGGTCGTTACACCTCCGACTATTATGTAACTGACATGTCATCATCTACTTTATTTTCAATAAGAGAAGGACATAATATAATGAAAGATAGCTCTTATGACATGAAATGTACTCCCAACAATGGACAAACATGATTCAAGATGCATTTCAATAGAATGAAGAACATAAACACTTATAAACTATCAGGAGTAGAGTTATTATGTAGGAACATTCATTTACGTTCATTGCTAGTGTATTTATGCCAGGAGAAAAAAAGGATAGCCTTAACATACATTTAATCAATTCTTCCAATAACAACAACGTACACATTCTGTACAATACTTAAATCTATAACAAATGATAATAGAACCATCGTCAACTAAGGGAAAAGTAGAATATAACATATCAAGCAACAAACTCATCTCACAACAACCACAACACTTCTTAATCACTTTCCATTTCATCACAATACCTTTAGCAGCACATAAACATTATACTCAAGCTATCTTTTATAACTTCCAGCCACAAAATAGCCCAAAAACAGTCTAAAACATCCCAACAACTACAACACTTCATCCATGATTTTCCAATCTTCATGTCACAAGTTTGTCATCAAATAATTTAGCTAGGACATAGATGATATTAAACATGAATAGAAAATAAGAAATCTTACGTTATCCAGCATGAAAAACCTCCAACAAAATATTTCTTCAACTTGAAAGAATCCTCAACACAACAACAATGCCATAGAAGTACTTCCCTCTAGATTCACAAGACTTTTGGTATTTGATTTGGGTAGTTTGGCATTGGATTTGTTCTTACACCATGGGATCATGCTTAGATAGAGTTTATGGGTGAGTTAGGGTCAGGTCTAGTCAAAATGACCAAAAATGAGAGAGACACCACGTTATATATATGGATAAGGATGCACCGCCTCAAATTCATGAAGCAATACATGCCCCATAGAAGTGATTCACAGGCCGTGAAATCACTCTTCCAAAATAAATTTCTGTCTCATTTTCACAGTGGAGCCACCATGATTGATGGGCCGTGAAACCATTTCGCAGTCCGTCAAATTGGCCCTACTTTCCAACTTATCGACGAACTTATTTCCTTCGATTTGTTTAACCTTGAACCCTTATGAACTTACTTAATACTTTTTAAAACCTCCCTTAACCTTATAGAGGGATATTAACCTCCCCGAGCTTATGTTAGCTAACCCACAATGCAATCGACATCAAAAATATGGGGTGTAATAATATTTAAAAGTTAGAATAGATTCATCATTAAGAAATATGTACACACAAAAATTGAGTTTAGTTTAATATACACAATGTCTACTAGTCATCAATGTGTTCCACAACTTTTGGCTTTAGCCTATCTGATGACCTAAGGGTCAACCATGCCCACCAACGGCACCATCGTGATCATGGTCATTGTCATCTTTAGTTTTGCTTCCTCTTAATCATAGGGTGCTCTATAACATGTCATTTGGGAGAGGATGTCCTTTTTTACTCCTTCTTTTGGCTATAAAGTGCTTCTTTCCCCTAAAACTATCCTAGCTGGCGAACTCGGCTTATCAAGATCAAAGGGACTATCAGGAATGACAAAATTGTCACACCCCAAACCAGAAGGGCGTGGCTGGCACTCGGTGCCTTACTTTCCAGAGCATATACATCTATAATACTGAACATGCATAACTCATATTGTGGCTGACAAGGCCGAATCACATCATAAGATGGAATTCTATGAGCCGATAAGGTTATATGAAATAAAACTGGAGCCATCTAGTTCATCAACACAAGGAATTCAACCCAAATGCATATATACAAAAATAGGTCCTCAAGGCCACTATGGGTTTTATAACAACAAAATAACTAAGGCCAACATAAACGTTTAAACAATATCTAGGCCTATAAGGTCGTACTGTACAAACTGGACAACACAAGACAAGTGCTACAAGCCTCTAGGAAAGATCAAGTGACATGTGGTCGAGATAGGGCCCTGGCCTACCCATCAAAACTATAAACAACTCAAAAAGTACTCCAGACTCTGGACCTGGCAACTTTGAATGATATGGAGCTTACCAATCAGCTGAACTATATAGTGCCTACTATGGAGGCTTGACTAGCTGTCTCTCAGAACCTACACACATTAAATACAACACCCTCTACAAGGGGATGTCAGTACGAATATATGTACTAAATATGTAAGGTGACTGAATAACTGAAAGTTGAACTGAAATAGTATGCGTAATAGCTAAACATGTCTGAGAGATTGAAGAGAAATCTGAGGATGTACTTACTTGTTCCAAGCACAAATCATATAGTTATATCAATAGTGTACCAAGCCCTATCGGGGCTCTGTGGATAAGTATAACGTATCAAGCCTTAAATGAGGCTCTGTGGATAAATATAACGTACTTGGCCTTAAGGAGGCTCTATGGAAAAATCACAAGTCACACCGGGCCACTGGGGGCTCTGTGGTGTACACAATGTACAAGGACATAGCGAGCCTCTGTGGGATAAATATAACGTATCATGGTGTTGCGAGGCTCTATAGGATAAATACGACATAACAGGCCATCTATAGGCTCTATAGAATAAGCAATAAGGTGCCAAACAATAGCTCAAAGCAATAAATAGTTGTCATCAACCAAGGGCTAAGTCTGTAAGATCTATATATACTCAACTAATGAGGAGGATGAGCTCTAAGGCAGAAAGTACTCCTAACAAGGTTCAATCAGTGGCAACTCAATGATATCTAATTACGAGGCACAAATTCATTGTAAACACTTCTCATATATATATATATATATATATATATATATATATATATATATATTTAAAGAGTACCACTTTAGGTATGGAATCATGCTATAGAAAGAAGGGATAGATATTACATACGTACCTCTAGCTCGACAACTCAAGAGCACCTTTCAAATTTGTACTTCAATCTATAACACAATAAGAACGACACTATCGTCAATCTACGAGCGTAATCATATATCAAAGTTAACTTATTATAATTAAACGACAGAATTTTCCGTATTTCTATTACTTTGTCAAGCCTACAATAGGCATAACAACACAACCAAAAGCTCAATATAATAGTACGGTGAGCGACAAGCTCAGTTTATGTCTAGCAAAGCTGTATTTTCAAGCTCCTACTTCTTCTTCTTTCAAGACAACATTAATAACTGTAACATACTCATGTTCTCAAAGCTACTACTAGCTAAAAAATATAGCAACATCCCTTTCAAAATAACACAATAGAATTCCATAGCTCGAACATGGTTTTCTCTATCAAAACACGAGAGTTTTACTCTTTTCAACTTAGCTACAACTCTTAAAAGCTCAATAATAATAGGATAGGAGATATCTTACCTCTAACCTCAAAAACAGCTCCAAAATCAAGCTTGCTTCACTATGAAGTCTTCTCCAAATTGAACACAAGAGAGAGGAAAATGGTCTAACGATCTCTATGACTTCTTCAGCACTCTAATCACTTGATTCGCCTTAGTTTCCACTCTAGGATGATAGGGGAACCTTAGGAGAGTACTTGGGAGTGATTTGGGTCTGGAAAAAAGGAAAGATGAAATGAAATAATGAACCACCACTTCAACTTATAAATCTGATTTTTCCACCGCCTCCCATTAATGGTGCAAATTCGGCCGTATGTTTTGATATACGGTCCATATGTCCACCATATGTGGGACAATATGTGGCCAAAACTCTCTAAATCTTGCCATTCATCATGCAGAGTGACATACGGCTCGTGTGTCCATTCTATAGTTCATATGTTGCTCCGTATGTAAGGAACTTTTGATGAAACTTAATTTTTTTAATTTGTTTAACTTCTATACTTCCCGACATTTTCTTAAATAGATTTTAAACTATCATTATCACATCACAAGGTCTCCTACCTTCCCATAATACTAAAGTTAGTCAATGACATAATTCGACGTAAAGATATGGGGTGTAACAAAAATCATCTTCATCAATGGGATTATCGAGATGGTCGGTCACAGAAATCATTTGAATCAACTTATTAATATATGGACAATAGTGAAAAACAAAAATATTTGATTAAAAGTACTAACCTGAGATAGATTGTGGCTTAGTTGTTTACCACCATGTTGAGATGTTGTTGTTTCCATAATGGTTCAGAGCATAAAATGAAGTTTTGATGATTGATAAACTATGTAACAAGAGACAATAAAGTACAAGGAAGATTGAAGGAAGATGTTAAAGAACCATAAGTCAAAACTGGTCTCTAAAAGAACAAGGGAAGCAGCCATAACAATAGAGGAACTGCTCAAAGGAACTTATCCTTTAGATGGAAAACAAGATATTGTCGAAGAGAAGTTGTTTCATGCCAACTCATAGAATTGGAATTCTTAACTCATTCCTATTTGATCAGAAGTTGGATTTCAAGTTATGAAAAGTTTTCCATAAGTTGAAAACATAGAATTAACATTGAAATAGTAGAAGGAAACCATATGTGTATATACAAGGAAACAAGAAAATCCATATCAAATAAATATTGGTTTTCGGACAAATTATGAAATCAAGATTATGGATTAGACTGTTAAGGGCGGAAATCACTCCTATATAAACAACACGTCATGAAGTTATGGAGCTTGGACACATTGAAAGAAAGAGAGAGAGACATCTAGAGTGAGAGCATAGTCAACACTAGAGTCTTGAGAGAGCCGACTACAATAACAACAAAGAACATGTTCCTATAAATATTTATCATTCAATTCTTGTGTTGTAATAGTTAAGTTCTTAAGTGTGGTTTCAATTGTTAACTATTCCTAGAATTTGTAATAGGCGTGTATCGAGTTGTAAGGGACTTCTCTAACTGGGTAGAGACAGTGAAGGGAGTGTAGAGAGAGCCAATAGTTTGAAACTATTGAGGAAAAGAGATAGTTGGAATATGGATTGTTTACAATTTCTTAGATATACAAGGTGTTATAACCTTCAACTTGTTGCTCGTGTTTAGTGAATATTGGGGAAATTCCAAGAGGTAGATCGTGGTTTTTCCTCTTTTGAGAAATGAGCATTTCTACTAAATACTTATATTAATTTTACATTCCACACTTTACCTTCTTGCGTAGTTACTCAAAGTACCTGGTACTTTGATACATAGTTAGTAGCCCGATTCTAAGAATTGGTATCAGAGCTAGATCATTAAACAAAGTTATCACCTTGAAAGATGGTTGCACCCCCAAGATATCAAGAAGGCCAATCTACTACAAGACCACCATGCTTTAACGACAAATATTATAACTGGTGGAGAGCAAGAATAGAAGACTTCATAATTGGTAAATATCCTAAAATATAGGAAATCATCATGAATGGTCCAATAATTCCCATGGCCATAGATGATAAAGGGAAGATGACCACTCCCAAAGAAAAAAAAGATTACATTGATAAAGATTTCCATGCCATCCAAAAGAATACAAAGGCTAAGAAGTTACTTATTTGTGGGATCCCCTCTTGTAAAACTATAAAAATAAGTGTGGGAAACCTTACAAACCACATATGAAGGAACAAGTCAGGTCAAGAAGTCAAAGATTGTCGTATTAAATAGGCAATATGAGCTATTCAAGATGAATGAAAGAGAATCCCTTCAAGCGATGTTCAATAGGTTCACAGACATAACCAATAAGCTAGATTCTCTTGATATTCCCCAAGAAAGAAGAATAGAAAAGTTGATTGACATCTTACCTAACTCATGGGAGAGCAAAGTCAATGATATTATAGAGGCGAAAGATCTAGAGACCATGACGATGGAAGAAGTCATGGGAAACTTAAAAACTTATGAGCTAAGGAAGCTCTAAGCTTAGAAGAATACTCTCTCAAATAGTGATATGAACCTAGTCCTTGTAGCTACCCATAGATAGGACCTTGATGATGAAGATATGGCATTGCTCACTAAAAGGTTCCAAAAACTGATCAGGAGAGGGGGCTTCCTAAATAAAAGAAGCTCATCAAGACCAAGAGTACCTGATAGAAGCAATCAAGAAGGGTACTACAGATGTGGGAGTTCAGACCACTTCGTTAGAGAATGTCTAGAGAAAGAAGATGATTAAAGAAAGAGTGAGCCTGACAGAAGAAGAAAGGAACAGGTCCTTAGAAACAGGATGAGCACTAGACAAGCTGTTGACACCCAATTTTGTCCCATCTTTTATGATTTTATTCGTAATTTCTAATATTTTTGACACTTTTAAAACAATTTTAAAATATAGGCATGTATGTGTATATATCTTATTATTATTATTATTCGCATTTTTTACTATCATTTGCATCTTTATCATAATCATAGTTTTATCCATAATATTCTATGTTATTTTATTTTTTTCGCAAAATGGCATCGCATTTCCGTTTTTTATCAAGCATTGAACATTTCGCAAATATTATATTTTTTATTATCACTTCGTTATGTTATTTTAAATAATTCACATCTTTTACAAAATAAAATAATATTTTTAATGTTAAACCCCTTTTATATTTTTAAACCCAAAACAATTTCTAACCTATTTCATTTTCCCAAACCCAATACAAATTCTACCCAAACAAAATTCACCAAACCCACAAAACAATTCCTACCCAAATCTTCCAAACCAAAGCCCAACAAACCTTCTCCCTTTAATTCCCCCAAGCCCAATCGGCCACCCCATTTTCGGATTCCCAATTCCCACAACCCAAAACTCCCAAAGCCCAACCATCCCTAAATCTCTTAACCCAAAACAAAACAAAACAAAAAAAAATCAAAATCAAAACAGACTAAACCAAACCGGCCAAACGGCCCAACCGGCCACCCACCCGAAACCGAGCCCAAAAACCCATTCCCACTTATAACCCTTTTATTTCTTCCCCCAAAACCAAACACCCCAGAAAACCAAAACAAAAATAAGAAAACCAAAAAAAATCATCAAACCCTTTCATCAAAACTCTCAGCCGCCGCGACCCCACACCCCCATACCGGCGACCCCACGTCGCCGGTCACCTCGCCCCTGCCACCACCAACTCCCCTCTGTTGCGCTGACACCACAAAATCCGCAACCCATACCCCCCAAAATCCGCTTCCAAAATTGGATTTTTTATCCTTTATTTCGAATTTCAAACTCGTTTTTTTAGGGGGAATCCACCTATAAATACCCCATGTTCTTCTTCATTTTTGAGGGGGGATTGGACAGATTTTTGGGAGGATTTTCCAAGGAGAGATTCGGGGATTTTTCGGAAGACTATTCCATATATACATAAAAATATTTGTGGTGTTCTTGATTTTAAAAGTATTTGTCTTCCTTGTTATTCAAGAATCAAGTCCGAAAAGGTTTGTTCTCCACTTTTGATTCTCTGATTTTTAAAACCTGGTTCGGGTCGGGTCTCGACCGGGTCGGGTCGACCCGGTTTGGGTAATATTTTCAGAATTCTTGCATTTTCATATTCATGTATGTTGGTTATCCGAATTTGGTGAACATTTGATTTCGGATTCGATACCGATTCGAGTCGGGTCATCGACCGGGTCGGGTCGACCCGGTTTGGGTTTTCCAAATTTTCTTGCATTTCATATTCTTGTTATTGGTTATCCGAATTTGGTGTTAAAATCGATTCGGGTTTGGATCATCGATTCGGGTCGGGTCATCGACCCGGGTCGGGTCGACCCGATTTGGATATTTCCATAATTCTTGCATTTTCATATTCATGTATGTTGGTTATCTGAATTTGGTGTTAAAATTTGATTCGGGTTTCGATCACGATTCGGGTCGGGTCAACGATCGACCCGATCCGGATATTTCCGAATTTTAGAACTTGGGTCGGATACTTAAATTGCTCACTTGCTCGTTGCTTTTCTTGTTTTATTGTTTTATTAATATTGCATTAAGGCCGACGAAATTGAGTTCGAGGCCGCGCTTTTCTTTCGTTTCACTCCTCTCGTTTTTCAAAGATCGTTTTGAGTATCCGGCAACGGATATTTTACTATTTTTTACTTGTTTTAAACTAAACACCGCCTCTTTTTCGGAAATTATTTTCTCGCTTCTTTTTTTACCGTCTGCTGTCTTTGTTTTCTTCGTTTCATTTTAATTTTACTGATTTGAACACGATACTACACCGGCCAATGAAAAATATCCGTCGATTTTGAGGCCTCCACAGGTTGAAAAGATGGAAATATAACTTCTCGGGCAATGATGAAGACTTAAACCTTTTTATTTCATCCGAGATCAACATGTTTAGTAGGCGAGGTGATTAAAATAACCAACAAGTTATATATTCGCAGCCACGACGTGATTATAGTGATCTTTTCTATTTCACCCGAGAGGCCAACACGTTTAGTAGGCGAGGCAACCAAAATAAACCACATTAGTCATATGTTTGCAGCCACGACGTGATTGGAATGTTCTTTTCAAAATTTAAGTCGAGCCTCCGTGATCAAAACATTCACTTTTTTGAATACGGATATGAAGTTATTTGTATTTAACTTGTTTCTAACCGTTTGTTCTTGACGACTTGCGGGGATTAAAGTAAATAAAGGCGATTATTCCTCGGTGTTTATTTATTTTATTTCTTTCTTTAATTCAGCTTTTATCCCGCTTTGTATTGTAATATTATTTATCGCACTTATGTAACTATTGAAATGCTTAGAATAGGCAAACTTAGGATTAATTCATAGGGTAGTTTAAGATTTGAAACCCGTCGTTAGCTTATTTATTTGTAGGCTCGGTTAAATTCAAACTTAGAAATCCTTCGCTAGTTTATTTATTTTAGGCCCGTCACGCGTATTCAAGATTTTCAAAACAACTTTTGTCATCTTTTATTTGCTTTATTAAATCATACCGAATAAGTTTATCTTTTGTCAATTTACAATTCATTGACTTCCCAAATTTTACTTCTTTGGCATTATAAATAATTTGTTTTACTATCAATTGTCAAATACATATTTTTTTTCAACTCTACATGTATTTCTCTTTAAATACCATACAAATGCATATTTTAAAAAAAATCTCTACATGTATCTTTCTTTTTTAAATGCATCATTTACTAATTATTTGCAAACATCTTTAAATCTGTTATACTTGTAAAAACATATATTTTTCTAGTAATAATTAACCTGAGTTTGACCGGATAACCGCAAGTTAGCGGATCTTAAAGGATGCCTAACCCCTTCCCTTTAGGATAATAAAGAACCCTTACCTAGAATCTCAAATAGTTTCGCAGACCTTAAAATCAGAGTTTACATTGCAGCATTTAGTTTAAATATTTAGGTGTCCTAATTCACCATAAAAAATAATTAGGTGGCGACTCCTCAATCCTTTTACCCAGGAATCACCGGAATAAGTCCGTGCTCCGCTTTTGACCTCGAGCCAGGTCAAAATCGGGCGCGACAGCATGGCGACCCCGCTGGGGAATTTCAGGTTCTTAACCATAGCAAATTCAGGTTAATTGTTATTGTGCTTTATATTGCTTCTTATTTGATCTATTGTTTTTAATTGTTTCTTTTTGAAATTTTGTATGCATAACTGCTTTAATTGCTATACTCTCTTCCTGCTTTCTTTAAATTGGCATTTCTCTCATATTTCTTCCACTCTGGAAAATTGACACTATCACACATTACACGCGAGGTGTGCTTTGCGCACCCGCAAACTTCTTTCAAATTTCCAAATTTTTAGGAGAGTTGGTATATGCGCGGAGCGTCCGGACCATCCGGTTGTCCGCGTAGCCTTCTCACTCGAGCAGTCCGCTCGGGAACCTTGAGTCTAGTCAGCCAAATCTTGAAAAATTTAGGATAAAGCTATACCACCCTTTATTTTAAGTCATGCATGCATACACCTTAGGTGGGTCGATCCTTGGTATCGACTCCACAATTAAGAAATCTACCAAAATTGTCAACGGGTCTCGCAACCCAACGACCAATCAGCATATTACGTGTAGCGTGATAATGATAGACTAATCCAAGACTAATCATGACATGCTGAAATTGGAAAATGTACATTCATTTTGTCTCGTTTCCGACAAAGCATTACAGTTTAGCAGCTTGGATCAAATCTGTCGTAATCCCGCATATCTGGCGTTTAGGCCCACCTCCGGCATAAGGGAGGCCCCATGCATATTAGGATGCGCATTTAATTGCCTTACAATCATTTTGTTGTTTTCTCCTGCTTTTTCACTCTGTGCATATTATTTAAAGCAATAATTACTCGCCTTATACTAACTTGGTTTTCTTCATTTTTTTAGAAGGTTTATTTTGTCTAGATTATTTTCCCAAAGGTTGATTTGCGTTGACTAAAACTGGCGGATCATCCCTACTTCACGAGGTCAAAGGCACAATCCTTCAGCAAAATGACTGATTCAGATGCATCCGAACAGACTGGCCCGGAACTTATCACTCTTTCAAGAGATGAACCAGAGGCTTCGGAAAATAGAAATGCTACCGTCCAAGAAAAATACATCGCCCAACTGTTACAACAGATGGCAGCCATGCAGACTGAGATAGAGCGGCTCCAAAATCTCACCAACCTGTCCATTAGCGCCAATACCCCACTCCCTGAACAAGGGACGAATGCAACTGCACCACAAAATTTTTCATCTCCTGAATCGCCATTTCCCCAAAACCTCCCCGATAATTCGCCACTATGCAAAACCAATCCACAACACACTAACCCGCAAGCAAGTCCACAACAAAGCCCGCTACAAAATGATCCGACCTCATTCACAACTCCACATACCCAAATTACCCCACTCGTCCAAAACACCCCTTTCACGCAAAGTCACCCGGCAGACCAACACATATTGATGGCACACATCGCTGATCACAGCAAGCAGTATGTGCCGCCAGTATATGTAATGGAAGCCCAACCTTTTACTACCGCAACACCAAACATGACTCTTCAGGAAATTGGCCAGTGTGAAGAAATGGACAGATGGGTAAGGATCAGAACCGATGAAAGTGTGGCGAGAGAGATTTACAGCCTAAAAGAGGCATTCAAGAATATCCAAACCAGCAAGGGACATGAAGGACTTGAGTACGAAGATCTGTGTATGCATCCCGATATTGAATTGCCTGTAGGATATAAGGTGCCAAAATTTGGCTTGTTTGATGGGAAAGGAAATCCTCACGCTCATTTAAGATCATACTGTGACAAACTGATTGGGGTAGGTAAAGACCAGGCCATCATAATGAAGTTGTTCGTAAGGAGTTTAACAGGAGAAGCACTCGACTGGTACACGAGCCAAAACCCGCGAAAATGGTGTAATTGGGGCACGATGGCACAAGATTTCATGGACAGATTTAAATTCAACACTGACACAGTCTTGGACAGATTTTATCTGATGAAGTTGGAAAAGAAGTCCACAGAGACCTTCAGAGAATATGCCATGAAGTGGAGGGCAGAAGCAGCGAAAGTTCAACCCCCGATAGAAGAAAGTGAGATGACCACTCTCTTTGTACAATCTTTGAAAGATGCAACATACTATGAGAGAATGATAAGCGTCATAGGACGAAGTTTCTTTGAAGTTATAAGGATGGGAGATTTCATAGAAGAGGGAATCAGAACAGGAAGAATTACAAACTTTGTAGCATTGCCAAGAACGAGTGAGACAATCCGGTCGGACTCATTTGAGGGAGCAAGATAAAGAGGAAGAGAGACGGAGTGTCCTCTCGTGGTGACGATTCGAAACATAGGCCAAATCAAATGTCAACCTACCAAATGCCATCACCCCAGCCTCCATACTACAATCAAAACAACCAAAGTCCTCAGCCTTCCCATTATTGCCCATACGTCCAAATCCCTCAACCTTACTATCAATACCCACATGCTCCCTACCCTGTCTACCATACTCAGCCAATATATAGCCTGCCTCGAGTGCCAGCCTATCCGAATCCCCCACAATATCAGTCCGCATACTTACCTCAGCCACGAGTCCATGCACCCAGACCCCGCGCAAAACACGAAAGAAAGCCAGCCAAAACCTATACACCTTTAGCCGAACCTCGAGCCCAGTTATATGAAAGACTGAAAACCGCGGGAATACTCCAGCCCATCCCAGGAAATGTCCCCAATCCTGTTCCCAAATGGCATGATGAGACTAAGCATTGTGCATACCACTCGGGAATTCCTGGGCACGACACTGAAAATTGCTACGCTCTCAAAGACAAAATCTAGGCATTGATCAAAGAAGGAGTTATCCAACTGAAAGTATCTTCCTCTAATGTAAACGATAACCCTTTGCCAAACCATGACGATGCCAATGTGAACATGATTACGGTTGATGAAGAACACAACTTGGAAGGGACTATTGTGCCAGTCCAGAGAAAGAAAAAGGTTAAATCATCAGCCTTTGTCACCCCTATGATTACAGTCCAATTGAGGGCACCGTTCGGAGTAGAAGTACTTCCTCCAAAGTCGCGGGTCATGGCACCATCTTTTCTTGGAAAGGTCCTATCAACCAATCTCCGAAGGAAGAGAGATGCTCTTTTGCCAAAGCCTGTTCCACCTCTGAGTCAGTCATTCGTCAGAGCATGCGCCACTCAGGAATCAAAGGAGGACAATGCAGCCAACCTCGTTGAGGGATTCAAAAGTCTTTTCATTACTGAAGAAGAAGCAAGATGCAGTGTGATTCTCGATGATTACGCTAAAGACTCAACCATTTGGGATGCAGAGCAAGAAGATGATTTGGGAAATTGGACCTGTGCCCCGGCCTTGTTTCTCCCAGAGACTAGTTAATTTCGTTAATGTTTAATGAAACAATGCGATTCAGATTGAGGCATGAATCACATATATGCATTTAATATGTTTTACCTCCACCTTTTGAAAGCTTAAAAAGACAAATCTGCATTGCTTTTGCTGTTTAAAAAAAAAAAAACTGTTTGTTTAATAATCTTCTTTTCTTTTTCATCACACAAACTAATAAATATGTCGATAATATGTGACATATAATGAAACAAGCAAACAAGGTCCCAAACAACAAGCAAGGCTTCGACGAATATAAGGAAGACTCACAACCGGAAGAACTGGGGCATTTTTTTTGGAATAAGTCAAAGCCAGATTTGGATGAAACACCAGGATGGTTGATAAGTTACAAGCATCGGCACGGACGTTTGCCATTTGTACTCTTGGGCTACCACGCTACGACCAAGACTTCTACTGGGGCATTTCCCTATCGTTCGAAGCCAAATCATGTACGAAGAGACTGATTGATGAAAGCAGATGGACGCAATCGTCCGGGGCAACCTTATCAGAATAGAATGGCCGATGCAGTGAAGAGATACCATATCTAAGATTAGTTATTCTCTATGTAATACTTTTTCTATGTTGTAAAAGTTGCGCTCCCTGGCGGGATACGCAAAGAACCCATGTCGGGTTCCGTTTCCTAGATTGCAAATTTCCCCAAAAACATATTTTTTTGTGACACGAACTACGTTATGACCTGATTCCCTCGGCGGGATACGTAGGCGGCCACATCGGCTTCGATCCCATTTTCAGAAAATCCTTACAAAACTCTTGTTTGCTACATGAACTACGTTATGACCTGATTCCCTCGGCGGGATACGTAGGCGGCCACATCGGCTTCGGTCCCACCAAAAAAAAAACAAAAAATAACCCTTACAATCTCCTTTGCTTGTGATGAACTATGTCATGACCTGATTTTCTCGGCGGGATACGTAGGCGGCCTAAATCGGCCTCGGTCCCACCATTAGGAAATATTTTTCTCCTTTATATCACATATGACAAAATGCACCCATCTGATCACCCTGATAAGACAGGCAAGCAAATCACACAAGACTCGGTGGTCCGTTCGAAAGATCATCATCCTCACATATTAGAAACTGGGGCATTTTTTTTGGGATCACTGCCAGAGGACGCCGATAAACATGGAAAAGCATCGGCAAAATAAGTCTTCAGCCAGAAGAATTTTGGATAAGACGTTTGCTTTGTTTCACCGCATGTCACTGCTCGACAGACATTTTACATAAATGCATACTTTCTCATAAGCGGATTATTTCCAACAAATATCTTCATTAAAGTTCGACAAGAACTTTTACTGATATGCATATTAACTTATAAGTAAATTATTTTCAACAAATATTTTCGTTAGAGTTCGACAAGAACTTTTTACGGATATGCCTATTTTCTTATAAGTAAATTATTTTCAACAAATATTTTCGTTAGAGTTCGACAAGAACTTTTACTGATATGCCTACTTTCTCATAAACAAATTGTTTTCAACAGTTTCCATTAGCGGTTAGCCAAGACTGGGAACCAGACATGAGCTACAGGTCCGAATCAGCAGGACATGCAGCTATCAAGAGCCAAAGCTACAAAGTCAACGCGAATCAACCGCCCCTCCCCAAACTCACAAATTTTCTTTGAATACAGGTTCTTCATGTTGAAAAAGCAGGGAAGCCACATCACTTATGATCAATTCCCCAAAGAATTTCGGCACCACAACTCACTACAAGGATTACGTTCCTGTTTTGCATTTATACGAAGACATCATCTTGACCTACAGGGTCCCGACTATTATGTTTGCACAAAGATGTTATTTCGAATCACAAGGAACGACAACACGGCAAACCCGACGGCAAAGACGTCGCATCACATTTTCGTCCGTGCCAGGACGACATTTCAATTCACGACAGCATTACAATAACGTCATCGACGTTATGGCAGCAGGACAACTATCTTTTACGGCAATGCAGCAACTATCTTTTACGGCATCTCAACGACGTCAACAGCATTACAATGACGTCTTCGCGCAGCAACTATCTTTTACGGCAATGCAGCAACTATCTTTTACAGAATCTAAACGACGTCAACAGCATTACAATGACGTCTTCAAAACAGCAACTATCTTTTACGGCAATGCAGCAACTATCTTTTACCGCATCTCAACGACGTCAACAGCATTATAATGACGTCTTCAACGCAGCAGCTATCTTTCACAGGCAACACAACAACTATCTTTTACGGCATCTCAACGACGTCAACAGCATTACAATGACGTCTTCAGCGCAGCAACTATCTTTTACGGCAATGCAGCAACTATCTTTTACCGCATCTCAACGACGTCAACAACTACGACGTCTTCAGCAATTCGACTATCTTTTACCGCATCCCAATGACGTCAACAACAACGACGTCTTCAGCACAATTATCTCTTACAACAAAACAAAATTACAATAACGTCATCGACGTTATGGCAGCACGGCAATTATCTTCTACAACAAAACAACATTACAACAACGTCACTGACGTTACTGCAGCACATCAACTATCTTCAACAGCATTACAATGACGCCTTCAGCGCAACAGCAAACATCATTACAACAACGTCATCGACGTTACTGCGACACAACAAATATCTTTTACAGCATTACAACGACGTCAACAACATTACAATGACGTCTTCAACGCAGCAGCTATCTTTTACAGCATTACAACAACGTCATTGACGTTACTGCAGCACATCAACTATCTTCAACAACATTACAACAACGTCCACGACGTTACGGCAGCACGACAACTATTGTTTACAACAACGACGACATCAGCAAAGTCTATACCACGACGACATCATCAACGTCTATACAACGACGACATCAGCAAAGTCTATACAACAGCGACGTCAACAACATTACAACGACGTCTTCAACACAACACGTCGATCCAACGACGTCATTTCAAGCACTTCGCTTCATAATATGGGTATTTTAATTTCAGTCAGGCACCTACCTTATAATGCGGGTATTTTAATTTCAGTCAGGCGCCCACCTTATAATGAGGGTATTTTAATTTCAGTCAGGCGCCCACCTCCTAATGCGGGTATTTCCAAGTTATTTTCTCTACAATTTTTCTCAGCAGTTATACACTAATTATATCTTAAGCTTTAGTTTGCAGGAGTTTTTAATTTGCAGGAACTTCATCACAGCGTGGAACTATCTCTTACGGCGAATCGAGGCAAATTGGTCAACGACCTACTTCGAACGTTGATCCGCTCTTTCCCCTTAGTTTCTCGCATCTGCGACCAGTGTCATCCTAAGTCGACGCTGGGGCATTGTTTCTTGAATGTGCACCATCTTTCTGCAACTTCTATACCCCTCGGGATTCTATTTCTTATCAGGCAGTCCCGATGATCAGGACAAAATTGGCTACTCAGTCAACTTCTTTGGCCGAAAACTCTTTCATCGTCTCCGTCCAAAGAGGGGCATCTGTTGACACCCAATTTTGTCCCATCTTTTATGATTTTATTCGTAATTTCTAATATTTTTGACACTTTTAAAATAATTTTAAAATATAGGCATGTATGTGTATATATCTTATTATTATTATTATTCGCATTTTTTACTATCATTTGCATCTTTATCATAATCATAGTTTTATCCATAATATTCTATGTTATTTTATTTTTTTCGCAAAATGGCATCGCATTTCCGTTTTTTATCAAGCATTGAACATTTCGCAAATATTATATTTTTTATTATCACTTCGTTATGTTATTTTAAATAATTCACATCTTTTACAAAATAAAATAATATTTTTAATGTTAAACCCCTTTTATATTTTTAAACCCAAAACAATTTCTAACCTATTTCATTTTCCCAAACCCAATATAAATTCTACCCAAACAAAATTCACCAAACCCACAAAACAATTCCTACCCAAATCTTCCAAACCAAAGCCCAACAAACCTTCTCCCTTTAATTCCCCCAAGCCCAATCGGCCACCCCATTTTCGGATTCCCAATTCCCACAACCCAAAACTCTCAAAGCCCAACCATCCCTAAATCTCTTAACCCAAAACAAAATAAAACAAAAAAAAATCAAAATCAAAACAGCCTAAACCAAACCGGCCAAACGGCCCAACCGGCCACCCACCCGAAACCGAGCCCAAAAACCCATTCCCCCTTATAACCCTTTTATTTCTTCCCCAAAACCAAACACCCCAGAAAACCAAAACAAAAATAAGAAAACCAAAAAAAATCATCAAACCCTTTCATCAAAACTCTCAGCCGCCGCGACCCCACACCCCCATACCGGCGACCCCACGTCGCCGGTCACCTCGCCCCTGCCACCACCAACTCCCCTCTGTTGCGCTGACACCACAAAATCCGCAACCCATACCCCCCAAAATCCGCTTCCAAAATTGGATTTTTTATCCTTTATTTCGAATTTCAAACTCGTTTTTTTAGGGGGAATCCACCTATAAATACCCCATGTTCTTCTTCATTTTTGAGGGGGGATTGGACAGATTTTTGGGAGGATTTTCCAAGGAGAGATTCGGGGATTTTTCGGAAGACTATTCCATATATACATAAAAATATTTGTGGTGTTCTTGATTTTAAAAGTATTTGTCTTCCTTGTTATTCAAGAATCAAGTCCGAAAAGGTTTGTTCTCCACTTTTGATTCTCTGATTTTTTACACCTGGTTCGGGTCGGGTCTCTGACCGGGTCGGGTCGACCCGGTTTGGGTAATATTTTCAGAATTCTTGCATTTTCATATTCATGTATGTTGGTTATCCGAATTTGGTGAACATTTGATTTCGGATTCGATACCGATTCGAGTCGGGTCATCGACCGGGTCGGGTCGACCGGTTTGGGTTTTCCAAATTTTCTTGCATTTCATATTCTTGTTATTGGTTATCCGAATTTGGTGTTAAAATCGATTCGGGTTTGGATCATCGATTCGGGTCGGGTCACCGACCCGGGTCGGGTCGACCCGATTTGGATATTTCCGAATTCTTGCATTTTCATATTCATGTATGTTGGTTATCTGAATTTGGTGTTAAAATTTGATTCGGGTTTGGATCACCGATTCGGGTCGGGTCACCGATTCGGGTCGGGTCACGATCCGGGTCGGGTCGACCCGATCTGGATATTTCCGAATTTTAGAACTTGGGTCGGATACTTAAATTGCTCATTTGCTCGTTGCTTTTCTTGTTTTATTGTTTTATTAATATTGCATTAAGGCCGACGAAATTGAGTTCGAGGCCGCGCTTTTCTTTCGTTTCACTCCTCTATTTTTCAAAGCATTGTTTTGAGTATCCGGAACGGATATTTTACTATTTTTTACTGTTTTAAACTAAACACCGCCTCTTTTTCGGAAATTATTTTCTCGCTTCTTTGTTTTACCGTCTGCTGTTTCATTTTCTTTGTTTCATTTTAATTTTACTTGATTTGAACACGATACTACACTGGCCAATGAAAAATATCCGTCGATTTTGAGGCCTCCACAGTTGAAAAGACGGAAATATAACTTCTGGGCAATGATGAAGACTTAAACCTTTTTATTTCATCCGAGATCAACATGTTTAGTAGGCGAGGTGATTAAAATAACCAACAAGTTATATATTCGCAGCCACGACGTGATTATAGTGATCTTTTCTATTTCACCCGAGAGGCCAACACGTTTAGTAGGCGAGGCAACCAAAATAAACCACATTAGTCATATGTTTGCAGCCACGACGTGATTGGAATGTTCTTTTCAAAATTTAAGTCTGAGTCCTCCGTGATCAAAACATTCATTGTTTTGAATACGGATATGAAGTTATTTGTATTTAACTGTTTCTAACCGTTTGTTCTTGACAGCTTGCAGGGATTAAAGTAAATAAAGGCAGATTATTCCTCGGTGTTTATTTATTTTATTTCTTTCTTTAATTCAGCTTTTATCCCGCTTTGTATTGTAATATTATTTATCGCACTTATGTAACTATTGAAATGCTTAGAATAGGCAAACTTAGGATTAATTCATAGGGTAGTTTAAGATTTGAAACCCGTCGTTAGCTTATTTATTTGTAGGCTCGGTTAAATTCAAACTTAGAAATCCTTCGCTAGTTTATTTATTTTAGGCCCGTCACGCGTATTCAAGATTTTCAAAACAACTTTTGTCATCTTTTATTTGCTTTATTAAATCATACCGAATAAGTTTATCTTTTGTCAATTTACAATTCATTGACTTCCCAAATTTTACTTCTTTGGCATTATAAATAATTTGTTTTACTATCAATTTTCAAATACATATTTTTTCAACTCTACATGTATTTCTCTTTAAATACCATACAAATGCATATTTTAAAAAAAATCTCTACATGTATCTTTCTTTTTTAAATGCATCATTTACTAATTATTTGCAAACATCTTTAAATCAGTTATACTTGTAAAAACATATATTTTTCTAGTAATAATTTACCTGAGTTTGACCGGATAACCGCAAGTTAGCGGATCTTAAAGGATGCCTAACCCCTTCCCTTTAGGATAATAAAGAACCCTTACCTAGAATCTCAAATAGTTTCGCAGACCTTAAAATCAGAGTTTACATTGCAGCATTTAGTTTAAATATTTAGGTGTCCTAATTCACCATAAAAAATAATTAGGTGGCGACTCCTCAATCCTTTTACCCAGGAATCACCGGAATAAGTCCATGCTCCGCTTTTGACCTCGAGCCAGGTCAAAATCGGGCGCGACACAAGCCGTAAGAAAAGCATTACCTGTTATGGGAGAGTCTTCAACTCATGATAAGGATTATAAGACAAAGAACAAAACATATCCCAAATGGCAAGAGAAGAGTCTAATGCAAAAGGTTCATCAGCATTAATGGCAAACTAAAACTCAGACACATAAGATGACAACATTGAGGTAGACTTTACTGAAATAAAGGATGAGATCCACACATACTCAAGAGAGAAGCTAGAGATTGTGTCACGGCCTAAAATAAGAAGTCGTGAAGGCACCGAGCCACAACCGGTAGGTGAACCATACACAAAACCTTAGGGCAATACACAAGCATCTATTAAGTGGAAGAAATAAACAAAGCCATTTAAAATCATAATAAAGTTTCATATTCATAGATAAGCATAATAAAAAGTATTGACATCCCAAAACATAGTGTCATAGTACAAGAACTACTAAATAGAAATACATGTCTGATACAGAATCTAACTATACTATCTGATATAAAGAAAGACAGTGTTAAGTAAAATAAGGAGAACTCGGTACCACGGATTAGCCAGCAGCTCACCCCGAGTCCTTCTAAATATCTCCTCAATAGGCGGTGAAGTCTTAAACCCACTAGTGCTAGGAACAGAATCTGTATACAAAAATGTGCAATAAGTGTAGAGTGAGTAAGGGAAATCAATGTGTGCTCATCAGTATCGTCGACCGACCCTAAACTAAAATAGTGATGAGGGTTGGTCTTTTAACTGCTTATTTCCATACTTAACCATGATTAGTCCAATAAGGTGTAATTATAAGCTAACATGTATAGATAGGAAAAATCACTCAAATTATCAAGTCTTCAAATATTCAATTAAGTGGAATAAGTAAATTTTAGTTTATCAAGTAAGTCAACCAAACAAGGAATCCATGGAATGATATGATATGCTAATGTTAATGAGAATGCAAATGCAAGTCCTTCCAACACTGGTATACACACACTTTGTAATATCGAATATGTGATTTATGGAGGACTAGTAGGTCCATACACCACCTGGAACCAAATCTTATCAGGTTCTCATCCAATTAGGCTTCAATCTCAACATTTAGCCAATTCGGCTTTATAACTTGTCTTTAACCAATTTGGCTCATTTTAACTATCTTTACCCAATTCGGCTCTTATCATTCACATCACTCCATCATGAATCATTTTCCAGCGGACATCATATATGTATCCTCAAGTGTAATATGCATACATTACCATATGAAAGCATGAATATGGAATGCACAGACTAAGCAACAAGGCTACAAAGTGAAAGCTCAACTCAATTTCCTTTTTATTAGTAAACGAGAATTTTGGAGTGATGAGAACACAAAATCAATAAGTAAGAGATCAATATATCGTATAAGTAAGCAAATAATGGAATCATACCCCAAATAGCAATCAATTAACAACTACCAGCTAATACCCAAATGCTTGGCATCCTGACCACAAACATAATGACTTGAATATGATATAATTTCCAAATAATGGCACCGATACCGAATACGAGTGCTCTTCACCTCACAAGTATGGGACTCCCTTTAATTCCCATTACTCCATCTTCATTAGTTCCTTTTAACCAACCACACACATTAAATAGAGCGAAGTAAAGTATCAACTTGCCTGATTTCAAAGCCTATCAATCACAATAATGATTGCTCTTTCATAGAGTGTTACATCCCGTAGTTTTGGATGTCATTTTTATCGTGGGTTAACAAACATAATCTTAGTAAGGTTGAGATCTCATCACAAGTTTAATAAGGGTTTAGATGTGTGATAAGTATGATTAATAAGAGTTCATGGATAAACGAATCAAAGAAGGTAAGTTCGTTGAAATCTAGGGAAAACCATGCCGAATTCTAGACCTATTTTTTTATTAAACTTGTTGGGGTTATATCTCCTAGTATATAAGAAATTACGGGGCCTATAACCTATCTAAATTCAAAATCAGAGAGTCTACTTTCAATGCAACTGACAATTTATCAATCTTAGAAATACGAAAGATTTTACGGCTGATTTGATGGATCGTCAAAAGCTTGACAGTTCTGTCAAATGAACCGTATTTTTACGGCGGTGCAGATCTGGTTATGGGTTTAAATTGGATCTTCAACTTAGAACCCTCATTTTCCCCCAAAGTTACGGCGGTGCAGATCTGGTTACGGGTTTAAATTGGATCTTCAACTTAGAACCCTCATTTTTCCCCAAAGTAGTCTCAGATATTCTCCTAAGCTCTCTCCATCATATCTTATCATCCTAATATGAAATCAAAGCTAATATCCACAAGAATTATGTGAGAAACCCCGTGATTATAGTAAGAATTATCGCATCCTTGAAGAGTTGATTTTGGAAAATCTTGGAAGCAAGCTAGCATACTGTTTTGAGGAAAATTATGGTGTATTGAGGTAAGTTTTACCTTTATCTACTTATGTTTATGATTAATTGTTGGTTTGAAATAAGTTGTGAAAAGATTTTCAAAATCAAATCTTCGCAACCTCATGAAATCTTCATAACATGAATTGTTGGGTTGTTTTACTCTAAGTATAAGTGGAATTAGATGATTGATTTGATTGTGTTTGTTATGGATTAAGGAAAGTACGGTTTGAAGGATTGTGAGACTGATTCACATAAAGTTTTCCATATAAGAGAAGCCTACCTCATTCTGTCTAGAGGAAATAGCTTCGGTAGATCCGGTTTATTAAGTCGTTGTGTCTGTCGATACCCACCTGCTCAGAGTGCGGGTAAGGGCTCACCTGTTGATTGTGTCATTGCATGCTTTTTGGTAGAGCCCTAAGGAATCATACATGCTAAAATTATCGATGATTACCTAAATGAGTTTCTATGGAAATTGTATTTTTTTTATTGAACCGTGGGATTGAATTACATAAGCATCCCTACTAAATAAGTCTAAGAATCCGAGGTGTTCAAGGTTGTCGATAAGATATCAAAGCAAATTTTTCTACGGAATTTGGGTTCGATATTAATATTAATTCCTTCTATGATATAGATGATCATTCATAAGAGGAGCGAGGACTTGTAAAATGATTGTAGCGATAAGAACCATGTATGTAAGGCTACCCCTTTCTTTCAAAAGCATGAGATCCAAAGAGTTATCATTTTCGAAAAAAATGTCAAAAGTTTTGTTCTATTGTATATTGAAATCTCTTGTCGAGAAGTATTCATTGATTATTCTTATTCTCATAATCATTGTTGTTGGTTACTAGTTTATCTTATCAGAAGTCTTTGAAAAGAAGTATTCTAAATAGCTAATCGTCGAGTTGACCAAGAGCCGTGTCAAGGCAAAGTCAAAAAGTTTATGAGTTTCAAAAGAGGCCAAAGAGCCATTGTTATCACGGTCTATTGTCCACACCACCGATTTCCATTAGTATTGATATATTTTATTTCATTGACATTTGATATCATGCATACAATCATGATCAAACATTTGAATCGGGTTGCACGTTCTATAACACATACATATATTGGATCAGATTACGCATTCTGCAACACACACACACACACACACACACACACATATATATATATATAGGATTAGGCTACGCGCCGCAGTAGGTACATGGACTCCGCAGGTCCCCACATGGGTCATGACTACTGAGGATCTGCTTGGAGCGTATGTGTGCATTGTGTTACATATCCAAACATACACCTTAGAGTATACTTAAGGGTAGTGACATATTATACACCTCTCACTTTAAGATGAGGATAGTTTATACAGTAAAGGCCTATCCTGATATGTTGTATTTGAGTTCCAGAGTTTCATTATTCACCTCATATGGCATCCAGGTTGCTTATGCTTTCATATATAGCTTATCGCCTCATATTGCGTTTATGCCTTTCCTTACAGTAAATTCATATTTTTATTCATGCTTTACATACTCAGTACATTATTTCATACTGACATCCTTTTTTTTAGGGTGTTGTGTATTTATGTCGCAGGTTCTAATAGAGACTCTACTAGGCCACCAAAGTAGGAGCTGTCGAGTTCAACCGTCAGTAAGTAACCTTCATTTTTCCCAGAGCATCCTGGTCAGATATGGAGTATATTTTGCAGAGTTATATACAGTATGTGTAGGTCGGGGCCATGTCGCTGCCATATGTTAATTCATTTACTCGTAGAGGCTCACAGACTTATTTTGGTATGTATAGTGTTGATGTATAGCCTTGTCAGCTAAGTTATTTTTATTGAACCATGTTGTGACCCTGTTGGTCATATTGTGTATATATGTTGGGTTAATCCCTCATGTTTAGTGTTTTTCTTGTGATATAATCTAGTACGGCATTGTCGATCTGAAGTTCTACTCATATAGAAAACTGGTCATCAGAGTGGTACGCTCGGGCCAGTAAAGCACTGAGTTTAGGCCACACCCCCTAGTTTGGGGTGTGACAAACTTGGTATCAGAGCAGGTCAGTCCTAGGGAGTCTATGAGCCGTGTCGAGTAGAGTCTTACTTATGGGTGTGTTGTGCACCACACTTATAAACATGAGGCTACAGGACATTTAGGATGTTTCTTTCGTGAAAATCTAGATCGTGCGTTAGAAGCGAAGTCGTAAGTTATTAGATTCCTATCTTTATATCTTGATCTTCCTTTTCAGTAATGCTGAGATCCAAGGGAAGTACTAATAGCAAGAATTAGGTCAGAAATGTGGGAGAAGGCACTAGCCGGCAACCACCCGTTAATATGAATCCGAGGAACATAAGGACACCAGAAAGAAATGTAAGTTATTTCATGGAAGAAGACCCATATGAGGCCCCAGAAGAATCTCTCTTCCGATAGCCACCAATTCTAGAGGTGTTACTAGAACATAGAAAAGCTCGTACAATCCAAAGGCCATCAGCACAACAGACGTTTCCAGTTGGTTTAGGTGTGAGTGGTATAGTGTACATAACAGCGGCTCCGTTAATTTTTCTAAAACATGGTCATGTTCAGATGTCCCCACTAGTTAGACCATTTGAGAGATCGGAAAGTCCATTATCATGGAGGTCAATTAACCAAGGTTCACCCTTAACGAGTAAGAGTAAGGAAGAGTAATCAGTAGATAGACCGGAAGGTTTGGGATGGAAGCAGGTATCAAAGATTTTATGTTACGAGATGCGCCAGATCGAAGCTCCTGGGTAGAAATCAAGCAAACATCGAAAGATGTGGGAAGTAGTAGACCACGATGTCGGCAATGTGGAGGGATACATGATGGAGTATGTTTATCTTATATTGAGTTATGTTCTGGATATGGAGCCTGGGGCCATAAAGCCAGGGAATGTCCCAAGAGATTTCAGTCGCTATGCCATCAGTGCGGATAAGTGTATTATGGATAATGCTCAGGTGATCTCGAAGGATGTTACTGGTGCGGGAGCAGAAGTCATAGAGTGTATAGATGCTCAAGATTGAGTCAGGGAGAATAGTCGGTCCCAATGTTACCCAGAATTCCGCAATCAATCACGTATGTTGGTAATTCTGAGAATAGCTGTGTTTATTCCTATGATCGGTCAGTTATTATTGATGTAGAAAGTGTGTCATACAGACGTATATAGACAGTAAATAGATAATAGGAATGGAAGGGGGTAAGCGAAATTACCATTATGTTCAAGACTCTAAGCAAGATCACTTAGGAATGAACCATTTCTTGGCTACGTACATACCCAACACCCTTAAGCTCTGTGGTATGAATAATACTGGAACACAGAAGATATAAGGACATGTGACCAAAAAGAGATACTCATGAGTCCAAAGAATTAAGGAAAACTCCAGAAGAATGATAAGGAAAATGGATTCCTGAAAATAAGTTACCTGAAGTTCTATTCAAAAAATAATTAAGGGAAAAAGACGCGAAATGTTATATATAAACAAGCAACCCCAAATTCCCCCACAAGAGCTGAACTACTTAAGAAGGCCATGAGATAGAGGAAGTGTTGTCAATTAACGGCAAATGATAAACTTTCCTCACCTCAACAGCATGTGCGTAGGCATCAATAAAGGATAGCTGTATTTTCGATAAGTAAATTATGATAAATGGGGAACGGGTGTCTAGTAAGCACAAGTAAAAGTGTTATGACAACGTAATGAGATCGAAGGAAGTTTCTCACACCAATAGATCGGCGAAAATAAAATAACGGTAAGAGTATCCATAATGGGGTTGGAATGAAACTCAAAGCAACAAGATTGCCATTACAAGATAAGGATATAAGTAAAAAGATGGTACTCAAGCATTTTGAGCCAAGGATGTAATCTATAACGTCCGCAAACAAAAGCACTAGGAGCCTAAGATATGGAATCTTTAAAGGAATTTCAACTGGTAGTATACCAATTGGTTAACTGGACGACGAGTAAAAAAGTATTCTAATGACAATAAGGGAAGGGAGTACAAACTAGCGATAAGGTTGAATCTCGCCATAAGTTGAGGTTGAATATATTAAGCACTAGTGCTGCCACGAATATCGATAAGGTCCTTTAAGGATATGTGAATAAAATAAGGGACAAATGAAACTCAATACAACCATAGGATGAGATACTAGAAAAGTGGTCTAGGATAAGCAATAAGGACAAAAGTGAAAGGATAAGAACAAGGAAACAGGAGACAATCAGGGTAAGTAGTAACTATCAGGGGAATTAGAGACCCTTCAAGAAGGAAAAGGCAACGTTTAAAGGTTAAGGGCAATGGTTACAAAGGAAACCGAAATCAAGATATGAAGACAGCAGTATTGATTCAAGTACGGTAAACACGAATGGATCAAGTAGATCAACACCTTACAAAAGCAAATCCTTTAATGAAAGAGGAGATAGGATTACCCTTAGTGTAGGCAATATTGAAAAATAACACGAGTTTGTTGAAGGCCTACTTTTGGGAGCAAGTGTACAAGGGGTACCTAACAAACGAATGGTCGTCTATGACAAACAAGAAATCTTGGAGTTAGGAAGAGTGAGTATACGCTCTTATCATGAAATGCTAATTATAAAAGATCATAAGTCTGGAGTCAATAATTATGGCGGACACTCAAGAAATAAAGTCGATAAAAGGAGAAAATAACAATGGACAGGAAAGAATGTCTTATTTTCAGTATTTAATGAAAATGGAAAAATAAGAAATTAATTAGTTAATGGTACGGATTGAGAAGGGATACTCGAGCGAATATAGAGTACAACTGAGAAAGGATGAACCTATCTGGAAGTACACAACATCGCCAAGGAAGTATGCAAATTTGAGACATTATGAAAAGCGAGAATTCCCGATGCAATAAACATGACGGTAATGAACCATAGAGTCGTGTACCGTTGAAAACGAGAGGCATTAAGGGAGTTAGAAGAAGAAAATGCCCCAAAGAAGTAACAAGTGGCCAGCCGTAATAGACGTCGGATGATACCTCTCTTAAAGCTATAGGTAAAGGAATTTTTTCCTTATATTGGAAATATGATGAGCGATAAGACAAAGCACTCCGTCTAAAGCCCATTGGAAAGTATTGTGATGCAAAGTAAATGTAATAATGGAAACCTTACCAGGATCCAAAGATTAAGAATATCGATTAACAGTTTAAGTAATACATAAGGATTATTAAGTTATCCAAATATTGTTATGTACCATCACATTATCATTGGAAACTATTCTAGTTCGGAATATTTGCGCTTAAGTGACTCGTCAGTCTATACTATGACAACTAAGTATGTCTATACAATTGAAGTTGATTGAAAGTTAATCTTGAAGGCTATCACAAACCATTATACAATCGCTCGTTATGACAAACGAGCTAATGAAAGGACCAGTTTGAAAGAAGCTTTGAATAGTCAGGATTTTCTTCGCCTCGTCCTAAGGTGATCAGTAAGGAATTCGATTTAAGCTACCAGACACAGGCAGGGAAGAAATGTATGGAACTTGGAAAGAATTTGGAACAAGGATCGATGAATACTAGGGTGATATATTACCAGCGTGATAAACAAATAACAATGCATGGCAAAAGAGTAGAACTCTTCTTAAGTCATGAAAAGGGAAGGAACTCTAAGTAACGGTATCAGATTTGAGGAAATAAGACATGAGAGAATACTTATATTAACGAGGAAATGAAGTAAGATATTTGATGTTAGAAGCAAGGTTCAACCTGACAAGGGAGGAAGATTCCGTCTAAATGTATTCAAGATCATGATACATAATTCACTCGAGAAAAGCAGTAACCAGCAAACAGAGTCTAGTTTCAATCAGAGACACTTACTTAGAATTTGCTTCAAGTGAAAGTGGAAAAGATAGTTATTGACAAAAGAAACTTTAGGGCTGGTAGGCTACTCAAACTCAAGTACCGAGTAAGGATACTATCAAAAAAGAAATAAGAAGAATAGAGGAAGAAGTGGATTCAGATAACTCTACTAATTTCACGTCCTTGACTTTGGCGATCATCATGCCACAATCATTCATCATCATCTTACACTGCGTGCCTACAAACTCTATCACCTAAATTCCACCATAAAATGAATCATAACATAGAAAGGAAAGACAAAGCCCAGCCGTATACGCCAAAAGAAGATTTGAAAATGAAGAAAATGACAAACAACTTTACGGAAAGTAGCAGACAAGGCACTGTAGCCTTTAAGACTTTTTGAAAAGTTTTTTTGTCTAAGACTATTTACTTTACGACTTTTGATTAAAGATGAATAGTTGATCAGCCGAGGTTATCTATATAAGGAGTCTCTTGTATAGACGAACATTCATTCGATCTTCATTCGAAATACATTCAACCTTGAAAAAAACCTCTCAATGTTTAACTAAGAACACTTCAGTCTATAATCCAAAATCATCCAAGAACATCATACGATTAATCGAATATCATCCAAGAACACCTTAATATTAATCTTATATCAACTAAGAGTATCATAAGAACAAAGATTAAGATACTTTGAGAACTCATGATTAGAACCATACTGGTAGGAGCACAACACCGGCAGGAAGACGATCAGAGGATACCCGTAATTGTACTTCCCCTGGAGCCTATGACGTGCGTAAAGCCCGCAGTCGGGAGGACATAGGGTAGCAAATCCGTGGGTTGGGTTGAAGGCCACTTCGGTGATCTGATTATCTGCTGAAAGGTATGTGCTTAAACCATGTGTTTCTAATTATGATTTCGATAAGTATATTATCTTATTGTTATGCTGCTTGGATGTTGATATTAGATTATGATTATACGGTTCCGACGTTGATAGAGATTATACTGTTGATGTTTGAAGGTCTGATAAAGGATTATAGACTTGATTAATTAAAGATGAACTTGAACTTAAGAATACCCTTAAGAATAACTACCCGATTACATGCTTATTATTTGATTAACTTTGAAAAAGTTTGTTTAACTCTGAAATAATGATTAAGTATACACAGACTACCGTCTATATTCCGACCTCTAGGGATTATTAGACGATGAAAAGATCCGCCGTACAGCCGTACACGATTTGAAATTATTTCTCTTTCATTCTCAGGGTAATTATAAGTCTGTGGTTCTATTATATCACATTCATTTTCATTAATCTTACTTATGTGTATAAAACTTCTAATTGCTCCTGTATTTATCTCTGCTATTCCATCTATTGTTATCATATTCTTAAATATAATGACTTTAATCTTTAATATGTTGCTTTCTACATTCATTAAATCCAGTATTCTAGGCTGTATTCTTGGCAAGTTATTCGTATTTAAGGATTCTCTAGTTATACTTAATCTAGATCCTTCTATTCTTGGTATTAATCTTTTTGATGGCGTAATCGTACGGGTATTAAAATCCATAAATATCTCTTCTGGTATAGTATTTGGCACGGCATGTTTCTTCTAGCAAAAGTTGGGAACGTGCTTTGTTGAAACTTGGGAGAGGATCGGCTTGTTGAATCATTATTGCGAGTGTGTCATATTCACCTTTCGGTAAACCAGCAACAAGTTGAAGCACCATCTTGGTTTCTGAAACAGAAGTTCCGACGTTGGACAGTTGGTCGGTTATAGTTTCAGTTTCTTACAATAATCGGACATGTTGTTAAAATTCTCGAGACGGGTATTATTGAATTGCTCTTCTAAATACACGGCCCGAGTATTTTTATTGTCCTGAAAAATTTCTTCTAGTCGGACCCAAAGTTCACGTGACGTAGCACTGGTTTTCATGATAGTGCACAACAAGTCTTTGGAGATGGTGCCGTAGATCTATTGTTTGACGATGGGGTCAAGGCGACGCCAGATTGAGTCTGTAACATCGGTGGGACGAGGAACAGATTCATCAATATGATCGAGCACATTGTATGCACATGCATGAATGTAGAATAGTTCCATCCACATGGAATATTGACAGTCTTCTTGGTCAAGAATTATAGGGATAAAGTTCTTGATGTTGTTAACGGCGGATGCCGGATGAAAAGAAGATAATGAACGTTGAGAGGGGTTGTCAAGTGTGTCAGTGGTTGAACCGAAATTAGTGGGAGAAGACATGGTGGCAATTGTGTAGCCACCGGCCGAGAGGAAGGGAGGGTGGGCGGATGGTGGCCGAAAAAGAAAGAGAAGAGTCGGGTTTAGGTTTAGGCTCTTGATACCATGTAAGATAGAATAATTTCCCTTAAGGATTCCTTTCATTATTCACAATATATATAGTTGTACAGAGGTTCATTCATAATACACTACGAATCATAACTTACCTTAAATGGTTGATTCCTAATACAATAAGAATCCTAAGTTACCTTAAATATACATCTATCATAATTACAAAATATACTGAGAATATTCGGAGAATATTCGTTAATACCTAGCATAGACTTTAATGAATTGGGCTCTACTGATGAAAGTTGTATAGTATCATCTAAACAACTATTTTCATCTATTTTTGAAAACCGTCACATACACAACTATTTTATAAATAAAAAAACTCCATCAAAAAAGAGTTAGTTCGGCGTCCTTTGTTCGCCACTCTATTGTACTAATACTAATCACCTGATCACTATGCTGACCACGCTTAGCCTGTGCTCAAACTATTCACTAGCATATCTTAAATCTCAATAATAATCATTGTTCATCTCTGATCCTCCTCCCTCTATCGGACATCTTCAACACACTGTTCATCTAACTCTGTTTGTTGCTCTAACTTTCTTTGTCAAAAAAATAATACAAAGGAGAAACAACATACACATACACATTGTTACAATCCGTTTTAAAATTTCTTAAAAACGTCTCATAACTTGGCTTTAAAAAATAGTATTGTCACCTAATTTATTTGAAAACTAGGAACCCATTTTGAAAAGATTTTACCTTAAAATATTTATTTACCAAAATTTTAGATAATGATCTAAGTGACTTCTCAAGGAAGGTGTGAAGTACCTTAAGAAGTCTGTAACAACGGTTACTAATAAAGCTTTGAGAGTGAGACTAAAAGGTATAACTTTGTTTTAAACGGGGTTTTGAAAATTATTTACCGTTAAACTAGTAATTCACACATATTTAAATCAATATTTGAAACAAGTATAAGTGGTTAAGGTTTAAGAATTAGTTAGCACTTAATCATTTGAATTAATTCAACTAGTGAAGTAACTCAAATAATTTAGTTATTTGAAAGTAGTTCTTGTTTTGGGAAAACCTTTGTGTATTTACGCATATTATATCACCAAAGCGATAAGACTTTTTGAAAGTTATTTTTTCAAGTGTCAGATCGGAATTTTTTTGTGACAAAACCTGGAGATATCAGAAGTGAGAATGCTGATTGGATTAAGACTTTGAATTAAATAGTTAATTCAACTTCAAAATCGCACTAAGTATGATTTCTTTGACTTCTTATTTAATAAATTTGAAAGATATAATTAATCTTAAAATCATTTCATAAGTTTGGACTTATAAAGTCATTTTCAACTTAAAAGACATGAGTTTGTCTCAAATTGCATATATAAGACATATTAAGTGCAATTCAAGACTGAAGCAGGTCCAACACGTCTTAAGAGTTCTGAACTTCTTTTTGTACATGATGAATCTTTAAAATATATCGCGTTCTAAAATGCCAAAGAAGTTAAGAAATTCATTTATTATTTGAATCTGGAATTATGATTTCACAAAGTGCAAATAATGTCAAGATTCTGAAAATTCATTTTTGTGCTTGCAGCCTTCACGCTTTTTAAAAGACTTAATTAATTGTGTCCTAAACTTAAGTCAGCTTTACACCAACTAGTAGTGTAAGCCAACTTAACTATATGACACTAAACCCATTTTATAGAATACCATTTATTTTAAATAAAAACTAATACTCCATAAGCTAAATAAATGACAACATTTAATATTGTCTCTGTTTGGGTCATCATCTGGGGCAAAAACAAACTAGTGTCAATTCAGTTGTAGATTACAATACAGATGAAAAATAAAAAAAGACTAAAGTTGTGTAAATGGAATTGGGATTCAGGCCCAATCTCTGTTCTTCTCTGCAGTCCACTAAGCGACTGGCAGACTCGAATTCTAGCTGGACTCAGAAGATTTACATGTGGGCCTGATCAACAGGCCAAGATTCTGCATAATATAGAGAAAAGCCCAAATGGCCCGAATTTGATTTCACATGCACACAAAAAGAAAGAAATAAAGATTAGTGGCATGTTTAGCACCTAATTAAATTCAAGAAGTGTAACAATAATCAAACAAAGTAACAAAGAGTAGGATTTAACTCCTAATTAGACAATCAACATTTTCCTTGCATTTCTAGATATCTCATTCAGAGATCATGAACTGATCTTAAACCAAACACTTGATCATTTTAACACAACTTATTGAAAGAAACAAGATCAATAACTGGATTTAAATAAACTAAATTTCAAAGCTTATAACTTGCTTTGATTAGACAGTGTTTGACATAAGCTCAATAAACCAGGTTCAAATTTAAATTCTAAAATCATCACAAATCTCAAAACTTAACTGATGGCTCTTAGTTCTACCCAAATCATTTGTTATATACTTATATCTAGAGTTGGCAACTTATATTTATAAAAGTGGTAGGCTCCTAGTTAAGATTAAAAAAAAAGGTAAAGCGCTACTGGTCTTTTATAGGCTTCTACGTAAAAGAAATTCATTTGAAATATAAAGGACTAATCTGTTTTGTCTAAATCTTGTCAAATACAAATACTGTTTAGCTATATTCAGCAAGTTTGGGTGATAATCAGTGAAAGAGAGTAAGTATAGAGTCTTGAGAAATCATGCTTAAACTCAGAAACTAGGATGAATTTAGAAAATAGCTTAGATTAATAACAAGAAAAAGTGAAAGAAATAATCCCTTAATTATTTTCATTAATGAATGAGTATATATACAAATTACAATTTTCATAATATGGAACATCCTATTCCTATTCTACTCCCAAAACCCTATTTTATTTGTACATGAATTCTACAATTTTGGTAAGTGTACAATGCTAATTACATACAAAAACCTATTTACCAAACATAGTGATATACACGACTGTGTATACCGTGTATATCACGGTCTCCCATTTGTCATGGGTTTCCGTGATATACATGGTATACACAAGGCTCCAATGTCGATATAGTGTATATCGTGTATACTTTCACACCTCCGCAGTCATAGAGGACGGTCGTCGTACGCTAAGATTGTCCCTAAAATCTTCAAATAGGACCAAGGGAAGACCCTTAGTAAAGATGTCTGCGATTTGGTACCTAGAAGGGACATGTAAGACGCGTACTTGTCCACGAGCTACCTTTTCTCGAACAAAATGGATATCCATCTCGATGTGTTTAGTGTGCTGAGGTTAAACCGGATTACCAAAAAGATAGACCGCACCAATGTTATCACAATACACCAAGGTAGCTTTTTGAATGGGACAATGAAGTTCTAAGAGAAGATTATGTAACCAACATGATTCAGATACTACATTGGCTACCCCTCGATACTCGGCCTCTGCACTAGAGCGTGATAATGTAGACTGGCGCTTTGCAGACCATGAGACCAAGTTATCACTAAGAAACATACAATAATCAGACGTGGAGCGTCTGGTATCTGGATAGCCACCCCAATCAGCATATGTATATGAGACAAGTGTAGAGGCCGTCGATGAATATATATGCAAGCCATAGTCAAGTGTTCCCTGGATGTATCGGATAATGCGTTTGAGCGCATTCATATGCTCGATCCTAGGATCATGCATAAAAAAACACACCTGCTATACGGCATACGTAATGTCCGGTCTCGTGAAAGTAAGATACTGAAGAGCTCCAGCAAGACTGTGATAGTGGGTGGGATCCTCGTAAGGTGAGCTAGCCGTAGCACCCAGCTTGGGTTTAGTATCAACTGGAGTGGAAGTAGACTTACACGAGGACATACCAGCTCGCTCAATTATCTCAGCGACATACTTCCTTTAGGATAAGAATAACCCACCTGCATGACGAGTGACAGCAATCCCTAAGAAGTAACTCAAAGGCCCCAAGTCTTTCACAGTAAACTCAGAACTGAGCAGTGTCATGATAGACTTGTGTAAATCATCATCAGAAGTAGTTAAAATAATATCATCCACATATAATAGAATATATGCCAAGGAAGTACCATGACGATATATGAATAGAGAATTATCAGACATGCTGTGAGAAAACCCAATACTAGATACATAGTCTGCAAACCGCTTATACCAGGTCCGTGGGACCTGCTTAAGACCATACAAGGACTTTTTCAATAAACAGACATGATGAGGATATTTGGGGTCTCGAAAATCCAAGAGTTGATGCATGTAAACTGTCTCCTTAAGATCACCATGTAATAAAATATTCTTCACATCTAGATGATGAATGAGTCATGCTTTTGAAAGAGCCAAACCGAGAACAGTGCGATTGGTAGCTGGTTTGACCACCGGACTAAATGTCTCACCACAATCCACGCCAACATGTTGAGTTTTACGATCACCTAAACAAGCCTTATGTCTCGCAAAAGAGCCATCAGAATTATCTTTATAAGTAAAAATTCAAATAGACTGAATAATATTAACACCAGAAGGACGGTGTACCAACTCCCACGTCTTATTTTTAATAAGAGCATTATATTTGTCATTCATAGCCCATTTCCAATTTGGGTCATTCGAGGAAGACACTGGGTTACGAGGTAGTGGGGATTTTGGAACATTAGAATTGAGATTAAAATGTCTTTTGGGGTTAAAAATACCCCTATGACTACGAGTAACGGGCCCTTGACTCGAGGTAGAATTGGGTGAATTTTGGTTAAAATTTGGAATAGTGATGGAATGGCCAGCAGGAAGTGGGCCTGCTGGCCCAACACTGGAATTTGTGAGCGAACTGGGATGGGGAAGGGGAACCGAAAGGGGCTGAGGCTGCGGAACAGTGCCCAGATCGGGACTGTGTTGAGGCTAGAGCTAGCCAGTGGGCCGGGTCGGTCCGATCCCGCCCCGAACCAGACAATTTTAAAAAAAAAAATCGTGGTAACGGGACTCGAACCGGGACGGGACATGGTCTCGTCCTGACCCGTCCCGGCCCACCTATCCCGACCTGATCCCGATCCCACCCGAAACCCCCCTTTTGCAAAAATAATCGTTGCACCAACGACCATTTTACATTTTGGCCGTTGTGCAACGGCCATTTTTGGCCTCCCCCCAACCCCCATACCCACTTAATATTTATTTTTAACCCATAAGTTATTATATTTACACTTTAATCCAATTTTTCAACTATAAATACCTCATTTTCTCTTCATCTTTCTCACAAATCTTCCTACAATTTCTCTAATAATCTCTCAATACTCAATCTATCTCTGCATTGTCTACTAAATATTCAATTTTATTTATTCATTTGAGAATTGGGAGTGAAGTTGGCAACTACCTTGAGGATCTTCCATCGAGCAAAGTTTCAATTTTCAACCTCTCGATTACACGTCGACGTTACGCCGGCGTTTGGTACATTCGTTCATTCATTAAATTATTATTGTCTATTTATTTTATTTAGGAAACTTAATTTCATTTACTTTAATTATTTATTAGTATAATTATAAATTTATAATGGAAGGATTTAAACGTATGATTACGGGTAGGGGTCATGTTTCTTCTAGTAGGGGCAAGGGCAAGGGTCCTATTTCTAGACAGAATCATATTCCTACACAGGATGATTTTGTTGATACTGAACATTTTCCTACAATACCATTAGATTTAGACGAGGAGCTATTTTCTAGAACTCAAGAAGACTTTAATTTAGACGATGATCTAGATGATACACCCACTAATATAGATGATAACACACCCACTAGTGCACCTTCAACTGAAATGCCTCCTATTCCCCCTAGTATGAGACGAGGTCCAACAAAACGACCATTAAAATAAGATGCATGGATATTTTTTGATAGGGACGTAGAAAATCAAGTAGCTAGATGTAAAATTTGTAAAAATGTTTTAAAATTTAAAACTGGAAAAGGTCATGGTGGGACGGGGGGGGGGTTAATGAGACACGTAGTAAGGGCTCATCCAGCTAGGTATGCCCAATACGAGGCTTCAAAACCGGGTGCGCAAACGTCCGCTCCATCGGGACAAGGTTCACATACTGATATTGTCCCGGACCAAGTACATGATCAAATTAACCATATGACGGGGGGAATTGTAGGCCCTAAATACAATAAACATAGAGATAGGAAGCAATAGCAAAATTAGTTACTGTGGAGGATTTGCCTTTTTTATTTTCTTCATCTCCCGATTTTATTTATTACATTAGAGATATGTATAATCCTGCTTTTAACGGTTTCCTAGATCAACTGTTAAGAGAGATGTATTTAAATTCGCACATGAATATCAACAGTCTTTACGTTATTCATTATATCATTTTAATGGTAAAATGGCTAGCACTTCTGATATAGGCCGTAGTACTAACGACCATGATTATCTAACGGTAACTTGTCATTGGATAGATTATAAATGGTCTATGCAAAAACATATCTTAGCGTATATATATATGGATGATAGGCACACTGATACTTTTATTGTAGAAAATATTTATCAAGTGTGTGATTATTACGGAATAACTGATAAAATTATGACTATTACATTAGATAACGCTTCTTCTAACAATTACGCTATTACAGTTTTAAAAAATAGTTTAACTCCGTCTTTTCCATATCATTTTCATATAAAATGTGTGTGCCATATATATAACTTAATTGTAAAGGATGGTCTATCACTTTTTGAAGACATTCTTAGTAAAATACAATTTGCTATAAACTTTATTTTTAAAAATAATAGAATACAACGAAGAAAAGAATATAATAAAACTTGTCACGATTGCCAACTACCTTATAGAAAAATTTCAGAAGAAGTACCCACTAGGTGGAATTCTTTATACGAGCAACTATTTGTTGCTTATGACTATAGAAAACCTATAACTTTATTTTTTAACTCTCATAATCAAAATCCAGCTGATATGGTTGCAAATAACGATTGGGTAAAAATTTCCGAACTTATTGTATTTTTGGAGAAATTTTTTCAAGCAACAAAAGAATTTTCAGGTATATATTATCCTACTATTTCAACTATGTTATTTTATATAGCTCTAATATTTTTATTACTTAGTAAATATATGGAAAAAATAGCTTATATGGCAGCTATTAAAAAAATATTTATCAAAATAAAAAAAATATTTTATTCTTATTCCCACTATTTATATTATTGGTGATGTATTAAATCCGACTATTAAAATAGACGGTACTAAATCACTTATTGAAACTATTTACGATTGTATAGAAATACTACCACCTCCAAGTCCCAAAAATCCAAATCACCCACCACCTATTGAACAAACTAAAGAAGAAGTGTTGTCTAGCGTAGAAGACCAATGCAAAAAAGTATATAGGTTTTACCAACAAGAAAGTGTTAGTAACCTACCGGCTTCCATACCATCTTCTTCCTCTTCAACACAACTTCACAAAAGACATGTTGTTTCTGCGGCTAGTATTGAAAGCCTCAGAAATAGAATGTGCGGTCGTACCGCTACTAACCAAATTAGCGAGTTTGATATTATTTTTTTTTGCAGGGTTCTGTACCGTACCAAGCAGTTCTCAATGAAGAAGGACGTGAAGACTTGCTGAAATACTGGAGGTGGAATGAGAAGACCTTTCTGACACTTTCAATGATGGCCCAAGATGTTTTGAACATTCAAGCGTCATCAACTGCGTCTGAAAGCGCTTTTTCTGTCGGCAGATATCAAATAGGATACCAAACACTCATTAGCCGGAGACAACTTGGAGATTGTAGTATTATTCAGAGATTGGATACGAGCGGAGAAGGTGCAGTCAACCGGAGATCAACGAAGAAGAAGATGAAAACTACAACGAAATCTTATCCGAAGGTGGTGGAAGCGACGTGGATCAATATGACTAACAAATACCAATTCCAACCGAAGAACCACAGGAAATTATCAAGAAACTAGAACATGTTTTTTTCAGAATGTAATTTTTTTAATTGCAATTTTACTATGTAATTTGCAACTTTTGAACAACACCACAAAGTTGCAATTTTGACAATTGTATTTGTATTACAAAAAAATCATATGTCTATTAAATAATATAAGAGGCACAAAAATAGTCTTGGGATGTTTTTATTACACTATCTTATTTAATTATTGATTTTTTTTATATATATGTTATTTTTTAAATTAAGTGCAAAAAAAAAACTGTGGGATCCCGATTCCAACGGGATCGGGATCGGGACGGGACTACGATAAATCTCGCCTATCCCGATCCTGCCTAACCCGACTAGCCCCGATCCTGCCCTTTTTCCCCGTCCCGCCAAACCTGCCCCGCCCGTCACGAGCCCGACCCACTGGCCACCCTTAGTTGAGGCCCAGGAGATGGGTTTAGTGGGCCGACTGGCGTGGCGCTGTCACGGGACTAGTCCGAAAGATGGTGGAGAATATATGGTGGGACCCCATCATCTAAAAAATTATACGAACTCGGCACAGGACTACACACTTTGGTAAACGGAAATTGGATTTCATCAAAAAGAACATGACGACTAATGATGATTTTATTAGACGATAAATTAAAACACTTATAGCCGCGATGATTTGACGGATAACCCAAAAATACACAAGCGGTAGAACGGGTTTGGAGTTTGTTTATCGTAGTTGACGGAAAGAGTGGATAGCATAAACATCCAAAGACCCTAAGATGTGAGTATGAAAGATCTTTATTATAGAGAATTTTGAGGGGAGATTCATATGATAACCCTTTGGTAGGAAGTACGTTAAGGAGGTAAGTTGTCATTTGTAGTGCATGATGCCAAAACGAAGGGGGCACGGAAGAATGGGCTAATAAAGTTCGGACAATATTATTAATGGTGCGAATTTGCGTTCAACTTTTCCATTTTGTGAGGACGTATGAGGACAAGAAAAATGAAAAATTATGCCATTAGTATCACAAAATTCCCGAAACAACTTATTATCATATTCCCTGTCATTATCACATTGAATATTTTAAATTTCAAAGTGGAGAACACTTGAGACTTTTTGGATAAGGGAAAAGTCCACAAAAAAATTAGAATAATCATACAAAAATAAGACATAATAATGATGGCCCACAGAACTCAAAATGGGAGATGTCCATAAATTACTATGAATAATATCAAAATGCATCAAAGTACGTGACGTAGAAGCTACAAATGGTAATCTAACATGTTTCCCCAATGGACAAGAAGGACAAGGTGGAGTACTCTGCGTACCCTTACAAGAAATAAAATTATTTTATGTAAAAAAGAAACAATAAAAGACCCCGGATGACCTAGACGTGCATGCCACAAGGAAGGAGCAAGAGTAGCAAAAGTGGATGGCAAGGCTTGACTCGTGGAAGCGGTGGTGATTGGATAAAGATCCCCCATACTATTGCATCTCAATAGAGGTATCCCCGTCTTGAAATCCTTCACAGAGAACCCAAAAGGATCAAAATTAACAGAAACCAATTATTAACGGTGAATTTATGGACTGACACTAAATTTTTAATTAAGTATGGGGCATGAAGGGCATTTTTTAAGAAGAGAGGTGGATGTGGGGAAGACAGATTTGTATGACCATAACCACGAATTGGAATTGAATTGCCATTACCAATAAGAATGCCATGTTTTTTGCTCAAATTGGAATAAGACGAGAGAGTACCTTGGTCAGATGTCATGTGAGAAGTGGCACCGGTGTCCATGTACCAATTCATGTCTGGAGGATTTAACCCGAGCGTATGGATAGCGGCATCAATATCTGTCGGAGTTGGTGTGGGACCCACTACTTGGAACGCCTGCGGAGGCCGAGGCCCAAGCAAACCACTTGCTGCCCCGGCCCATAAGCGAATTTGTGCCCAGCTGATAGACCCGAGAAATTGGGCCTGACTTGTTGCTGGAACTAGGTCCAGTTTCTTGGGTATGGGCTGGGGGAAAATAGGGGATGTTGGGCCAATGGCCACTGGCCCAACCACACTGCCAGGGGGCCCATGGCTGGGACCAGTTGGCCTGCGGCCCACTGCCATCGTGCCAAGGTCCATGCCACGATTTTGGCCTTCCCCACCACCGTCGGTACCACCACGAGTGCCACCGCGATTTTTGCCATTATGTTTATGATTTATTTTGCCGCCACCGTGATTACAGTTTTGGCCCGAATTGTCAACAAAATCGTGAGAATTATCGGATGAAGTCATCATCGCCACAGAACTTGGGCCGGTAGCCGCCTTTTTTGCCAAGCCAGCTTTTTCTAACGTGATCATCGAACATGCTTGATAAAAAGGGAGAAGTGAATTACTTTGACGGAGGAGAGTCCCAACTCCATTATAGGCCTCAGATAGACATGCAACCATTTGTAGACACAAGACGATTATTGGTAACAGGCGCTCCAACGTTACGGAGTTGGTCCGCCAATCTCTTGAGCCGTTTACAATAAGCTGAAACATTCGCAAAACTTTCCATGCTGACTTGTGAAAATTCTTGCTCAAGAGTGACAACTCGGGAATGTTGGTTATCCTGAAAAATATCACGTAATCTATTCTAGGTAGTCATAGTCGTAGTGTCTGGTTCAATAATCGTCTGTAAAAGGTCGATAGAAATAGTGGAGTAATTCACTGAGGGACGGTACCATCAAGAGTGGTCCACAACTAAGGATCCTCCGCGGGTGTAGGGACATCGGAAGGAATTATGTGATGAATGACTTGATGTGAGATTGCGTGAATTTTGAACAATTCTGCCCACGTCGCATATTGGACGTTTTCCATCTCAAGAACAATAGAGACGTGGTTCTTAATGTTGGAAGCAGTTATGGCAGGATGAAACATGTTCTTTGACGTAGACATAACGAAAGACCAAAAGGTGAATGAGGGATTGGAAGAAAAATTGGGAAGAGAGGAGGTGAGGGGCACAAATTTCGAGAAGGGACATGGAAACCGAGGCAACGGAAGAGAGAAAAAAATTGGTAGAAGCTAGACCTAGACTTCTGATACCATGAAAGAAATAATTCCTTGATTATTTTCATTAATGAATGAGTATATATACAAATTACAACTTTCATAATACGAAAAATCCTAATCATATTCTACTCTCAAAATCCTATTCTATTTGTACATGAATTCTACAATTATGGTAAGTGTACAATGTTAATTACATACAAAAACCAATTTACCAAACTTAATGATATACACGGTTGTGTATACCGTGTATATCACCATTGTCATGGATTTTCGTGATATACACGGTATACACAAGGCTCCAATACCGTATATATCGTGTATACTTTCAAAAAGAAAGCAGTAACCCGCTTTTAAATCTTTTCCGGTTGGGAATCAGCCATATTCATGGATTATGGATTTACATAAATGAGAAGCAGATACAAGAAATTTGAATTCATATATGAAAATAGCTAACAGAGTCTCAATCCCTTTATTCTCCATGAATCAAAACCTCTAGACCGTCTCTGAATCTAGAAGTTCTGATTAAGGATTAAACCATTGTTAAGCAAACATTCCAAGGACTTCTATTGATTAGATATTAGTACAGTAACAACTACAACAATAAATCCAGTCTAATTTCACAGGTGGAGGCTTGAGACCGTATCTTGCGAAGGTAGAGATGTTTTTTATAGACCCTTGCATCAAGTAAAGAAGAAAAAAAGATAGTAACAACCAGCAGAAACAACATGCAAGCAGAAACAACAGCAAGATTATAAAATTCTTATGAACTCAAGAACAAATCATTTAAGTCTTATTCATATTAGCAAATAAGAAAGAAATACACATAATTTAGCATTTTCACTATACATATAGGTATATTAATTTTAAACTGAAGGAAAGTAAAAGAAATACAGAAAGAAAGAAAGAGGGGAGAGGGATGTACCTTTTTTAGAGCAGCGAAATAGGGTTTGAGAGTTGCAGGAGATGGTCCTTTCACCGGAGACCCTAATCAAATTTGAACTCCTCGGGACCCGAATTAGATGTTGACTTTGATCAAACTTCTCAAATTTCTTAACTCAGGAATTTACTCCGTCTGTTCACTATATCTTTGATTTATTTTAGATCATAAAATTCAAAAATCTTTATTTATTTCTTAAAATACGTGTCAAATAAAAGTACATCACATACATTGATTAGAACGAGAGAAGTATAATTTTACTAATGTGATGCAAAACTCACCCAATTGTGCTGTCCATTCCCGCAAATCATAATAAATATATGAAATAATATTTTGAGGAAAATAAGTTGAAAAGCTCAAAATGAGGTGCTTACAACATGTTGATCTTTTTCCTTTCATTAGCATGTTCCTGCTTAGTAGTAGCTTTCTCCTTTTGTTTCATTTTTCCTTGTCTAATCGTCTGCACTGCGATATGTTGTGTCCTTGAAGCCGAATTTTGGGGGTCCATAACATTCCTAGATCCAATGGACGTTTGATTAGATCAATTTCTACCCTTACTTTCGCAATACTCGATCTAGTTCTTCCCTTTCCATTGCCATAGGGTACCCATTGTTTAATATACTCCCAAGTATGTAAATAAAATGGTAATTTAGGGAATATAAACCCATACTGGTTGGTGTAAATGGACTATCTTCCTCCGGCATGAAGTGCTCTGCTGCTCAATAACTAGCCTTGAAGTCTTACTTCATTTTATTTATATATATCAGAGAAAAGGAACACAGGTCCGACAACAAAATAAAATGCAAAAACAAAAGCAAATGAAAAAAAGTCTAAATAGGAAACTAAAGCTATGAACCCTAAAAAATCGCCTCTTTGTCACTCCTCTTGTTGATGGTAGATCTGCGTCTTCCATTTCTTTTGTTGATGTTCCTCCTCAGATCTTGTTGAAGCAGGTGAGTTTTTTTGTGTCTTCTTCATATTTCCTGAATTTTGCCTCTCCTTCTGTTGCGTCGATGAAGATGATGTCGCCCATTGTCGATTTTGTGCATTTGTAGTGGTTTGTGTGAAATTTCCCATTCTTTTTGCTCTTATGTGTATATGTATGAACATCTAGTACTTTGATTTCATCTGGTGATGATTCATGTTGTTGTGTCCTTGTGTCTGTTTTGAATTATTGTGTGACTTTCTCTACCTGTTTTGTTGTGTAGCCTATCTCCTCTATTTGTGCATATATCAAATTTGCTTATGAGTTCCTCACACATAATCCATATGCACTTCATTCTTGGGTTCCCCTTTGATGCTCCATCGGTGTTACATATTAGCCACCTTGTAGGAGGGACGCCATAATACCTTAGTGACTTTCAATCTAGATCTGCATCCTTCCAATAGTTGAATCATATCATTTTATCTGATTGGTATTTGCCTAATGGATGGATTTTTGAACTGGACTAGCCTCTGTATTGTTGAGAAAATTTGATAAATATAAGGTACATAACTACATTTTGAAATATTGGTTTGAGCGCATCAGTTACAGGGGCTTGCCACCATTTCAGTATGATCTGTTGTGTTTGTAGATCATCCACATTTATACCTGCAAAAGAACAAAAGTAGGACCAAATTCTGTTGGCTGAAATAGATGTGGCAAATAGATGTATTGTCTGAGGACTTGAACAACACCAACATCTAGATACCATATTATATCTCATCCTCCTGAGTACATCATCCAATGGCGATTTGTATTTCCAATACCTCCATAGGAAGAAATATATTTTAAAAGGAAACTCTTTGATCCACATGTACTTATAAATCTCATTCTTCTACCTCCTCAGTCTTAAGTATTCCCTAGCAAACTTCAGTTCTAATTCCCTTTTGTGTCTAGTAACCATCAAGGTTTATCCATCTCTTTCTCCAGACATGGTGGTTGTATAGAATCTGTGATGTGTTGTACTATGTCTTCTGGTAACAGTTCAGCTAAAATGTATGTATTTCATCTTCCATTGTGCATTACTTCATTGACATTTTGAACTCTCTCATCATAGTATTCCTCAGATGTAGCATAGCATAGTGCCCTCAAATCTGTCCAATTGTCAAATCAAAATTGTGCATTTTTCATCTTTGTTTGCCACCAAAAATGATGTTCTGTTATTTCTCTTGCCTGCAACATCTTCTTCCAAGTCCGAGATCCATATTTTCATTGTGCCACCATTGCATTTACCTTTTAGAAGCATCATGCATAGATCCGAATCTTAAACCCCCACTCACTGGTAGACATAGATATGGGCATGATGGCCAGTGTCTACTCTTTCCTCCCGTGATATTACTCCAGAAAAGCTGAGCAAACATTATATGCATTAGCTCAGCTTTATAACACAATCAGGAGGGTTCATTGCTCATAACATGTGTATAGGTATACTCTGGAGGACATGTTTAATCAGCACAACCCTACCTCCAAAAGATAGCATCTTGCCCTTGCAAGATTGTAACCTATTCATGATCTTTACTACAATGACATTGTAAAAATTCTTCCTTCTTTAACCGTAAAAGACACCCTAAATATGTGAAAGGGAAATTCTTTCTTCCTATTCTAGTAGCAACCTCCACTATAATAATGATGTCTCCTGGGACTTTATGATGCATATATACAAAACTCTTCTCTTTATTAATCTTCTGACAAGAAGTCTTCTCATATTTCCTCAATATCGATATAATCTATTGTAAAAAATAGATCTGCCGAGGAAAATATAATCATATCATTTGCATAGGCTAGGTGATTCACCTTAGGACTCTATTTAGGCATTCCATATTCTCTGAATTGTGGTACTTGATGTAGAGCATTTAGGTTCCATGTTAACACTTCAGCTGTCAACATCAATAAAGACATTTTTATTGTCATAGACTCCAATTTTGATCGATCCCTTGATTGAAATTATTTCTTTTACAATCGCTCGAATCTTCTCAATTTGGGGCCTAGTTTTAAGAAATCTTCCATTGGTTGTGTACTTACATTCGTCTGCCATAATGCTGTAATAGTCGCCGGCATCAAAGATGACGGCCGAAATTCTATCATGGTTGGTAATTTTAGCTATAACAGTCTTTCCGGGACATGTTGCTAGGGCCGACTACTGCTTTCAAGTAATTATTTTTCAGGGCTTTTTCATCTGGGGGGTCGCCTTTGATGGAGGATCTGGTGTGCGTTCAGGATGCGCCGACTCACTTTCGAACGGCCTCTCCATTGGAGGCGCATGATTTTTTTTAACCATTGAAGGTTACCATTGGATAGAGTAATTGTAGAGAAGATTTTTTGTTTTAACCTAATAAGGAGTTGTCCAGCTAAATGAAGGAACTATAGCTTTTGATAGCCCTCCACCTTTTGTCACTGACGTCCTTCAAGCAGATACAACATATGAGCCTCACAACAACAAGATTTTCACCATGAAAATGCACAAGGGGCTAAAAAAAAAGACAGTCCGATGCACTAGACTCCCGCTATGTGTGGGGTCCGGAGAAGGGCCGGACTACAAGGGTCGTCTATTGTACGCAGTCTTACCTCACATTTCTGCATGAGGTTGTTTTCACGGCTTGAACCCATGACCTTCTGATCACATGACAACAACTTTATCAGTTATTCAAGGGGCTAAAACAATTTTTTTTGAATTCTCGTCATCTTTTGTCTTTTGATGTATCAGATTTTGTAAAGCCCCTAACTTAGCCCATACAAACATTTAGTACTCGTGCTAGTTACCCTTATAGGGATGTATTTTCTTTTACTGATGACTTGTCCAACGAACATGTCATTCCCTGTATATCTTTAATTACCTAATATATTAGAAGTAATCTTTTATGACAAAAAGAAAAAATAATCGACTCCTTTTCTTTTCTCTTTTTTAATATTAAGCATTCGTATTCTTTTTTATTCCATTCATGTGGTCACAAGGGTTCGTATCCAAAAATTAGTAGTAACTAAAGACGTTTATGTGTGGTACAAGTCAATAAGGTATGCACACCTGTTAAATCATAGTAATTCAATTACAAATCACATCAAACTAACTAAATATATTAGGTCACTAAAATAACATGATGAATCATAATATATATTCAAATGTCTACCTGTAACTTTTGTATATCTTATTTTTAATTGATAATTCCAACCAAAATTTACAAGAGTATGCATACAGTTAAATTTAACATTTTAAGTAGTCTGTAATAGGGGTGGCCTGGGCCGGGTTCGGGGTGGGTTTGGCGGGATCGGGGCGGGATTCGCCGAAGTCCCGTCACGATCCTGATCCCGTCAGAATCGGGGTGGGATCGGGTCGTGGCGGTTTTTTTTTTTTGCACTTAATTTAAAAAATAACATATATATATAAAAAAAACTCAATAATTAAACAAAATAGTGTAATAAAAACATCCCAAGCTGTTTTTGTGCCTCATATTATTTAATAGATATATAATTTTTTTTTGTAATACAAATACAATTGTCAAAATTGCAACTTTGTGGTGTTGTTCAAAAGTTGCAAATTACATAGTAAAATTGCAATTAAAAAAATTACATTTTGAAAAAAACATGTTCTAGTTTCTTGATAATTTCATGTGGTTCTTCGGTTGGAATTGATATTTGTTGGTCAAATTGCTCCATGTCGCTTCCACCATCTTCGGATAAGATTTCGTTGTAGTTTTAGTCGTCTTCTTCGTTGATCTCCGGTTGACCGCACCTTCTCCGCTCCACTCGTATCCAATCTCTGAACAATACTACAATCTTCAAGCTGTCTCTGGCTAATGAGTGTTTGTACTCTCCTATTTGATATCTGTCGGCAGAAAAAGCGCTTTCAGACGCCGTTGATGACGCTTGAGTGTTCAAAACATCTCGGGCCATAATTGAAAGTGTCGGAAATGTCTTCTTATTCCCCTTCCAGTATTTCAGCAAGTCTTCACGTCCTTCTTTATTGAGAACTGTTTGGTACGGTACAGAACCTTGCAAAACAAAAATATCAAACTCGCTAATTTGGTTAGTAGTGTTACGGTTGCACATTCTATTTCTGAGGCTTTCAATACTAGCCGCATAAACAACATGTCTTTTGTGAGGTTGTGTTGAAGAAGAAGAAGAAGATGGTATGGAAGCCGGTAGGTTGCTAGCACTTTCTTGTTGGTAAAACCTATAGATTTTTTTGCATTCGTCTTCTACGCTAGACAACACTTCTTCTTTAGTTTGTTCAATAGGCGGTGAGTGATTTGGATTTTTGGGACTTGGAGGTGGTACTGCTATACAATCATAAATAGTTTCAATAAGTGATTTAGTACCGTCTATTTTAATAGTCGGATTTAATACAACACCAATAATATAAATAGTGAAAATAAGAATAAAATATTTTTTTATTTTGATAAACATTTTTTTAATAACTGCCTTATAAGCTTGTTTATCTATATATTCATTAAGCAGTAAAAATATTATAGCTATATAAAACAACATAGTTGAAATAGTAGGATAATATATACCGGAAAATTCTTTTGTTGCTTGAAAAAACTTCACTAGAAATACAATAAGTTCGGAAATTTTCTCCAATCGCTATCTACAACCATATCAGCTGGATTTTGATTATGAGAGTTAAAAAATAAAGTTATAGGTTTTCTATAGTCATAAGCAACAAGTAGTTATTTGTGCAAAGGGGAGTTTCGGGCGGGACCGGGTCGGGACGAGACCATGTCCCGTCCCGGTTCGAGTCCCGATACCGCAAATTTATTTTTTAAAAAAAAGTCAGGGTCGGGGCGAGATCGAGCCGAGCCGACCCGGCCCACTGGCCAGCCTTAGTCTGTAATAGTTAATTGCTATATTCTAGGTTGACTTCACTATGCGCGTCATTAAATCAAAGGGTAGCTTAGATGATCTTGGTTTCTTCATTTGGTGAGTTAGCAAAACATGATCAATAATTTCACATTTATCATTTGTAGGTACTTTTGAGTTATTTCTTTTAAGTTTTATTTTATTATTCAAGCATATTTTTTAAAATTATTTACGTGGTGCATAAAAAGTTTATGTTCATTGAGACAAGGCACAAGCGCATCGCTTAATAAAAAATATGACATTTGATCAGTAAGGTTTAACTATTACATTGATTCAGAATGCAATTAGAACATGATAATCCTAGCTAGGACAAGGTTAAACCAGAGGAGAATGTGACTCCAGCCAGGTTTGAGCCCTTCATGTTGCAATCAGGTAATGGAAGCCACACCCAGCGGTTGTCCCTTTTGTTATAGCTTAACCAAATTGTTTCCCATGTACCCTCAAGATTGGTCATCAAAATTGCCCTTGTTATGCCTTGCGTTTTTTGCATACACCCCATCATAGCACCATATGGCTTGCTTATTTTATCAATTAACTCATTTGGTGCCCTTGATACGAATTCCCAATGCCTCCCATTTTTGCTCAACCCCCATAACTCTATTCTCTTTATCTTTCTAACTGTTTTATTCACTTTGTCTGATCTAATAGTCATCATATTCCCATCACCGTACACGTGTAACAGATCGATGGCATTCCCCCAACTAAATCCAACGGCTAATCGATCTTCCTCGTTCCCTCGTGTGATGAATGTTGGTCGGATGACAACTGGACTGCTGTTGCATTGAGATAGCACGCCTATGATAACACTTCCGTTTCGTCCATTAGATGCACTTAGGAAAATAAAGTCATCTCTCAACTCTTGGGTAACCTCTCTTGCTTGGGTAAATTTCCATCTTTCAACTCTTGAATCATATTCAAATAAAGTTGGACGACTTTCATGTAATTCAGCAAACAAAAATCGAAAATGCTCGGAATTACAAGGGCAAGAGAGTAATTTCATACCGGATCTTCGCCATGATGATGTACCACATGGACCTAACGGACTTGGAGGGATCTTTTTCACCATTCTAGTCATAATATCAACTGAAATAACTTCCTGACTGTTATTCAGAGCGAAGAGGAATATATTACCAGCAGCAGTCAAAAAATAGACATCTTCACATGGTGGAACCACTTGTTTCAACAAATCGGAGATCAATATGTTGAACCACCGGTTGGAACAATCCGCGAAGCCGTAGAGAATGGCTTCACGGCGCCACCGTTTCTTGTAGAGGAACAGCCACGTGGCAGAGCTTGATTGAAGATTGTAGTTGCGAACGAAATCCCCATCAGAAATAATAGAAAAAATGGACTTATTGACAGATTTAAGTCGGATAATCTCCGGCAAGGCAAGCTGAAGGATTATATATTGGATGAGCTCTGATGGAAGTAAGCAAAAACTGATGGCCTTTGTGGGCAAATCTCGATGAGTTTCCATCAACGGTACAAACAACAAGAATCTAATTAGCTGCCTTTATTTTTAATTTCTTGTACCTAGCTAGCTACTGTATATCTTTAATTGTGTTGCAATGACTTTGTTTATATGGTGACAATCTCTTTGGCTCAGTGAAATTAATTAATCATGTGATTTGTTCATTGGTGTTGTTAAATAATGATCAGACGACGTCTTAGTGGAGCGGACAAGGAAGCTTAAGGGGCATCCTATGTGGAATTGTCGTCATATAGTGGTAGAAATGAATGGCGGAGATTAATTTCCTAGACTAATAATGCCAATATTTAAATGATTTTTCTTTTTTGAAGTCAAATTCGATGAAATTTGTCCTAGTTCTGACGTTGCAAAGGTAATATGAACAACCCAATATTTTAAAACAATATATATACAAGTATTATAGAGTTTAATTGGGTGGAAGGAAAAAAAATACACAATAGAATAAAACCTCAGAGCTGAATCATGCCGTTTTATATAGATCAGTGAGGGTAAGTCTCAAACTTATATTATTATTATTATAGGTAATAATCATTGGCATTAACTTTCTCTTTTTCTCTTCTTATTCTTTTCAATTGCATTTGCTTCCGTGTTGATTCTTCTACTAAAAAACTCTAGCATACTTATCAACTAGTAATACATTCGTTTTATTAAAACAAATTATTTCAATTCATTTCTCATCTTAAACATATTAATTTTCACAAATAAAAACATTTAAGTAATTAGCCATGTATTGAGAAATTAAACTTTGCAGAATAAAATAGTACATATTTTTTTGGCAACAAAAAATCATTCGGCAGAGCAGCTCTCTACAAAATTTATTAGCAACAAAAGGTCATGAGGAAGAGAACTCTTTTTCTTTATCCAAAACAATCTTTTTATTTTTTGTACTCTCACATTAACTACCAGAAAACATGTGATTTTGTCTTTAATTTGGACGACATAAAAGAAAGTATATATATATTGAAGGATTTTTATATTCTTTGACAAATAAATAAGAAAATATCACACTTTTCTTGATTTTTTTTCTTTAAGCATACTTTTGACTAGATTGAATCTGATCTTGTGATAAATTTATAGTTTTGATCTTCGGAGCTCGAGATTGACTTTTTAGGTGATTATTTGGGCCCAAATTGTTATTATAGCAATATGAGTGTCTGCGAACTCGTATACTTACATAGAGCTATGTATTTAGACAGTTTAGGACTAAGAGGCTTTGAAGGAGGGCAAGGTCGTGTGATGATCGCTTGAGTTTTGGACTTCAAATCACGCAAGTTGAGACCTTATTTGACTCTATTTAAAGATCGTGGTTGGTCTAAATGAATTAATAAAGAGGGAATGGGGAATCAATGGGGATCCTGTACTTGTGAGGTGACGAGCACCTGTATTGGGTACCAATGACATACTTTTTAGAATGTGTATCGTATTTGTAACGCCCGAACCATGGCCAGGGTGAAATACGACACTCAATACCTGACTGCATGTGACCGAGCGAACTACGGGCCGCTGAATTAACATGGGCATCAAAAGCATGCAATAACAATGAATTAAAATATGTAAAGTTGGATACTGAAATATAATAGCGGAATTATCTGGAAAAAAATAGTAAGTCTAACTAGTCATGGCATGCTAAAACTAGTATATGAAACATCTGGAACATGAGTTGGATTGCAAAATTATTTTACCAGGATAAGGCCATGGCATACCTCTAATGTGATGCATAATATGAAGATAATCAAACTGACACCCCAGATGAAATAGGGCTCACCAATAGCTGATATTGATGAAATCTTAATGAGCAGATCCGTCGTCCTGAAACTCAGTACATGCACCGTGAAGTGTAAGCCCCGAACAAAAAGGGATATAAGTACATTTGAATTGTAATGTATGTAAAGCAACTGAAAGAATAAGCAGACACATGAAATAATAAGAACTGAAACTGAAACTGTAACCTGAACATGAGCATGAACATCATTTGACATGAATAAATTTATAACGCGAGTAAAAAAATAACCAATAATATGAAATCACCATGTGGGTACTTGGAGTCTGGTACTTGGCCCGACCAGCAGAGCAGCCCCACACCTTGCCAGGGTATAGACATAAGCATGACATGAAAGGATTCAATTCAATTGTCTGAAGGTGTCGTCCTGATCTGGGCAAATCGACCCCTACCCTACGTTGGCATATGTAGTTTCAGGCTACCTGAGCCTTCTCGGTAACCATATGATACTCCAAAAAATATGATCATGAATATAAATGGCATCTGAGCCCATAGTTTGTATAATCATGACTTGTAAACATAGTTGATAAGTATAAGATATAGCATGAACATAAATACATAATATACTTTGCATGAACATATGAAAACATGTAGAATTCATGGAATCGATTAATATGCAATTATACCTCGTGTTTAAACATGGCTTGTAAACATGATTCGTGAATATCATATAGCATGAATATAAGTATATAGTATAACTTGTATGAAAACATGAAAAGCAAGTAGATTTTCATGAAAATAAGCATAATAGTTCATATCTTGCATTTAACAACTCATGGATTGCAAAGCATGGGTGTTCATGGATTATGTACGGATTCCCAATAACCATAATGGAATATCAAGAATACAATAACGAGTTATTAATACGAACATTGTATGTCATTGTACATGTAACTTAGGGTCATCGTGAATTAAAGTAGAAACCCTAGGTTTATGGAAATTCATGTTTCATGAATTAAAAGAGGCGTGGGGAAGAACAATAATGTTCCACACGTGAATAGAAACTCTACATACCTTAATCGCTCCAATACTTGTAATAAAAATCTGAACTTTAAAAAAGAAATCCAAATCTTGAACTTTAATCTCTTGGGTTGGGTTTTCTTGAAAATCCTAGATTAGAAACAATGAATTTCACTTAGAAATTGAGTGTATTTGATTAGAATCGCGAGAAAATACCTGAAAATGAGTTACCTTGAGTTATGAGAATGATGGGAGGAGAGGGCTTCGTTCTAGGGCTTGAAAAAATAAGAAAACTAATTTTTAGAACTAAGTCTGCGTATTTATATTGTTTCAGTCGAGGTTTTACGACCATATTGTACGGTCCATAACGTTTTCTATGGTCTGGTTATGGATCGTATAATTTCGTACTCCGGACCATCACCCAAGTTCCAATTTCCAGTGACTTCCATAAGTTGAGGGAAATGTTACAGTAGAAAAGGATGGTCTATATATGTTTATACGGTCCGTATAATCCCACCTTACATCATCAAATTCAATGGTGATTTGTATGGTCCTATTCGACGTTCCATTAATAAATTCTACGGTCCATCTAATTCAGGCGCAAAACTGAGATTTCGGAACTGAAATAGGTTTTTCAACTTTAACTTTCCGTCTTGATTTCCTAAACTCCTAAATCATGATCATGGCTTAAATTGAAGGTATGAGGTGTTACAATATCTCCCCTTTGGGATCATTCGTCCTCGAATGATGGGTCATGGTTAAGAATGAAACTGGACGTGGCATGAGTACATGAACGTGAAGTAACACGACATAGATCATGGGAACTGAAATGACATGATTACATGAAAACATGAACAACGGGACATGAGACGTAAATAATGAATACATAAACGTGAAACATGAGACATGGATGATTTGTCTTCGAATGATGGTCGTGGCTAAAAGTGGGACTTACTCTCGAATTATACAGAAATTTCAATAAAATTTTCTTTGTGGATAGGACTATCCCAACATTTCTCAAACACGTTTCAGCTAACTAGAGCACAACACCAGCCTCACAGGGCATCGTGATATGTGTGACATGACATAACATGATAATTGAAATATGAATGTGGCTAACATAAATACCGAACTGACATGAATATGCGAATACTAACTGTTATGAATTCCGGTCTGATATGAGCACACAAATATTAAAATGAGTTAATACATGAATATTATACATGGTATTTGAGATAGAATTCGTAGGCACGAATGACATGAGTACTGAAACATTAGTGTGAACACGACACGATTACATGAACATGAGGAGCATAAACATGGAACATGAATACTGGCCGACATGGATATATGAGTGTTGAACTGGCATGAGATCTGAATATGTGAAAATATTGATATCATAACAATTTGTATTGGGGTACAAATTCATAAGTTCAATCGTACCACGACGTTAAATCAAGCGCTTGTTGGGAGGCAACCCAATGTTACTGCTTCTTTTTTTTTTGTAGTGTTGTTTTATTTTTGTAGGAGTTTGAGCATGAAAACAAAGCCATTGGAATGATGCAAGAGCAAGCCATAAAGTTGGAACTAACAGGGAGTCTCTTTTACCATCTTCTATTTATACTTTACATTGGGGATAATACACAGTTTTAAGTGTGGGGTGAGGGATTGTTTGGTAGTTTATTGTGTTATTTTAGTTATGGGATTAGTCTGTAGGATGAACAAGCAAATAAGGAAATGAAGAGATTTAGTGTCGTAAACTGTGACATATTTTATGTTGGGATTTAGGGCTGAGCAACTCTATTGTTCACTTTCTTTAGATGCCTTGAGAATTTTTGTGACTTTGTTTTACGCTTAAGGCTCGATTTTTTACTTTTATTATTACCTCCTATGCTTGAATTACATGTATTGATTGTGCCCTATTGCTTTAGCTTGAGAGTCATGACTGAACTATCTGAAGTGGATCATGTGCATTGTGTGAAGTGAGGTTTAGATGATAATATGTGTTGTCTCTTGTTAGTCTAGAACTTGCCCTGTGTGTGGTCAAAGCGAAATAAATAAGTCGTGATAAATTTAGAAGATGACAAAGGCATTTCTTTGATTAGCCCTTTTATCCTTTTTGCGTACCAGTATTAATAATATTTCTAGTAAGCCCTTTTGAGCCTATAAGCCTTTTCGGTGGCACCCACATTACAAGCCCATATCCTTTTATTCTTAATTGATTCTTTTTTAACCTTTACTTCTTAAAGCATTTAATTTGCAAGAATAAGCGCTATAAAGAAGTAAGTTGGGAACATGAATAGCTTTTGAGTGGAACTAAAGAAAAGAAGTGAAGAAAAAAATAGTTGCATTAGCTGGAAAAAAAAGCAGAAAAAATAGAAAAAGACTATTAATTTGTTATTAGCTAGTGAAATTATTTATGTGTGATAGGCTGAAAATAAAGGAAGTCTTGTGAATTTGGGCTATAAGAAGTATGCGCTTTAAAGTAAAGTGTTGTTCTGTATAAAAGTGCTTAGGAGGGTTGAGTTCACTATTTTCCTAAATATATCGTACTCGTTCCTTAGCCTACATTACAGCCCATGAAAGTCATACTTGATCTTAGATTTGGCAGGCTTAGATTAGTTGAGTCCTACACTACAAGAAATCATATGGTACGATCTTGGGAGACACATGATTTTTCTTTGAGAGAGAGAGAGAGAGAGTGAATTCTTTCTATATGTGAGTCCTTAAAATACATCTGGATTTTATTTGAGTGTATGGGCTGATTTTTCTCTTGGTTAGATTAGTGAGGGCACATGATTCGCAAAAGATATGTGAGGTACTTGGTTCTTAAGTTGGCGTATAAAGCAAGTCAAGAATTAAATAGGAGAAAAGTCAATCTTCGTGGCTAAGATGTTAGGAGAGATCATTTGAAATTTTTAAATAGTCTTGGCATGAAAAGATTAAAGAAATGTGTTTATATGCATATGCTAGTTTTTAAATATTGATATAAACCATTCTCATTAGTTGTGATGCACGACTATGCTTGAAAGTTGTTCTTTGCCATGATTTGAATTTTTAAACTTGCTCGAGGACGAGCAAAAGTCTAACTGTGGGGTGGTGATGTTCGGCCAAAAATGCATATACTTAGTCATTATTTTGTCTCACTTCTTAGTACTTTTATCGTCGTTTGAGTACAAATTATATTACTTTAAGCTTATTACGTATTTTCTATGTGTAGGTAGATCGTTCGATGAAAGCGATTGGAAAAGAGCTTATTTGATGCAAGTTTAGATAAGAAAATAAAGATCGGAGAATGTCCGAGCTTGCCTTGCGAGTAGTTTGATGAGCCAATAAGTTTCGCCCTCGCACAAAACAGCAAAGTGAAGGAATGGCAAGGAAGTTTACGAGCCATGTCAAAAACATGCCTGAGAAGGCTCGTCAACATCCTCGCCAGGAAAGCCTATAGACGAGCCAAGAAACAAGAGAAAATTTATGGCTGGCTGGGCTCGCCTGTGATCCTAGCGAAGCGAGAGCTCAGACAAGCCTAGAAAAGTTTTCCAAATGAGGTTATTTGATTCGCTACACAATCTAGGTCATATAAATACACCATAGACACATTATATTTGGGGGGATTCAACCTAAGGAGCCGTCATGATGCAAGGAGAAAGATTCGGCAAGGAGTTTTTTCTTTCTTTTTCTTATTTTTATTGTGGGTTATGAATTTTAGTATTGTGTTTTCACATACTTTTATGAGTAGCTAATTCTCTATCTAGGGTTTTGATGAAACCTCTTGTAGGATGAATTCTTGTTACGTTTTTATATAATTGAGTCATTGGATTTTTTTCTACTTGTTCAACTACGTGCTTATTTTAGTTGATTGAATGATCATCGGTTGACTGAGCCTATTTATTATGTGTTGCTTGAGAAAGAATACATAATTAGGTAGTTATTGTACAACGTCACTCCTAAGGTATATGAGAGATCAATATTGTAGATTTAAAAGCGGGTTTAGAGATAACGAAGCTTTGACGTAGTCATAGTGAGCGGTGAGAAATTGCTAGCTAGGGTTAGTTCGAGAAAATAACTCTAGAAAATTACTACAATTGATCGAGAGATAATTGCGATAAGTGAAGTGTTCACGATCCATAGAGAATAAATCGAAGAGATTATAAATAACGTCGCGAGAAGAATTCTGATAATTGGAGAAATCATAACTCTAGGCTTCCTTAATCTTGTTTCCAACTTCCTCCTCTTTAGTTGATATTTTTTACTGTTTTATTATTTGTTAGTTAATTAGTTAGCAATAAAAAATCTTAATCTTTATAACTCAAAATATTGTTCGAACTCGTCTTCTTAGTAATATTGAACAGTTATAGCTAACATTAATTCTATGTGGGATTTGACTCTGAACTTTTAGATCAGATTATTTTTGCAGCGACCGCTTATCATTTTTAGAACTAATTTTGTGCGTGATCAAGGCTGTTCCTCGGGATTTTTCCTTTTTGACACAGGGAACATCGTCTACAACACATGGCAGTGTAAGCAAATTTTAAGCAACTTATATGTTTGAGAAAGGATTCATACCTAAGGCTCATAAAAATCAAGTTCTTTGATCTATTTCCTTGATGAAAACTTGTTAATATATATTTTCTCCTTGCTTTTTTTTTTATATTCTTTGCTCTTCTTTCTCGTAGAAGTGAAACTTCCACTACACTCCTCCTTTAATGAACCTTTAGTGAGAGAGATTTAATACTTTTTAGACTGTCTTAATATTCTCACTTTGGTCACTCTCTATTAGGGGTGGCCAACGGGGCGGGGCGGGGTGGGTCGGGGCGGGCTTGGCGGAATTGGGGCGGGGCGGGACGTGGAGGTGGGGCGGGATCGGTACACGGCGGGACTGGCAGGATTCACCGTTGTCCCATCCCGGTTCTGGTTCCGTTAGAAAAGGGTAGCGGTCCTAGCGGGCCGGGATCGGGATTTTCGAACAAGATAGTGTAATAAAAACATCACAAAACTGTTTTTGTGTCTCTTATATTATTTACTAGAAATATGATTTTTTTGTAATACAAATACAATTGTCAAAATTACAACTTTGTGTTGTTCAAAAGTTGCAAATGACATAGTAAAATTGCAATTAAAGAAATTAAATTTTGAAAAAAAACATGTTCTAATTTCTTTATAATTTCCTGTGGTTCTTCGGTTGGAATTGGTATTTGTTGGTCAAATTGCTCCGCGTCACTTCCACCACCTTCGGATAAGATGTCGTTGTAGTTTTCGTCTTCTTCTTCGTTGATCTCTGGTTGACCGCACCTTCTCCGCTCCGCTCGTATCCAATCTCTGAATAATACTACAATCTCCAAGTTGTCTCCGGCTAATGAGTGTCTGTGCTTTCCTATTTGATATTTGCCGGCAGAAAAAGCGCTTTTAGACCCTGTTGTGACGCTTGAATGTTCAAATAATCTCGGGCCATCATTGAAAGTGTCGAAAAGGTCTTGTCATTCCCTCTCCAGTATTTCAGCAAGTCTTCACGTCCTTTTTCATTGAGAACTGCTTGGTACGGTATACTACCCTGCAAAACAAAAACATCAAACTCGCTAATTTGGTTAGTAGTGTTACCACCACACATTTTATTTCTGAGGCTTTCAATACTAGCCGCAGAATCATTATGTCTTTTATAAGATTGTATTGAGGAGGAGGAGGAGGAGGAGGAGGAGCAGGAGCAGGAGGAGGAGCAGAAGGAGGAGAAGGAGCAGAAGGAGAAGAAGGAGAAGGAGGAGAAGAAGAAGGAGGAGGAGAAGAAGAAAGAGGAGAAGAAGGAGAAGAAGAAGGAGGTATGGAAGCCGGTTGGTTGCTAGCACTTTCTTGTTGGTAATACTTATATATTTTTTTGCATTCGTCTTCTATGCTAGACAACACTTCTTCTTTAGTTAGTTCAATAGGTGGTGGGTCATTTGAATTTTTGGGAGCTAGAGGTGGTAGTACTGCTATACAATCATAAATAGTTTCAATAAGTGATTTACATCTGTCTATTTTAATAGTCGGATTTAATACATCACCAATAATATAAATAGTGGGAATAGGATTAAAATATTTTTTTATTTTGATAAACATTTTTTTAAAAGCTGCCTTATAATCTAGTTTATCCATATATTCATTAAGTAATAAAAATATTAGAGCTATATAAAACAACATAGTTGAAATAGTAGGATAATATATACCGAAAAAATCTTTTGTTGCTTGAAAAAATTTCTCTAGAAATACAATAAGTTCGGAATTTTTTTCCCAATCGATATCTACAAGCATATCAGTTGGATTTTGATTATGGGCGTTAAAAAATAAAGTTATAGGTCTTCTATAGTTATAAGCAACAAGTAGTTGCTTGTACAAAGAATTCTCAATCGATATCTACAACCATATCGTTGTATTCTATTATTTTTAAAAATAAAGTTTATAGCAAATTGTATTTTACTAAGAATGTCTTCAAAAAGTGATAGAGCATCTTTTACAACTAAGTTATATAAATGGCACGCACATTTTCTATGAAAATGATTTGGAAAAGATGGAGTTAAACTATTTTTTAAAATTGTAATAGCATAATTATTAGAAGAAGCATTATGAATGTAATAGTCATAATTTTATCAGTTATTCCGTAATAATCGCACACTTGATAAATATTTTCTGCAATAAAAGTATCAGTGTGCCTATCATCTATATATCTATACACTAAGATACGTTTTTGCATAGACCATTTATAATCTATCCAATGACAGGTTACTGTTAAATAATCATGACCGTTAGTACTACGGCCTATATCAGAAGTGCTAGCCACTTTGCCATTAAAATGATATAATGAATAACATAAATATTGTTGATATTCATGTGTAAATTTAAATACATCTCTCTTAACAGTTGATCTAGAAAAATCGGTAAAAGCCGGATTATACATTTTTCTAATGTAATGAATAAAACCAGGAGATGAAGGAAATGAAAAAGGCAAACCCTCCACAATAACTAATTTTGTTATTGCTTCCCTATCTCTATATTTATTGTAATTATGACCTACAATTCCCCCGTCGTGGGGTTAATTTGACCCTGTACTTAATCCGGGACAGTATGTGAACCTTGTTCCGATGGAGAGGGCGTTTGCATACCCGGTTTTTCAGCCTTGTATTGGGCAAATCTAGCTGGGTGATCCCTTTCTATATGTCTCATTAAACCCCCGTCCCACCCTAACCTTTTCCAGTTTTAAATTTAAAAAACATCTTTACAAATTTTACATCTAGCTACTTGATTGTCTACGTCCCTATCAAAAAAAATTCATGCATCTAATTTTAATGGTCGTTTTGCTGGACCTCGTCTCATACTAGGGGGAATATGAGGCATTCCAGTTGGAGGTGCACTAGTGAGTGTGTCATCTAGATTAGTCGGCGTGTCATCTAAATCATCTTCTAAATTAAAGTCTTGTTGAGTTCTAGAAAATATCTCCTCGTCTAAATCTAATGGTATTGGACAAAAATGTTCAGTATCAACAAAATCATCTTGTGTAGGAATAAGATCATGTCTAGGAATAGGATGACTAGAAGAAGTACCCCGGCCCTTGTTACCCCTACTATAAGAAGTCTTACTTTTACCCTTAAACATACATGTAATTCTTTTCATTTTAATTATGCTAATAAATAGTTAAAGATAATGAAATTAAGTGCGCTAAATAAAATAAAGAAACAATAATAATTTAATGAAGGAACGAATGTACCAAACGCCGACGTATAATCGAGAGGTTGAAAATTGAAACTTTGCTCGATGGAAGATCTTCAAGCTAGTTGCCAACTTCACTCCCAAATGAATAAATAAAATTGAATATTTAGTAGACAATGTAGACTTGTAGAGAGATAGATTAAGATATTAGAGAGATTGTAGGAAGATTTGTGAGAAAGATGAAGAGAAAATGAGGTATTTATAGTTGGAAAATTGGGTTAAAGTGTAAATATAATAACTTAGGGGTTAAAAATAAATACTACGGGGATAGGGGGAGGCCAAAAATGGTCGTTGCACAACGGCCAAAATATAAAATGGTCGTTGGTGCAACGACTATTTTGTGCAAAGGGGAGGGATTGGGGCGAGACTGGGATCGAGGCGGGCTGGCGGGATTGGGACGGGCCGGGTTCGAGCGGGACGAGACCATGTCCCGTCCCGGTTTCAGTCCCGGTACCGTAATTTTTTATTTTTTTTTACGTATCAGGGTTGGGGCGGGACCATGGCGGGACCGGGCCGACCCAACCCACTAGCCATCCTTACTCTCTATTGACCAGGTGGGAGTCATGGGACCAGGGTAACTTGAGTCCCCATTTGTATGATAAAGGATGTGTTAATAATCTTTTGTCTCATCTAGGTAACTCTCCCTTTTTTAGTGAAGGGCTAGATCTTTTACTTTTCCACTTACCAATATGAGGAGGACTTATTTGTTCTGATTTGAATATGTTTGCACTTCTGGTTATTCAATATCTTTCTTCAATCTCCTTGTACCTATTGTCTCTTAATACATTTTGTCAATCATTAAAACTTTATTTTAAATTCTGAACCATTATTGATTCAGCATCATCTACACAATATTTGATTAGACCTAAGAAAATTTATAAATTAAAATAATAAAATAATACTTAATACAAATCAAATATCATTTAGAGTCATCTTGAAAATTGTAGCAGTATTTGTTTCAGACTTCTAACTTAATTTTGGGTATTTTCTTTTTACTATTTTTGTATTTCTGAATTTTTTAGAATTGTGTACATTTAAATTCTTATTTTTTAGATTATGTAAACTTTAGAGTAATTTTTTGTCTCGATTGAAATGTCTTTTTTTGTATAATTAATTAATAAAGGGATTGCTTTCACTTTTTTAGAATATTTTTTGTATGTCTAAGATATTAATATGATATATTTCGGATCTTTCTTCAAAAGTCGAAGTCATAATTCTCTACTATATATAGTTGAAGTCAAACAAATTATGGTTACCGACTTACGGTACCATACTTTATGAAAATTGGACTTCAAAATACTAAACCATATCGGATTAATATGGTATAGTAATGGTATAACATTTTTAAAATTCAAAACCTGATATTTCCGAATCAAAATTTTATATTGTATCATATTTTATGGAACAGATATTGTCTTTCCGTCAGGTTCATCTGAACCCATAACTTTCTACACAAAATATAAATATAATGTAAAAAAATACAACAAAGACTAAAACTGAACCCACAATTTTAAACGGCCGGCCTGTTTGGATGGTAGAACGGGGAGAGGGGGAGTCGTGCCATTCTCTATATATTACAATTAATTCAATGCTAAAAATTCTAAGAAATTACACTCATCAAAATTTAAATTCTAATTCGGCCTCTGATATCGTATCACAAATACCCCTAGGTAAACACATGGACTATTTTTTATCACAAAAGTAGGTACACACAAACCTCTCTATAATGTCATTTGTTATGTTTTTTTTACTTTTATAGTGATTGACTGTTACGTACTTATAACAACATTTGACATTTAAATAACATTTGATTGTTATAGACAAAAAATATAAAAAAATTCTTAATATCACAAAAGATTAAAAAAAAAAAAAATTAAAATCTCAAAAGATATGCCTATTTTACTAACTAAAAATTAAAGAAATCTAATACATTATACTAAATGTTAGCACTTTGTCACCACTTTATACAAGATTACCAAGTAAATGAAATATGTTCTTTATTATAAATGATATATTAAAGTGTTAAAATAATTGATTAAAATATCTATTATCTATTATTAATAATCTTAAAGATTCTAAAGGGGCAACTCGGTATACTAAGCTCTCGCTATGTGTGGAGTTTGGGGAAGGGTCAGACCACAAGAATCGATTATACGTAGTCTTACCTTGCATTTTTACAGAGGCTGTTTATACGACTTCAACTCATAACTTCATGGTCACATGATATCAACTTTACACTTCAAATCTTACCAATTAATTTTAAAGATTCTATTTCTAAATAAGATTATTATTATATTACTAAAAGAAAACTCATCGTAATTGAGGAATAATTATATAAAAATTATGATGTTATAAAGCTGATGGTAGGTATTATAAATAAAAAATTATTATAGAGAGGTAAAATATAACATAAAAACGAAAGATATCTGATTTTTGTTAAATTTCCTCCAAAGAAGAAAACTAAATCGAGATTTTTACGTTGTCGTAGCCAGCCAGATAATCGGTCATTTTACCCTTATCCCTCCTATGGACCACCGATTTCAGATTTGATAATAGTACTCTGTCCGTCTGTACTACTACTCCGAAACCCACTCCTCTCTGCCCTTGTCATTCAGGGTTCGCTCAGTGTTTTTCAGATGAATCACGTGGTGCTAAAAAGTAGTTGGTTCCTTTTGATATTTCTCTATTAACCTTTAAATTCTGTCTCTTTTTGGTTAGGTTCATTGTTCATCTTTAATTTCAGATCTTTTCTTTACTTTTCCGTATAATTTCAAGATTCATCCATCTCGCTCCCAATTCTGTTCATTTTTTGTCTCTTGAAATTTCAGTTTTAGTGCATAATCGAAACCCTCTTGATAAATAGTGTCACAGTAATGTGTTGTTGGTTGAAATATTGAAACAGATTTGTGTTGGAAATTAGGAGAGAATAGAATGTCTGCATCGAAGCAATATTATGCAACTAGTAGTCTTGTGGTTGGATATGCCTTGTGTTCCAGTTTGCTTGCTGTCATTAACAAGTTTGCTATAACTAACTTCAACTATCCAGGTCTTCTCACTGCATTGCAGTACCTAACTTCAACTTTAGGGGTTTGGCTTTTAGGAAAATTCGGGTTGTTGCATCATGATCCCTTCACCTTTGAGAATGCCAAGAAATTCTTGCCTGCTGCTCTTGTTTTTTACCTGGCAATATTCACCAACACTAATCTTTTACGCCATGCCAATGTCGATACTTTCATAGTTTTTAGATCCTGTACGCCTCTGCTTGTTGCCGTTGCTGATACATCCTTTAGGAAGCAACCATGCCCTTCAAAGTTGACGTTTTTATCTTTGGTGATTATTTTAGGAGGTGCTGTTGGGTACGTTGCTACGGATTCAGGTTTTACTCTCACTGCTTATTCGTGGGCGTTGGCGTACTTGATAATCATTACAACTGAGATGGTTTACATCAAGCATATGGTAACCAATCTCGGGCTGAATACTTGGGGGTTTGTGTTGTACAACAATTTGTTGTCATTGATGATGGCTCCTTTATTTTGGATTATTACTGGGGAGTATGTTGACGTGTTCATTGCTATGAGATCAGGATCCAATACCTTGTTTAACCCTGTTGCCTTCATGGCAGTCTCATTATCGTGCGTGTTTGGATTGCTCATCAGTTTCTTTGGATTTGCAGCAAGGAAAGCAATCTCTGCTACTGCTTTTACAGTAACCGGGGTTGTGAATAAGTTGTTGACAGTTGCGATTAATGTTCTCATTTGGGATAAGCATGCTAGTCCATTTGGTTTAATGTGCTTGTTGTTCACCACTGCTGGAGGTGTTCTTTATCAGCAATCTGTAACCGGTGTTACTGCTGCTCCACCACAACGGGATTCTGCTCTGTCTAAGCAAGACAACCACAACTATGGAGATAGTGATGAAGATAAGGGAATATCTGCTAAGATTTCTGGTGTATAAGCATTTTGCCTATTATTAATCCTCCCACAAATATTTTGAATCCTCTTCTAAATATTCTTCTTTATTTGTTAGTGTGGGATTGCTACCCTTAATGAATAGTAATAATTTGATTACGGTTTGGTGTGTTTTTGCTCCATTTCTTTTGGCATGTAGGTATCTCTTGTTTGACAGAGCTCCCACAGAAATGTATGTTTTTGTTTTTTCTTCAACTTTGTTTTAACATACTGCTAAGAGATGTCAAATTCTTAACTCATAGAGAAGTGGATAGTGAGTCAAACTACTTGATTTCTATGCAAGCAACAATTTGTCACCCGGAGAGGGAACTCTATTAGATAGATGGCTTATTATCTAGTCCAAAACCATCTTCCCTGTACCTCTATTCCACGTATACATTCAGCGCAAGCATTGTTGATTGTTCGCTTCCTTTACCGCTGACTGAACTAGTCTTTAATTTTTACTTCTGCTTTTCATTTAATTAATGAAAATTTGTGGACCAAAAGTATCCATATTCGTTGGTCAACGAAATCAGAGATTCTAAGTTTGATCGCAGCAGCTAAATTTCCCAAGAAACTTTGCCTTGTTGGACAAAGTTTCATAGAAACTTTGCTTTGTCCGGCATAAGTTTTATAGAAATGAAGTTATCCGGTATAAGTTGTGTAGAAACTTTGCTTTGTCCGGCATAAGTTCTATAGAAATGAAGTTATCCGGTATAAGTTGTGTAGTAACTAATTCGTTCGGCATAAGTTTATAGAAATTTTGCCTTGTCCAATATAAGTTATGCCTTGTCCGACATAAGTTCTATAGACATGAAGTTATGTTGGATGACTTGATTGTACGGAATTTATGCGGGACAAGGCAAAATTTCTAATTTTAAGTTCAATTTTTCTTTATTTTTTCCCTGTTAAAACGTTCAATAGTTGCCTTATTAATTCTTACGTAAATAGTACTACTTAACAAAATGAAAATGTTGAAGAGGCTCAACAAACATTAACAACATACCCAGTGTCTATTGGGGAGGGTAAGATATATGAATACCTTACCTATATCTTTGTGGGGTAGAGAAGCAGTTTCCGATAGACCCTCGACTCAACCGATACTTAAGTGGAAAAAATAGTCAGCCGTTCTATAAATATAGCCATCTATTGTTCATAATCAAACATTGAAGTCCAAGAAATGAACCACAAAGGACCTAATTTTTCCTACTAGTCAGACGTCTTCACGGAACAAAGCAAGTCAAGTATCCATATATAGCAACAAAATGACCAGAGAACAATGACTGTCATATACTGAGGTCAAAAAGCTTTTGATCAGTTTCTCTTTTGTCCCGTTTACTGAGGTAAATCGGCTGAAGATGCTGCGATTCAAATTTCTTTCCAATTGCTCCATTTGGCACATTACTGTTAATTACTCTACTACAAGATAAGTCAATCAGTAAAAGAGATTGAGGGAGAATGCCGAATGCTGCCTCATATCAAATTGTTCACACGTTAAGCAAACTAGTCTCAAGACATAATTGAAGACTAAACTAATTTAACCAAAGCAAGTACAACTCAGTTCATGTACAACTCAGTTCATGTACAACTCAGTTCATGTACAGCCGCTCCTTTCTAAATTTCATAACTCCTGCATCATCGTCTTGGAATATGCAATTGTTAGGATGTGAAATAGCAGAGCTGCCTTTGTCTTCATCGCCGATGCACAGAAACCTTCTCTGCAATCAACTTGATCTGATTCATTCGTTCATCCACCAGTTTCTGCAGCTGCTCCTCCACATTACTTTGATTGTCAGCCTTCTCTATGCTACTAGATTCACCATTTTGCGATTTGAACATCACAAATGACATCTGCTGATCATATTCAGTTGTTACATCAATCACCTGCTTTCCCTCGCCCTCTGTATCTTTCCCTATAACCTCAGCCTTTACTCGGTGTGAAACAATTGCCCGGTATGTCTCCATATATTTGTTAATTGGGTCCAAGCGAAGATAGGTAAGAATCTCCCAACATTGCTCAAACTGCTTCTTGTTGATTTTCAAAGTTTTCCTCACATCTTCAACAGCACTCAATGGTGGGGCATACTTGCACATGTAGCTTTTTTTCGAAGGATTTTCCTGCTTTAAACGTAATACAACTGATTCCAGGGATTGCTGGATTGGGTCAAATACAAGCAAACGCTCGACATCAATGCATGATCGAACATGTTGAAGAGAATCCTCGGGCTCTTCAATAGTCAGGTCATATACATCTTCAGATATTGCAACCCTGTTCAGCACCTCAAGAAGAAAACGACCATAACCTTTACGTTGGTAAGGAGGCATAACCAGTATCTGCCAAAATCCAAATCAGTTACAAGTTAGAAAGAGCTATATATATATATATATATATGTGTGTGTGTGTGTGTGTGTGTGTGTGTGTGTGTGTGTGTGATAACGCCTAAATGTCAATTATTTACCTGCCCAAGTCGCACGCGTGTACTTTCAGGATAACGATGGAAACGATAAACAGCTGCAAAACCAAGCAACCTTGGAAGGCTATCCTCCAGGGTATCTTTCCTTTCCTGAACTAGGAGATAAATTTCCCATCTAGGATCAAGGATGTCAATAGGATTGCTACCTGGTTACAAATACCACTATAACTGCTGAAGCTATCCACAGATATTATCTAAAAAAAAAAACATACAACAATTACCATCCACTAATAGTAGTACAAGTGGCACCAATCTGCTATAAAGGTGTCCTACAGGCGTGCCAATGATCCGGAATACCTGGAGCAGGATAATCAATCCTCAGCTTTTTTGTCACAAAACACACAAAGGCATGATGCATTTCAATTCAACATGCTCAGATTCCCACATACAAAAGAAAGTGATCTTTCAAATGTTTGAGAGAGAGTAGATGACAGACACACACAAACGTCAGGATCATATATCTTATTTTGGAAATGCTACGATTCTCCAATCAGGCAGGAGTATCTTCTTATACCATTATTTATCCAACTAGTAGAAAGAAGTCCGCCAATATAAATGCTTCAGAAAGATGTTATTCCATGTAGGTCTAGAAGATATCTTGCACCATATTCCAAACTAACCCATTGGATTAGCAGCTGTAGTGTAGCTGCTTTAGTACTAGTTTGTTCCAAGCTCTTAATAATATCTAAAAAGAGAAACGCAAGCAAGATATTATGCAAAACATGCACTGCAGGACCATAAACAAAGATATGATTGTTGTCATCCTATTCTAATATGTCAAGAAAAGGGATAGAGAAGGCACCTCTACATCTGAAGGCTCTGATTTCAAAAGACATTTAGATTCAGTGCTACCGCCATTTGAAACTTTTTTCTGCAATGCTTCAGCATTTGAGACAAAAGACCTGTGTGCGAGCACAACTTATGATCTAAATATATGCTAGAAATTGGTAGGACAAAATATCATCCCTCGTGGATGGTAAGAAGAATCAACATGAAAAAATAGGTACAAGAAAGTTATGGACGAACCGAACATAATGGCTTTCAGTTGAAAATGTTTGCAGGAAGGCATCTTTTTCATCAACAAGACTCTCAGCAAAAATATTCTGCTAGGAACATCACAATTAAACCTGTCTTGATAAACATACACTAAAGAGAAAATCCATATAGTCATTACCTCAAGGGCAGACTTTAGGTTTGTGATCCCTCTGCCCCCCTAGTAATCCAAAAACAATTCATATTTAAGTTAGAACAAACAAGTCAAGCAAATCCCAAGAGTTGAAACTTTTGAAGAAAAGTGAATTTTGGCTCTTAGTCAGACTGCAAAGATCCACTTGTGATGAGATATATTCAGAAAGTCTGAAATAACTCACAAAGAGATTCAACAATTAAAGATCGTGTAACTTTGAAGGATAGGAGCAGAAGCAATAGAAGAGTGACACGACAGACATTGATTGAAAAAAAAAAAGCAAACTTTTATTCAGCATCACTAGAATTCACTCATTTATACTTGAGAAAATTGAATGGCAGGAGGAAAAGCAACAAGCAAAAAAGAATACTTACATCTGATGAGCTTTCGAAAGAAATATCAGCATAAGCATGAAAGGATATCAAGCTAAGCCAAACAGTGATCTGCAAAATGGAAGACATGAAAAGATCAGACAAACTAAAAAAGTCTATACAATTAAAGAGCATTATCAAACCTAAGTAGCAGTTACAGTCTTTCATTTTCCTCTCATTCCCTATGGAGGTGGACACGGGGCAACTTTATGTGACTGCTTGTGCTGGGGTGACTCCAAGTTAATGACATTTGTTCAAGATCACTACTGGGGTATCCACTATATATTTTTTGGTCGACTAAATTGTACCCTTATTGAATCAGACCTGTGAAGAGACACCGAACAGAAGATGCTGGCAAGAAGTCAGGTGCGATGTGCAAACATGTATCTTGATAAGCACCAACCAGAGATGACAATGCAGTCTAGAACTTGAAGTTCCTGTAGGGGTTGCAAATGAGCGGTTTGGGCTGAATTTGGGCGGGTCAATATGGGCTGAATCAATAAATGGGTCATTGCCCAACCCTGTCTTACATGGGCTAAGATGGGTTGGGTCAAGATGGGCTAAATGGGTCGGTCATAGCGCAACACGCCCAACTTGACCATTACTTTTACAAATTTCAAACTTACATTCTATGGTGTTATTTTGTTTTGTTTGATATTTGATTTTTACATATATTTATTTTTATAAATAAGAATAGTAGTATTTGTTTTATTTTTGTAAATCTGAAGAGGATTGATTATTGTTTTCTCTTCCAGTTATGAGTTGTGCTATATCTAAAACTTCTCTTATTTTCTTTTAGCGCAACTTTCAAGATAGATAAGATTTAATTATTACTTTACCTTGTATATTCAGATTTTAAAAAGAAAAATCAATATATAACAGTTTATTTATATAATAAGTAGTTGCATATAGTAAGAGGCCAAACTTCGTCAAATAAATATTAGAAGGGTTCTCTTGAGGCACAACGAATATTTTTTCTGTTCATCACTTAGTAGTGAGTACTTTTTTTAGTAGTTAGTACTAAAATTCATGAAATATAATAGGAAGTTATTTCACCTTTCTGATTTACTGAATAAATACTATTATAAGTAAGACGTCTTAGTTATTCATCATGTTTGATCTGCTTTTAAAATAAAGTTATAAATAAAGATATACTAAACAAATAAATTGAACATATGGATAAATAACTAAAGATGATTTGTGATCAAATTAGAGGGTTTTGAGTTGCTGGAATTGAAAGAGGTAAAAGAATAAAATAAATATATACAAAAGAAATGAAAGATATAAAGAAAAGAAAAGGGAAAAAAAGGGATAGGTATGTACCATCAACATTGATGGATACATTTATTTACTTTTTCTATTTTTTCCTTTTTAGTTTGTAACTTGTATTTTTATAATTATTTGAGAGACAAAACATAAACCTTGATTAGATAGATTACTCAATACAGTTTTAGTTTTCTATTTTTCTTATTCAAGTTCACATTTAATAATCTTAGTGGGTTATTTTATATTGAACCTATATATTTCTCACACTCTTTTTGTCAAATAACTTCATATGGAATATTACAAAAATATGAAAGATAGTAGAATCATAAACGATATTATTAATACAACCAAAAACTTTTCATAAGAATTATACCAGTAATATTTAATCACATGCTAAGTTTTCTTAATACTGCACGACTGGAAAGTACACTAGTATATAACTTAATATTTAGTCACTACTAATAATTATAAGAACCAGTAATGGTAGCCAGTGATATTAATGAAAGATTTAAAAAAATATTATTTATAGATAAAAATCTTAATCTAGAGTGGAACTCTAGTGGTTAAGATTGAGCATTTTCATGGGTCAAATTTGGATATCATCATGGGTTCATTTGGACTACTGGTTTGTGATGGGTCAACTTGGACTAGCTCAAACCAACCCATTATCAAAATCACTCTTACCCAAATCCATTAAGCTTTGGGCGGGTTACATGGGCTTGGGCTATAGTCTTGCCACCCCAAAGTTCCTGAGTTCATCCGAATTCCAGAACATGTAGGAGGGCTCATGTTAGCAAGATGATAGCAAATGCACTTTGAAAGGACTAAGCAGAACTTCAATACTCATCCATCCCACACACTTAGCCACCCTTGCAGCCCATTTCAGAATCTCACAAACCTTCACCCCACACCCTGAAACTTTTCCTTCTCTCCTCACAAATATTACATTCCTCCCCTTTTTTCTTCCAGATAAAGACTACAGTCCTCCATTAAACCATTTAAACCTCACCATTAACCTCATAGACCAATATTCTAAGCCCATTACAAGACGTATAAGAGAGATAATATAGAAGGGTATGTCAGGAAATTTGTGGGACGGAAGTAGACACTAAAGTTAGCAGGTTCTAGTTACTATCAATTCTAATACCAACACAAATACAGTCACATCATATCTTTTTTTGTTGAAAAACTTGGACACTCATGTCAAAGGAACACTCCAGAAACGGTGCAAGACAATCTTCTCCATTATTTACTTGTTCTGAGAATTCTTCTTTTAGCTGTATATAAAAGATAATTAAAGAATAAATGAAACTAATTGGAACAACTCAGCTACAAATAGCACTTATGAGAAAGAGGGCTACCTTCAGACCCTGATACCCAAATATTCTTCCATCGTCTTCAAAAAACTGATTCAAGTCAATTGGTTCAAGACAGAAACTGTTTGGGGAGTCCACATCCTCTTTACTAGAAACTAAGAACAAGAAAAAAGTACGTGTTATGGGACCAGTAGTGAAGAGAATCAGGTTCCCAAGGGCAAACAAAGATTAATCATTGCAAAAGAAACTATATTGTCAAACATCTCAGCTTCAAACAATGTGTAGGTCCAAGTTAACCTAATGATGGCCAGAGAGAAACCATGAATTAGGACATACATTACAGGGAAGTAAAACGATAGGATACTAACAAATTAGACGAAAGAGTTTGAGTACTCAGAAAAAAGATGAATTCAAACCTAGGTATATAGTAATGCAGTCGTTAGCTTCAATTCCAGCATCTGCAGAAGATGAGAAGCATAAGTGAATGATGAGAGAAAGGACTAAAATGAACTCCATTACCGCTCTTAGCGAATCCGACGCGACGGCGCTTCGTCTCCATTTGTGCTGGTTAGGGTTTTGCTCCCACCGGGAAACACGGCAGCTGCGCATGAATATATAAGCTTGTCCGCCCGCCCTTTACATATCGGGTTAATTCCAATTTTTATATTACTAGTCTCTCTATTTCAAATTTTACTTTTACAAAATATATATATCCAAGAGTTATAATTTTTAATATGCATATGTATATTCGAAAAACATCTAATTGGTAATTAAAAAAATATATGACTAAAGCCAAAAATCGTAGTCTCTATTTCTGTTCTTTTAGTCATGACACTGTCAATTAAATTTAGAAAAAAAAAACTCCGCACCTCTCCCTTTTGAAATTTAATTGCTCCAATAGATGATACTGAAAGCAATATTCTTCAACCATTATCTTTTGTCCTTCAACCATAATAATTGTTATTATCTTCTCGAGGTTAATTGTGCTTTCTGAAATATTTTAGCCTCGCCTTTTAGATTTGTTCCAATATACAAGAGCAAGAAGGAGATAATATAATCTTTATAAATCATATGAACATCTTTCCAAGAAATAATTATTCGACTCACAAAACATAAAATAGAATTCCATTGCCATAATTGTTTTTGACATAATTTGATTGGGTTCAAATTGATAGAATATATGAAAATATATTATTTTGATATCATTAGTGATCTTGTATATCTTTAATTATTGTAGTAATATTTTATATTAGTTAGGTGTATATTTTATTTTCGTAATTATAGCCTACGATGACTATTGTATATCATGTATATAAGCTAATTACATTAATGAAATCATCAACGGATTATCCTCTTTCATGGTATCAGAGGTCTAGGGCAAATTTTATTCTCCCCCATCACACAAATTCCGTCGTGCCCTACTTCACTTCCGCCGCCCAATATTTTTTTCTCCTCCCCTCAGTCATGTCTAACACAAAGAATACCTTATATCATGCTCTTGCAATCTCCAACATCAAGAACAACATCGCTATCGTCCTTGAAATGGAGAACGTCCAATATGCGATGTGGGTGAACTTTTTAGTCTCACGCAAGGTCTCATAGAGTCCTCTATCACATCGTCAAACTAGAAAAAGGCAAGAAGAAGGTGCCTTCCATCGATGATGAAATGGAATTATGGGCAACTCTTGATGCTACGGTCCTCCAATAGATTTATTCCACTATCTCTACGAACCTCTTGCATACAATTATCGAACCCGACGTCACGGTAATGGAAGCTTGGAATAAGTTGCGTGATATATTCCAAGATAACAAAAATTCTCGTGTCGTAACCCTTGAGCAAGAATTCTCTCACACAACTATGGAGGATTTTTTGAATGACTCCGCATATTGTCAAAAGGCTCAAGAAATTGTCGAATCAACTCAAGAACGTCGGAGCGTCGGTCACGAATGATCGTCTCGTTCTTCAAATGGTTGTGGGCCTCTCTAAAGCATATAATGGGGTTGGAACCCTTCTTCGCCAAAGCAATCTTATCCCACCTTTATACCAAGAACATTCATGCTCACTCTAGAAGAGACGAGGTTGGCTAAAAAGGCCGTAATTGGAGCATATTCTGCCAAAAATGGTCAAAACGGCAACAACGGTGGAAAAAACCGCGGCAGTGGCAAGGGTGGTGGTCGCGGTGGCGACGGTGGCAACAGTGGCATACGTGACGGCGGCCAGCAGAGGTCCAGGGCACAATACCTCTGGCAGCAGCCTTGGGCCAGTGGGTAGTGGCCTTGGGGCTTGCCTTGGGCCAATGGGCAGTGGCCCATCACGCCATGCCCATACCCAACACAGAATTGGGACAGGCCCAACGACATGTAGCAGCAGACAACCTAATTTGGGCCTCGACAGCAACAGGTCTGGCAGCAGCGGCCTGGCCTACTTAGACCTCGACCACAGTATGCCTTCGCTGATGCGGGCCCAACAGCCTCCCCGACCCATATGGATATCGAGGCAGCGATGCATACACTTTGGATAAATCCTCCGGATGTGAATTGGTACATGGATACTGGTGCTACTTCTCATATGACATCGTGCAAGGTAACCTCTCGTCTTATTTCAATTTGAGCAAAAATCATGGCATAATTATTAGTAATGGTCATTCAATTCCAATTCGTGGTTATGGTCACACAAATTTGTCCTTCATGCTCCTCAATTAATTAAAAATTTGGTGTATGTTAGGAAATTTATAGCTGATAACTCGATTTTTGATGAATCATTTGGATTTTTTTGTGAAGGATTTCTGGACGGGGATACATCTAATGTGATGTGATAGTCGAGGAAAGTTCTATCTCATCACCACTACCATCACCACAAAACAAGCCACACCATCAACGTTTGCAGCTTTAGCACCTTCCTAATGGCATGCACATTTGGGTCACTCGGGAGCGTCTGTTATTTACTCCCTTAAAAATAATAAATTTATTGAGTGTAATAACACTCGTAGTGCTAATGTTTGTCCTTCTTGTCCATTTGGGAAACATGTTAAATTGCCCTTTGTTGCCTCTAATTCTATTACTATGTTGCCTTTTGATATTATTCATAGTGATCTTTGGACGTCCTCCAGGGTATCTTTCATTTCCTGAACTAGGAGATAAATTTTGTAGACATTTCCATTATCTAAAAGTCTCAGGTTTATTTCATATTCCTATAATTTAGAGCATTCATCCATACTCAATTTGAATGTGAGGTTAAGAACATTCAATCTGATAATGGAAGGGAATTTGATAATGAGCCATTTAGGGAATTTTGTAAGATTAATGGTATATCTTTTCGGTTCTCATGTCCACATACGTCATCACAAAATGGAAAAGCCGAAAGAAAAATTCGCACCATTAATAATATTGTTCGTACATTACTAGCATATGCATCATTACCACATTCATTTTGGAATCATGCATTACAAATGGCAACTTACCTTCGCAACATACTCTCTAACAAAGGATTAGCCTACTACTCTCCACTCAAAATTATTTATAAAACAACCCCTTCATATTCTCACCTTAGGGTATTTGGGTGTTTATGTTATCATCTATTCCCCTCCACTACCATAAACTAACTTCAAGCCCGCTCTACCGCTTGTGTCTTTTGAGTTACCCATCTAATCATCGTGGTTACAAATGTTATGATTTATCCTCTAATAAGATCATCATTAGTCGCCATGTCATTTTCGATGAAACCCAATTTTTGTTTGCTAAGTTGCATAGTTCCACGTCCCATTCATATGATTTTTTGTATGATAGGCTCTCACCATATATGGTCCATATTTTGGCCCAGACCACACCACCGCACATGGACCAGCTAGCATAATCCGGCCCACTGCCTGCTGGCCCAATTCTGTCAAGTCCGCGGCTTCTGCCAGCATGCCCACTGCATACTAAGAGTGGCCAACGGAGCGGGTCGGCCCGGTCCCGCCCCTACCCCGTTATAAATATATATATATATATATAATCAGTACCGGGACGGGACCTGGGTTTATCTCGCCCGAGCCCGGCCCACGCCAGTCCCGACCTGTCCCGGTCCCGCCCCATGTCCTGCCCGAAACTCCCCCTTTGCACAAAATAGTCGTTGCACAACGGCTATTTTATATTTTAACCGTTGTGCAACGACCATTTTTGGCCTCCCCTCCTCCCAACCCCCTACCCCCTTAATATTTATTTTTAATCCCTAAGTTATTATATTTACACTTTAACTCAATTTTCCAACTATAAATACTTCATTTTCTCTTCATCTTTCTCACAAATCTTCCTACAATCTCTCAATCTATCTCTCTACAAGTCTACATTGTCTACTAAATATTTAATTTTATTTATTCATTTGGGAGTGAAGTTGGCAACTAGCTTGAGGATCTTCCATCGAGCAAAGTTTCAATTTTCAACCTCTCGATTACACGCCGACGTTTGGTACATTCGTTCCTTCATTAAATTATTGTTATTTCTTTCTTTTATTTAGCGCACTTAATTTCATTTACTTTAATTATTTATCTGTATAATTAAAATGGAAGGATTGATTACGGGTAAGGATCAGACTTTTTCCAGTAAGGGTAACAAGGGCAAGGGTACTTCTTCTAGTCATCCTACTCTTAGACAGGATGATTTGGTTGATACTGAATTTTTTCCTGATATACCATTAGATTTAGATGATGAGATATTTTCTGAAACTCAATAAGACTTTAATTTAGAAGATGATCTAGATGACACACCCACTAATGTAGATGACACACCCACTAGTGCACCTCCAACTAGAACACCTCATATTCCCCCCTAGTATGAGACGAGGTCCAACAAAACGACCATTAAAATCAGATGCATGGAAATATTTTGATAGGGATGAAGAGAATCAAGAAGTTAGATGTCAATTTTGAAAAAATATTTTTAAATTTAAAATAGGAAAAGGTCAGGGTGAGACAGGGGGTCTATTGATACACGTACAAAACTTTCACAAAGCTAGGTGGAACCAACACCTGGCTGAAAAATCGGGTGCGCTAATGCCCTCTCAGTCGGAACAAGGTTCACATATTGTCCCGGATCAAGTACACGATCAAATTAACTCTATGACGGGGGGAATCGTAGGCCCTAAATATGATAAACATAGAGATAGGGAAGCAATAACAAAATTAGTTGTTGTGGAGGGTTTGCCTTTTTCATTTCCTTCCTCTCATGGTTTTATTCATTATATTAGAGATATGTTTAATTCTGCTTTTAACGGTTTTCCTAGATCAACTGTTAAGAGAGATGTATTTAAATTTGCACATGAATATCAACAGTATTTACGTTATTCCTTATATCATTTTCCTGGTAAAGTATCTATCACGTCTGATATAGGCCGTAGTACTAACGGCCATGATTATTTAACGGTAACCTGTCATTGGATAGATTATAAATGGTCTATGCAAAAACATATTTTAGCGTATAGATATATAGATGATAGGCACACTGGTACTTTTATTTCATAAAATATTTATCAAGTTTGCGATTATTACGGATTAACTGATAAAATTATGACTATTACATTAGATAATGCTTCTTCTAGTAATTATGCTATTAGAATTTTAAAATATCTTTTAACTCCATCTTATCCAAATCATTTTTATATAAAATGTGTGTGTCATATATATAACTTAGTTGTAAAACATGGTCTAACACTTTTTGCAGGCATTCTTAATAAAATACAATTTGCTATAAACTTTATTTTTAAAAATAATAGAATACAACGAAAAAAGGATAATAAAAAAACTTATCACGATTGCGGACTATCTTATCGAAAAATTTCCAAAGAAGTAGCCACTAGGTGAAATTCTTTATATGAGCAACTACTTGTTGCTTATGACTATAGAAGACCTATAACTTTATTTTTTAACACCCATAATCAAACTCCAACTGATATGGTTGTACATAGCGATTGGGGGAAAATTTCAGAACTTATTGTATTTCTAGAGAAATTTTTTCAAGCAACAAAAGAATTTTTTGGTATATATTATCCTACTATTTCAACTATATTGTTTTATATATCTCTAATATTTTTATTACTTAATGAATATATGGATAAACCAGATTATAAGGCAACTATTAAAAAAATATTTATCAAAATAAAAAATATATTTTATTCCTATTCCCACTATTTATATTATTAGTGATGTATTAAATTCGACTATTAAAATAGACGGATGCAAATCACTTATTGAAACTATTTATGATTGTATAGCAGTACTACCATCTCTAACTCTCAAAAATCCAAATGACCCACCACCTATTGAACTAACTAAAGAATAAGTGTTGTCTAGTATAGAAGACGAATGCAAAAAAAAAATATAAGTATTACCAACAAGAAAGTGCTAGCAACCAGCCGACTTCCATACCTCCTTCTTCTTCTTCAATACAACCTTATAAAAGACATGTTATTTCTGTGGTTAGTATTGTAAGCCTCATAAATAAAATGTGCGGTGGTAACACTACTAACCAAGTTAGCGAGTTTGATGTTTTTGTTTTGTAGGGTGTTGTACCGTACCAAACAGTTCTCAATGAAGAAAGACGTGAAGACTTGCTGAAATATTGGAGGGAGAATGAGAAGACATTTCTGACACTGTCAAAGATGGCTCGAGATGTGTTGAACATTCAAGCGTCATCAATAGCGTCTAAAATCACTTTTTCAGCGGGCAGATTTCAAATAGGAGAGCACATACACTCATTAGCGGGAGACAACTTGGGGATTGCAGTATTATTCAGAGATTGGATACGAGCGGAGCGGAAAAGGTGCGGTCAACCGAAGATCAACGAAGAAGAAGACGAAAACTACAACGAAATCTTATCCGACGGAGGTGGAAGCAACGTCGAGCAATTTGACCAACAAATACCAATTCCAATCGAAGAACCACAAGAAATTATAAAGAAACTAGAAAAGGTATTTTTAAATATGTAAATTTTTTAATTGCAATTTTACTATGTTATTTGTAACTATCAACACCACAAAGTTGCAATTTTGACAATTGTATTACAAAAAAACTATATTTCTATTAAATAATATAAGAGGCACAAAAACAACATTGGGATATTTTTGTTACACTATCTTGTTTATATGTTATTTTTTTAATTAAGTGCAAAAAAAAATCTGAAAAAACATGATCCCGACCCGACCCGATAAATACTGGGCCCCTTTAATGATGGGATCGGGACCGGGACGGGACACTGGTAGAACCCGCCAGTCCTGGCTTGCCAGTCCCGCCCGAGTCCCGGTCCCGTCCGAGTCCCTGTCCCGTCCTACTGGGACCTGCCCCGAACCCGTCCCCTTGGCCAGCCATACTGCCTGTTGGCCTAACAACCTCCAGCCAGCAGCTTCGACCAGCCGACCACTGCCTGCTAGCCCAACTCCTTCCAGCCAGCACCCAGCCAACCCATAACCTCATCCCACCTTGCCAGGCCCAGCGGGTGGCAGCCCACTGCCCTTCCAATCCGATTCCACTACATTAGAATTGAGCCAGCCCACGGCTCCCACCCAAATCCAACCCACTTCGATTCTAGGACCAGGGCCCGCTACTCACAGCCAATGGGGTTTTTTTTAGACCAAAGCGACAATTTAATCTCAACTCCAATAGTACTAAATCCCCTCTACCATGTAATCCTGTGTTTGCCCTTCGTGACCCAAATTGGATAATGGCTATGAATAATGAATATAATGCTCTTATTGAAAATAAGACGTGGGAGTTGGTGCCCCGTCCATCTGGTGTTAATGTGATTCATTTTATGTGAAATTTTACTTATAAAGAAAAATCCGATGGTTGTTTTGAGAGGCATAAGGCCCGTCTTGTAGGTGATGACAAAACTCAACAGGTTAGCGTGGATTGTGGAGAGACATTTAGTCTGGTGGTCAAACCGGCAACTATTCGCACTGTTCTCAGTCTAGCTCTCTCAAAAGCATAGCCTATTCATCAACTGGACGTGAAAAATGTGTTTTTACACGCAGAACTCAAGGAAACAGTATACATGTATCAGCCCTTGGATTTCAGGGACTCCGCTCATCCTAATCATGTGTGCTTGCTGAAGAAATCTTTATATGGGCTATAATTGACCTGGGTATCAGAGAACTCGGTCTTTCTTTAACTTGAATATTGGCTCCCTTTTTCCACATGACTTTCTTTTCCGATGGTAGTAACTCTGCATTCTCGTATTGTTACTCTTTTACCCTTGCCATAAGGGAAACACTGCTACCTTCTACATTACAACCTTATTATCATTAGAGCCTTGAGATTGGACCCTTAACTTACTAATTGCTAAAGCTCTTTAGCTAACCTTCTCTTTCCCCGACCTCTAGATAAGTGCTACTAGAAAACTAGCTTTTAATGGAAATTATTTAGCGACAATTAATTAATTGCCACTAATTTATTCAATAGACTTAAGTATTAGCGATAAATAAATATTTGCCGGGAGTAAATTTGTTTTACCGACAATTGAAAGGAATGCCTTATTTTAGGGAGGCAACTTTCATTATTTCGTCGTTACCTCCATTTTTTTGGCTTCCCTCCTTTACTTTTTTCATCAAAATCAAACTTTACCCCTTTGAAAATATGGATTTTGCTGACTATCTTTTTGTTAAGATAATTATGGACATAATCCATAATTATCTTCATCATATTCAAATTATCTCCATCTTATCAAATCATACTTATGTATATCAAATTAAATATTTATGTAATTAGAATGATTAGCATATTCTTAGCCTAGATTGGTTTTGTATATATTTGTATATATATTGTAATCTTGGAATGAAATGAGACAGGGAATTAATTTCCTTTATGATATCAAGAACCACAAATTACCCCTCCCATTTTTTTCCTTTTCCCTAACCACTGTCGGCCTCATCCCACCCTAGCCGAAAACAACCAACTTTCACCCCCCCTAAACCCTAACCGAAAACCACCTAGTTTCGGCCTACCAAACCCTAACCCTAACTGGGGTTTTACCTAAACACTACCCTAGCTGAAATAAAAACCCCCTACCCTACCCTTTTCGGCTTCTTCCAAACAAACCCTAATTAGGGTTCTTCATCTCTCTCACTCCAAACACCAAAATATTTTTTCTCTTCCCATTTTCTTGAGTGACAATGGCCGACAAACAAAAATTTCATCCCGCTCTTGCCGTAAACAACGTCAAGAAATTTATTCCAATTACTATTGAAATGGGAAAAAGGGCAATACTCTTCTTGGACGGAGTTATTCAAAATCTATTGTCGAGCATACGAAGTAATAGACCATATTATTCCTCCCAAATCTTCATCGGAGACTACCATTGTTGACAAAAATTTATGGTCTCGCTTAGATGCTATAATCCTTCAATGGATTTACGACACCATTTCAAATGACCTTTTGCACACCATTTTGGAACCGGACTTTACTTTGGATGATTATTCGAATTTTCTGTGGACATTTCCCATAGGACAGAAATTGTAGGTCTTCACCGTTTTAAAACAATTTAGTGTTTTTATCAAAACCCAATTTGAGAAATCCAGTAAATGTTTTCAATATGACAATGGAATGGAATTCATAAATGACCAATTTGAGGATTTGTCACCAAAATGGAATGTCCTTGCATCTTTCATGTCCACATACTTCTCCTCAAAATGGGAAAGCCGAAAGAAAAATCCGAACAATCAACAATCTAATTCGTACACTTCTTGTGCATTCATCCACACCACTGTCTTTTTGGCATCATGCTCTTCAAATGACCACTTATATTTTATACATTATTCCTAGCAAGCTACTCTCAAACCTATCACCCACACAAATGTTATACCATCCTATTCCTTCCTATACATATTTGAGGGTTTTCAGGTGTTTATGTTATCCCTTATTTCCGTCCACAACCATAAACAAACTACAAGCCCCGTACCACTCCTTGTGTTTTTTGGGATACCCACAAAATCATAGGGGATATAAGTGTTATAATATGTCTAATGGGAAAATTATCATCTCTCATCACGTTGTTTTTTATGAGTCTACATTCCCGTTTGCTAAATCTCACGTGGCGTCCCCATCTTCATACAATTTTTTGGATGTTGGAATACATCTAATTTTAAATCACCATCTATATGCCCAACCCAATACTGCCTCGACTGGACCAACCAAAAATGCACTTACCCAACACCGAAATGGGACTGGGCCAGTACGAGCCGAGGAGCCCACTGTTTCCTCCTCTTTGGCCTCAACCCAGTCTATTTCTCGTGACTGGCAGGCCCAAATGAGGGAGCCCACTGCTCCCTCATCCAATTCCCCAACCAGGCCACATGACCAAGCTCCACTAGCCCACGATATAACCACCTCTCGGCCCAATTCACAAACCGAAAGCCCACTTCCCCAGCCATCTGTCTCTGTCCCACTTCGGACTGTTGAAACCCGTGCCATGCACGAGACTTTTCAGCCCAAGCGTCATTTTAACCTAACATCTTTGGTCAAATTATCACCACTTCCAAAAAATCCCAAAGCGACCCTATCAGACCCGAATTGGAAAGTTGCTATGTTAGACAAAATTGATGCTCTTATTAAAAATAAGACGTAGGAGTTAGTTCCCCATCTATCTAATGTGAACATAATACGTTCTATGTGGATTTTCTGTCATAAAAAGAATTGTGATGGCTCTTTTGCGAGACATAAAGCTGTCTTGTTGGTGATGACATGTCTCAACAGGTTGGCGTGGATTGGGGTGAAACATTCAATCCATTAGTTAATCCAACAATTATCAGGGTTGTTCTTAGTATTTCTGTCCAAATCATTGTCCATACATCAACTGGACGTCAAGAATGTTTTTTTACATGATCACCTACATGAAACAGTTTACATGCACCAGCCTTTGGGCTTTCGAGATACTACCCATCCAGATTATGTTTGCTTGTTGAAAAAATCATTATATGGTTTGAAACAATCCCCCAGGGCATGATATAACAGGTTTGCAGGGTTCGTATCCACATGGGGTTCTCACACAACAAGTCCGATCAGTCTTTGTTCATTTACAAGAAGGGAAATGACATGACATACATTCTTTTCTATGTGGATGACATCATTCTCACGCCGTCATCTGAGTCACTTTGCCTGTCTATTATGACATTCCTTGCTTCGGAATTTGCTACGAAGGATTTGATCTCTTTAAACTATTTTTGGGCATTGCTGTAACTCAATATGCAGGTGGTCTGTTTCTCTGTCAAAAGATACGCCGAGGAGACCATCATTGACAAAGTTGACATGTCCTCATGCAAACCGTCACATACGCCGGTTGATACAAAGGCAAAATTGAGTAAATCTACAGGTACCCCATACAGTGACCCAACACATTACCACAGCTTAGCAGGGGCATTGCAGTATCTTACCTTCACGAGACCTGATATCTCCTAAGCAGTTCAACATGTTTGTTTACATATGCATGATCCAAAAGAAGAGCATATGAGGGCTCTTAAATAAATTATGTTGTATGTTAAGGGTACTATTAATTTTGGGTTGCATCTGTATAAGTCCACCATTTCTAGTCTCACATCTTATAAATGCTGATTGAGGTGGCTACCCGGACACACGGCGTTCCACCTCTGGTTATTGTGTATTTTTAGGAGACAACCTCATTTCATGGTCGTCGAAACGTCAGCCGACACTGTCTCGGTCGAGTGCTGAAGCAGAATACCAAGGGATAACTAATGTGGTCTCTGAATTATGTTGGCTCCGTAATCTTCTTTTATAACTTCATTGTCCGATTGAAAAATCAACCGTGGTTTATTGTGATAATGTGAGTGCGATATACTTATCAGGTAATCCTATCCGACATCAACGCACAAAACACATAGAAATGGATATCTTGTTTGTCCGAGAAAAGGTTGCACGTGGACAAGTCCGTATTCTCTATGTACCGTCCCGTTATTAGATTCCAGATATTTTCACGAAAGGTCTTTCACGCGTACTGTTTGATGATTTCAGGGACAATGTCAACATACGAGAACCTCCCGCTAAGATTGCGGGGGAATGTTAAGATAATTATGGACATAATCCACAATTATCTTCATCACATCCAAATTATCTCCATCATATCAAATCATACTTATGTATATCAAATCAAATATTTATGTAATTAGGATGATTAACATATTCTTAGCCTAGATTGATTTTGTATATATATATATATATATATATATATATATATATATATATAGAGAGAGAGAGAGAGAGAGAGAGAGAATTAATTTCCTTTACTTTTCCCTTCCTCACCTCTAGTCTCCTATCACCGTACCGTTGTATCTTTCCGCCGTGAAGGCCAGTCGCCACCACTAACGCTCAATACGTCTCAACAAGATTGGTGGCCTAAAACCAAATTTCAGAGAAAAGCCCTAAGTAAGAATATCAACAATGACAATTTTTCAATGAAAAGGTATAGAATAAAGGTAGAATAATAAAAACGGCTCAAGAATTTGATAAATTGATATACAACAACAACATACCCAGTAAAAACACACAAATTGGGGTCTGGGGAGGATAGAGTGTACCCATACCTTATTTCTACCTTGGGGTAGAGAAGATGTTTCCGAAAGACCCTCGGCTCAAGAGAAAGCATGGCAAATAAAAAGGTCATACAAGGACAATCAATTCAATGCATAACGAAAATGAACGTAACGAAAGCGAATAAGACATGATAAAGCAGTCTAAAAAGGAGCAGTAACTATTACTGATAAATAAGATAATCGAAGTATAAAAAATAATAGATAGTGGCAGAAATTAAAGGGTAAGAAATTATAAAGCAAGATAAGTTGATATAATGATATCAAAAAGTGTCGCATTGCTTCAATATAATGATTTCTTATTGTAATGCTTAATATTTTGAAGAAGTAAATTTTCGTTTGAAATACTTTTCAATATTGAGAATAAGAATAGTAAAATAGAGAACGAAAAAGGTAAATATATAAATAATAATATGTATCCGTATTAGTTGTTAGAATATAAATGAGGCAAAAAATAGTTATCCTATAAGGAAACAATTCATTAAAAAATATTTCATTCTCTAATAATTACAACGATCCTCACATTAAAATTATTATACTTACGCTTCAAAATTTCTTGTCAAATTTAATTGTACACACTTTATTTTTTAATAATATATATATATATATATATATATAAAAGCCGTGTGAACGCTGATCATCTGTAAGCCGTGTTTTTCTCTGTCATAAATCACATAAGTGATGTCTCTTTTTCCACTGTGAAGGGAGTTTCAATTCATCAGTTGTTCTTTTGCATTACTTCCTAATATTTCTTCACAGGTTAATCAAGTAGGGGAGAATATGAAACGGATGAGGGAAGTGATGAACAAAGGAAAGCCGAGAAGGTATTGCTCCAAATTACTCATTGCGTAATTCCTACTGATATGGAGAGGACCTTTAGTTTATGATATTTTGATTTCTAGAATTCCATATATGTTGACAATCGATACATAATTGGGAATTTTTCTCAAGATGTTGCATAATTTAGTTGTCAATTAATGATGTACGTAGGTCTTCCTGGAACTTGAATTGTTCTAATGCATAGGCCTTTGTCTTTACCTACATTTTTTGTTATTATCCTTTCATTATTCATTATAATATGAGAATTCATCAAATCAATTTCCAATAGACACATACAGATATTCCACTAGGGATGGTAAGGTGCAAGACAATTGGCAGTGAGATTCGCAGAGCAGAAGGTTCTGCATACTGCTTATCTATAGTATTTTTGGCATTGCTTCCTTAATTTCATCAACCCTGGTCTGACCTTTTCTTTCTGTCATGCTTTCTCTTGAGCTGAGGGTCTTTCGAAAATAACCTCTATACCTCCCAAGGTAGAGGTAAGGTCTGTTGGGATCGAAAAATCAGGGCGAGGTAGAGGTAAGGTCTGTTGGGATAAAAAAAATCGCGTCATGCGGAAGCTAATAATTGCAAACCTTGAACGGCGATAACTCGGACAACAAAAAGTATACTAAAATATTCATAATAAACTTGATAATTTGGCCAATTGGCCTACATATGAGAAAAGTAATTAAAGGCATAAGAACTATTGAGTGAAAAATCTCATCCTAAACAAAATTTTCTAAACGACTACATTGTGGATACTATTGTGTTCTGTTTGAGAATAAAAGATCTTCTATTTAAAGAAGTCTAATACTTCTCCTACAAGAAAAAGATAAATATGGTAAGAGTCCTTTTCTACAAAGAAAACCTTTTCCACCAAGAAATCATTTTTGAAGTAAAACACAATTATGGTAGAATCCAAATAAGGTAGAAAATTCAGGACAAATCCTAACAAGGTCTGCGTACACTCTATCCTCCCTAGACCCCACTTGTGCGATTACATTGGGTATATTGTTGTTCTACTCGTAGAGTAGAGGGTGACAAATATTTATTTGCTGTGTACATTTGATTTTATATATTATTTGAATTGAACATTTGATTTTGTTTACTGAAGGCACCTAGGTATGACGATAACATCTGTGCGTGAATTTATCACAACTTCTTTCCAATAGAATGTTTTATTTGTCAAAGGAGTAAAAATCAGCTATGGTGTTAGGAATGCAACTGAAGATATATTGTTATCTTTTTAGACTATGATGGATTCTTTCTCCAATTATACATGACTCTTACTGTGATTTTATCTCCACTTATGTAAGTAACTTCGATTTTTCCTTATTGCAAGAGAGAAGCTTACCTGCAGACATTCAGACAATGAAAAGAAACTACAAATTTCGCATATGTATTCTGCTGTCAGGGATGTAGCAAAGTATTTTCCAACAGCCATCATCAGTGGATGAATCTACGATAAGGTAAATATTTATGACCAGTAGTTCAGGTATTGCTAGTATTTACACAACATTTTCTTCTTAAACTCTTTTCTTTGAAAAAAATTGTGATTTATGTTCATCCCATTTCAGGTATATTAGTTGGTAGGATTAAATGAACTCTAATATGTTGGTAGTCATAGTATGGACATCATACTTCCAATTAGAAATGAGTTATTCCCTAATGGCTGACTTATTAAATATACTAACCAACAGGTAATATAGTTTATGGGAGTTGTACTTTCCTCCATTGCCTAGTAAGGATTGACATTTTGTCTTTTTACTTTTTCTACCTCACCTTATCATAACTAGTTTTATGTTTTGAGCAGGGCAAGGAAGTTAATTTATTCCAGCCTGCTCAGTGAATTTTTACCTATAATAGACGAGGTGCTTTCTTGTTTCTCTAAACCTTGTAAATAAGTTGATGAATAATAATTAGCACCAAAAGAGAAAAAGAATATAATCTGATTTCAACTGGGTGAGATAGATTATCTCTCAGATTTTTACAACCCAAGTTGATAAAACTAAAGAAATAAAAGCTTCAAACATTGTGAACCACAAGTTTTGTGCCTCTGTGCATTACCGTAATATAGATTAGAATTTGAGTTTCATTCTTTTTTGAGGTCACCTTACTTGATTTGCATCCCTTTTATGTGATACTTCTCATTTTGAATACAAAGTTCACTATTGCTTCTACTTTTCTTTTACCTCAATTTAAATTTTATCTTCTTCATTTTTTGTGTAATATTGTTTCTATTGGATGGATGCAGGAAATCTTCAAGAATGTAAAGATTTTTGTTGGACAATATATAACTTTATATACGTTCTTTCAACATACTTGAAGCCATATGTAAGTATCATTGTTCTTCGAACATCAGATGTTAAAAGAAGCTATTGACTTGAATATATTGATTTATACCCCTTAAATTGGTATCCAAATTTTTTATTTGTGTTAACTAGTGTTGATAAAGGCCAGCATCACATAAATATTTTTGAGTTATGTGTCTTTTCTGTTTGTGATATAGCGGAGCATCCAGACTTCCACATCATAACATTGTGCTTCTGTATTTGGTACCTAAGAAATTCTAAAGCGTAGAAGTTCTACTAGATGGTGAATGGCATTTCTATTCTATATTAGCCAATGCTTAATGTTATGCTGAGACCTCTGTACTTTTGGCTGACAGTCTTGATAACACTACATATTTAGAGAAATATCTAGATATTTTAGCAGATCACTCAATTCTGTTAATTGGATTTTCTCCCATCTTACAGTGGTTAAGCTGCTGCAAAGGCAACACTTTGACAATCAATTATGCTGATCACTTCTGAATTTTGCTTACAAAGTATACAACAGATACATTGACCGATTCTGACTAGCCCAACCCCTTCTCTGTGGTTCTTCTTGTTCATTTAAATTTGCGTTGTTACTCGCTTTGTAGTTAGAAAGGTGTTCAGAGATTTAGACGTGTCTTGCTAAAGTTAAGATGGATCTTATTCATAGAATCAAACTTGTAAAGAAATATAGTAATTCAATGATGGCTTCAATAAAATCTTCCTAGCTATGTCTGTTGAGGAAAATATAGTCAGTCACATTATGATTCATAAGTTTAAAATACTTTCTAGGACAAAGGCAGGTTCGATCCAATTCTTCATAGATATTCAACTCCAAGTTATGAGTTCATCCATGGTTCTTTTATCTTGATGCTGTGTTCTTTGAGTTCTAAAATGAAAGATTTAGGATAAAATTTAAGGACATCGTCCCTTTTTGTGCATAGAAAAGTAATATGTCCTTATACAAGACCTCCTTTTTACCATGACATATTAGTATCCTTTTGCTCCCTCATAGTGTCTGGTCTTCTTAGAGGATTGTTATTACTTCTTATTAATACTTTTGTAATTTCTGATAAAAAAATATTTCCTGTTAATTATTGGGGAGCTCTTCTCCGGCTTTTTTTGACAAAATCAACCAGGGTAATGAAAGTGAGAATAAATCTGTCCAATCACCAACCATAGTAGAGCACAAAAAACTGTTATAGTTTACATAAATAAAAAAATGTAATGTGGGCCACCGAACCCCTGGTCTTAGCCTTAGGCCTTTGGGTCGTGGGCTTGGACCAGTGGACAGTGGCCCTACGGCCACCTCCACAACATTTTCCAATGTCTGGCCAGTGGGCTTTCCAGCAGCCCAGACGGCCCACTGTCCCAGTAACTCCAGTTCTAGCAGTTACGGCCTAGGACAACCCAGTTCTGGAATACTTGGGCCCCGGCCTCCGCAAGCTCACCACGCAGCAGGCCCCACTCAGACCGATATCGAGGCCGTGATGCACACACTGGGTTTGACTCAACCGGACCTGAATTGGTATATGGACACCGGTGCCACTACCCACATGACATCCGATTCAAGTACTCTCTCATCTTATTCCAATTTGAGCAACCCTCGCGGTATAATTGTCGGCAATGGCAATTCTGTTCCAATTCGTGGTTATGGTCATAAAATATTGTCTCCCCCTCATCCCCCTCTTATCTTGAAAAATACCTTACACGCCCCCAAATTGATTAAAAACTTAGTCTCTGTCCGTAAATTCACTACTGACAATTCCGTTTCTATTGAATTTGATCCATTTGGTTTCTCTGTAAAGGATTTCAAGACGGGGAGTCCTCTCATGAGGTGTGATAGTAGGGGAGATCTTTATCCTATCACACCCGATCCCGGTCCATCGAGTCCAGCCCTGCCATCCGCCTTTGCAGCAATTTCTCTTTCCTTGTGGCATGCTCGTCTTGGTCATCCGGGGTCCTCTATTTTGTCAGCTTTAGATAAAAATAGTTTTATTTCATGTAAGGGTACGAGTCGTACTCCAATTTGTCAATCTTGTTCTTTAGGAAAAATTGGTAAGTTGCCGTTTGTAGACTCAAAATCTCATACTTTAATGCCATTCGATATTATTCATAGCGACTTATGCACGTCTCATGTTCCTAGTTCTGTGGGTCATCAGTATTATGTTCTCTTTTTGGATGATTATTCTAAATTTCTATGGACGTTTCCAATAGCGAAGAAATCTCAAGTTTTTTCCATCTTCCTAAAATTTAGAGCATTCATCAGAACCCAATTCGACCGTGAAATAAAAAATATTCAGTGTGATAATGGAAAAGAGTATGACAATAGGGTATTTCGAGAATTATGTGCTACTAATAGGATAAATTTTCGTTTCTCTTGTCCTCATACATCTTCACAAAATGGGAAAGCCGAACGCAAAATTTGTTCCATAAATAACATTATCCGCACTCTATTAATTCATCCTTCTGTACCCCCATATTTTTGGCATCATTCTCGTCAAATGGCTATATATCTACTTAACATAACTTCTTCCAAAGGTTTGACATATTCTTCCCCCCTTCAAATTTTATACAATAAAGTTCCTTCATATTTACATCTTCGGGTTTTTGGGTGTTTGTGTTATCCGTTATTCCTGTCCACCACAATTAACAAACTTCAGGCCCGGTCAACTCCGTGTGTGTTTTTGGGTTTTCTAGATAATCATCGTGGCTACAAATGCTTTGATTTATCCTCAAATAAAATCATCATTAATCGTCATGTCATTTTTTATGAATCCCAATTTTCGTTTGCTAAAAGTCATACTCCCGTGCCTAGTTCGTATACTTTTTTGGATGAACAAATATCTCCGTATATTATTCAGCATTTTCGGACATCTCCTGCACAAAAAATTCTCCAGCGTGCCGTGGGCCCACTGGTCCCACTGGCCCGTCTCGGTCCTCTCTGCCCAGTCTTTTCACTAGGCTAGTTTCAGCAATTGGGCCAATCCAGCCAATCACTGGAACTGGTCCAGTTCCTGTTTTCGCCTCTGTTTCTGCTTCCAGAGTTGGGCCAACAGGCCCAGTCCGTCCCGATCCCAGCAAATTCCCGAAATCCACTCAATTCTTTCTCGAGTCATAGATCGGTCACTCGTAGTCAACGGGGTATTTTTACACCTAAAAGACATTTTAATTTACATTCTAATGTCTCTAAATCCCCCTTGCCCCATAATCCCGTGTCTGCCTTAAACGACCCGAATTGGAAAATTGCTATGACTGATGAATATAATGCTCTTATTGATAATAAGACGTGAGAGTTGGTGCCCCGTCCATCTGGTATTAATGTTATCAGGTCTATGTGGATTTTTCCTCATAAGGAGAATTCACATGGTTCATTTGCTCGACATAAGGCGCGGCTTGTGGGTGATGGTAAGACTCAGCAGGTTGGTATAGATTGTGGGGAGACGTTTAGTCTGGTGGTCAAGCCGGCTACCATTCGCATTGTGCTTAGCTTGGCTCTTTCGAAGGCATGGCCTATTCATCAGTTGGATGTCAAGAATGCTTTCCTACATGATGATCTCAAAGAAACAATCTATATGCATCAGCCGTTGGGATTTAGGGATCCCAACCATCCTCATCATGTCTGTTTGTTGAAGAAGTCCTTATATGGGCTTAAGCAGTCTCCACGGGCCTGGTATACAAAGTTTGCTGACTATGTTTCGACTATTGGGTTCACTCACAGCAGGTCAGATAATTCCTTGTTCATCCACCGTCTACATCTGTTGTATGTGAATGATATCATTTTGACTGCCTCTTCCGATGACTTACGCCAGTCTATCATGACCATGCTCAGCTCTGAGTTTGCTATGAAAGACTTAGGGCCCTTGAGTTACTTTTTGGGGATTGCCGTCAAGCGTCATTCCAATGGATTGTTCTTGTCTCAACGAAAGTATGCAGCTGAGATCATCGAGAGGGCTGGGATGTCATCCTATAAGTCTACTTCCACTCCAGTTGATACTAAGCCCAAGCTTGGGGCCGCGGCCGGCATACCTTACGAGGATCTGACCCGCTATCGCAGTCTTGCAGGGGCCCTTCAGTATCCTACCTTTACTCGATCGGTTATTACGTATGCTGTCCAGCAGGTGTGTTTATTCATGCATGATCCCAGAATTGAGCACATGAATGCACTCAAATGTATCATTCGATATATTCAGGGTACACTGGACTATGGGTTGCATTTATATCCTTCCTCGACATCCACACTTGTCTCCTACACGGATGCTGATTGGGGTGGTTGTCCAGACACCAGACGGTCTACGTCTGGCTATTGTATGTTCCTTGGCAACAACTTGGTCTCCTAGTTTGCGAAGTGTCAGGCGACTCTATCCCGCTCAAGTGCCGAGGCTGAATATCGAGGAGTAGCCAATGTGGTCTCGGAATCATGTTGGTTACGTAATTTGCTTTTAAAGCTTCATTGTCCAATTCAAAAGGCCACCTTGGTTTATTGCGATAATATTAGTGCCATTTACCTTTCAGGTAATCCGGTTCAGCACCAACGCACTAAGCATATCGAGATGGACATACACTTTGTCCGCGAAAAGGTGGTTCGGGGTCAGGTACGCGTCTGTCATGTCCCGTCTAAATATCAAATTGCAGACATCTTTACAAAGGGTCTTCCCTCGGTCCTTTTTGAAGATTTTAGGGACAGTCTCAGTGTTCGAAGACCGCCCGCTATGACTGCGGGTTGTGTTAAACAAGGTAATATACCCGTGATATACACTTGATATACAGAAGTGTATATCACGGGTAATGGCCCATCTCGGACAGAATGCCCATCACGGGCAGATTGTATATTTGGTATATATATTTGTGGTATATTGTAGTGTAAAGGTTACCTTAATTAGTCTTGTACACTTACCATAATTGTATAGTTAGAATTATGGTAGAATAAGGTTTTAGGAGTAGAATAGGAATAGGATTCCCTATTATGGAAATATGTAACTTGTATATATACCTTTCAATTAATGAAAATAATCAAGGGGATTATTTATTTCATTGTGTAAGTATGATTTTTGTAACCAATGTAGTTTATACAAACAAAGTACACAATTATGAAAGTGTAAAAACTTTGTTTTGAAAAAGCAACAAATTGACCTCCATAATCTGTATAATATAGGTTAATTTGTTTACTATATAATATAGGTTAATGTTTCACAATATTAGTTTAGAATTCCATCTTCCTACATAGTTAATTAGATGAATATCAGATTAATTTAATGGATACTAGTTTATGTGAATGTAATGCTTTCTAGGTATTTAATAGATCCTTAGCCACCATGAATTGTCCTACTTAGTTTAATTAGATGAATATCAGATTAATTTAATGGATACTAGTCTGTGTGAATGTAATGCTTTCTAGGCATTTAATAGATCCTTAACCACCATGAATTGTCTATGTGTTTCTTCTTTCTCTGTAATTATTTTTGATGTGCAAATTAGAAAAGGGAGTTTCTGAATAATTCTCTTGAGGTACTTTAATTTATGCATATGAGTGAGTCATTTTTTTATTTTCCAACTCTGCTTAGTCTTGTTTGAGGTTCTTAGAAAAGTATTATTTCATTATGTGAAGAGTTCATTACATCTTCACCTTTCAAAAAAATCACCTTTAACAAGAACCATGGACTGTGTTTTGGCAGTGAGCTTCAAACATGCTGGTGCGGTGCTGACAACTGGAAATTTTCTGCTGGGAGTAGCTGTATTCATTCACTAGAACTCTTTTTGACAACTTATAGGCTAATAATTTTAGTCTGGTGTTGCTCTTCAAATGTTGGTTCAGAGCTGCAGGAAGATTGAAAGTTGGTTAGCTTTCATTTTGGTGTCGAAATGGATCTTCAAGCTAGAATTTCATGTGGAGGACTTTTATTATGGTCAAGAGTCGTAGAGAAACTTGTTAGACTTGAAATGACATTGGATTAAAATGGTTTATTTTTCTCTTATTTGTTGACACTTTAACTATGTATTAGAAGTTCGTTTTGGTGTGTATTTAATGAAATACATTCTGTTATTTTTAGAATGGATATTAGTATGTTCAATTACAAAGTTTTGCATATTTCTCATTTGGAATTTTAGGGTAGATTGTTATTATATTGATAATTTTTTATTCAACTTGAATGAAAAATAGGCAAATATTTGTTGGCATTAGGATTGATATAAAAATGGATCTTTAATGATATAAAAGACAGAAAGGTGATTTCATGAGTAGTTTTAGTCGCTATTAGAATTGCAGTTAAAAGATGGTCGTTTTACCAACAATTAATGGCTTTTTACCGGCAATAATAAAGGCTGCTGAATATACAGTGTACCACATTTCTTAGGCAGTTTTAGTGGCTATAGTAATTGCCGTTAAAGGTAATTGACTTTTAGCGGCAATAATTGATGTCTTTACTAGCATTAGTTAGAATTGCCGCTAAAACCTTTAGCGACGCTTGATTCAACAGCAAATAATCAATTGCCGATAAAGGTTTTAGCGGCAATAATTATTGCTGCTAATGGGAAAATATATTGCCGCTAAAGACCATTTTTATAGTAGTAGCTAAGCTGCCCATACATCCTTTCTTATTTTGCCCTAAAGGCTGACACTTTATTCTGTTAACGCTCACTTTTAAACTGTAATAGGACAGAATCCCTATATTGTTATTCTTTCACTTTGACCACCCAAGGGCCATTGCTAAGTTCTGATTACTAACTCCGTCTTTTGAGCCATTTTCTCTAAGGAGGACCTTATTCTGCCATATCATATGGGCTTTCCTTTATTTATCCTTTTTACTCCTAAGAAGAATTACTCTCTTTTAAGAAGATTCATAGATTTATGTATCATTGCAAGTTGTACTGGAGGTGTCTTTACCGTTAGTAGGAGAAACTCATCTCGATTTTTGGTTATTTTCGCCTCAGGATATCACGTTATGTCTCTAATGCATGCTCGTTTGTTGATGGCCCTGAGTTATGGGTTCAATACCTTCCTTGGCTTTCCCAACTGTTCTTAAGTGTAATCGACCTCATTCCCTCTTTCATTCTGGGTATGCGCATTATAGTACATTGATTTATTTCAACCTCTATCATCTAGGAGTTTCTCTTATATACCTTGGCCTTAAGTTCCAATATGGGTTTTACACTTGGTCCCTTATTCAGCCAACAAATCAACCGGTGACTATTAACGTATTACTCATTAGATATATATACTTATACTTAAACCACGGTATTGGGAGTAATTTCTCCTGTTTCACCTCTTAGGTAACATCTCTTAACAATATACTTTTAGCAATCCTGTCATTATATATCCTTATGGGATCTTGGGACTTTTAACTGCTCGCCATTACCCTCCTTACCTTCAGATCCACTTTCTCTCTATCAGTACCAATCCTAAGTACTTATGTAGTTGCTTACGTTCCTTTCTAGGTTTCCCAGCCCCTTGATTGATTCACTTCGTGTTATCCCCTTTTTGTCATTATTTTCTATCTAAATTATTTCTCGAGAGTTGTGATCACTTACTGGTGAGGTTAAAACTTCAGGCTCTTAGACCATTCCATACTGTAAAATCTTGTATCGACGGACGACTCTTCCGACCTCATGGCTAGCCTTCTTCCAGGTTCTATATGTATCATTTTCCGTCTTAACTCAATTTACTCCTTTCATTCACTATTTCTGAATACCCCCTTGGGCTTATATACGTTTGTCTTTGCTTACTGTCCATGCTCCTCTTTTCTGAGCCTTATATATCTGGTGGCTTTTACCGTTGCTTAATTCCTTTAACCAAGAAGTTGCTACCGTTCCTTTCTTAGCATAAATACCTACATATCATTTTATAGTCATTGCACATTCGTCAATTTGAATAACACTATCTGGTTTATATTGAAACTTCTTCATCTTAACCTTCTTGTCTTCTTATTAAACCTATCACGAGAGTTCTTCATCGATCCATTCACCGTATTATCTTTCCTATAGGAGGAGGACCACTCTCTACACTCAGAGATTTTCGTCATGAAAAGTCATATTGTCGTCTCAACTCTTTCCATACTTCTGCGAGGTTTTAATAATTTACTATTTACTCATACACAATTTTCTCTTACTAGGGATTACTAAACCATTTACACGGATAGAACTTCATATGTTTGTAACTGGCATTCTCAGTCTCAATAGACGCTTTATCTTCTAGTTAAAACATTTAATCTTTAGGGCTTCTTTCTTGATGACCTATAAGGATTACCCCTTCCCTTTGCAATTTATTCTCTTACTGTCTGATTGCTTACCTTGTAACTTCTCAATGTCTTTCATTATGACAATCTTGAGAGGTTCCAACTCTTATTCCGTTCAGTCGAGGAAATTTCCCAATATCGATACTTTCTAAATTAGGGAGCTAAATCATCTGATCGGTATGTTCTGTTGACATTTGGCTGTCCTATCCTCATAGTAGATACTTAGTCTCACAACATACTCATCTTCTCAACTCAACATTTATTCCTTCTTGTCTTCTGAGTTACTTAGCGACCAACCTGTCATGTCACTATGGTATAACTCTCTACTCTTCCTCATATTTCTCACATATTCCACTTATACTTGTATCATCCCCTTGCTATCAATCCCACTTCTTACCTTAATCAAGGTATTTGTAACAAAATGCCATTTCTCTTTTAACTCATCTTTCTTTAATCGGCCTTATCTTTAAGGCACTTACTATTTTTCGCTTTGCTTTTAAGCACAAGCCTCTCTGAGGGAGAACATTTGTCGTGCATGCTAAGATTCCAATACTTGGCCTCTAATTATTCAAGATCTTCAAAGGTCATATCTAACTAACAATTCCTGAGCACATCATATATATATCCAAATCTTTTAAAAGGGGGGTGCCTTTAATGTAATTGTGCCATTCTCCAGTACTGCCCATGCTTAGATTATTCTAAACTTTACTAATTCCAGAGATCCACTTCTTTCTAAGACTCCGTTTATCGACGTCGGTAAATCACAAGCTGGAGTAGACATTTCTCATTATAGTTTTACCACTACTGACGACAAGATGGCCAATACTTACATCATTTTAACTGAATATCAATCTCCTTACAATCCCCTGCAGGTACTCTGTACTTTATTTACTTTACTCCTTTTGTATCCCAAAACCAACACTTCACCTTTCTAGGCTTTCATTAGCTCTTCTGCATATGAGTGAGACAAATGCTCACACTATGAAACTTTAACATAATACTTGCACTTTTGGCGTACCAATAGTCTGGTAGGGGCCTCTCATTTACTGGCTACAATTGTGAACTAATCGAAGTCTTTCTGTTAGTCGGCCTTACTGGAATAGTAAAGCACGAATTAGACTTGAATTCTTAAAACTCAGCTTTACTGCATGATCTACGGGATGAAAGAATGGAAACCATCCCTAAATGTCTTGTAGCCTCATGTTCATAAGTATGGTGCACAACATACCCATAAATAAGACTCTACTAGACACAACTTGTAGACTTCCTAGGACAGACCTGCTCTAATATTAAGTTTGTCATACCCCGACCTTGGGAGTGGGGGAGGGGTGGCCAGCACCCGGTACCATAAGGACCAAGCATACCAACTGCAATACCTGAACCACATGACACAAATCCTGGGCCGATAAGGCCTCCACATGATAATAATTAGACAGAAAGCAGCAATAACCTGCACGTTGAAAAGGCCCAACACAATATATATACATATACATAAACTGAGGCTGACAAGGCTGTCATGAGTATACCAACATCTGACAAGGGCCAACAAGGCCACACAAAACATATGTCTAACAACCTTTAGTCTGCAATACTCTACAAGTACTAACATGTGTCATCAAGTTAGGACAAGGCCCCGACATACCTAAAATAACCATATACATATACAATAGCACCTACCGACGCTATATGGAAACTCTGGAGAAGTGGAGTGCGATAACCAACAACTGGAAGATGATACCTTACTATGGAGGTCACTCGGTCTGTCTATCTGTACCTATGAGCATGAAACACAACACCCAAAAATGGGACATCAGTATGAAAGATATACTAAATATGTAAGTCAGGCAAAACATATAAATGAGGAATGTAATACAAGGGAAGAGTACAGAGTCAACCTGAAACTCAGAAAAGCCTCTGAGGGCATACAACTGTCATAACCATGAATATATGCATGTACAAAAAATTGGCTCACTCTATAGGGCCATTTTATCATAAACTGCCCGACCATATAGGACGTGGTAATATCTGCCTAACTGATCAATTGTATGCACATATAAGTGCCTACCCGATCGACTATAGCGCGACACGGTAAGAAAATAGATACATATATATAAGTGCAATATAAGACAGACATTAAAGGACACCATGAACGGAGTCAGAGTGACCTATGATCATTATCCTCCGACTATCATTATGGAATCATATACAACGAACGTTACAATCCAACCATAGTTCTCTAAATAAATCGTATCACAAGGGATATCATAAGATGTGAATAAGAGTTTCGACAATGAACATACTAGAATTATAAGCAATAATGAAAGGAAAACACAAGACAACTAAGCTACCAAGAATGGAATAATTTGATGATATTTTTCATTTTACTTTTGGTCTAAAATAAGATCATGCCAAATAAGGAAAAATCTTTACATACCTTGTGTCGATAGCTCACAAGTCCTTGAATGCTTTATGAATGACAATATATATTATACGAATGATTCATATCAATAGCAACTTAACAAACTATAAGTCATTTCATTTAGACATTTTGTCGAACACTTCATGTGCGTAGAACTTCCATAGTCTTTAACAATGGTAACTAAATCAACAAGACAATTTTTTCAACTCTACTTGACTTCCGTATCTTCCTTATGCAATAACTACCAATATCCGTCAATTCAACATCAATAACTAGCTCCAATTGAGCATCTCAACATTAATACATACAAGTCTAAGTTCCTTCAATAGTTGAGCTACAAGCTCTTAACAAAACTCACCATAACTAGTATGCACTCAAACACAAGGAGAAGGACATGAAGCTTACCTCAAGGATCAAAATCAGTCCTCTAGCACAAATCTCCACCAACCAAGTCTTCAACTCAACACAAGAGAGAGATGAGAAGTAGTAGATTATCATCACGAACTTGCCGGTGAAAGATCAACATTGATTACTTTCGAACTTGTCTTGGGTGATTAAGAAATAATTAGAGAACCTCAAGAATTTTTTGGAGGCTGCTTAGGGTTGAAGTAGGTAATAAAATAAGGTTTTGGTCAAGCTAGGGTCTTAAATTAAAGTCCACAGCTTTACTTTTAGCACACTAGCTCGCTGAGCAAAGCCCAAAGTGAGATACCAACTCGCTCGGTGAGCTCCCTTAGCTGCTTGCCCGATAGCCTGCTCAGTCTGACAAAAATGTGAATATCTCTCAAATTCGACATCGTATCGACAAACTATTTAACGATCTGGATCTAGACTCATAGAACTTCAATTTCATGGGTGGATCACCTTCTAATTCTTAGTAGATTGAGATAAAAATGCTATGACATATGACCTAAATTTTAGCGAACTTCTTAGCGTAACTTATTTCATTCAATCTGCAAACTTTTCCGAAACATACTTAGCACTTGATTATTTCCTTTATAACCTAAAAATAATCCATCCCTTGAATGTATGTCAATTAGCTTAGACAAATCCAACATACAAAAGTACGGGATGTAACAGACAGTTTGATGATGCCAAGTTATGCAAAATTCAGGACAAAGTGTTAAAAGTAAAGGCAAGGGAAGCAATTTTTAATGATAAGGGAATGTTGAGGATCAAGGGTCGCATATGTGTTCCCAAAATGTGGGATTTGACTAGATTAATCATGGATGAGGCTCACAGTTCGAGATACTTTATTCATCTGGGATATATAAAGATGTACCGAGATTTAAAATAACATTATTAGTGGTGTAGCATGAAGAGGGACATTTCGGAAGTTGTGTCGCTATGTTTGAATTGTCAACAAGTGAAGTATGAGCACCAAATCCTGGTGGGCTCACTCAGAGGATGCTTATACCTGACTAGAAATCAGAGCGGATTGCTATAAATTTTATGGTAGGGTTACCACAAACCTTGGGAAACTTTGATGCCACTTGGGTGATTGTGGATCGATTAACGAAGTCGGCATTGTACCGGTTCAGACTACCTACAATTCGGATAAGTTGGTTAGGATCTACATCCGAGAGATAGTTCAATTGCATAGAGTGCCTATTTCTATCATTTTAGATCGAGGAACGCAATTTACATCCCACTTCTGGAGATTTATGCATAAAGAGTTGGGTACTCGAGTGAAGCTTAGTAAAACATTTCACCCTTAGATAGATGGTCAGACTGAGCATACTATTTAGGTCCTTGAGTATATGTTGCGGGCCTATCTGTTTGATTTTGGTGGTCATTGGGATCAGTTCTTGCCTTTGCCTGAGTTTACTTACAATAATAGTTACCATTCGAGCATTGAGATGATGTCCTTTGAGGCATTGTATGGTAGGAAATGTCGTTCTTCTATTGGTTGATTTGATGTATTCGAGGTTAGGCCTTGGGGTACAGACTTGTTGCAAGATTCTTTGGACAAGGTCAGGTTGATTCAGGAGAGACTTCTCACAACTCAGAGCAGGCAAAAGAGTTATGCAGATCGTAAGGTTCATCACTTGGAGTTCATGGTTAATGAGAGGGTTTTGTTAAAGGTTTCACCCATGAAGGGTATAATGAGGTTTGGAAACAAGGGCAAGTTGAGCCCTAGGTATGTTGGCCCATTCGAGATTGTTCAGTGAATTGGTAAGGTAGCCTATGAGTTGGCTTTGCCTCCTGGTCTGTCGAGTGTTCACTACGTATTTCATATTTCCATGCTTATAAAGTACCATTCAGATGGTTATCATGTGATTCAATAGGATTCATTGTCGCTTTATCACAACTTGACTTTTCAGGAAGAGTTAGTTATCATTCTTGATAGACAGATTCGAAAGTTAAGATCTAAGAAGATTACTTCAGTAAAGGTTCAGCGGAGGCATCATCTGGTCGATGAGGCTACTTGAGAGACTGAGTCAGGCATACGGAGTAGATATCCCTAGCATTTTGGTAATTCAGGTACTTCCTTTCTCTTTTATGTTCGAGGATGAACATGTGTTTAAGTGATAGGTGATGTAACGACCCGATAGGTCATTTTGGATATTTTGTCTATTTTTCATTAAATAACCCTTCCCCTAGCTTCCTTATGTTGTATCTGACTTGCGGGGATGGGTAATGCGATGCCCAAGGCAACGGGTGGAAAATGCTGAAGAAATTTTTTGGTTTTGAAATTTGAATGTTCTAAGTTTGGAAAGTTTGACTAAGAGTTGACTTTTGAGTAAACGCGCCCGAAATCAAATTCTGATGTTCGTTAGATCCAAAATGTGAGTTTTGACTTATGTGGATGGTTGGAATGAGTTCTGAGTGATTTGGGTGAGTTTCGGGCAAAAATGTAGATTTTTGGAAGTTCTTAAGTTAAAAGAAGGATTTGGGTTGCATTAAGTCAATATTGAGGGTGAACGAATTTTTTTCAATATTCTGTTGATTTCATTAGGTTTGGAAGGTCGTTTATGTCTTAGCTGAGTCATTGGTTCGGTTCCCAAGGGATATTGGGGTAATTTTTTATGTTTGGTTAGAAATCTAGTGTATTAAAGAATTGGAGTTGACCTTAGTCAACATCAGGTCAAGACGACCTCGTATGATAGTTTCTAGTGAGCGAGCATGTTCGTTGCATGTTTTAATATTAATTTTCATATTTGGTTTGTGTCTGGCGTCCCGGATGAATCACGGGGATCGATTTAAAATTGGAAAAACACCAAAAAAATCTTGTGTACAACTACTGATGTTGTTCATCACACTCGCGATGCCATAATGCTCGATCATGAGCTACTGACCAATTGGTCATTATGGTTGTATTGTCATGGGCCGCGATCATGATGTGTAAGGTCTAGGCCAGGTCGGGTAAAGCCTGCGATTGCGAGGCTGGGACTCGCGATCATGAGAGAGGTCATGTTTAGCGAGTAAAAAAATGCCCAAAACAATCTCATTCATTTCATTCTCATATGTGGAGCTTGGGGTCTTGATTTGGAGAGCTTTTTACGGGGTCTTACAGGGAATTTCAAGGGGGTAAGTTCCCAATCCTCTTTTTTCGATTTTATCATAGATTGGTAAGGATTTCCATGTTAAAAATCAAGATTTGAAACTTGAAATTGGGATTTTAAACCGTATGATGAAAATGGAGATTCTTCAATTAATCATGGGATTGATGTTGGATTTGGTTGATATTTAGTATGTAGAATCCATGGACCAGTGGTAGACTAATTTTTTGTTTTGCCATTTAAGGCTCGGAATCATACTTTTGTACGACTTTTTGGGTCCGAAATGATCATATAGTGATATAGGTGTCTATTGAATCATGTGTTTATTTTCCATATTTGAATATATTTGGACCATTCAGAGGCTCTACAGAAGGGCAAGGCTTTATTGTGACCGTCAAACTTCTAAATAAGGCAAGTTGAGACTTATCACCTTATTTAAAGTGTTGTGGTTGGTGTTATGATCTAATTAAAAGGGTATAACATGGATAATAAAAAGGTATCAATACTTGTGAGGTAACAAGCACTTGTATTGGGTACCGGTGCCATGTTATGGGTATTTGCGCTATTTCAATTGTATAGTCTGCTCTGAATGCCATGCTTAGCACTAGTTAATAGATAGTATGATCCTATGGGTCTGTGATTGGGGTATAAAGCCTGTACATTTCTGTCTCTATGATTCTATGGCCGTCTTACATGTGATTGTGTGTTTCTCATCACTCCTAATACTCTTTATTGTTTTGTTAGTTAAAGGTCGAATCTTTATGGCCTACCTTGATTAAATTTTGAATCTTTATTGCACATCTTGGCTTCTTACTGTTGTGCATGTCATACTCATGATTTATATGGTATCTCATACATGTTATATTTGCGGATACATATGCGGGGTCTGAGGGGAAATATTTCCAGATGGAGTGATGAGTTGTATATGAGCTCGATTGGCTAAAGATAGGTAATGTGAGCCTAATATTGGCTAAGTGATATATTTGAAAGCCTAATATTGGCTAAGGAACCCGAAGAGAAATAATTCTGGGTGGTATATGGACCTCGTGAGTCCCCCATGGATCACGATCATAGTATTTGAACATGTGTGTACTAGTGATGAGAAAAAGGACTTGCATTTACTTACATTTGCATATCATAACATATAATTGATTCTTATTGGTTAACTTATCAATTTGCTTATTAAATCACATTATTATACCTATTTGAATACTTGAATGAATTCATGGACTTAGATGTTTCTTATATTAAATTTTGAATGTATGACTGTCGGTTGAATCTTTATATGAGACTATAGCAGTTAAGTGTGGAAGTGTATTCGGAAGACCAACCCTCGTCTTCGTTTTAACTAGGGTTGGCCGATGCTACTGTTGAGTACACATTGTTTTCTCGTACTCACTCTATACTTGTTACATCCTTTTATGTGCGGATTCGGTCCCTGGTACGAGTGGTGCTCGAGAGTTCCCTACCAATTTATGAGCTGTTTCAAAGGATTCAGGGTGAGCTACTGGCAGATCCGTGGCACTAGTTTCTTCTTCTTCTTCTTCTTCTTCATTTACTTGTTCATGTCTTCTTGTTTCAGACAATGTAGTAGTACTTATCTCAAACTTGTATCAGTTTCTTAGTGGTTTTTGTACTTGTGACGACAGGTTTTGGTGGTTGTAATACTTATCTCGTATTTTTATGATTATAAGGCTTATTAAAGACTTAAACATTGAATTGTTTTTTTAATTAAATGGTTTAGACGGGTTGTGGTTGGTTTACTAACTTAGTAGAAGTTAGTGCCATCACATCTTAGCAATTTGGGTCGTGACAGTTCTTCTTAATTACTCAGAATTTGTTTGAGCATGTGTCCCTGTAGTGTCCGTTGTTCCCATAATGAGTGCATAATCGATTGTATGGAATAGATACATACTTGATCCAGAGATTATATGATGTATTAGTTATTTAGAATCCCAGTCCCTATTTGTTTCTGCTATAGTTCTGATTCAGGTATTTTAGAGCTTCAGAGGACTTGTTCCATCGAAAGGCTTTCTTGACTTCTTCTGTGGCTTTATTATACTCTTCTTGGAGTGCATTGTTCTTTTTGTGTTCTGCATGTAGATCAGCTTTCACAATTCGTAGGATTTTTTTCAAGATTCTCTTGAGTATCCTAGGCCTGATCTGTGTCCTTTGTGGATGCCATCACAAGTCGTTCTTTTTCAACTTCTAATTTTGTGTTTTCCTTGTTCATTGTGAGAATCTGGTCCTTGAGGGAGTCATTCATTAGTTTTAGGTCCATTTTGTACTCTTTTAAGCTTTCGGGTTCTGTTTTAAGGATGGCATGCCTCTTTACTAACTTCTTTCTCTCAAAATGAAGGTCTTCAAAGGCACTGATGACAATAAAAGTCATACTCTGTAATGACCCGATAGGTCATTTTGAGTTCTAGATCATTTATTATCCAAATGACCCTTCTTATAGCTTTAAAATGATATTATAACTTACAAGGTTGGGTGGGACGATTCCCGAGGTAATCAGGTGAGTATTAGAGAATAAATAGTAAAATATGGAAATATTCAAGTTAAGAAATGAAAATGATTGACCAAATTAAACACTAGGAGTTAATAATGTCGAATGAGAGTTTCGTCAATTCCATGAGGTCAGAAATGTGATTTATGACTTAGTTGAGCTGTTGGTTCGGGTCCCAAGGGTTTTAGGTGTGATTTGGGTCATTGGTTGAGAAATAAGTTAAGGATTTGGAGCTTACCTCGGTCAATATCATGTCTATATGACTTATTTTGGGTGTTTTGAATGAGCGAGCAGGTCCGAAGCGTGTTTTATGATTGAAACACATATTTGGTTTGTGTCCGAGAGGTTCCGGATGAGTTTCGGGTGTTGGATCAAAATTTGTGAGACACCATAATTTTCTGGTACCTTGTGTCTGGTTTCCTTCTACGCGATCGTGTAAAAGGTCTCACGTTCGTGAAGGGTAAGGACTAAGGGACTGTGTTCGCGTGTTGGGTCTTGCATTCCCAAATAAGGAAAGGGGATCCAAGACGCGTCAAGCCAAGCCCTTTTTGCCTTTGCAATAGCTGGTCTGGGTCAAGACCGCGATCACAACTGGCCTATTGCGTACGCGTAGAAGATCGGGCCTTGCAATGATTTAAGTCCCAATTTCAAACTTGATCTTCAGAATTCCATATTTTGAGCTAGAGACCTCGATTTTGGGAGAATTTTGAAGGGATCTTCAAGATTCATCACAGGGGTATGATTCTAACCTCCCTTATTTGAATTATCTTAGATTCTTGTGGGATTTCATCGTTAAATTCATGATTGGATTGTAAATTTAAATTTTAAAGCCCTAAGTTGAAAATACGAATTTATTCAAATTTGATGTCGAATTGAAGTCAGATTTCAGTAATTTTTAGGATTTAGACTCTATAGGATATGGGTAAATATATTTTATCGTGAAACTATAGTTTTTCCCTTCGGGGATCGAGATTGCCCTACTGAGTGACGTTTTGGGTCCAGATTAGTAGTATAACAATATGAGTGTTTACGAACTCGTATGCTTACGTATGTTTCATATTTGAATAGATTGGGACCACTTGGAAGCTCTATGTCACACCCCAAACTAGGGAGTGTGGCCAGCACTCAGTGCCCTGGGCCCGAGCATACCATTCTGATGACCGGTCTTCTGTATGAGTAGAACTTCCAGTTGATAACGACGTACTGGATTATATCACAACAACAACACTGAATAGGAGGGATTAACACAACATATATACACAATAGGACCTACAAGGTCACAACATGGTTCAACAAAAACAACTTAGCCGACAAGGCTATACATCAACACTATACATACCAAAATAAGTCTGTGAGCCTCTTTGAGTAACTGAACTGACAGATGGCAGGGATAGGCCCCCGACCTACCCATACTATACATAACCCTACAAAACATACTCCATATCTGACTAGGAAGCTCCGGAAAAAATGAAACTTACTTACTGACAGTTGAACTCGACAACCCCTACTGTGGTGGCCTAGCAGAGTCTCTATAAGAACCTGCGGCATGAACACACAACGCCCCCGACAAAAGGGATGTCAGTATGAAATAATCTACTGAGTATGTAAAACATGAATGAAAATATGAATATGTAAATTGTAAGGAAAGTCATAAATTCAATATGAGGTGATAAGTTGTAAATAAAAGCATAAGAAACCTGGATGACATATGAGGCGAATAATGAAACTCTGGAACTCAAATACAACCTGTCTGGATAGGCCTTTACTGTATAAACTATCCTCGTCTTAAAGTGCGAGATGTATAACACGTCACTACCCTTAAGTATACTCTAAGGTATATGTTTGGATATGCAATGCAATGTACACACACTCTCCGGGCGAAATACCTCTACGCCTCGGTAGTCATGACCCATGGGGGACTCACGGAGTTCATGTACCCGATGTGACACGCAACCCGATGCAATATATATAAATATGTGTTACGGAACATGCACCTGATCCATTATTTTTATGTGTTACGGAACGTTCAACCTGATCCAAATGTATGATCATGATTGTATGCATGATATCAAATGCCAATGAAATAAAATATATCAACACTAATGTAAATCAGTGGTGTGGACAATAGACTAAGATAACAATGTCTCTTTGTCCTCTTTTGAAACTCGTAAACTCTTTGACTTTGCCTTGACACGACTCTTGGTCGACTCGACGATTAACTCTTTAGAATACTTATTTTCGAAGACTTATGATAAGATAAACTAGTAACCAACAACAATGATCATAAGAATAAGAATAATCAATGAATACTTCTTGACAAGAGATTTCAATATACCATAGAACAAAGCTTTTGACGTTTCTTTTCGAAAATGATAACTCTTTGGATTTCATGATTTGAAAGAAAGGGGTAGCCTTACATACCTGGTTCTTTTCGCTACAATCGTTTTACAAGTCCTCGCTCCTCTTATGAATGATCATCTATATCATACAAGGAATTAATATTAATATCAAACCCAAATTCCATATAAAACTCTACTTTGATATCTTATCGACAACCTTGAACACCTCGAATTCTTAGACTTCTTTACAAGGGATGCTTATGTAATTCAATCCCACACTTCAATCAAAAATACAATTTCTAAGAAACTCATTTAGGTGTTCTTCGACAATTTTAGTGTATATGATTTCTTAGGCTTCTCTTATACGGAAAACTTTATGTGAATCAATCTCACAATCCTTCAAACCGTACTTTCCTTAATCCATAACATACACAATCAATTCAATCATACAATTCCACTCGTACTTAGAGTAAAACAACCCAACAATTCATATTACGAAGATTTCACGAGTTTGCGAAGTTTTGATTATGAAAATCTTTTCACAACTTGTTTCAAACCAACAATTAATCATAAATATAAGTAGAGGAAGGTTAATTACACCATAATTTTCTCAAAACAGTAGGCTAGCTTGCTTCCATGATTATCCAAAATCAACTCTTCAAGGAGGCGGCAATTCTTACTATAATCACAGAGTTTCTCACGTAATTCTTGCGGATATTAGCTTTGATTTTGTATTAGGATGATAGGATATGATGGAGAGAGCTTAGGAGAAATTTGGGACCGTTTTGGGGGGGGGGGGGGAAATGAGGGTTCTAAGTCGAAGAGCCAATTTATACCCGTAACCAGATTTGCACCGCCATAAAAAGATGATTCATTTGACGGGCCGTCAAATCTGCCGTCAACTTTTGGACGGTCTGTCAAATATTCCGTATTTTTCAGATTGATGAACTGTAAGTTGTATTGGAAAGTAGACTCTCTAAAATGGAATTTAGATAGGTTATGGGATCCGTAATTCCTTATATACTAGGAGATATACCCCCGACAGGTTGTGTCAAAAATCAGGTGTGGAAAGTCTGCTCGGTTTTCTCCAGATTTCAATGAACTTACCTTTTTTGATTCGTTTAGCCCCGAACTCTTACGAAACATACTTAACACTCATCCAAACCCTTGTTAACCTTGTGATGGGATATCAACCTTACTAAGCTTACGTTTGTTAACCCACAATAAAAATGTTGTCCAAAACTACGGGGTGTAACATCCTTCCCCCTTAGCAACATTTATCAATGAATGTTGGGGATATTCTTAACTCTTGAGGGTTCTAAAAATTTTGGCAGAGTTTTCTTTGTAAATAGGACTATCCAAAACCTACTAAACAGTCCAAACATATATCCAATGACACACATGGAAACTTAATAACAAAATAATATCAATTTAGCCTCACACGACCGCTTATACTTGTAGAAATTACAGAGAGTTCATCCATAACTTACCTTAACATCTTCTTGTTGACATCCAAGCTGCATTTGCTACATTTGCTTCAAAGCCATTGATTACACAGGGTACCTGGTAAAACTTGATAAATTGAATAGAATAGAGAAATTATATCACACAAATACTAACATGAAGCTAGAATCTGAATTATTTGAGTAGAGAGATTCTTAGGTTCCATGACTATTCTGATAGAGTTATTTTCGAACCAAAATTGTCTCAACCTGTTACTCGACCAGGTTATATTAACATTTCACCACCACTGGTACATCATCTGTCAAATATATTCTTGTCGTTATACGGCTAATCTGTCGGCTGTCGAGTCGGTCATGACTTTCGGTAGTTCGTTACTATCGAATGTCATTTTCTTGTCAGCTGCTTTCCTGTGTACTCCTTTCCAGCTGTTCGGCTGATTTTCGTTTGAAAATATTCCTTTGTAATCAACTGTTTTTTGTTAATCATTTTTTGGGCCAGAAGGCCATAATATGTTTTGGGTACTAAGACCTCTTTTGTGTGGGCTTGCCATAGTTTAAACTATGTTGGGCCATAATCTTTTTGGATCCTTAGGATCTCTTTTCCTAGGTACCACGTAGTGAAACTACATGTTCCCGGTAATAAAATCTTTTTTGTTTTTTAGGTACCACGTAAAACTACATGTTCCCTTGTGATAATCTCTTTGGGCCGTGAGGCTCCTAATCCATTTTTGGGCCGTGAGACCATAATCTGTTTGGGTCCATATGACCTCTTTTTCTTGGGTTATGCACAAATAAATTTATACATTCCCTGCCATGATAATCTGTTCGGCTTTTTTGTAGTATGAAAGACTACATCCAACCATAATCTGTCTGGGCAATTAAGCCTCTTTTATGGGTTATGCATAGATTTAATCCAAACATTCCCTGACCAGTATTCAATAGGGTTATGCAGAGTAAAACTTTACATTCCCTGCATCATAATCTTTTGGGCTTTACCGTAGTATAAAACACTACGTTGGGCCATATTCTGTTTTGAGCCATAAGCCTCTTTTAAGGTTCCAAGTAGATGAATCTACATGAATCCTATAATAATCTTTTGGGCTGTGAAGCCATAATCTGGTTTGGGCCATAAGGCCTCTTTTATGCAGATAAATCTACATTTGTACATGCAAAAGATAGTCAGTTTTTCCCTCCTTATTCAAAAGGATCAGGATAATTTTTTCAAAAATTATAATTTTCCCTCCTTATTCAAAAGGATCAGGACTTTGTTCTTTTTTTATATTCACAGTAGACGATGATGCCGTCTCTGTTCTTATCATGGGTCTTTTATTTTGTTCAATCATAGTCTTATATTGGCGAATAGTCTCCTCAGTATGGGTATGCTTTAGATTGGTAATCTTGTCCAATAATAAAGTTAATTCGGTAGTCTCTTTAATCTCTATGTCATTGTCATAATAGAGGGTCATAATTTCCTCTATGTCTCCACCTTTGGAAGATCCAATTACAGATGCTTTCCGGTTTCTCGGTATGTCCTCTATTCGTGTTTTCAATGTCAGTAGTCCAAATACTCTTTTAGCACTAAGCCAGTCTTGGAATTTGTTCAATGTACAGGGAATTTTTATGTTTAAATTCTTGTCATCCCCGCTGATTGTGCTGTTCCTTCCTGTCTTAAATATTTGACATATGACAATTGGTTTACCTTTTAAATCAGTTGAAGCGTCTAATATCTGTATTCCGTAAATCCTTTTGCCAAAGGATTCCATCATTAGCTCCGTTGATCTGGTGATAATCTGTGGTAGTCTGGTGAGGTTGCTCATCATATCATCTGTGATAATCTTGTCAATAAATCCGTATGTGAATAGTCTTTCCACAATATTCGAATTTGCTCTTTCACTGCAAATAAACCTTGGATATTTACGCAGCTTAGCACTGCGTACAATATCAGTATTAGTCTTGTAATCATAAAATTTATTAATTTTTTCATAAGCACTAATCAATTCTGGTCTATATTTCAGTGTGTCTGCCATGGATACCGCTGCTGATGTCGAGGGTATTGCTGATGGCATGGTTGCTAGTCTTGATAAGAATGGTTGAAAGGTTTTATGTGGTATTGGCTGTATAGTAGCTGGTTTTTTCTGTTGTTCTTCTTTTTGTAGGATTTTCAGTTTTGAGAAGTCTTGTATGGCTTCTGTTAGGCTTTTTATAGTCTGGGTATTCTCCTGTACTTTGGTAATCAATATTTCATTTGTCTGGATAATCTGTTGCATAGCTTTGGCTATGTATTCTTCAAATTCTTTGCTGGTTGACATCGCTATTCCTGCTAAGAATTCAATATACTTAGTCTCAGATATATGAAATTATAAATGAGTACCTTATTCATTTAATCTTCGTTGGAGTTCTTCATCTTGTTCATATTCTTGTACTTCTAATCTTGTATTTTCATTTCTCATAGCTTCATCTATGAGTCTAGCTATTTCCACTTGCTGTCAATGTATTTCATTTATTCTTTCTCTTATTTTTCCAAGTCTCTTGGTAATCTTATTATATCTATCATTGTAATAAGCACTTCCAGTTTCACTAACTGCTGAAGTAATAATCAGTTTATTCCGTGTATACCTTTCACATTGTATCTAATATTCTCTTTCTGTTATCAGTTTAATCTTTTCTCTTTCTAGTGGGTCCATTTTATTCAGAACTACTATCACTAGAATGTTGGTTTATATAACTTATTCTTTCTGATTTTCTATCAGTTTCACTGATATAAAAATCATCATAATCGTACCAATTATTATTCTTTTCTTTAATCAGTTTTAAACTCATTATAAACTGTTCTGTATTAATATACTTTATTCCTTTTTTCTTTAACTTCGGGCACTTGTTGGCGTAGTGTCCTTTTTCATTACAATTCCAACATGTACATTCTTTTACTTTTTCTTCTTTAGTTTTATTCGATTCTATAGGATTTAAATTTTTTCTAAATTTTCTTTTATTCTTAAACTTTCTTCTAGTTTCAGGGTTATTCTTATATCTTTTAAATCTTTTTCTTTTATAAGATCTATAGTAAATTTTATCTTCTTTTTCCAATCTGTTATTCTTCTTCCTATTTCATGTTCATCATAGACATTATCCAATTCTAGAAAATATCCATTATAGTTTACTCCTTGGGTCATTGATCCTACAAATTCTTTAAATTCAGCTTGCTGGCCAATGGGTATATGATCTGGTGATCTAGTTGTTCTTGTGGTAATCACCTCTAGGTTAGGGTCAACTAACTCTTCTTCAGGGTAATCATTTGCATCTTCATTTATGATATCGTCTGTTCCTACATCAGTATTCACCTGATCATGATATTCATTTTCTATATCACTATCCGGTTCTTCTTCTATTATAGCATTTACTCTTTTTTCTCCTCTTAGAGCTTTTAATATCTGATCATTTTCTCTTACCAATTCAGTATTCTCATAATTATTTTCAGAATTTTCTTCTTCTATAAATTCTACTACCTGTAATTCTTGGTTAGTCGATTTATCACTGTTACTCTCGTTATCTGAGTTTTCTTTAGATCTAGTCTCGTCGCTAGTCTTATTGCTCTCGCTTTCTTTTATCTGTTTATCACTGCTACTCTGTTTATCTGAGTATTCTTTATTCTCATCACTTTCGCTTAGTCGTATTTTCTTTTTTCCTTTTAATCTTTTTAACTGTTCTGTTAAAATACGTACCTCTTCTTTAAGCTCTAAAACTTCTTGTTTTACTTCTTTTAACTCTTTTTAGTCTCTTTTAACTCTACTCTGAGTTCTCTAATCTCTTCTTTTGCTTCTAAGTATTTGCGTTTATATTTTTTATACCAATCCTCATTATCATTTAATCTTAATTTTAAATTCTCAGCTTTTAACTCTTTTATCTGCTTATCTTGATTATATTTTATATCTAAGTATTTTTTCTTATACGTCTTGTATTTTTCATAAAATTCTCCATTATTACTCAATTTTGACTCTTGTTTATCTAATGGTAATCCTTTTTCTTGCGGTAATTCTTCTTTAATCGGTTTTGATCTCATAGGTTCATACTGATACCTTTCTCTTTCCATAATCTCTTTACCGTGTTTTTTCAAAAACGTAATCGCACTAGGTTCCATTAGAATTTCCCTTCTTTATTCAGTATAACTAATCTGTCTAAGGTTTCTGTTACATTATTTGATAATCTTGGTTTTATTCTGCTGATGTCTACCATAATCGGTATTTTACTCCTTCTCCATGCATCTATGGGTACTATTTCTGGTTTATGGGTAGTCGTTTTGGCTATAGTCTTTTCTTTACTAGTACCCGCTTCATCGTTAGTTTCTATTCTTTTTCCTTTACTCTTTTCTTCAAGTAACGTATTAAGCTTTTCTAATATTAGCTTAAACGTAGGTATTTCAGATACGTTCCATAAGTTAGTCAATTCTTCTCTAATCAGTTGTTGAGTTTTAGTCTGATTATCTTCTATTTCGTTTATTAATGATAATATACTCTTCATTTTTTTCTTTTAAAATAATCTCTTCCCATAAATTATCAATTTTTTCGTTATTATTCATCTAATATGTTTCTCCTGATAAGACCGTCTTCATGGTTTTTAATCGCTTGGTTTTAGTCTGTCTATTAATATTTTATTTATAAATCTGGTTTTTCCTTGATCAGTTATTTCTATTCCATTGTTATTAATCTTATAACTTATCATAGTTAGGAAATCACTTCCTAATAATAATTCATTAAGACTGTCGTATTCTATTACTCCAATGTTAATCTTATATTCTAAATCATGGATTTTGAATCTCAGATTTATACTCTTAGTAATTATTATTTCTCTTTCATTCTCAGGGTAATTATCAGTCTGTGGTTCTATTATATCACATTCATTTTCATTAATCTTACTTATGTGTATAAAACTTCTAATTGCTCCAGTATTTATCTCTGCTATTCCATCTATTGTTATCACATTCTTAAATATAATGACTTTAATCTTTAATCTGTTGCTTTCTACATTCATTATATCCAGTATTCTAGGCTGTATTCTTGGCAAGTTATTCGTATTTAAGGATTCTCTAGTTACACTTAATCTAGATCCTTCTATTCTTGGTATTAATCTTTTTGATGGCGTAATCGTACGGGTATTAAAATCCATAAATATTTCTTCTGGTATAGTAATCTTAGAGTTTTCTTTATGCTCTATTTGTTCAAGTATTTCTTTATACATTTTTGGTACTAGGATACTCATTTCGTGTTGTTTCTTCACATGATGATTTCCTGTTAAGGCGTATATCATTTTAGTCTCTATACTTATTACCTTACTCCCTGGTGGCATGTTTATTCCATCCAATTTATAATATAACGTTAAGGCTAAATCTTTATATTCATCTTTTAACGATATACTAAAATCTGGTTGTACGGTAAATTTTAACTTTTGATATATCAAATTTCCTTTAATCACAGTTATTAACGCATCTTGTAAATTTCCTAGTATTCTGTCGTCTACTACGTAGATCTGTATAGGTGTATCAATATTCTTTTGGAAATACGCTTTTATTGTAAATTCTACTCCTCCAAAGTAAATATTTCTGTATTTCTTTGCTTCTTTAGTTGATAATTTTGCTAGTTCTCTTTTTATAACTTCGTCACTTATCAAATTAATCTTTGTTCTTCCATTTGTACTCATAGTATCAATTATATTCTCGTGTTTATGTGTTATGTATCTTATCTCTTTATTCCTTTCAAACCATTTTGTTTTAAAAATCTTTTTTACAGATAATTCTTCTTTTTCATCTTGAATTTTCTGATAAGTATCAAGTTTGAAACTTAACGTCTGGGTTGTTCCACCCTCATAAGTATTCATTTGATAGTGTGTTATTCCTGAATCTTCTATGATTTCTTTACCTTTATCCATATTTTAACAAATCAATAATTCTATATTGTTCTGTTATCCGTGGGTTGGGTTGAAGGCCACTGAGTATAGAAATAATAACAGAACATTATATCAGTTGGTTAGCAGATTAGTACATTCAAAATCCGATAATCGATAAGATGAACCGTTAAGCATAATTATCCATCTAATCCGCCCAATAAGCAACCTTAGAAACCACACTGGGAGATCACACAGTTGATAGAGGAGATACAATCCAATATGGAGGAATATTAAGCTCAAATTACACAAATATACAGGGAAGATGATCAACTATCAGATTATTTAGCCAATTATGCTATAGGAGTGACACACCTACTGCAGGTAAATAGCTTTGAACTATTGGTTAGTATCTCAATTGGCTGGCTACCTAAACTCTCACCTTATTGGTGAGGGTTCGATTCCCCATCCCATTTCCCTTCTCCTACCCCATATATAATAAAAGAAGGAAGGAGAATAATAAACATGAATAAGAGTCAGGTTCCAAACCTAAGGGGGAAAAAGGAATTTTACAAACTTAAAGGATTACTTATGCACTTCTGGGAATTGCTCTCCTCTTCTCATTTGTGTCTTTCTTAAGATATACACTTGATATACAACTTATGTATTATATATACCTAGTATATCAGATGTATATATCATTCATGTTGCTATGCCATGATTGCTTGTTGGGTTTAGCTCACTTATGTCAATTCTCCCACCTTCGTTTCATGATTATAACGACTGGGCTTGGCCTGTTTATTTTGTCCCTTCTTATTTACTTTTTGCCTGCGCATTAGTTATTGGGCTGAGTCCCCTTACCTGCTTCTTCATGTCATTATGTTTGTTTTGGGCTTGGTTGCTTTCAGTCTTTCGATTTGGGCTTTGATTTGTTATTGGATTGCCTATGTGTGTTTAATTTATTTTATATGTGATAAAGACTTAGATACTTTCTAACTGGTATTTTTTTTTCCCTCTTCTCTTTTCCACCATCGCTTATGACTAGATGGGCCCCTTGGGCTTGCCATCTTCTCCAACTAGTTGGGGTAAGGCCCAACTAATTCCTTTGATCGAGTCCATATGCATAAAGACTCAACTATGAGTGAAAATAGTTAACTGGTAGGCTTAGATAGACCCACTACCTGAAGAACTCTACTCTTTTAATTTTTATATTCGTACTATATTTATATTAATTGGATAAAACATACTTTGCATAAATTGTTGAAATCGCTTATGGTTATATCCTAGGATATGCAAACGATTCGTGCATCGTTTAGTTAGAGTCGCCACAAATGAATTTTAAAAGTTGGTTAACTTCAAACTTTAAAGAAATCGGACTGTTTTTGAACTTTAAAGAAATCAGGACAAAGGAATTTTTAAATTATTTAAACTGTTTTGGGCCTTGACCAAGTGGACTGAACAAATTTAATTGGGCCTTGTACCATTTGAAATTTGACTTCATAAGTTGTCAAGATGGATTGTTTTGAAAGTAAAAACTGATTTGAAATGAGAACTCAAAATCAAATTTTCTAATATTGTTCAAAGTTTTTGAACTGAAATGGGCCTTACAAAAGCTGATTTTATGGGCCAAACCCAACTTAAATGATTTTAAGGAAAAGAGCTAAATCTTTTCTTGGACGTGAATTGAGATATTAACTTTGGTAAATTGTGGGCTATGAGATGACTTTTGGGAATATAGCATGAAAAAAGGAAATCCATTTTTTTAATCAAAACATGTCATTTTAAATGAGTTATACTCTTTTTCTTCAATTCCAAAAGATTTTCGAAGTGTGTAATGTAATATTGGATAATTTACTAGACTAATCGTAGAGTTCTTCTCGAGTTAATTTTTGAAGTGTTCTTAGTCTAAAAGTAAATTGACTAAATTACCCTTACACAAACCATTTTAGGCGGAATTTAACTCTTTCATTTTCAGAAAGTCTGAGTTTGAAATGAAATGAAATGAATGACATGATTTTTTTGCAGGAATTTTAACACTTTGAGCAATTTATAAAGTTTAAAACATGCTATAGAATACGAAGGTCAATCGTATTCTACGAATCCTTAATAGCGGGGTGTCTAACACCTTCTCCGGAATCACCAGAACCCTTACCTCGACTCTGGTTTAGAAATGATTTTTCATTATTTTGAATAAACTCTCTCAACTCGGTTTTCCTAATTTACCTATAAATTAGGTGGCGACTCAAAAAAACATTATCCAACTTAGAGCACCAACAACCTCATATTAGTTTTTATGTCTACGCGTGAAAGTGAACCGTAACAGAAGGCAACTCCACTTGGGATAAACCTAGATTCTAACAATAATGGTTTTAATACAACATATTTTAAATGATATGAATTGCTTATGTGTTTAAATACCCGCAATTATAACTGTCATTCATAAAAATACAAATATAGAGGTAGAGGCCGCAATCATAAGGGGAAGCTATTGTTGTATATGTAAATCACGTACATGAATAGTAAATAACTATTACAGTGATCGAAAGGATAAACAACAAAGATTACAACAATAAGTTGTCAATATCTTGATCTTGAATTGGAACTTCAAATATGGATCTCGTATTCGGAAATACAAGAACATGAACTGCTACACTTGTGGCTTGTAGATCTGCTGAGAATCCGAACAGTTAGAGTCCTTTGAGATTCAGGTTCACACCTGAAACACTTAGCAACTAATTAGATAATCACAACACTACCGGCTGAGTCGAGAGATGGCTCTCTGTCTTTAAGACAAGATTGGCCCCGTATATAGGCTTTACGGAAGTGTGGACAATAGTCTCCCAAGATGAAACAACGAACTATCAAATGTGCAAAGCCTACACAAATGATCCCAGCGAAGAACACGAATAATGAAGATTGCTAAGAGAATGATTGTTTATCAAGAAAACTGATCTCTTTGTGGTGTTGTTAACTTGTAAGTATGTTCACTTGTTCATTTCTGTTCTATTCATCTATAGAATTGAGCCAAATGCCTCAATTTATAGGTGTGCAAGATGGCCTTTCAAATGCCCCATAATGGCATTCAATTGCCATGTAAAGGATGACATTTAACCCCCAAGTAATGCAGCAATATAATGGTCCAAGTAATGACCATTATTGGGTGGATTCAATACCATTGAAACCACCTCAACAACCAAAGCTTTGAGATTCCGTCGAACAGTCACTACTAATGAAGCGTCGTGGCTCTGCCACATTAGCGCCACGACGCTAATTCAGCCAGAAATTCATGATGCTCACTGCCAATCAGGCGCCGTAGCCCTTTTCCGACCCATACCATCTTACACTTCGCACAATCCTTCATTCGTTTACCAATGTGGAACATTTGTTATTTAACCAATAACTGCCCATCATCCTATGTCTCAAACATTTCACTTATGTAACAGTATCTCTTTTATTAGCAAAATTTATGATACTTGATACTAAGATTGCACGTGTGTAGAAACGATATTTTCGACGTGCGGGGCCCCAATTGTTCGAGTCATAAATAATGGGATAAAATTAATTCCACATTAGTAAATTTTCAACAATCCCCCCTTGAAAGAGACTTTGGCGTAAACACAAGGTGCCTACTTTCAGCAATCGTTCAGCGAAAAGATATTGCATCAAGAGAGGTAGCTTCCGCTTTGAACCTTCCCTAGTTGAATACCATCAGACTTACTGCGCGGTGAATGTGATGCTTGAACCTTCAATGTTTCATGTAATCCAAGACAATGGTACCAACACAATACCTCCCATTTATTCGTTTCTTCTTATTGTTCTGTCCGTTGTGGTCGTGGACACACTTGGATTCTTAAGTGCGTTTATTTGAGGCGGCCTGTCCTCGCACTTAAATAGGTGATCTCCTACAAGGTATCCTGCTATACCCCACTTCACAAGTGTTAGGAATCACTAAAACATTCCCCAACCTTAACCTCAACCGTTTGAGGATCGTCAAAGGTTTGAAAGCTTAACATTTACCCACCATGCAGGTAGCACTTTAATGTCTATCGCGGGAACAACTTTGGATTTACGTTTCTTTACAGAAATCATAATCTGAAGTGCTCTTGCTTCCACCGAAGCGCTCAACTGAACCTTTTGCAACTTAGTTTTCCCATTGAACAAAATTCCTCGGATCTCCACTCAGTATGGTTGGGTTACCACCACAAAGATTCGTATTATTTAGGTTTTAAGCCCATTCCCCTAGACAAGCATAACTCTTGATCTTCGGGTAGTACCTTAGTTAAAGGATCTGTTACATCCTTTAATTAGTAATCAAGGAAGTAACACCCGTGGTGATCAACTGCCATACAGTCTTATGTCTCTGACAGATCCGACAGATATGTCTAGACGCCGTCATCCGTGCCCTTCCTGAAGCCAACCGGCTAGCCACATTGTATAACTACTGAAGGCACGGGTTTCTCCCAATAAAGGACGTCTTCCAAGAAGTTACTCAACTTCTTTCATGCTTTGTTTAACGCGATAAACTCTGATTCCATCATACATCAGCCGATGCAAATTTGCTTAGAGGATTTTCCAAGACCCACCATACACATTTACTTGTGGCATTAGTGTTCTTCAAGTATGATGTCTAGTTTGCATCATTGTGTTCTCCCAAAACCGATGGACATCCAGAATATCGTAATTCGTAGATAAGCGAACATTTCAGACATCGTCATATCCAATTTAACGCCTTCTATCTATCATTTTTAGAATCACGAGTGAACCTTAATTCAACTGATGTACTTTGTAGGCCGATACCAGGTCGGTTGTAGTGTGTACAATGCATTGAACTATATGTGACCTGCGCATATCACTCCTTGTATATGGGTGCACCATGATTCCAATCAGTTCTATGATTCATATCCATTAATGGCTTCAACGAGACTGTCAACTAACTCACAAATGAGTTTGGATTAAGACCAGTCCGTTAGATGTTTTAGAAATCTCAATTCCTTAGATGTCATCTGTGGTACCCATATCTTTCATATCGAAACTTTCTTTCAATATGACTTCCACTTTCAGACTGTTGGTTTTCCAACTGTTGGCGTTCTAACTTCAAAGTCAATGTTTCTATTGTAAGATTCATTATTTCTGTTTTATCTGAAACTTCCAGGACCAAAATGTAAACATTTTAGGGACCAAAATGAAAGTTCAGGAAGAAGCCCAACAATCAACAAACCAACTCTGATCCTCCCCTTCCAACTCTCCGGTAAGAAAGGCTGTTTCAACATTCTTGTCACGCAAGACTGCAATGGCCCTAGATGTTAAGCTATTCACAGGGGAACACATGTACAAGTAGCCGAAGCCTTATACTTGTCAGTAGATCCATCTACTTTGTACTCACTTTTGAGTATCCACTTTCATAACCCAAAAGTTCTTTTCCCAGAGGAAGGTCAACTATTACACAAGTATGGTTCTATATGATGAAATCTATTTCTCTCTTTGTAGCTTCTTTCCAAAGCAGTGCTTTTGGAGATGATAATTCTTTGTTAATTGTCCATGGTTCATTCTCAACCATACAAGCTAGAACGTCTGGAACAAGTCTTTATCCCCTCTTTGCTCCGTCTTGGTTCAACATCTAAAATCCCTGAGTTCTGTAGATCTGGAATATTAAGTTCCGGATAGTCAGCAACTTCCGAGTCCTGTAGATATAGAACGTCTAGTTCCGAACAGTCAGGCACTCGCGGGTTCTTATTAACCTCGAGCAATTACTTTTTTTTCCTTCTCAAAGAAAGTTATTCTCAAAGAATTCAACATTCTTTGACACCAAGAGGCAATAATCACTACTGTTATTTGCAGATCCAGTGGATATACAATATACAGTCTTAGGTCCAACTTAACCTGTTTCGGTATTCCAACCTCTACCAAGCCACCCCACATCACAACATTTGTAGGTGAGATCCTTTCCATGTTTCACATGGAGGGTTATCCTTATCCTTATGCGGAGTTCTTCTGAGAATCGCATTAGCGGTAAGGATTGCCTTGCCCCACATATTTTAGGCGTACAACTTTGCGCTTTGGCTAACACCGTTAGACTAAGGTGAGTAAGGAACAATCGTTTGATAAATGATGCTTCACATTCTCCTCTTCTATCACTACGAATTCCTCAATCCGTAAGCTTAGTTGATTTTCAACTTCTGCTTTGTAGCACTTATCCACCTCAACAGCTGCATCTTTGCTTTTCAACAAACAAAGGATGCAATACATTGTATCATCATCAATGAAGGTCACAAAGTACTTGTCTCCCCCATCTATTTTGTATAAACTTCAAATCACCCATGTAGGTGTGATTAAGTTCTAGAGGAGCGATGCTTCTTTCGATATTCCTTTGACAGAACTTGTCTCCCCCCTCTATTTTGTACAAACTTCAATTCACCCATGTAGGTGTGACTAAGTTCTAGAGGAGCGGTGCTTCTTTCGTTATTCCTTTGACAGAATGGAAATGTGATTTTGCCTCTTCGCCTATCTCACATTCATTTTGAGGGTTTATGTCGATAGAAGGCAACAATCTCAACTTCGTTAGCTTTTGAATGACTTTATATTTAACGTGTCTTAATCTATGATGGCATAGATGCACGGATTACAAATATATCATTCATTTAGCTATATACATACTGTACCATTCTTAGTTATTACATACATGTTGGACTAGTCTCAAACCAGCTTGACCAACAACGTCCCTTAAACCAAGTTTGGGACATGTATCACCTCCTTTTAGAGTGATCCCATTCCCTGAAGTCCTATTTTGGATAGCCTCTCCAACCCGTTCTACTTTAGAGGTGGTGTTGCTTCACATGAACAACCTCTTGCCCGTGGTTAGGGCGTAACCTGATCATATGTGATCTGGATACTTTGGCTCATTCCAGTTGCTTTGGCAGATTGAGTGTCCAATTTCTTTTCTGTCTTTCTTTTGGCCTTCAGATCATTTAAGACCTGGAAACTCTAGCCCGCCTCACTAGTTGTCCATTACTTTTCTGCCTTTCTTTTGACCTTCATATCATTTAAGACCTGGAAATTCTGGCCCACCTCACTAGGTGTCCATTACTTTTCTGCCTTTCTTCTGGCCTTCAGATCATTTAAGACCTGGAAATTTTGGCCCACTCCAGTCGCCCGTAGGCTTTGTACGACTGAGCGTCCAATATCATCCTATCAATTGATGGATCTTCTGTCAGATAGGTGACATGTTCAACGTCTTAAGATAAGCCATTATCTCTTAGTCTTCTTCCATTGTGATTGGCGCCGAGGGAAATCCCTGACGCTTACTTAAGAGTGATAACAGTTTTCGCACAGTCAGTGGATCTCTCTCATTCATATGTGCGAACATACTTTACACACTTTTAATAGTTACACCCATAAGAACGGATCTTTTAAGTTTTGTTTACAATAGTCCAATCTTTATACGGGAAGGAAGAAAATTCAATATATGTTTTTAGAGTGTAAGGAATATGAGTTTTTAATGAAAACACTTTCATATTCCCAGCCTTGCTTTACACACTTTTATTCAGATATTAACTAAACACATTATAGATAAGGAAGGATAAATTAACTTAGACCTTTTGGATTCTGGCTCACTTCAGTTAGACTGAGTGTCCACATCCTCCTTACCATAATTTGGATCCTTTTTCTGGGACATATATAGCCCTTTTGCTACATGATAGAACATTATCTTCAGCATTCTCCTCTTGTCCAAGTTGACATCCTCAGCCTGTCGTGGGCGCTTGTTTCTACCACCATCAGGAGCGGTGACATCAACTCGTCCTTGATCTTTAGCCGTACTAGCATGACTATCAGCAGTATCTTGAAGCTCAGCATCAGATCCAGAGATCCACCTTTGACGAAAACAGATTTGTAACTGTTGTCAAAGAAAGAACCAAAACTAGGACCAGATTTGAAAACACAAATTGTTGACGAGACAAGTGTGTTTGAATCATACGTAACCGTTTTCAAGAAGAAAACCACAGCCAGATTTGGGACCATATCTGTTGGCAAACATCTTTCGAGTACTAATATGTCTTAAAATTATTGGATATGTAAAACACGTACGGAAATAGTAAATAACTATTACAGTGATCGAAAGGATAAACAACAAAGATTACAACAACAAGTTGTCAATATCTTGATCTTGAATTGAAACTTCAAATATGGATCTTGTATTCGGAAATACAAGAACATGAACTGCTACACTTGTGGCTTGTAGATCTGCTGAGAATCCGAACGGTTAGAGTCCTTTGAGATTCAAGTTCACATATGAAACACTTAGCAACCAATTAGATAATCACAACACCACCGACTGTGTCGAGAGATGACTCTCTGTCTTTAAGACAAGATTGCCCCCGTATATAGGCTTTACGGAAGTATGAACAATAGTCTCTCAAGATGAAACAACAAACTATCAAATGTGCAAAGCCTACACAAATGATCCCAGCGAAGAACACGAATAATGAAGATTGCTAAGAGAAGGATTGTTTATCAGGAAAACTGATCTCTTTGTGGTGTTGTTAACTTGTAAGTATGTTCACTTGTTCATTTCTGTTCTGTTCATCTATAGAATTGAGCCAAAGGCCTCAATTTATAAGTGTGCAAGATGGCCTTTCAAATGCCCCATAATGGCATTCAATTGCCATGTAATGGATGACATTTAACCCCAAAGTAATGCAACAACATAATGGTCCAAGTAATGACCATTATTGGATGGATTCAATGCCATTGAAACCACCTCAACAACCAAACTTTTGGGATTCCGTCGAGCAGTCACTGCCAATGAAGCGCCGCGACTCTGCCACATTAGCGCCGCAGCTCTAATTCAGCCAGAAACTCACAATGCTCACTGCCAATCAGGCACCGCGGCCCAGTCCGGGAGGCGCCGCGACCCTTCTCGGTTCCGCAACCCTTTTCTGACTATACCATCTTACACTTCGCACAATCCTTCTTTCGTTTACCAACGTGGAACACCTGTTATTTAATCAATAACCGTTCATTATTCTATTTCTCAAACATTTCACTTACGTACCAATATCTCTTTCATTAACGAAATTTACGATACTTGACACTAAGATTGCACGTGTGTGGAAACGACATTTCCAACGTGCAGGGCCTCAATTGTTCGAGTTAATGGGATAAACTTAATTCTATATTAGTAAATTTCCAACCGCTATGAGATGCTTTAAACTTTAAAGCAGCTAACTTGACACAAAGTGATGATTGAAACAAATTCAGTGGTGCTGAAGCAGATGATACAGAAGTAGAGGAAACCACACAGTTGATAGATGAGATACAGTCCAATATGGAGGAATATTAAGCTCAAATACAGAAATATACAGGGAAGGCGGTCAACTATTAGATTATTTAGCCAATTATATTCTAGAAGTCACAGGTCTACTGCAGGTGATGGCTTTGAGCTACCGATCCAAGGAAGGAGAATAATAAACACAGATAAGAGTTGGGTTCCATACCTGAGGATTAATACCATAAGAATTATGCGATGATCAGATTTTTCCATAGTTACAAATAGATTAGTCTTTCAATAATTAGGAGCTTATTTCCAACATGTTTATTTTCTAGCCTTTTGTTGTGATTGGACTTGTTTTGATTATTAATAAAACATTCTATTAGGCCAAAAGCTAACAGAATATAATTTGCCAAAAAAAAAAGAAAGAATATCACAAACTTAAAAGGACTCCGTGTAATATTTTAGTCATCACTAAACCCATAAAACTGGAGCGTCCTCGGTGGAACACTGGAGTACCATTCATACCCTTATCATCTCCTCTTTCCGCCATGGCATGTTGTTCTGTTTCCTCAATATACCAAACTAACCCTTCACTCGAACTTTCTCGAAGACCCACCACTACTCCACCTTTATCTCTTCCTTTCCTCAATGAAAAATCACATTTTCATGTTCGTATCAGACATGGTGTGTCTCCTTTTTTAGCTTCTGCTGTCGTAACTCCAAATTCTTCGGTGCTTAGTGAAGAAGCGTTTAAGGGTATTGGGAAGGACTCTTTTAATGTTAGCCAAACTGAATATGATGAGTCTGAGGTTGAGGATGAACTTGCTATTTCTAAACTTGGTTTACCTAACAGACTTGTTGAGGCTCTTGACAAGCGTGGAATTACTCAACTTTTCCCAATTCAGGTTCCAGATTTTTTTTCTATTCATTTTTATCAATTTTATTGTTGTTCAGTTGTTTAGTGCGATTTTGTTACTCCCTTCGTCCTAAAAAGATTGTTCTAGTTTGACTGTTTGACTTGCCACGGAGGGTAAGAAATAAAGGAAAAACTTTTGAAATGTGTGGTCCAAATAAGTCTTAGATAATTGTACGCTCATAAAGTAAAATTGTTTTTAAATATAGAATTGTGTCAATCTTTTTGAGACAAACTAATAAGGAAAGTAGTGTTGGAAATTTACTAATGTAGAATTAAGTATATCCCATCATTTATGACTTAAACAATTGGGGCTCCGCACGTCGGAAACGTCGTTTCCACACACGTGCACACGTAGTGCCAAGTATCGCAAATTTCATTAGTGAAAGAGATATTGGTACGTATGTAATACGTTTGGGACATAGAATGATGGACGGTTATTGACCAAATGACAAAGTATTCCACGTTGGTAAACGAAGGAAGAAGTGTAAGATGAAACGAGTCGGAAATCGCCACGGAGCCGTGAATGGCCGCGGCGCCATACCGTCGGAGCCGCGGCGCTAATTGGTTGGCTAGTCACTGGAGCCGCGACGCTAATTCATAGAGCCGCGACGCTTCGGAGGCAGAATGCTGCGACGGAAAGTTGAAAAGTTCTGACCTTTGGGCTGGTTTTGGAGCATTGATTCTCCATTACTTGGCACATGAATTCAACCATTATTTGGCTGAATGTAACCCCTCTCAATAAGTGCCATTACATGGCTATTGAAGGCCATTAGTTGGCTAGTTGAGGGGTCTTCTCCTTACACTATAAATTGAGGCATTTGGCTCAATTGAAGAACACTACACAACACTTAGAAAATACTCCAGAATTTTCTGAATTCATCTTCTTCCTCTCTAGCAAAGTTACTATACTCAAAGTTCTTCAAGAGTAACATTTGAGTTTCCTTTGCTCAATTGTTAAGTTGCTGTTGTATCTTGGGAGACTATTGCCCGACAACGTAAAAGGAGATATACGGGACAATCTTGTCTTAAAGACAGAGTATCATCACTCGACTCGGTAAATCACACAAGCAGTTTGTTAAGTTCTTGATTTACAATTTATTGTAATATTTAGTTTATCCTTTCTTACCATTGTAATAGTTACTTACTTTCCGTTCCCTGCAACAATTGTATCCCAACAAGTAGGACAATCGTTTTGGGACGGAGGGAGTATAATATAGCTAATTTTATGCCAAATTGGTTTGTTTGATATCCTAATGGTTTTAAATGCTAGCTTGTATTTCATAAGGGGCTGGACCGTGTTCGAACACACCTTACACTGTCTTTCCCTTACATTTTTGCATAGAGGCTCTTTGAACTTGGGACCTATATGTCACTAATGAGCAACACTACCATTGCAATATTGCACTAAGGCTCGCCCTCAGATTTGTGAGTGTAATTGTACCATCTGCAAAAGTAGTAGGCCAACAATTTAGAATCTGCATTTAACTGTATTTAGTGGCAGGGTGGGCTAGCTCTAGCTCCGTCGCGATTGTATAGTTGCTCATTTGGTCACAGGTTCGAGGTGTGGGAACAACTTTTTTGCAGAACCCATTCTCTCCCTAGCACTCGTTTTTGGGGTAAAGCCCTTTATTTAATTGAAGTATAGCTAACTACCCACGTAACATCTGTAGCATGCATAAAGATTATCATGAGATGCTAGTATTCACTAAGTCATTACACTTGCGAAATGGGTGCTTTTATATTAACTTTATCGCTTCATGATTTGGTGTACATGTTTGATCCGGTGGACTATTTTCTGTGATATATTCCCGTGGTTTATGTAGGTTATTGGAATTAAGGTGATTCTGAATGCAAGTAAGCCTTTTTCAGTGCAAATATAAATATATTATCCTAAATCACGTGTCCTTACTATGTAGAGAGCTGTTTTAGTGCCGGCACTGGACGGTCGGGATATAATTGCTCGTGCAAAGACAGGGACAGGGAAGACACTTGCCTTTGGTATTCCCGTATTGAAAAATCTTAGTATGGATGAAGAAATGAGAAATACTCAGAGGTATAGGTTTTATCACGATGGTTAGAGTTTTTGTTAGTCTAATTATTGACTAGTATGCTAATTTTCTCTTTTCAATTTCTAGACGGGGACGGCTTCCCAAAGTTTTGGTACTTGCACCTACTCGAGAGTTGGCCAACCAAGTAGAGAAGGAAATGAGAGAGTCGGCACCATACTTGAACACTGTCTGCATATATGGAGGCGTTTCTTATGCTACACAGCAAAATGCACTTTCCCGTGGGGTTGATGTTGTTGTTGGAACTCCAGGTAGAATTATTGACCTGATAAACAATAACAGCTTGAAACTGGGGGAGGTGGAATATTTGGTCCTCGATGAGGCTGATCAAATGCTCGCAGTTGGATTTGAGGAAGATGTGGAAGTTATTTTGGAAACACTTCCACCACAGAGGCAGAGCATGCTTTTCTCCGCCACCATGCCTGGCTGGGTAAAGAAGCTGGCTAGGAAGTATTTGAACAATCCTTTGACAATTGACTTGGTAAGTGTTCGTTCTCGTTCTTTCTCAGCGTTATGTATCATCGTCCTTCTTGATCATGAAATCTCCTTTTAATAACAAATGCCGTTGTTTTCTGATGAGAAGTGCAAATCTTCAGTAAATTTCCTTACTTCTCCAAAGAAGTTATGGATAATTGGTTTTAATTGTGCTCATGTAGGTGGTTGTCTTACCTCTTGTTCTTTCCCTTCATTTCAAATATTCATTTAGGTTGGTGATCAAGAGGAAAAGCTGGCAGAGGGGATCAAGCTTTATGCTCTATCAACTACAACAACATCAAAACGATCCATACTCGGTGATCTTGTTACAGTATGAATTAACACTATTTTCATAGCTATTCTTCACTGATGCAGAGTTCAGAGTGTCATTTTGCAATCATTGTGCGAAACAAATTTTCAATAGTATTCAAGCATTCAGAGGTTTAGAGTTTTGCTTTATTCAATCTTTCAGGTTTATGCGAAGGGTGGAAAGACAATTGTTTTCACACAGACAAAGCGAGATGCTGATGAGGTCTCGATGGCATTATCAAACAGCATTTCTTCTGAGGCACTGCATGGCGACATTTCTCAACATCAGAGAGAAAGAACGCTAAATGGATTTAGGCAAGGAAAATTCACTGTGCTAGTTGCGACTGACGTTGCATCTCGTGGTCTTGATATTCCGAATGTTGACTTAGTAAGTTTAGCTATATATATATACCACCTTTACTAGTTGACTACTTTATTTTTAATTAATGATGTGGTTTATGTGATCCGAAAATTGGGATTTTGGGCGTTTATCTAGGTGAAAGGAATGCTTATGACATTGTATAGCTGAGACTCTAAATTTGAGTAACAGAATCCGTTGGCTTTGTTAGAAAGCGTGCCAGGTGTCGCAAATCGGTTGTTGCATATTTTGACTATTGCGTAATAACCTAAAGCTGTATATACTGGTGACAAGGTGGAAGAAAAATGGGTTTGATCAATCATAATACTAATGTTACTGTATTTCAAAGATATTATATAGTCAAACTTGTTATTCTCTTTCTTTCCTCTTCCTTCTCCTTTTTCTCGTCCCCTCTTAAAGTAATTGTGAATAGAATCATTACAATCATAAAATCAGTGTTAAGTCTTATTTTGGGAAAGGGGAGGGAGGGAGTTGATATTGATACTCATTATACTCCATTATTTGCTAATGACCACAATTAACTGTTTGAATCTCTTCTGCTTGAAAAGTGCTGCTTGCTGCTTAGCACTTTCACTTGGACATTGTATTCTCTGTGATTGTATGTTATGTTTATGGGCATCAGTTAACAGTAATAACCCTTTGGATCCATCCTCCCTTTTTAATTAGGTAATCCATTATGAACTACCCAATGATCCAGAGACTTTTGTTCATCGCTCTGGTCGAACGGGCCGTGCTGGAAAAGAAGGCATTGCTATTCTGATGTACACAGGAAATCAAAGGCGAACTGTCAGATCTCTCGAACGTGATGTTGGGTGCAAATTTGAATTCGTTAGTCCTCCATCTGTAAAAGAGGTTTTGGAGTCATCAGCTGAGCATGTGGTGGCTACACTTGATGGAGTTCATCCCGAATCTGTTGAGTACTTCACTCCAACTGCACAACAGTTGATGGAGCAACAAGGAGTAAATGCCCTTGCTGCTGCGCTTGCTCTTTTGGGTGGGTTTTCCAAACCGCCATCTTCTCGATCTCTAATAACTCATGAACAGGTATGACTAGTTATTGAGGTATTTATGTGTGCTGCTAAATCTTATTGGTTGCCTCTGTTATTGGGGTACTTTGTGTATTGATAAATCTTAATGGTTGCCTCCCATGTTGAGCTAATCAGCAATTAAGAAATTTCTATTGTACTTCCTCTTACCCTCCTTTCTTCACCCATTGTGCTGCCGGCTGATAGGATTCTTCTGCATGTAAGTTATAATGGCTAATTCAATGGCCAAGTGAGGTGCTGATGTGATGATAATCACCTCCATCATATATATATATATATATTGCTCCTATTTCCTTTCATCAGCTGTTTTGGCAGTGTTCCCTTGTCCTAACCCCTTCATGGGCTGTCATAGTAATTGACACTAATATCCACATCGTGGTGCAAAAATCTAGTATCATCAAGTGATATGTGCATTTGAACTGCTGCAAGCCCACTCAGCAGGCCTCGTTAGTTGGGTGAGTTCCTTGGCCTGCAAATGGGCCATGTACTTGGCCTATTCAACTGCCCAAAAGTCGTACTTAGTTTTGCCGATGATAGCTCCCCCAACTGGATTATATATGCTTCTCCTATTTTTTCCTCAAAATTTGGGCCTTTCCTCGTTTGATGATAACAATCATCGGATGCTGTCACTGAGGTCTCAAAATGCTAGTCCAAGTAATCATGATTTGAGATTTTGATCCATCTCTTTCCACTTTCTTTTATGCCTCCAGTTATAAAATATATGCCCATTGCATATTTTGTGACCAGCATATTTGCACTGCAGGGGTGGACTACATTGCAGCTGACACGTGATTCTGTAAATTCCCGAGGATTCCTGTCTGCAAGATCTGTTACTGGTTTCCTCTCTGATGTATATTCACCAGCTGCTGATGAAGTTGGCAAAATTCACCTAATTGCAGATGAAAGGGTGTGTAACCAATATGCTATGTGTTCTGCATTGCTGATGCCCCTTGGGAGATGTGGTTTCTCGTCTTCTGATCCCCTTCTGTGTCTTTGCTCTAACCAGAACAATTTCATGTATTTTGATCTCAGGTTCAGGGGGCCATATTTGATCTTCCTGAGGAGATTGCAGCAGATCTACTAAATCAGGAGTTACCACCTGGAGATACTATTTCCAAGATTACCAAGGTAAATCTGCTTCTTACAATGATACTTGTATATATTCTGTGACTTAGCCTGCACAGTTTATTTTGCTGTTAACTTTTAAATCTGAGACAGGATAGATGTAATCTTTGTAATCCTGTGTCTTGCAGTTACCTGCTTTACAAGATGATGGGCCAGCTAGTGATTTCTATGGGAAGTTTCCAAGCAGGGATACTAGGGGGACACGAGGAGGTTTAAGAGACCGCAGAGGCAGAAATTCCTGGGGTTCTTCTGGTGGTCGTTTCTCTGATAATGATGGTGATAATTGGGGGAGTGACTTTAGGCCGCGAGGTGGCCAAACAAGAAGGGGAGGAAGTGATTGGCTCATCAGTGGTGATAGGCGCTCTAGCAGGTCTTCATCTGGAGGAAGCAGAGACAGGTTTATTTCTCATCTGTATGGCGCACAATTTAATTTGATTCTTCTTCTATTATTATATATCTGATTCTCCCCTTTCTTCAACTTGCCCTCGTTTGAATTGCATCGTCAGCATAGTCATGGGACTTATAGTCCAGTTACTGTTACCTCATTAGAAAGGAAAAACAAATGCAGTTACTGCTGGAATTGTCTGTATGATGGGACAGATTATCAGCATTATATTTTTAATTGATAACATGGTCATGAAATTGGAGTAGGTCGTGACTGACACTTAGCGAGCATCTACTCTCAGTAAGCGAATCAGCGTTCATAACAACAACCTTAATCCAAATGCCAATGATAAAGTTTGACTTGATACGAGGTTTAATGAAGGTCAAAACACATCCAAGGTTCTTTCGATCTCGGACCGATCCCCTAGCTCTTCTTCAGCCGCGGGAAAGCTTTTGAAATTTGTGATTTAAAATAAGCCGTAAATATTTATGCGGTTATAATAAGAATAAAATGAGATGTTTAAAGTTAAATTGTTTTTAAAAATAGAAAAATATCATTTTTTGGAACAGACTAAGAAGAATAGTATATTACATGAATTCATACAAATAAATAATAGGTTAATTTTATGATAATTTTCCGTCAATTTTTTTGTTAAAAAATTATGGTAAAAAGGTATAAGACCTTTATTAAAAAAGATAATTACTTGGCCAATGTGATTGATGGTGACTAATGATTAATTTACATTCTAATAATAATATTTTTTTCTTTAGCCAAAAAATAATTTATTTTTTCTTCTCATAGTAAAATTTGTGTTTTATATTCTATTTATTTCTCTGACAAAGCTATCTATTCTCTAAAAAATAAGGATGATTTTTTTTCATTCTTCTCAAGTTCTCAAGCATTACATCTAACAATTTGAGACGATAAAAATTTATTCTGATATCAGGTTATCAACTTCTAGAATCAGGTTCTTATTATTCTAACTTTTGAAAAATTTTAAATATATTTTTACCTCATGATGGTATATTGATTTTTATTATTTTTCAGAACTCAAATACATCAATTATAAGCATGAATCATGTTATTCAATATGATTTTTTTTTGTTTAAAGTTTGAGGCATCTTAATAAAGTTGGTTTTAAGCCCCCAATATTCTTGAGCTGCCCTGGATGACTACATGGTTGACTCAACATGAAGTGCATTGATTCGTTCCCACTTCTACTCTGGAGTAATCATACTCTGATCTAACCCATTGGGTCTCTGATGCTCATATTTGACCTGCTAACAATTTAAGCATCGAGTAACAAAGTCTGCAACATCCCTTTTCATATTCGTCCATCAATATAATTCTCTCTAGCCTTGATACATCTTGGTGGATCTTGGATGTATCGAATACTTTGAGCTATGAGCCCCTTCATGAACCGTCTTAACTTATCAACGTCAGGAACACATAACTAGCCATTAAGTGTAGTACCCTATCATCACGAATAACAAAAGTTGCAACTTCCCCACAGTGAACCAGCTCTTTGAGACCTAGCGAATAGGGACCTCGTAGTATCTGTCCTTAATCAGCTCAACTAAGGAAGACTGGTCAATGATACACACAAGTTCCTTGCCTGGTCATCAATCTAATCTCCGGTTAGCCAAAATCTGTATCTCAATGGATAATGGTCGCACATTCGTTGTTATACGAGCCAAGCTGCCCATAAACTTCTGGCTCAAGGCATCTGCCACAACATTCATCTTTCTCGGATAATACAAGATAGTTACATCATAACTCTTAAGCAATTCAAGCCACCTTCATTATTAAATTCAGCTCCTTTTGCTTGAAGATGTACTACAAGCTATTGTAGTCGACATAAATTTCACACAGCTCATAGTTATTCTTGTGATTCTTCAGCCGTATAGAAGCATAAGCAATCTTCTTACCATTCTGCATCAATACACAACTTATGCATGAAGCATCACTGTAAACCATGAAGCCTCCTGTATGCATAAGCAAAGTCAACACTGGAGCGCTCTTGAAAGTTCGCTCACGCTCAATAGACTACCAAAACTGGTCACTCTTGTAAGTCATCCGAGTCAAAGGAATTGCTACTTGAAAACCCCTCCATAAAATGTTTGTAATACTCGACTAGAACCAGAAAACTATGCATCTCTGTTAGTATAGTAGCCTCAACCATTGTTGTACGACCACAATCTTCGTAGGATCAACCTTGACTCTATATCTAGACACAACGTCTTCCAAGAATGCCATTATGTCCAACCAAGACTCTCATATCATGAACTTGACATAAGTTCTTGTTCCCTCGGTGCCTACAACACTATCCTCAAGTAATGATCATGTTCTGCCTGGCTGCGGGAGTATCCTGGAATGTCATCAATGAAAAAAATAATAGAAGTGTAACAAATTGTTCGAACACCTCGTTCATGAGATCCATAAATGTTATCAATGAAAAAAATAATAGAAGTGTAACAAATTGTTCGAACACCTCGTTCATGAGATCCATAAATGTTATCAATGAAAAAAATAATAGAAGTGTAACAAATTGTTCGAACACCTCGTTCATGAGATCCATAAATGTTGTTAGTGCGTTAATAAGCCCAAAAAGATATTACCATGAACTCGAAATGTTTGTATCTAGTCGGAAAAGTTGTCTTGATTATGTCCTTCGTCCTTATTCTCAATTGATGATAACCCCAATCTCAAATCAGACTTTGGTGAAATAGGTCGCACCTTACAGCTAGTCAACATCATCATTGGGGCAACATATACCTATTGTTGATCATCACCTTGTGACATATACGCAGAACAAAACATGTGCACCCCGAAGTGAAACAAATTAACAAAGAGTATATTTGTTTCCTTAGCTCTTTGAACTCTGCCGGTGCCATGTGATACAGGGAATTGAAATAGACCTTTATCCTGGGTAAATGTCAATACAGAACTCAATCTCCCACATCAGAGATAACTCGGTAAGCCATCCGGAACACACTGGATACTCACGTATGACTGGTACACTGTCAAGCGTAGTACCCTCCGCTCTAGTGTTGAGAAATACAAAAATGAAGCCCAAACGATCCTTTCTAATCATTCTCTTATCTTTCATGAAAGAGATGATCTTGCTCTTAGTTGCAGCTATCTTACCTTTTTACTCAAGACACGGTTCCCTTGGAATTTCAAACCTTACAACTTTGATGTGATAGTTAAGTGTAGTAGAACATGATGCCAGCCAATACATACCCATAATATCATCAAATTCAATCATTTGTAACACAATCAAATGGACCGTGGTCCTGCCCTACCCCAAGACTTCACAATCCCGGTAAACCCGATGTACAACAATAGACTCCCCTACCCGAGTCGAAACTACGGACGACTAATCTAAGAATTCAAGATCCCTCTCTAAACAAGATGCGAAGTACAGAGACACATACAAATATGTAGATGCAGGATCTATAAATACAAATGCCTTAAAAGTGCAAACATTAAGGCATGTCACCACAACATTGGATGCCTCAACATTTTGCCTAGCCATAACATAGAAATGGGGTGGTCCCTTGAACCATGTGCACCCTGACGACCAGTACATCATGTGGCTTTAAGAGCGAGCCTAGCTGGCTGAGCTGGTGTCTAAGTACCTGAGGTCGAATACTGAGGCTATGATGAGTCTCACCAATACCCGAACGCCTCGGAATAATTTACATGGTGTCCCTGCTCTCCACAAGAATAGCAAACTCCTGAGCTCCTCTTACACCGACCAAAGTGGCTTTTGTAACAATCAACACATGTTGGTGGGGTCCATATTGGAATGACCCGCCACGTCTTTGACAGTGCGATATAGTTGTTTCTGTCAGGTGGAAGGAGTGAAGACTTCCCACTATCTAATAGCCTATTTGGCCAAACTTCTAAAATCAGCTTAGTTTGAAAAGTGCTTTTTAGAAAAGTACTTTTCAAAAAAGCACTTTTAGTGAGAGACGGTTTGTGTTTAGCCAATTAATTTAAATAGCACTTCTGAGCAACAATTAATGTTTGAGCAAGCGTTTAAAAAGTGCTTCTTAGTGTACGGAAAAACTACTTTTTTTAGCTTCTAAACAACAACTTATGCTAGTACCCAAAAGCACTTATTTTCTCCCAAAAACTTGGCCAAAACCTCAATTTTTTAAAATAAGCATTTTTTTGAGAAAAATAAGCACTTTTGGAGAAAAACAAGTTTGGTCAAAAAGGCTATAAATTTTGCACCGAGTTCTCACCATTGTTCAAACCATCATATTTTCAATTTGGGATTTTAGGGCTAAACCCATGAATTTCTAAGTCATGTTTTGAAGACTAAATCTTGTAGAAATCAATGCATATTAATCCAAAATAATATCATGGATCATACCTTCATCGATTGGGTTGAATTGGGTTGGATTCCCTATCTTGTTTCTCCTTTTCCCCCCATATTAGTTTTTTCACTGGAATAGATACTGCATCTACTGAAGCTTGGCAAGCATTTTAATTGCCCTATTTTTTCCAATTGCAGCGAGCCACAACCCAATCCTTCTTCACTTATATTATTATATGTTTTTGCTACTAAATGACATAAATAGCACTCTGTAATTTGGGTTAGACTTATTTTGGTCCGTTCATATAAAACGTTGGACATAAGTAGTCCTTTATCTTTGCACGAAGTGGACGCCCTAGGTCCAAGGTCAGAGAGAAAGCTATTCACCAACAGAAAAGCTGACAACCAATGTTAAAAGTTAACTGAGTAGGGTAACATAAAGAGTTAGAGAGTCGTTACATCTCATGATCATTGAAGAGTTCACAATTCTATTCAGAAGTGTCTCTGGTCTTATTGTCTTCAACATCTATATCAGATCTGACTATTCTTGAGGCGCCTCCAACTCTTTTTCTTCCCTCTTGGTCCTCTTGCTCATCTCCTACTCTCTCTATTCCTAGACGAAAAAGAAATTTTCAACTTTCATGAAGAGTGAATCAGCTTTCTTCCCAACAACATTATGTCACTAAGGCTTTAGCTTTACAGAGACTCGATCTGATTTCCAACTTTGACACTTGTTTTTCAGCGTCGTCACAAATTGAGGACAGCTCTGCTCTCAGTTTTTCCAGGGTCTCTTTTGCTATCACAATCACCCTTCTGATAGAAATTGCGGAAGATGATCGAAGCCATACTTTTGAGAAGTTTGACACGAGTGAATGAAGACGTTGATGTTTGGCACTGTACAGAACTCTAAGCAAGCGCCATTTCTAATCCACATCTACCCAGTGCATTTTAACAGAAAAAAAAGGCAGTCTGATTTGTTACTCGAACAATGGTAATGGATTTGTGTCCTTCAAAGTTGAGAGAACGACCCATTAATTAATTACTTGTCATTTATCTGTCAGCTGGTAAGCAATTTTTCTTGAGTTGATACTTGCAAAGGTCTTGTTTCTAGGCAAGAATCACTGTTAGCCCCTTTCCATTAGTTCCATTACTGCTGTTGGTTTTTCACGGTACTAGTTGGCTTTTCCGTCCATAAATGCTCTTTCGTTTAATTTTTTTAAAAGAAAAACCTTGGACCAAAAGTGTTCTATTTATGTCCAATGTTATATGTAAAGGACCAAAATAACTCTCCCCTATACTTGGGGACTATTTACGTTTTTTTCTCTTACATTCATTGTCTATAACATGATAAGTTTTGGTTTCTATTGCAGAAGCTTTGGTGGTGCATGTTTCAATTGTGGGCGCAGTGGTCACCGAGCATCCGAATGCCCTAACAAAAGGGAGTACTAGGTCTATAGGTTGCCCCATCGTCCTTCCTGCAGTTCTGCCATCCCTGAACATCTCATGCACTAAGCACTGAAGATAAAGGAGTATAGCTGATGCAGCATTTCATATGAGCAACAGCGAGATCCTAAAACTATTCCCTCCAGCACCATCTCCTCAAAGCTTCACATGGGCTTCTACTGATGATTAATTTTTTGTCACGCTGATTGATTCTCTGTTTCTCAAACATGTATTTTTGGTAATCAGTTCAAGTTACTTTCTCCCAGTGGTTAATGGTTTATTGATGTTGTAGGTGAAGTGAGGGTAAGATATACAGTAGAAATGTGTCGGACTACAGAGATGCAGCTTTCGGTCAAAGCATCCTTAGGTGGGCTTGTCGAATGTGCTCCATTGTTGTAAGCAAGGTTCATTTTAGTAGGTGTAATACTTGTGGTAGTGAATAACAAACAGTCACCAGTAAATTCTGCATCCTCACTGTCTTCAGCAGCCTTTAGAACTGCAAAAGATTGATAAATGCCTTTATCCAGTTAACAATATGGAAGTGACAATAGTAAAGTGCCTCTGGAGAACTTTATTTTATTATAACTAGTCTCTCGGCACGTCCATTGCGAGTGTATATCGAGTCATGTAGTATACAGTTTTGTAAATTACAATACTATTACAAAAAAAGATTTGACTTTTTGAAAATATAAGTACTTTTGTCCAAAATTACCTTTGATTAAAAAGAGAATAACTCATAAAAAGGAAATAAGCTTAAATTACTTGTCAAGATCTACCAACTATTAATAATAGTTATTTTTCACTTTAAACATGCAAGTTATTTGTATTTTTGTTTAATTATGATATTTATTATAGAAGAATTTATCGTTTTTATTTTAGTTAGTTTGTTTGACCTTTTGCTTCAAAATCATCTTAAATTTTCTTATTTGATGAAGTTTCATTTGTGTAGTATTTTCACTATGTAAGTTGTTTAAATATTTCTAGCGAAATAGGGATGACAACATTACATGTAAGAGTTTTGAAAAATAAAACATTCTACAAAATAAGTAAAAAATTTAGTATTTGTTCCTTGTCTTAGTGTTTGTTCCTTATCATCCTTTGCAATGTTCACCCATTTTCAACAAAAACGAATACTCCCTCCATCTCAATTTATATGAGGGTTATCAGTTGTGAGAGTCAAATAACTTTGTGCTTAACTAAATTTCAAATATAGATTTTTTGAGTATTTTATAATAAAATTTACATATTTGAAAACGACATAAAAAGTATTATAAAAGAAAGAGCTGAGAGAAAATTATAGTAAAAGAAAGAGTTGTTTGACTCCTCAATATAATCAACCTTCATGTAAATTGAATTGGGACAAAGTGAGTATTCATTATGATAATAGAAAACAACAACGTAACCAATATAATTTCTTTTTATACGTCATAAAAGGTTATTGACAAATTATGAAGGGATGTTTTGTGCAGCCTCGAATTTCCCCCCTAATTTAAACAAGTTTAGGAAGTTAATCTATGTGACTTTGACTTTGAAGTACGTGCGGGCCACGTAATGGTAATGGGGTTACTGGGATACCTGGACATGAATGCAATAAGGTTGGAGTCTCTAAATTGAATGACCAAAGCCATACCTTATGAAAATTGTACTTAGGATGAAGCTTGAAATAATTGAAGCACCTGTAGCCTCCATCATGGCTATGTTTGGATTCGTACCCAATTCCAGAGAGAAAAGGTTGGAGGAGCCTCAGCCATCGGTTAGCACGTTTGGATTCATAGCCTCCATGCATAGCCATTGATGGATCCGTAGCGACGAATGGGTAGTTATCAACCCAGATCTATAAATACATGTGAGGTCGGAAAAGACATATTTGTCTCCGTCATATAAAAATTATCTCCATCATATCAAATCATACTTATGTAATTAAACCAAATATTATGTAATTAGGATGATTAGCATATTCTTAACCTAGATTGATTTTGTATGTGTGTATATATATTGTAATCTTGGAATGAAATGAGATATGGAAAACATTTCCTTCATGGTATCAAGAGCCAAAAACTAACCCCCCAAATTATTGCTATTTTGGCCGACCCTCCCCCCCCCCCCCCCCCCCCCCCCCCCCCCCAAACCGAATTTTTTTGTTCTCTTTCTCGGCTTTCTTCATCAACCCTAATTAGGGTTCGGGTTCTGCCAACCCTCCTAACCAACAACCCCTTCTTTTTGCTTTCTTTTCTTACCAAACCCTACACTCTCCTTTCGGTTTTTCATCCCTCTCAACACAATCAATGGCCGAACAACAAAAATTCAATCCCGCTCTTACCGTAAAACACATCAAGAACTTTATTCCAATTATTCTTGAGATGAAAAAAAAGCAATATTCTTATTGGACGGGGTTATTTAAAATCCATTGCCGAGCATACGAAGTTATAGACCATATTATTCCTCCCAAGTCTTCATCGGAGACCAAAATCTATGGTCTCGCTTAGATGCAATAGTCCTTCAATATATTTACGGCACAATCTCTAATGATCTTTTGCACACCATTTTGGAACTGGACTCTACGGTTCAACAAGCTTGGGAGCGTTTGCAAAATATCTTTCAAGATAATAAAATTTCACGGGCGGTATATCTTGAAAACCAATTCACCAATGTCAAATTGGATGATTTTTCAAACGTCTCCGCGTATTGTCAAGAGTTGAAAATGCTTGCTGATCAACTTTCAAATATTGTTGCGCCGGTGACGAATCAAATGTTAGTTCTACAATTGATTACGGTATTGAATGAACAATTTGATGGTGTTGCTACGTTCATTCAACAAAGCAATCCCTTACCACCATTCTATGAGGCTCGTTCGAGATTAATTCTTGAAGAAACCCGAGAACAAAAACAGGTGACGGGGGCGGCAACCAATGCCGACACCGCTCTTATTTCCACTAACAATTATACCGATGATTTTGGCACTCAAAAATTTGGTTCCGACGGTTGTTCGAACTGACAAAATAATGGATCAATATCGTAACAATAACAAAGGAAAAAATAATGGTGGAAAAGGATGGGGTCGGGGTGGCGGACAAGCTTCCGGTGGCAGCAACAACTGCGACCAACATGGCCAAAACAAACCCTATTGGCAGCAGCCCAACCTGCCAGCCGGCGGGAAGTGGGGGCAATGTCTACCGTAGGGCTAGCAGCCGCAACAGTGGGCTGCCCCTCCCTGCCCGTACCCCATGACTTAGTGGGCCTGACCTCCTCCAACATCTAGGCAGCCCGGGATTCTCGGTTCTCGTCCGCAGCAAGTTTTTTCAGCCATGGACCATCTTCAACAAGTTATGCTCCCACGGATATCGAGCAAGCCATGAACAACATGAATCTCTATATTTCTGATGATTCGTGGTACATGAACACGAGGGCAACATCACACATGACGACATCTCAAGGTAATCTCTCGTCTTAATTTAATATGAGCGGTAATAAAAATATTATCGTTGGCAGTGGACAGGAAATTCTAATTCGTGGTATTGGTCAATTCTCTTAGAAAAAATAAAGTTATTGATTGTAACAAACTTGTGGACTCTCATGTTTGTCAGGCTTGTGTGTTTTGGGAAGAATGTTTAATTTCCCTTCTCTTTATCTACTTCCAATACTATTATGCCGTTTGATCTCATGCATAGTGATTTGTGGACATCCCCGGTTTTAAGTTCAGCAGGTCATAAGTATTATATACTTATTTTGGATGATTATTATAATTTTCTGTGGACATTTTTCATTGGAAAAAAAATCGTAGGTCCCCACTATTTTTAAACAATTTAGTGTTTCATCCAAACCCAATTTGAGAGGTCCATTAAATGTTTTCATTGTGACAATGGAAGGGAATTCATAAATGACCAATTTAAGGAATTTTGTCACCAAAGTGGTATGTCATTGCGTCTTTCATGTCTACATACTTCTCCTCAAAATGGGAAAGCCAAAAGAAAAATTCGAACAATCAATAATTTAATTCGCACACTTCTTACGCATTCGTCCATACCACCGTCTTTTTGGTATCATGCTATTCAAATGACTACATATCTATTAAACATTCTTCCTAGCAAGCTACTCTCAAACCTATCACCAACACAAGTTTTGTACAATCACACTCCTTCTTTTACATATTTGAGGGTTTTCGGATATTTGTGCTATCCATTGTTTCCTTCCACAACAATAGACATACTTCAAGCCAGTTCCACTTTATGTGTCTTTTTGGGATACCCACAAAATCATAGGGGATATAAGTGTTATGATATGTCTAATGAAAAAATTATCGTCTCTCGTCACATTGTTTTCCATGAGTCCACATTCCCATTTTCTAATTCTCAAAAGTCGTCCGCGCCTTCATACAAATTTTTGGACGAGAGGCTACACCCATTTTTCCATTACCATATAAATTGTCCATCTTCCCAAGCCCAAGCCTCATCGGTCCCGACAGGACCGGCCCAAAACATCACTGCCCAGCAGACAGGACCGGCTTAAAACATCACTGCACAGTTATAAAATTGGACTGGGCCAGACTGAGTCAGGGAGCCCACTGCCTCCTCCTCTTCCTCTGCCTCGACCCAGTTCCGTCCTCACCACCAGTTGGCCCACATGAAGGAGTCCACGACTCCCTTCTCTACTTCACCGACCCAACATACCGGCCCACTGATACAAGCCCAGTTGGGCATCCCCTCTCGGCCCAGTCCCATTATCGAATATCCACAGCCCCAGCCACAAGTCTCGGCTCCCTCTTGGTCCATTGAAAACTATGCCATGCACGGGATTTTTCAGCCCAAGTGTCATTTTAATTTAACCTCATCAGACCAACCATCACCAATTCTGAAAAATCCAAAAGCTGCTCTATCAGACCCGAATTGGAAAGTTGCCATGTTAGACGAAATTTATGCTTTTATCAAAAATAAGATGTGGGAGTTGGTGCCCCGTCCATCTAATGTGAACATCATACGTTCTATGTGGGTTTTCTGTCATAAAAAGAATTATGATGGTTCTTTTGCGAGATACAAAACTCGTCTTGTTGGTGATGGTAGGTCTCAATAGGTTGGTGTGGATTGCGATGAAACATTCAGTCAAGTAGTTAAACCAGCAACTATCATGATCGTGCTTAGTCTGACTCTGTTAAAATTATGGTACATTCATCAGTTGGACGTCAAGAATGTGTTTCTACATGGTCACCTACAGGAAACAATTTACATGCACCAGCCTTTTGGTTTTCGAGATCCTATTCACCCTGAATATGTTTGCTTGTTGAGAAAATTATTATATGGTTTAAAACAGGCCCCTCAGGGCGTGGTATAACATGTTTGCAAGTTTTATCTCCACACTGGGGTTCTCACATAACAAGTCTGATCAGTCTTTGGTCATTTATAAGAAAGAGAATAACATGGCATATATTCTTCTCTATGTGGATGACATCATCCTCACAAAGTCATCTGAGTTACTTCGCCAGTCTATTATGTCTTTCCTTGCCTCAGAATTTGCTATGAAGGATTTGAGTCCTTTAAACTATTTTTTAGGTATTGCTGTAACTCAATATGCAGGTGGTCTATTTCATTGTCAAAAGAAATATGCTGAGGAGATCATTGACAAAGCCGGTATGTCCTCTTGCAAATCGTCACACACGCCGGTTGACACCAAGGTAAAATTGAGTAACTCTACAGGTTCTCCCTACAGTGATCCCACGCGTTACCACAGCTTAGCAGGGGCATTGCAGTATCTCACTTTCACGAGACCTGACATTTCCTATGCAGTTCAACAAGTTTGTTTACATATGCATGACCCGAAGAAAGAGCATATAGGGGCTCTCAAACGAATTTTGCGGTATGTTAAGGGTACCCTTGATTTTGGGTTGCATCTGTATCAGTCCACCATTTCTGGTGTCACATCTTATACAGATGCTGATTGGGATGGCTGTCCGGACACACGGCGTTCCACTTTCGGTTATTGTGTATTTCTAGGAGACAACCTCATTTCATGATCGTCGAAATGCCAACCGACACTATCTCGGTCAAGTGCTGAAGCAGAATATCGAGGGGTTGCTAATGTGATTTATGAATCATATTGGCTTCGAAATTTTCTTTTAGAACTTCATTGTCCAATAGAAAAAGCAACTATGGTTTATTATGATGATTTGAGTGCGATATATTTATCAGGTAACCCTGTCCAGCATCAACGCACAAAACACATAGAAATGGATATCTTATTTGTCTGTGAAAATGTTGCACGTGGACAAGTCCGTATTCTCCATGTACCGTTCCGTTATCAGATTGCAAATATTTTCACGGAAGGTCTTCCGCACGTATTGTTTGATGATTTTAGGGATAGTCTCAGCATACGAGAACCTCCCGCTAAGACTGCGGGGGCTGTTAAGATAATTATGGACTCATCACATCATACTTATCTCCATCATATCAAAATTATCTCCATCATATCAAATCATACTTATGTAATTAAATCAAATATTATGTAATAATTAGGATGATTAATATATTCTTGTCTATATATATATATATATTGTGGAATGAAATGAGATATGAAAAACATTTCCTTCGGAGAGAAAATGAATTCCCATTTTGAAGAGCAAGATTCTCTCGAGAGAAAAGCTCTCATCCAAGGTCATTAAATACACTTCAAGGTAGATTTTGTTGGTGCAATAACGATCGTATAACATCATTCAATGTTAATACTAAACTGTCCAACGGGACGAGACGTGTTAAGCGAGATGGAACGGGTGAGAAACAAACTTAACGAGATAGAGGGGGACCGAGACGTTAGTGGAAGGGATAAGGGGACGAAACACTAGTCTTGTCCATTTCACTTAGCTTACGCCACGAGACGGGGGATTTAGTGGATTCTTTTTAATTTATATTAGTCTAAATATTTAAACATTAAAAAAAATTAAAAAGATGATAGTGTGATATAAACTATATAAATTTAGTAAATAGACACAAATTTTAAATACTTCAAACATAAACGGCTAACATTGCTCAAACTTAAAATGGTTAACATTGCAAAATCAAGGGACATATACATGATTTTTCTTATTTCATAAATTTAAAGAAGAGAAACTTCAAATTCTAAGGACAATTTCCATCTGGGTGCCTATACTTCAAGTGTCTAATCAAAGAACCGATACCCCCTGACATCGGTCCAGGCTCATGCTTATATGTTTATTTACAACATATCTGCATTCTCTCAAAATAGAACCATAACGAATTTGTTTTTGATCGTCAAGAAGAGCAGAAAGATTATCCATGTAATTATTAAAAGTTGAAAGTAGAGTAGTTGAGTAGAAAATTGAGAGAGAAAATTACAGAACTGTGCAAATAAAAAATGAAGATCGTTTACAGTTAGGTCAAAAGTAACTTAATAAAATTGGGGGTTGAAATTAAGTTGAGAACAATTAATTTTGCAAGATTGAAAATAGCTAATATTTTAAAGTTATCAACGACTAGTTTTGTTTTCTTTTTAAGAAATTGTGATCCCAAAATATTTAATAAATAAAAAATTATAAAAAAAGATGATAAATATTCAAGATTATAAGTAACTAAGTAGGACAATTCTTGAGAAAATTCAAGGCTTTAAGTTTGTTAAATAGAACTTTCAAATTTTACATAAATAGTGTACGCGCTTTACCTTCTTGCATAGTTAATCAATTAATCTAGTTCTTTGAGTACTTAGGCCGTAGCCAGGTTTATTAAAATGCATGGTTAGATTAAAAGCAATTCAAAGAAATAAGCAATATCTTAAAAGAAGAAAATCGAAGGAGAACGGTTGCAAATCTGCTAGGATGGACCGGAAAATATTCAACCTATCCTCCTCCTAAAAGAAATGATCCAAGTGTGTCTGGGTTCCTAAAAAAAACTCTAATCTGATTAGAAAGGCCCAAATGAGAAGAAGCAAGAGCATGTTTGGTTGTTCTTGACATATGATTAGGAGAAAAGAGAAGAATTCCTCACTAAAGACCTATCATGGGATCTGTGATGAAAAAACATGATAATATATGACAAATAAGTATCATAGGAGTACAACAAAGGAATCAGTCCCATGTGAATATATTTACAAAGCATATATCATGCCTCTTCTGAAGAATCAACTGATTAGTCCTAAGTCCACATTAAATTAATTAACTGATGTGACACATAATACTAGGATTTACAGATTGAAAAATTGACAGCAAAGAACCAGGTTCGTGAAAATACTAAAAATGCAGGTTAATTAAAAAATAAAGATCTTATGAGCTGAAGATAGTGATCATATGATCAATAATGAATGTGTTGTTTAGAAGATGAGATCCTGCGGGATAAACATAATGGTGGTCAAGAATGGATCTACAAAAACATATGTTAATGGATTAAATCAAGAATTTCTTGCGAACCCAACTGACAAAGTGGCTATTGTATAAGAACCTAATTCTAAGAAAGATGAGTATGAATTACAACTGGTCAAAGAGAAAAATAGCAATGAAACTGGAACCTCAGCTAATGAAGGAGAAGATTATGCTTGGCAGCATAGTTGAAGACCAATCATCAGAAGAAGACATAACACATTGGGGTAAGGCATCACTTTTGAAGAAAAATGTTGAAGAAAGTTATATCTCTATTAGATTTGATGAACCAAGAAGTAAATCAAGAGAATGCTTGACACAACTATGAGTAGAAGTCATATGAGAGAAAAAGCTTGTGAGTCTAAATTGATCAAGATGAGTCAAGCTCAGACGATTTACTCAATGTTTTGGCTATGATTAAACCTGATTATGTGGGAGATCAAAGTGGTAAAAAATGTCTAACTCAATGTTATACCTTAGCTGGTGCTCGCACATGGTATGACCAAGTTAGCTTAGGTGAGATATCATGATACTGTTCATACTCTTGAAGGGAACTCAATCACATTGAGAAAATCAGTCAGAGAACCTGGTTTTTTTGACAATATGGTATGCATCTTCTTCCTAGTATTTAGTTGCATAAGCCTGTCTACAGTACTTTGTCCATTGAACCAGTCCAATAATCTACCTCTTGATAAAGTCCAGACAAATTGAGTTAGATCACATATGCCATCAACTTTGAACTGATCTTTTTGACCTTATAAATCTCCTCCTAACTTATTGCTATTGAGTCTGAAGAACACCAAACTCATTTGCAATACTTCCTCTTCATTTCTTTCAAAAACCGCTGAAATGAGTCTCCCAAGAACAAGAAATTTGAAGACATGTTGATAAAATCCTTTTTCAAAGTCAAAAAGGATAACAAGTAGTGTTTTAGGGGAAGATATAGTGAAAAAATATCAAAAGGAAGAGCATGTTGCCTGTCATAAAGATACAAAGGAGAGATTTGTGATAAAAGAAGGTGATTTTGATAAGGAACCTATTTTCTTGGATGTTGATGCTTAAGAAATTGGCAAGAGAAATACTTCAACCGAAAAATTGAGAAAAGGAGTAGACTAAGAGAGTGATGTTGAGAATCTGCTGTCGAAGCAATAAGCTACCAATACTCACCTTGACAGGAAAGTTGCCACATTAAAGCAGCAATAAAAGGAATATGGAGTATAACCTTGATATCTTTTTTATAAATAACCTTGACATTGATATTCCGTACCTTGCTATAACAGGAACAAGGTATAAATAAATTAATGTGAGAGGAAACTCCAAGCAGAGATAGATTCGTTCTCAACACAGTTCACATAAGCTAAAAATATGGATTGAAAAGTGAAGAAGAAGATGAAAAGAAAAGACCAAACTCTAGAAGTGGAGGGAATTCATCAAGGATGGGTTAAACGGGTGAGTTTCTAAAGGAAATGAGTATTTAAAATTGAAGTGTGTCATTTGATGACAGAATATACGTGTGTATATTATGTGTATATGCCGTGTATCACTCCTTACAATATTAGAGTTCTTGTACATGTGTAATTATGATAGTAGTCTTGTATTAGGAAAATATAGTAGTCCTGTATTAAAAAAAGGTAGATTTAATTACCATAATTAAATATTAATTAAATATTATATATCATGTATATATACCTTTTACATTAATGAAAATAATTAAGGGATTATTCTCTTTCATATGTTCAGCCGTACTCATAATAGGAGATGTTCACAAGTCACTATGTATGATATCAAAAGACATTAAAGTACAATTTGTGGATGCAGAAAATGGTAATTTGACATGTTTCCCCAAAACGCAAGATTCACATATAGGAGTCCTAGAAACACGGTTGCAATTAATAAAATTATTTTTCCTAAGGGAGCGTAAAACAGAGTCTCCCGGATGTCCTAATCTGGAATGCGATAAGGAAGACGAAAGAGCAACAAAAGTTGAGGGAACTGAGACTGGATTGTTGACGACGTTTGAAATAGGGTAGAGATGTCCGGTGATGTCATATCTCATTATTCGTCTCCCTGTCGTAAAATCCTTTACAGTAAAACCAAAAGGATCAAAGTCAAGGGAAACCCAATCGTCAGTGTGAAACGTCGCATGAAGATTAGATTCTTAATGAGTTTAGGGGCATAAATGACATTTTTAAGATTAGTGGTGGATGTGGTAGGGATAGGGAGGAATGACCATAACCACATATGAGAATGCCTTGTCCACTACTAATAATAATATTCTGATTTAAATTACTCAAATTAGAATAAGACGAGAAAGTACCTTGTGATGCCGTTATGTGAGATGTGACGCATGTGTTCATATGCCAATTTTCTTCTAAAGTGTTGAGTGACATTGTTCTCATAACTGCCTCAATGTCAGTCGGTGCATAAGTCGATGGCAGGGGGGGTTTCCCGATCGGAGATCCATGGATCACAGACGGTATCTCCTCATGGCCTTTCGCCTCTGGGGCTGTGTTGTGTAGGCCTGCTGTGAACGTGGGCCAAGTATGCCAGGTTGGGCCTGTAGGTTCTGAGGTGGAGTCCACGAGGATGTCGTATATGGGCAATGAGGGTAGGCCCATGACGGTAGGGCCCATGCGGCCCACGACGTTAGGCAGCCCACGGTAGAGGCTGCTGCCACTGCCGTAGTTGCTGCTGGCTATTTTCGACCGGCGGGGACTGCCCCTTCACGCCACCATTATTGCCAGAATTTATTTCGCCGCAGCCCTTGCCAGACTGCCTGCTCCGGCGGTTGTTATGGGAGGAAGTGGACTGTTGCGGATCCTCTGGCCGACGGTTCTGGTTGCCGGACAGGGAGGCTCTGCCATTGGTGGAGGGACCAATGGTGGTGGTGAGGGAGAGGGGGAGGACGAGAGAGGTCGGCGGCTAGGGTTCCGACGTGGAAAAGAGGTGGCGACCGAGAAGGTGTATCGACGACTAGGGTACGGTTTGTTGTTTTGGCTACTAATACCATAAAAGAATATGTTCCTTGATTTTATTGATGAATGATTTACAATATATATAAGGTTACACGAATACTTACTTTGATACAAACTAGGTAACTAATTAACCTAATTACAAAAGGATTATAATTCTACATAAAATAGGAGATATACATATATCGAGGTAGCGATGCACACACTAGGATTAAATCCTCCGGATGCAAATTGGTACATGGACATCGGTGCCACTTCTCATATGACGTCTGCGCCAGGTAATCTCTCATCTTATTTCAATTTGAGCAAAAATTGTGGCATTATTATTGGTAATGGTAATTCAATTCCAATTCGTGGTTATGGTCACACAAATTTATCTCCCCCAAACCCACCTTTAGTCTTGAAAATGTCCTTCATGCTCCTCAATTAATTAAAAATTTGGTGTCTGTTCAGAAATTTACAACTGATAACTGGGTTTCTGTTGACTTTAACCCTTTTGGATTTTTTGTGAAGGATTTCACGACGGAGATACCTATAATGAGCTGTAATAGTCGGGGCGAGCTATATCCCATCACCACTACCACCATCACCACTAATCCAGCCACACCGTCAACGTTTGACGTTTTAGCACCTTCCTTATGGCATGAACGTTTGGGTCATCCGGGAGCATCTGTTCTTTCTTCTCTTAAGAATAATGAGTTTATTGAGTGTAATAGTACGCGTAGTACTAATGTTTGTCCTTCTTGTCCTCTTGGGAAATATGTTAAATTACCATTTGTTGTCTCCAATTCTAGTACGTTGTTTCCATTTGATATTATTCATAGTGATTTGTGGACATCTCCCGTTTTGAGCTCTTTGGACCACCGTTATTATGTGTTATTTTTGGATGATTATTCTAATTTTTTTGTGGAATTTTCCGTTATCTAAAAAGTCTTAAGTTTATTCTACATTCCTATCGTTTAGAGCATTCATCCGTACCCAATTTGAATGGGAAATTAAAAATATTCAATGTGATAATGGAATAGAATATGATAATGGGTCCTTTAGAGAATTTTGTAACATTAATGGTATATCTTTTTGGTTTTCTTGTCCACATACATCCTCACAAAATGGAAAAGCCGAGCGAAAAATATGCATCATTAATAATATTATTCGAACATTACTAGCCCATGCTTCATTACCACCTTCATTTTGGCATCATGCATTACAAATGGCCACTTACCTTCTTAACATACTCCATAGCAAAGGATTAGCATCCAAATATCCACTCAAAATTCTTTATCACAAAGATCTGTCCTATTCTCATCTTAAGGTGTTTGGGTGTTTATGCTATCCTCACTTTCCCACCACTACAATAAACAAACTACAAGCCCGCTCTATCGCTTTTGTATTTTTGGGTTATTCATTTAATCATCATGGTTATAAGTGTTATGATTTATCCTCTAAAAAAATCAACATTAGTCGCTATGTAATTGTTGATGAAAACCAATTTCCATTTGCTAAGTTACATAATTACGTGTCTAATTCCTATAATTTTTTGGATGATGAACTCTCACTGTATGTGGTCCACCATTTGGTCCGACACCCATCTCGGGATTTGGAACAACAAACACCGGCTGGACTAGTGCCTACTGGCCCAGACCCTTCCCGTGATCATTTCCAGCCAGCAGGCCCACTGCCTCCTGGGCCATCTTCCGTCCGTCACCCGAGTCTGCCAGCAGGCCCGCTACCTGCTGGCCTAAATGTCCCACATCCAGATCCAGTTTCTCGGCCAGTAGGCCCACTGCCTGCTGGCACATCCATTTTCCCTCTCGGTCCAGCGTCTCGGCCAGCAGGCCCATTTCCTGCTGGCCTACCTCTCAACTCGAGCCTAATCCTCCCAAACCGAGCTAGTTCTGACGTCACCACACCGATCCAGGTACGATCCACTTCTATTCTGAGTCAAGGGCCCGTTACCCATAGCCAACGTGGTATTTTTAAACCAAAATGTCATTTGAATCTCAATTCTAATGTCACTACATCACCCCTACCACGTAATCCAGTGTATGGCCTTCATGACCCGAATTGGAAAATGTCCATAGATGATGAATATAATTCTCTTATTGAAAATAAGACGTGGGACTTGGTGCCCCGTCCGCCTAGTGTTAATGTGATTCATTCTATGTGAATTTTTACTCCTAAGGAAAAATCTGATGGTTGTTTTGAGAGACATAAGGCATGTCTTGTAGGTGATAGCAAAACTCAACAGGTTAGCGTGGATTGTGGAGAGACATTTAGTCCGAGGGTCAAACTGGCAACTTTTTGCATTGTTCTCAATCTCGCTCTCTCCAAAGCCTGGCCCATTTATCAGCTGGATGTGAAGAATGCATTCTTACACGGTGATCTCAAGGAAACAGTATACATATATCAACCCTTGGTTTTCAGGGACCCGATCATCCTAACCGTGTCTGTTTACTGAAGAAGTCCTTGTATGGTATAAAACAGGCCCCTCGGGCCTGATATAAAAGGTTTGCAGATTATATGTCTACTATTGAGTTTTTTCACAACAAGTCTGATAATTCTCTGTTCATCTATCATTGTGGTACTTCTCTGGCATACATTATGTTATATATGGATAATATTATATTGACTGTCTCTTCTGATAAACTACGCAAGTGTATCATATCTCTTCTCAGCTTCGAATTTGCTATGAAAGACTTGTGGCCTTTGAGTTATTTTTTGGGTATAGTTGTAACTCGTCATGCAGGTGGTCTATTTTTATCCCAGATGAAGTATTTGCTTGATATTATTGAGCGGGCTGGCATGTCATTATGTAAGTCATCTCCTACTCCGGTTGACACCAAACCGAAGCTGAGTACTAATTCTAGCACACCCTATGAAGATCCCTCCTACTATCGTAGTCTTGCGGGGGCTCTTCAGTATCTTACATTCAGGAGGTCCGATATTACTTATGCAGTGCAGCAGGTGTGTTTATTTATGCATGATCCGAGGGAAGAACACATGCACGCTCTCAAACGCATTATGTGTTACATTCAGGACACTCTTGATTATGGTTTACATTTATATCCATCCTATATATCTACTCTCATGTCTTATACAGATGCTGATTGGGGTGGATATCCAGATACCATACGCTCGACATCTAGTTATTGTATGTTTCTTGGTCGGCTAAATGCCAAGCTACTTTATCACGATCCAATGCGGAAGCCGAGTATCGAGGGGTAGCCAATGTGGTGTCTGAGTCCTGTTGGCTGCGTAACCTCCTATTAGAGCTTCACTTTCCTATTCAGAAAGCTACCTTGGTCTATTGCGATAATGTTAGTGCGGTCTATTTCTCTGAAAATCTGGTCCAACATCAGCGCACTAAACATATCGAGATGGATATTCACTTTGTTCGCAAAAAGGTAGCTCGTGGACAAGTACGTGTCTTGCATGTCCCTTCATGGTACCAAATTGCTGACATCATTACTAAGAGTCTTTCCTTAGTTCTGTTTGAAGATTTTAGGAACAGTCTCAGCGTACGACAACCGCCTGCTATGACTGCGGGGGTGTGACAGAATATACGTGTGTATATTCTGTGTATATGTCGTGTATCACTCCTTACAATAGTAGAGTTCTTGTACATGTGTAATTATGGTAGTAGTCTTGTATTAGGAAAATGTAGTAGTCTTGTATTAGGAAAAAGGTAGATTTAATTACCATAATTAAATATTATATATCATGTATCTATACCTTTTATATTAATGAAAATAATCAAGAGATTATTCTCTTTCATTTGATTCTAATCTTGTCACGTGCCACTCAGTCAAAATTAAGGAAAAGATTTGTGCCAAAATATAATGAGAGAGCTATATCTGGACAAAAAGTATAACGAGAAGGGTATATTTTGACCGAAACTCAAATGAGGGATACATTTAAACTATTTTCGAAATTATAGGGGTATATTTGTCATTTTTTCGAATAAAGAAATCCAAAACCTAGTATGTTGGCTTTCTGAAATACAGGTTGAGTGGTACTCAGTTACACCTAAAAGCATGGGTAAACAATTGAAAGTCACGCATATAATATTAAAATGTGATGGTGAATGTCTAAATTACCCTCAACCTTTTCCTTAAAAGACTTAAACCAGCCACGTTGAAAACTTTGGCTCTTCTGATATATAAAAAATAGAAAATAAAAATACATTAGATCCACAATTCATTACAACATTCTCGACTAGTATTATACTACATTAATTCAAAATATTCTTAACATAGTGTGACACTATTGACTTTGAATTAAGTGTTGGAAATTTGCCTTTGGCGGGAGTTGCGACCGACCAACTTTAACGGCTTAAACACTAGTGTTACGTATGTTGGAGAATCTGGTTCTTCACACATGCATGATCTACTAAGTACGTAGATAATCGTAGGGCCAAGAATCGTCAAATTTCGTTGAGAAATGAAAGAGATATTGGCCCACGAAGTGAGGTGTTTGAAGCATGGAAAAGTGTGGTTTGGGATCAATTCTCCCTCATCGGTGGAGGAAGAAAGATTTGTTGTGTTTATAAGACTCGAAATTGGTTTGGGGTTTGGGACTCCAAGGGGTATCCCATGTGTTTAAAGGAGGGAGGACCTAGATGTGCTTCGGTTCGAGGAAAGCCCACACGCGCACCGCCGCCGCCCGCACGTCCTGTCCGGTCCGGGTCACGGGCTGTGGGCTGTGCTTCTTCTGATATTATCTTTTTGGGCCAAAGAACTTTGCCAGATGTACAGTTTGGGCAGAGAGATCAGAAACGACACAACACTCAATTCAGCCATTTATTTTGACTGAATTACTCCTCCTATAATGGCCAATCCGTTGCTCTTTCTCACAATTTATTTTGGTGGCATTACTATCTCCATAATGACCATTACTTGGCCAGTAATGGCACTTATGGAGGCAGTTTAGCAGCCCCTCCCCCACCTATATAAACAACCCCTTGCACCATTGTTGAGCTACTCACATTACACGAAAATACACAAACAGAAACAGTTCTTCCTACAACTTCCAAGCATCATTTCATTGCTCAAAATTCTTCACGGTAGCACTTGAGTTTCCTTTGCTCAATTGTTCCATTGCTGTTTTATCTTTGGAGACAATTGTCCAGGACGTATAAAGGATACATACGGGACAATATTGTCTTAAAGACAGAGTGTCACACTCGACTCAGCATACGCAAAACATTTTCCAGTTTTCTTGTTCAACAGAATTGTAATCTCAGTTTTCTTGTTGAATTGTAATTTTTTAGTTCTTGTATTACTTTTCAGTTATTTGTAATTCCCGTTTCCTGCAGCTTTGTACCCAACATTAACTTCACATGGTTTTCTCCAAGTGCCTCATACTATTAAGAGTACCTATACTTTATGTATAGTTTCACAATTTTTTCAACGTTCAATATAGGACTTTGTTAGCACACCTATCAATCTCCCATTGAACTAAGTTTTATTTGGCCCATTACCACAATCCACACATAATTCTTGTCGAACTAAGTTTACATGGCCCATTACCACGATGACACGTCAATTTTTTAGATTCACTATGTGTTACCCACATGACTAATCATTTATGGCCACTGAAGCCCAGAACTAGCTTCTTGTGCGTGTGTGTCTTAAATCTACCTTTGACATGATAAAGTTAGTAAATCGAGCCTCACACTGTCACTCTGTCATCTCCATACTCATCTCGTCAAATAACTGACTCTGATACTAGTTATTGAGTTAAACTAGCCTAAAGATACTCTTAACATGTTGTGAGATTGCTCACTTTAGGCCAAATCCACACGATTTTCTCCAAAAGGTCTCACACCATTAAAAGTATCTCTACACCTTATATGTTGCTTCCCAATCTTTTCCATTTCCAATATAGGAATTTGTTCATACATTCAACAACCAGGTTTATATAAACTCTCGTACTTCGTAGATGGATAAACAACTTGTTCCATACCAGTAAGAATAAATATTGAAGTGCCAGTGTTGCATTTAGTTCCCCTCGAAATGACAAAATAGCAGAAGTTGAAAATTTAACGCATAGCAGGATCCATTACCTTATGGATCGATGCATAAAAGAGCTTTCACCAACTTGATCTATGATAATGCCTCACTTCTGCTTCCATCCTAGAAGAGTTTATCTAGGTGTGTTTCTCCATTTTCTTGCAAACACTAGATAGATGCTAATGCCCTCCTTCCAAGGAAGACTGTGCATCGGTATAAGAATGAAGAAGGAAGAGAATGATCTGTACACAGTAGGCATTCGTGGTTAAGCACATTGAGCTTTAAATTTTCAAGGTGAATTGCTAGTCACAAGAAAACGTGATGAATTCTAATCAATTTAGAGAAGTTTACTAGAAAAAGATGTCAAAATGTGTTCATTTACGGCATCTCCAATAGTTTTAAAATTTTCAATTTGGTCTTTAGTACCACAACCTAGAAGAATAGAGGTACTTCCGTTAGACAACTCATGTAGGACGCATCTCTGTCATCTATCCAATCCATACACCAGTCTTTGTTGTGAATAAAATGATGCAAATAGAGTAGCTTGTAGGAAATGCCCACTGTTTGTCCCAAGAGGATAGACTTCACTTGGCCATATCCAAGTTGTGGTTAACACACAAGAAATCATTTTGCTCACATAGCATAATGTTGTCTCATCAAGTTCTCTGATCCATCAGGAAGTTTATATGAACTGGTGTAGCATCAAAACTTCAAAGTTGTCTCCTCAAGACGAATACAGATATAGTTATTCACAAGTGATGACATTCTCTAGTGTTGGGGCTTTTATTGTCTTCAAGCCATTTTAACCTCTAAAACTTGCCATCTTGATAATATCTGATTAACATGAGTTCAGTTCGCAAAGATGACAATGTGCCAAGGAATCATAAATTGTTTTTGAAACAGAATCAAGTAAGCTGCATTTCCTTATCCAGCAAAGCCAATATTGTACTTATTTCCTCTGTGTGTGGATGCCACCTGTCTCCTAAAACAAACATATGAAATTCTGTTCCAACCTGAATCCAACTGCATCCAGGTCTTTTTCTAAGACCTTTTTTCTTCATAAAATCCCTCAGTTTTGAGACTTGATTCCATCTTCCAGATGTTGCATATGCATTTGAAAGTGACACATAGTGTCCTGAATTATCTGGTTCCATCTTAATTAAACAATTAGCTATATGTTCCTCGAGTTCTGTCTCTCTGAGTTCTCTACAAGCCACAAGTAGCGATTGAAAAACATTTGCATCAGGTTTGAAAGGCATACTCTGCATGAGCTGCATAGCTTCATCTAGATCACCACACCTAGAGAGAAGAGTGATCATACAACCATAATGTTCTACACTTGGCTTCATATAATACACAGAGAGCATGTCATAAAGAACATCTAACCCTTCTTTTACCAGTCCAGCATGACAACAAGAGGATAACACACTGGTGAAGGTTATGCTGTCTGGTTCCATGCCTCCCTCGGAGAGACGTTTAAACAATGCAAGTGCTTCTACAGCACAGCCATGTAAAACATAACCAGATATCATAGCATTATAAAAGGTCAACTCCTTCTCAGGAATCAAATCAAAAATACATTTTGCACAATTTAGACTTCCACATTTAGCATACATATCAACTAATGCAGTTTTCACTGGAAGAGATAACAGAATCTTTTGCCTTAAAATGTATCCATGAATGGCTCTTCCTTCGTGCAGTGATGCCATATTTGTAAAAGCTGAGAGGGCAGCAACAATACTTGCACTATTTGGTCGATACCCTGCTTGAAGCAGTTGTTTAAAATATGTAAGTGCCTCACTTTGTTGACCATTTTGAGATAGACCACGATAAGAGTAGTATAAGTAACTGTGTTAGGGTCTAAACCAACAGTTTTCATTTGTGTAAAAATGTCTATGGCCTCATTTATCTGTCCATTTCTTAAGAATCCAAGAATTACAGAATTCCAAGATATGGTATTTTGTGGTAAACCATACAACTGCATATGGTAAAATAATCTTAATGACTCGCCACTCAAACCCACTTCTGCATAAGCAGCCAATAATGTATTCCACAAGACTAGAGCTTTCTCCACAGTGTAGTCAAAAACCCGTCTTGCATCTGGGATTCTCTCACATTTAGCATACATAATTAAAATACCACTTGTTACGACTACGTCATTATCAAAATTGCTTCTGATACAAAAACAATGCCCTTTTCTGCCGAGTTTCAAATCCCTTAATTCTGTTGAGGCAGATAATATGGATGATAGTGTCACGAAGTCAAAACCTAAAACCTTTTAATCTCATCAAACGAGACAGGTCGAGAGCCTTGTCAATCTGACCAGATTGTACATAACAAGAAATTAACAAGTTCCATGTTACCACATATTTATTTCTCAATCAGCCTATCAAATATTAGCTCAGCATCATTAACCAAACCAACTTTAGCATAAAAGTTTATAAGTGAGGTCCCCAAGATGTTATCCAAATCTAATCCACTCAAAATAGATACAGCATACCTGCAAGGGTAGTCAAGTTGGTGTAGCAGTAGAGCGCGGGACCGCAAGGTCACGAGTTCGATCCCCTGCATAAACCTTCTTGGTTGAGCCTGTCACACATGGCTTGCCAAGTGTGGTTAATCGGCTGACGTGGTTTGCATACTATTGCGTCAGTCCGGGGTTATCCCATGTGCGCACTCGAGAGAGTAGCGGCTGCGGGTTCCTTCGTCAACAAAAAAAATAGATACAACATGACCTTGCTTACCTTGTTGTAGAGCACATAAATTGGCTGAAGCTGAAAGAAAACTCGACAGAGTTACACGAGTTGGTTCAATTGCTTCAGTTCTTATATCATAGAAGACTCCAGTAGCTTCCTCATTGAATCCATTTTGCATATAACTCACAATAGTTGCATTCCAGGCGACTACATTCCTTTCAACCATACAATCAAAAACCTTTCTTGCATCATCCAAAACCCCACATTTTCCATACATATCAATAAGACTTGTAGCCACAAATACACATCCTTCAAAACCTAATTTCAAGACATGTCCATGAAAACATTTCCCAAATGCAACATTATTTAAGGCACCACAATACATTTGGGAGAACAAAATTGTCGCCAAGAATTCCATTTTCTAGCATTTGAATGAATTTCCTCAAAGCTTCTTCAGACATATTATTCCTGCAATGGAGTCCAATAATTGCAGCCCAAGAAAACACATTTTGTTTCCTCAGTCTGGCAAACAAGTTGTTGGAAACATTAAACGCATCACATTTTGCATAAAAAATGACAAGCTTTGTCTCAATGTACTCATTCTTGGCAAAAAAATCACCACTCTTTAGAATCTTTGCATGAATTTGCTGACCCAATTGAAGGTGTCGCTCATAGACACAACCTTGGAGGAGTTCACCATAGAACTCAGGTACAACATGCTCCATTTCGTTGAGTAACTCCACAGCTTCCTCAAGTTTACCTTGTTTGCATAGAGACCCAAGGAGTCTGAAGTAGTGAGATTTATGGACAAGTTTTTCGTTTCTGCTGCCATCTTCTTGGTATGTTATGGAATGATGACTCTGTAGGGATTTCACAAATGATTTAGGTTTAAGAGTAGGTGTGTGAGGGTTCAAGCTGAGGTTAATCGGTAGTGAAGCCGTGCATGTAGCAGCTTAATTGTATCGTTTGAAGAAGAGTACAGTATAAGATGGGATATGGTGATCATTTTGGCCATACAAACTGCTTGGGGGTGTGTGTCGTCATTTTACCACTTACAAAAGAGTACTTACAAGTTTCTTTATTTATTACTATTATTTTTTTAAAATAAATTTTACTCTAATAGGCATTGTAATGCCTACCAGAGTTTTTTTATTGTAGACAATAGCAGAAAAGCAAAAGCATCTGTCTGTTACATTGTGTCTAAAATTAGAACTAGCTAGAATCAAAGAATTGCTTGACCGACTTACAAGTTTAGCCAAGTAAAAGTAAAATAAGTCGGTCAAGCAAATCCATTGTTTTAATTAGAACTAGCTAGAATCAAACTTGTAAGTATGTAAATTGTTCTCCATATGAGTATCCATTGTTGCTGGTGTATCCTGAGCGTAGCAAATCCAGTACTAAAAGGTGTCTTTTCTTTTCTTTTTCCCGAGAAAATTTCTCTTTGTATGTTTAGTTTCACAATTTGTTACTAGTCGAGCTAAAAGCTCACATTCTGACATGATCATAACTAGAAAAGTATGAAAATTGTTGAGAATATAATTAAATATTAAAAGTGCGTTCTATCTAACAGCTTAAGCTTTTAGATTAGATGGTCGCACACTTCAATATGGTATCAGAGCAGGCCAAAAGTCCTGGGATCGAACCTCACCACCACCTATTATCAAAAAGAATTTCCACATGCTTGGACCATGAGAAAAAATCAGGCCAACACGTGAGGGGGCGTGTTGAGAATATAATCAAATATTAAAAGTGTGTTCTATCTAACAGCTTAAACTTTTAGATCAGATGGTCGCACACTTCAATAAAAACAATAATAAATACGTAAAATTAAAGATAGGAGAAACCGATAGATGAGATAGAAGAAATATGAGATGAGAATATAAAAAAGAAGTGATCAATTCAATTAAATTTATGACTAATCAATATTGGATTAAATACCAACACCTACTAATCAAGAAACAAATATTTGAATCAACCCAATGGGAAAGGAAATTTGAACTCATATACAGGAATCTAATCCAAAATTATCCAAGTAAGAGAATCCTCCCACTACCTATCACTAGCTAATCCTAGCTTAACCTAAACTCCATAGAAGGAGAACTACTCTTAAATGAGTTTCTTCATCCATCAAAATCTAAGGAATGGAAATAGGCTAAGGCATACTTATATAGTTTTGCCTTTACATGCATAACCACAATTATTTAACAACTAGCCACATTTGACATTTAATTTTCCAAGCCACACATAAAATATTTGGGCTTCTTTAAGAGGCAAGCTTTTGGCCTTGGATTCTTGGACACTTGTACTCTTCCTCCATGCTATCTTTCATATCTTGAAGGCCCTCCAATGATTCTCTTCAACTTCTTCCATAGCTTTATTCTCCATGAACTTGGCTTGTAAAGCTTGAATGTCCCCTTGCAGAAAGTTGAGCACTTGAGCTATCTGATATCGTATCATCCTCCCTTCTTGAAAAAGATTCGTCTTCGAATCCGTACCTTGCAAGATGTAAAAGAGAATGAGTATGTGATCTTTCACAAAACAAACAAGTTAATCATCATAAGGTAATTAATGATAATATCTAAAATAAGCATAGTATGTAACAAACACACTTAATTGCTCACTCTTATGATATAACTAAAGACCAAAAGGATCTCAAAAAGTGTGTATCCAAATAATGTCAAAGGAACTTGACTACTCAAGACACTTCGACAAGAGGGTAAATCAGAAGAACCAATGCATTTAAAATAAATCATGCAAGTTCTCATTGGTCCTAGAAATCAAGAAGCACATATCTCCCTTTAAGTTAAGAAACAAGTGATATCCATCATGGCTAAGTGCACTATCACAAACAAGACCAACCCACCAAGTCAAGACGCTATCCGATGCACTAGACCACCAAAATAAAGGACTCACTATCAAGTTAACGCCAGATTTAAATACAAAGGTATCCCCCACACTTTTTTCACAAGCATTCTCCATGCGAACCCAAAATGAAATCAAGTAACAACACTAGTAAAGAATCACATGAATGACTAGAAGTGTTACTACCCTACTTATCATACAAAGAAGTTACCTCCATGACTTTAGAAAGCCCAAGAATAAGCATGAGTCATGAATACATACAGTCCTTGAAGGGAGTACAAGACGTGACTTCATACCAAGTTGTTGTTCCATGAGGTCCCCTTCAAGGGTCCTCCTCATCAAGACCCCTCATTTGATGAAACTTCACAAATAAGTCAATCAAATAACCAAGTTATCAAAAGAGAGAGTTGTACCTTTAAGCTCATCGAACCTATGTCAAGCTTTGAGTAGCATCTCCTCACCCTTTAGGTTAGAAGATCTAGCATAGTCCTTCCAAAATGTAGGCTCTTTTCCTTTCATATCACTCCCCTTCTTTGAAGAGCACTTTTCACGTTCGGAAGCCTTTTCCAAATAAGACGTTGGTCCATCAAGGGGGACCAAAGCCCTAGTGAGAGACTTTCCATCATATGGGATGGCGTCAAAAACCTCACCCACACTATGCTTGTCATTATGACCAAGCGTCAACTCACAATCCTTCAATAAGGAAGTTTCTTCATTGGGAAGGGGATCATTTTTCCATAGTGGATTACTAGACACCTTGTAGCCTCCAAAGGTGGTTACATTTTTCAAAATTACAATACATATCACTATGCACCTCATTTTCAATAGCCATGTCATCATCAAATAAGAAATTATCTTTAAAGAGAGAACATCAACAAATGATGAGGATTCAAAATATGTAATTTTACTCTCATAAAGACAAATGTCATTTTTCAAACTACTTTTCTTCACATGACTGTCTACATGATCAACAATATCAACATCATCACTAATTTGAGGTTCATTACGCACATCACAAAATTCCTCAAATAGTGGATTAACATTACACGTAAGTTGATAAATCCAAACATTAGCACTAGTTGGACTCAAATCGATCTTGAAATGTCATCATTTCATTCAAGGTTGTAACACCCTTGCTGCCCATAGTCCGAATGATGAGGTGTTATTGGAGGTTAAGCGTGAGGTTGGTGCAATTTGTTCCATCTTAACTCAAGACAAGGAACCCATGGACCCTTCTAGTGAGGGATTTGGTAGCCCACAACTCACTTCTTCTACCTATGATTCCTTACTCCAATGGGAAAATTATTTGAAGTGTGGGCCCTTCAAGATATTGGATAGGTTCCGAGAAAGCTCATACAAGGAATGACTTTCGGACGATGATGGGAGTTCAATATTGCATATTGGAAACTTATCAATGCACTTAAACAACGAGAATTTGAGGACAAATTCTTTTGAAGAAAGGGAGTATGATGTAAAAAAGACTGTCAACTCTAAGTTCCAATTTGGTCCTCAAGGTAATATGCTCGGAGTTCCAAAGATTATCGATCGACCTATGGTAAAATGCCTAATGTGGCATGGAAAATTGAGTGGAGTTGGAACTGTCACGTGAAGATCCTAGAAGCATGTTTATTTTTTGGCTTTGTATGTAGGTCTTGGTCGAGGCCATTTTTTTCTTTTATCTTTATTTCCTAGCTTAGCTTTTAGCTCTCATTAGGACATAATTAATAAGTCATGTAATAAGGAAGGATGACTAGGCCATGTAATAGGGTGACGAGGCCGAAAGTTTCTTCCCACAAGATGATTAGGCTGAGAAGAGTGTAAGAGGATAAGATGGCAAGGACAAGAATCATCTAGAAGATGAGGCTTCCAAGAGGAGAATTCATGAACTACTAGTTCATGTATTTGAGACATCAAGATCGACCTAGGGGAGATGAAGAGTTGGCCAAAAACAACTCACCAAGGCACATATGTAAGGAATGGAAGCTTCTAAACATATTCCAAGAAGATGAGATTTATGAAGAGCCAAGTTCATGCATCCAAGACACAAAATAATGGCTTGGGAAACTCAAGAGGTGGCCGGTAACACCCTTGGTCTCCAAGTTAACCCGAAACCTTTCCCACTTGTTCCCATATGGCCTAAAATCCAAGTAGTTTGTGTCCTTTAATTTTTCTTCTAGAAAGGTTCACGTATTACTATAAATAGGACCCTTAGGATATTATAAATGGGAGAGTTGTTGTTGATATATAAACATGAGTTTTTACTCACTTTGCTAAGTGTTTCAACCTAGGGTTGTAATTCTTAGTTGGTCCTCCGGGGGGATCATTTATCTTGTTACTTTCTAAGGTTCCGCTCATCCTCACTTGGTTAGTATTGAGCATTGTAGTTAGCAAACCTCAATCTAATCCTTGTCTAATTGACCACAATATACTTGGTGTCGACACGATCAATAAATTCCTTGTGTCTCTATCCAAGAGCCTTATATCGACCAATTGTGACTTGGTTTGTACTCGGACTTGCTCCTCGCATTCTGTGGTCATCACTCATCCAAACCACTTCATTCCTTTCACCACCATGTCCCAAAACACTTCCTTAATATTCACTATAAGGGTCACTACCCGAACCCATACGTATTCGACCGTCCCCACCCGACAACCACAAACAGTCCACTAAAACCAACCCTACCGAGACCTCACAGTTTTGGTTCATTTCTGCAACCTCGCCACCACCAAACCACCAAGTCCCAAACATCATCCTAACCCTCAACACACCCGCAACAGCTCCATAAAATGCCTTGACCCAATTCCCCATATAACTACCCGAAACAGCTACTGAACACCACACTGCCCGACAGTAACACCCCACCCGAGAACCCCACTTTATGTCCCAATTTCGGGTCGACCCGAATACAACCAAGACCCGACCCTCTTACCCTCACTTATCCTTCCTTACATACATCAATCGTAGTCCCAAGAACTAAAACAAACAATGTATCAAACAAAATAAAGGAAACAACACGGCAAGAGCTGAATGACAGAGATCAACCTCATAAATATATCCTTTTTCTTTGAGTGCAACTATCAAATGTCATCATGAGGATGACGATTCATTAACATGTTTGTTCATGTTTTCAAAGACATGTAAAGTACCATCTGTCCAAGAGGACCGCAATCGACAAAAGTGCCAAAAGGGTAGCATGACCTAGTCAAAAGGTTGTATTTGGGTTAAATCGCCAAAAGGGTAGCACAATCTAGTTAAAAGGGTTGTATTCTGGTAGAAGTGCCAAAAGGATTGGATAATCTAGTCAAGAGGGTTATATTGGAAAAAGCATCAAAAGACGACATAATCTAGCCAAGAAGGATATATTGGATAAAGCATAAAAAGGACGACATAATATATCAAATAGGGTTATATTAGATAAAGTGTCAAGAGGAACATATAATCTAGACAAAAGGGTTATATCAGATAAAGTGTCAAAATGATGGCATAATTTAGGGCCATAATTGATATAAAGCGTAAAAAGGATAACATAATCCAGCTAGGAAGGATATATCGGATAAGATGAATCAAAATTAAACATTGTCGAGAGGGTCATTCATACAAAAATTATCGAGAGGGTCATTCAGACAAACATTGCTGAGAGTCCCACTCATACAAACATTGTTGAGAGGGTCATTCATACAAATATTGTCGAGAGGGCCATTCATACAAATAATACTGAGAGGACCATTCATACAAACATTGCCTAGAGGGTCATTCATAGAAAAATAAACAATGCCGAAAGGACCATTTATATAAACAATTCTGAGAGGACCATTCATACAAATATTATCGAGAGGGTTATTCATCCAAACAACATTGAGAGGGTCATTCATACAAATATTACCGAGAGGGTCATTCATACAAATATTGATGAGAGGGCCATTCATACCAATATTACTGAGAGGGTCATTCATACCAATATTACTGAGAGGGTCATTCATGAAATATTGTCTAAAGGGATATTCATAAAAACAATGTTTAGAGGACCAGTGAAAAAACATTGTTGAGAGGACCATTCACACAAATATTGTTGAGAGGGTCATTCATACAAATAATGTCAAGACGAACATTCATACAAATAATGTCGAGAGGATTATCCATACAAATAATGCTGAGAGTGTCATTCATACAAACAAAACCGAAAGAGACATCCATATGAACAATCATCGAGAAGGCCATTCATATAAATGAAGTACCCACATAAAACAATCATCCACATCAAATATTTGTTCATTCAAACACAGAGAGGGTCGTACATTCATGTCAAACAAAGCTTTCATATCAATAGTCATCCAAATCAAACATTCCTTTGCGTCAAACAAGCATTCCTATCAAACATTCATCAAATATCAAACAAGCATGCATGACAAATGGACGTACATATACAACGAATTCCAAAAGGGCCATCCATATAGAACCAGTGCCAAAAAGGTCATGCAAGTTGTTCTAAGAGGATCATCCATAACAGGTTGTGAAAGGTCGAACAAATCAATACAATAATTTAACTACCCAAGAAGGGTCACGAAATAGGGTCAACCAAGAGGGTTGATGATCTTGATACGGATAGATGGAGGACACGTCTCGAGCCACTGAGAAGGTGAAACCATAGGCAGATCAAGGTCAATCTATGTCAATACGGAGGATATGTGGAACTCGTTCTTTGAAGTTGGTCAAGATAAAGGGTCACCAAGAGTCAATCTCTCTGTATAGGAGTTGGGGATCGCCTCCCACCACACTCAACCAACATTTTGTTTTGAAAAATCTTTTATCCTATTTTTTTCTAAAAATGTAAAACATTTTAAGGTTCAGCATCTAGTTGGGTTCATACCGAAATACTCTTTTTTTTAAAAACCTGGCAATAAATCATTCAAGGTCTTTGAAAATTATGTCCATGTAGACTCCCACCTATGGGTGTGAAGTGCACCACATGCAATGGCTTAGAGTGTACATGCATCTTTTCCGCTTGAAGTTTATCTGTCGACTGTCTTGAGACCAAAGCATTTCTACATAAGGCATAATCTTTTCATCTAATTGAGTCAAACAACAAGTGACCTGATTCTCAAGACCAAGGATATGCAGGCGAACTCAATACCAAAGATTTAGTCACTCTCCAATAGACCATTCTGGAAATTTTCAATTTTGACACTAAAATTGTTTCGGAAAAGTTTTCAACTGCATATTAGGGGAAAACAATCCAGTCAAACTACAGGTGGACTTAATCCTCATACAACCTAAGATATGTAGGGAATCCAAACAGGGTCCGGCCTTTTCAACGTTGCATGCATTTTTAAGAGATGAGTTGATTTGGTCAGACAAAATTGGATTTGTCATTTTTCCTTGACCAGGTTTGACTTTATCATCCCTGGACAATAAAAGGGATAGTTGTTCACACCCAAATTTTTCCCTCAATAATTTTATTTAATTAGTCAAATTTCTTGAAACACAAACGGAGTAGAATATGTGATTTTCAAAATCAAAAAGATTTTACAAAATAAATTTTTGTGATATTTTACCATTTTATTTGGCAAAAAATCATAAAATATATTATTGTATATCTAATGAATATTTCACCATATAAATTATGATTTTTAACACATTAATCAAGTTTCAGAGTCAAATGGATTTTACAAATTATTTTGATTAGATTTTGCCATTTTATTTGGGAAAATATCATAAAATATATGATTGTATATCATTTGAATATTTTATTATACAAAATCATGATTTAAAAATATTTACCAAAATTTTAAATTCAAAATAATAAAAATAATTATTTAATTATTTATTTAAGTTGATTAGAATTTAATTGATGAATTTCACTTCGTTAAATCAAGAAATTAGATTAATTAGACAAATTAATCAACTACATTTCAATTTCCGTATTATAATAATTTTAATTTCAGTTAATCTCCATATTGGTCGTATTTGAATTGATTTTGCATTAATTGTGGTTACAATTCAAAGGCCTGTGGCTATGTTTTAAACTAATTGATTTCGTCCAAGCCCGACCCGAAAACACCTGACCCGAACTATCTGTTCATTTAAATGGGAGCACACATCCTCTCTCCGTCATCCTTGCCAGAAATGGCAGGGTCAAAGCTGTTTTGCTTTATCAGTGCTTGTATGGCCATTTCGGGCAAGAGCATTGATGGCTCAGAGGTAAAACCCTCCTATCTCCATCTTTTTCTGCAAAACCTCAATGGGATTTGTTATTGTTTTCTTTGTTGACGAATCTCATTAGTTCGTCGAAAATAATTCAAACGAATTCTTCAACAAAACTCCAAGTCTCACATCGGATTTGTGGCCAATTAATTTGTTTAGATTATTAACATCTTAGAGCAGTATAGAAAGAGGAAGAATGACTTACATATGGTTTTCATTGACCCCAAGAAGGCATACGACAAAGTTCTTTGGAAGGTTTTATGGAGATGCTTGGAGATCAGAGGTGTACCTGTGGCATACACTAGGGCGATCAAGGATATGTATGAGGGAGTCAAGACCAGGGTATAGACAATGGCAGGAGACTCGAAGCACTTTTCAGTTGGGGCTGCACTAGGGATCAACTCTTAGCCCATTCTTATTTGCCTTGGTGATGGATGGACTGACGCGACAAATTCAAGGGGAGGTGTCATGATGTATGTTATTCACAGATGACATAGTCCTGATTGATGAGACTTGCAGCGGAGTGAACACTAAGTTGGAGGTTTGGAGACACACTTTGGAATCTAAAGGGTTCAGGCTGAGTAGGACCAAAACAAAATACTTGGAGTGCAAGTTAGTAACGGGAGCGCCCTTGAACTAGACGTGGAGGTGAGGCTTGGTAGGTCATTCCAAAGAAAGGAAGCTTCAAGTACCTCGGGTCTATTATCCAAGGGGATGGAGATATTGTAGACGATGTCACACACCGTATTTGGGCAGGGTGGATGAAATAAAGTCTCGCATCTGGAGTCTTATGCGATAAAAAGGTGTTACCAAAACTTAAAGGCAAGTTCTATAGGGCGATGGTTAGACCGACTATTTTGTATGGGGCAGAGTGTTGACGAGTCAAGACTTCGCACAACCAAAATATGAAAGTTACGGAGATGAGGATACTGAGATGGATGTGCGGGCATACAAGGAGGCATATGATTAGAAATGATGATATTCGAGACAGAGTGAGAGTGGCCCCGGTGGAGGATAAAATGCGGGAAGCGAGGTTGAGATGGTTTGGGCATGTGCAGAGGAGAGACACACATGCCCCAGTGCGGAGGTGTGAGAGGTTAGCTATGGACGGCTTCAGTAGGGGTAGAGGTAGGCCGAAGAAGTATTGTGGAGAGGTGATTAGATGGGATATGATACAAATGCAACTTACTGAGGACATGACCTTATATAGGGGGTTGTGGAGGACACGTATTAGGATAGATGGGTAGTAGGTAGTCAAGCGTAGTCCTACTTACGCTTGCAAACTGGTAGTTGTAGTGTAATTATTGTAGGTCCGCTTAGCCTATCATACTAATAGACGCAATATTGCTTTATAGTCTCCTGTAGTTTGATTTCTGCTGCTATGTGTCTTTTAGTGTACTTTGTTTAGCTTATTTACCTGCGCTAGTTACTGTTTACTTTTTCGGAATGGGCTATCATGGATTTTTTGCCTTTAATACCAGCATTTTTATACTGCTTTAATTTTATTTTCTGATCTGACTGTTTCTCTTGCTTTGCTTTTACCGTTGCTTTGCTTGTGCTCTGTCTTGAGCCGAGGGTCTCTCGAAAATAGCCGCTCTACCTACCAATGTAGATGTAAGATCTGCGTACACTCTACCCTCTCCAGACACCACGTTGTGGGATTTCACTGGGTATGTTGTTGTTATTAATAACATCTTAATAATTATACAATATGTTTGAGTTTGATCGATTTTGGCTCATGATTATTGAATTAGTTTAGTTAGTGATTTTATGTAGTTTGTTTACCTTATGTTAGTTTAATAGTCAGCCCATATATCTGTTTAGTTTGATTAGTTATTCTAACCATTAGTGTTAGGTGCTAGTTGTTAGTGTAAGTACTATGTAGTTAACTAGGTTTAATGCTTGCTATTGAAATGTATGATTGACTGAACAGTGGTATCAGTTTCTCCTTATGTTAACTAGTGATCATTTTTCAAGATTTAGCTCAAGTGGTTTTAGGTTGGAATCTTGTTGTACTCTGAAGATTAATTATGTTTAACTAAGGTTAATCATTTATAATAATAGGATAAAATCAAAAGTCTAATGATGATATTAGATTAATTTAGCCATGACTAGTTAACTTTCTTTAAGTCACATTATAGTTGTTTTAGGTTGTTTAAATAGTTTCTTTTCAATAATGTTTAGGTTAAAATGAGTAATAAGGAATAATAATGGGTATTATCCTCAAGTTTTGAATGATTAAGTTTATGCTTGTCAGAGTAGTGTTTTCTTCAGCACTTAATGTAATCTAGAGTTAAGTGACAAGAAGATCTGAGAATAGCATGAGTTTGTTTAAGACTATTTTGATTCATCTTTTCTTTCCCTTTTAATTTGTTATTATGTAAATGACATGATGGATTGTAGTTTCACTTTTGACTGATCAGATCTGAGATCTTAATGCCTTAGCTTAGTTGTCACCTCTGTTTGTTAGGAAATGAATGTCTAGCCAACTGATTTACTTATTTCTAGTGTAGCTTGCTTTGTTTCTGTTTTAGTTGCTTATCACCTTCTGGGCTGATTTGGTGTTATGAGGAATGAAAGGGGTCGCTCCTATGTGTCAAAGTAAAAGATGGACATTAAAGTGTATATCTCTACCTTCCTTTGAACCACCCATTCTGATTCAATGTCATGTCCCTTACTCCATCTGTTTGCTAAGTGTACTGTTTGAAGAGTGAAACTTAAGTTTCAAAGCATGATTCTTTTTGGCTACTGTTTTATACATAAAGTACATGTATATTTCAAGAATAAGTTTAAGAGAAGCATAATCTCTGTCGCTGTACCTGTCCCATTATTTGCTAAGTGCCAAAGGCATTTAGAGTTAGAAAAGTGTAATGGGTAGAGTCCAGGTGTAGTGAGCTCAAGATAAGGCTTTGAGTACCCCAACTAAGCCTTGTTATGGTTGCTCCTATAATGGTATTCCTCATTATCCTTATTTGACTCTGAAGTCCTTTGACATGTGTTGTTATGTGAAAATATTTGTGAAGTAAAATCCTTTTTATACTTGATCAGAACCTGAACATGCCTCCCTTTCTCTTTTGAACACCTGAAAACCTCTTTAAAACAATGTGTCAGGATCTAAACTATGGTTAAGTATACAGATGAGTGTATGTTTTGTGTATTTGTCTTAAGTTGTTGAGTCTGTGTTAATTAAATCTCACTTGTTCCCTAAAAGAGCCTACATTTCATCAGTATTTACTTAAAATAGCTCTAGTGAAAATGGCATTGTTTGTAAGTCAGTTTCGTCCGTGTTGAAAGAACTGAAAAGAACTTTTATGTGCTCCTTTACTTATAATGTGCATTAGAGTGTGATTTTGCCCTCTTATTGCCTTTATCCCTTCTTATACACACTGTTTTACTAGTCTGAACTAAATGAGTCTCAAGTCTGTATGTGCAATGTTCCACTGTAAGATCCTGTTCAAATGAAAGCTCTATTGTTAAGTTTTAGAGTCAAGAATGTGTTTAGGTTACATTATCACATCGGATTAGATAACACGCTATAACAAGTTTGTGTCTTGAAAATAATTTTAGATGTGATCACTGTAGGGTGTATACTGAGTGTGGGTGTATACTGAGTGTACTATATTACTTTGCGTAAATTTTCTTTTTTTTTTCTAAATAATTATCCTCTATGTTTGTTGATCAAATCATTTGAAGTAATTCACTGAATTCTGGAACTTGTTTGCCTTGAAAGACACTGATTGCTAAAGTCTATGTATAGATAGGATTGCTCTCCTCTGTTTATCTCCTTCCTTTATTTTTCCTCTCTTGAGGCATACAGGTTATATACCATAAGTATACATTGGTGTATGCATTTTGTATACCCCGTATACCAGTGTGGATATCTCTTGTATATCATGTATACTTGAGTGTATAAGGTTGCTTAACGATATGAAATGTATGTTTTTGTACAAGTGTATTGCTTGTCAAAAGGGATGAACACTAATCCTACTTCCCTTTCTTTCGTTGCTTGAAATATCCGGAGAGTCCATTTGGACTCTGGCCCATTTTTGTGCAATATCTAGTTGGGCCTAAGGCCGACACACATTATGATCGAGTCAGCTCCAAAATGAGCTCACCTCTCATACAGATGAACAGAGGGTGGAGGTGGGCCTGCACATGAGAAGCAGACAGAAGGCCCGATCCAAATGATGGGTAAAAATGACATCTTTTACGCAGATGGGTCCAGTAAGCCCATCAACACATTGCTTTTTTATTCCTTGCTTCGTCTTCTTTGTGTATATGAATTATAAAATTACTTGTATTATTGAAATTCTTTAGGATTTAATTGAGATTCCGAGTAGACAAACGATTCTAATATCATTAGAATGATAGGAAGACCCATTTTTAAGAGACTTAACCCAACTTTCAAAACATTTTCTTTGAAAAAAAATCTGAAATGGCTTTTTCTCTAAATGATTAATTGGTTCTGAGAGTTCCTGCAAGATTGAAAATTGTGATGTTTGGTAAAAGAATGTCCTCAAAAAACTGTTTTGTATACACATTTAAGATCAAAATTGACCGATTTTAAAAGAGAAAAAATAGCTCAAACTTAACTAAAAATAATTGAGAAAAAGATTTGAGTTTTGCAGATTTGCAAAAGGTCAAAGTATGAAACTGATTTCAAATGATTTTAGACTCCAGTTCTTGTTTTGAAACACAAGAAGGGTTTTATAAGGTCTTGCCTTTACTCGCAAAAAATCATGACTTGAATAAACAAATAAAATACACCAAATTATTTCTCAAGTTGAAAGAATTAAGTACACTTGTATTAATTAGGGCCAAATTGAAGTGGAACTCTGCTCAAATGAAACTTTGGGTGTGATTTGGTCTAGAAAGTTAGTAGAAGTTACTCAAGTCTTTCGAATAAGTTTGGCCTCTCTTCTAAGAAATTAAAATGATTCTCATAAATTCTCTTTCAAAACATGCCGCGAACAAGTAAATGCAAGACTTTAAACAAGCAGGTGAACTGCATTAGGCGGATTCCTTCAGAGGTGCCTAACACTGTTCTAGTGGAATCACCGGGATTCTTACCCGAACTTCGGTACACTTTTTCAAAAGGTTTTCACCTTAAAAAAATGGTTTTCCTAATTCCCACAAATAAGTTGGTGGCGACTATGTTAAACCAACAAAGAGCCAAGTTATGATAATAACTTTTATACACCCGTGTAAAAGTAAACCTTAACACTTGAGATGAAATTTAAGTAGAACTCTACGTAGAGGACAATCTTAGGTGTGTTTTATCTTGAAAAGTAATATAAATTACTTAAACTCTTTAGGAGAAGTTCAACTCATTTTACTAAAAGATTAACAATTTTCACAAGCTTTTTTTCTAAAATAATACTATGGATGAGTAGGAGCAAGACATTATTAAACTCTATTTTATACATATCCTTTACAATTTTTTTTAGAAAATATATACTTTTAGCCACATAATTTGAACCCGTAGGTCAACTGCATTTGCAGATACCTTCTGAGGTGCCCAACACATTCCTCGAGGAACCACCAAAAACCTTATCCAACTTTGACACTAAAATATTATCGCAATTATTGTCATAATTTATTCCTTCACCATCAAAATGAGGGAGAGATACGAGAGAAGATGAAATGGACACCGGTGGTGCAGGCTCGGACACATTGAGTACATCCTATACACGTATTATAATTTTTTTTTACTGATTATGACATTGGAAAGGTTTTCAAAAAGAATTAACCTTAAAATAAACGGTTTTCCTAATTTTTAAAATTAATTAAGCGGCGACTCTGTTAAAACCAACAAAGATTCAAGGTATGATAGTAAATTTTACGTCCACGTAAAAGTGAACTATAACAGATGACGACTCTACTGGGGATACCTCAACTAGGTTCTAACCATAGGGGTTCAAATATTTGTAGCTTTATTTGCTATTATTTGCTTATATGTTTAAATTCATATGTATATTGTCATTGCATAAAAACTCTACCACATAGCATGCACACACACTCATATTTGCATTCAAAGACGACATGCATGTTCGTGGTGTTCCTCCACTATAAAACCATAAGCTTTTATGGAACACGTAGAAGAGTAGTTGGGGTGTGGTCTCCCCAATCGTTGACAACGGTTCACCTAGAGTTGTCTGCTGGAGTTTCTGGTCGTTTTGCAAAGCCAAATCTAGTCAACCTAGGATAAAGCGAAGTCAAATTTCTATATTTAGTGCATTTAGGATGGTTTAAATACCCGAGGCATACTTAAGTTCACTAGAAGACCACCTTCATGTCTAAGATAGTCTACGACCTAAACAAAATCACATCCCACTATGTGCTAATTAGAAAGGTAAATATGCCAAAGTGCCCAAACCATTGCCCTTTGGGGGAGGGGAAACTAATTGTTTGTTGTTTTAAAAGATTTCTCCGAATTTAAAATTTGATATAACGATTGAAGCGCCGAAATTACTGAAAATATGGTGGGCCACCTTGAGTAAAGAGCAATAGAAAAGGGTTATGGATTGCGTTGGACATCTACCCTTCTGATGACAATGAAGGGTTGTTGGGAGTTAATTGAGATTATCACCAGATACTGGGACTGCGAGAGAATGGTCTTCCACTTTGGGGATGTATAAATTACACCAACTTTGGAGAAAATTCAAGGCTGTTAAGATAGTGTAGGTACATGCCTAAGAAACCCGACGACAATGTTATGGCCCACCATAAACCAAGTCCAAAATAGATTATGACAAAACTCTCCATTACTGGTGCCAAGTGGATCTTTGGACCCACCGTATATTTTTGGGATTTACACATCTGCTTTGGAAGTCGAGAAGGGCACATGAATAATTCAACAGAATTTTAATCTTACAAGACTTGGGAAGAAATCCAAGCTAAAATAAGGTGAAGCTGGAGCTTATCTTGGACACTAAAGGTAAGATTCTTCTTCTCTTCATGTATGTGGTGCTAATCTAAGGTTTAAACGTGTTTTGTTTCTAAGAACTTATGAGACGGCAGCCGAAAGTCCTAAGTTAGTTATTGGAGGTTGTTGTGCTATGCAGTTGGGGCTGATCTTTGTATAATAAGGCACGGGAGATGTAGTTGATGGTTTATTTGTGTGTTGTTGTTATTTATTGTGAGACTGAGTAAGTTAAGGTAGGAAGAAGCATCGTTTAGTTAGTCGTATAGCGAGCTTGCTGCTCGACAAATTGTTGTGTTTCCCGTGGCTTGACGTTCATACTATTATTACTTTGTGTAGATTAAATCATAGAGGAGATTGTTTCCAATATTGTTAGCAGGAGTCTGACAATAAGACAATAAGGTATGTAAAGGTTATTCCCTTCCTTTTGATGGAGTGAATCAATAATAAGAAAAATACGAACGAGCGTATAAGAGTAGAATTATTCATAGAACTCTCACGTCTATGTCGTTCTATCTTGTTCATGTTATAGCTATCCCTTGTCAGGAGTTTATATTCAACTTAGTTTCCTATCTAGTTGAGGAGTAAGAAAGTATGTATATATCTTTTACAGTATTATTGTTGCCTTCTGAACTATACAGATATACAGTTGCCTTCGGGGCTATACAGAAATACAGTTGCATTCGGGGCTATACAAATATACATTTGTCTTCGGGGCTATATAGATATACATTTTCCTTGGGGACATGCACTTTGCCTTCGGGCTATACACTTGCCTTTGGAGCTATTTACTCACACACCGAGCCTTATATGTGGTTGGACAATTCCTTTTCGTATTAGTTGTTTGATATGAGTCAGAGACATGAAAGTATACTTCCATATTATCATTGACTCCCAGATTACATTCATTATATTATGAATCTCATTTTAGTTTTAGTTTTAGTTATTCGTTTGCCTTACATACTTGGTACATTATTTCGTATTGACATCCTTTTTTCCTGGGGCACTGCATTTCATGCCTGTAGGTCCAGACAGATAGGTAGATAGGCCTCCTCAGTAGATGTTGTCGGGTTCAAGGTTTATTGGTAAGCTCAACTTCATCCGGAGTTACTAGGTCTAGAGTTTGAAGTTATTTTGTACACATAGACATAATGGGTAGGTCGAGGACCGTACAACTGTTGTATCTCTAAAGGCTTGTGGACATGTCCTATATGTTTAGTATGTCAGCATGGTGGCCTTTTTGGCCTGCAATATATATATATATGTATGTATCTTTTGGGGTGATCCCATGTCAGTTGAGGCAATTTTCATTTACAGATTATTCAGAGCACGGCCTTGTCGGCCTAGAATGATGTTGATTGTTTTACAGATTGACTTTGTCAACCTAGATTGCTTGTATGTATCCAGGGTATATGAGTTGAATATTGATATGCTTGGAGTCAAGTAAGGCAACGGATGCGGGCCATGCCTCTCAAGTTTGGGGAAGGACAATTTCCTTTCTTTTCCATCAGCTTTTTATTCAATTTTGCTTTTAATTTCTTAATCTTCGCACTCTTTCATTCCTACACATTAAAAATATAATATTAAGCATGAAATAGTATAATATATATTCAAAGAACGATAAAAGCACTAAAATATGAGGCAAATAATGATCAGATATATGCATTTTTTTAACCGAACATCAATACTATTTCATGTAATGAATTTGAAATCAAATTGCTCTCATTTTTTCCGAGGATATAGTGTTCGATATATAGGCCCTCTCAATGAAGCAGGTGTCATAAAGATAAAATTCACAATACAACAACAACAACAATGTAAAGTTTGAGGTTAACTTCATTATTTTTATGTCGTTTTTACCCCAAATTACTTAAGAAGATTTATGGGACTTTACATTGTTGTTGTTGTTGTATTTTTTGAATTTTATCTTTACTAAACCTACTTCATTGAGCGGGCCTATATATAGAACATTATTGTCACAACTCAAATCACAGGTTTTGATGACAGCTACACTATCCCGTGGTACGCGAACCGTCCCACACATTTATAAACCATTTAGCTATTAAGTGCGGAAAACATATTTAAAACATGACGTCTTTCAAGTCTCAATAACATAGAAATTGCGACAGTCATAATGCAATCCACCCCTAAAATCGTGTGTCAATCGTACAAGAGATCTAGAATACTAAATACAAGTCTCGTAGGACTGAAATGATAATATAAATAGGAAGAAAATGCAACAAGATAAAAGAAGAGATCCAGGGTTCGTAGATCAGCCAAAAGTAGCTCACCCTGAAGTCTAGGATAATATGCCTCGAAATCAGCCACGAGGCCCAGAACTAGAACATGGGTCTGTATATGCGCGAACTGCAACAAGTGTAGTATGAGTATAAATCACAAGTACTCCGTAAGTATCATAGGCTGACAACAAGGAGACACACATATATAATATAAAGACTGAACACACAACACATATCCAATTAGAGCATTTATACGTCTAAATTATAACGAGGAAAATCATAGTTCATGTGATACAATGGGTAGGCATATAATCAATTAGAAGCAAGTAGAAGAATGAATGAATGTTATGCATTGTCCAATCATAAACTCGGTACACACATGCTATAGGCCATATCATATAGTCATGACCCATAGGAGACTCGCGAGGTCCATATATCTATTGTTATATGGCCCGAGGCTATATCCTATCGGATTGTGATCACTCATTGTACTGTGAGAACCTCACTGTACCGCTCGTCTTTACTGCCGAACTATGGAAACATCATTCTTACCTCTTCTTTGGCCTTAAAGACCACCTCATATTTCTTTCCGTGACTTATTCAAACAAGTATATAAGTATGAATAATCACAATATGCATAATATTGTATACAAGCAGTAGCTAACTCATATTGTTCTAAAAATGTCCGTAGGCCCAATTCAACAAGAGAATACGAGAATTATCATATAAGAAGTGATGCACCTAGCACTTAGAAGTGATAGTTTGACAGGTTCATCTATCAGCATATTATCTACCAATACACAACCAGATCCTAGAATTCCGGGTACCAAACACCAACAATTTAATAATTATCACACTGTAATACCTTTACAATTACATTGATACCCTCATAAGAACTAATTTCAGTCACAAGTGTGCGACCCCTTTACACGCTCTCAACCCCTTCAGTATTTATATTAGATATACGCTCTCCGATCGGAATCTAAAGAGTAAACTACAACCTGCCTCGAAAGCCAAGCAGGTGCCATGAACCGTCAAGTCTGAGCTTTTCCTTTTCGAATTGCCTCGGAATGCTCCAATTCTAGATCCGGGTGAAGCTTAGGTCTTTCGGAAGCTTTACCGCCTCCGAATTCACCAAACAAGTTTAATCTAGTCAAAATAGTACTCTACGAGATTAAACGAATTCAATTATACATATATTGCTATAATTTAATGCGTAACTCAAAAATGAACTCAAAAAGGTAACCTAGATCCCACAAAGGGAAAAACTAAAATTTTATTGAAAAATTGACTTATCCACAGTCTAAAGGTTAAGAATCTCAAAAAATCGTCGAAATCCCATCATGAATCGATATTCAATTTTGCATTTTACATGAAAACCCAAAACCCCAATTTCTAAGTTGCATTCATGGATGAAATCGCTAAATAAAGGGTAAAATCATGAGAAAATACTAAATTTAAGGTTAAAAACTTACCCCCGAGTCACGACGTGAAGAGTGCCTCCGGAATCACCTAAATTCGAGCTCTAGAACTCAAAATATGAGAATGGGAAATGACTTTTGGATTGGAGAAATTTCTATAAAACTTTTAGGTATCGGCACAATTGTGGCACTAGCATCGCAAATGCGGTCAAGCATTTAAATTTGGCCTAGACACTGCAAAAGTGGCAACCGCAAAAGCGGTCATCCAACTGCAAATGCGATAATTCCTTGACATGTCTATCACCGCAAAAGTGTCACAATACCGCAAATGCGGCCACACCAAAAACCAATAAATCTCAATTTCTCATGAACTTCAATCTAACACCTGAAACTCATCCAGAACTTCTCGAACATAAACTAAATATGTATTTCAATCATAAAACACGCTACGTACTTGTTCGCGCACTCTAAACATCAAAAAAGGTTCTCTTAATTTAATGTTGACCGTCATCAACTTCAAAATCTTAACTTAACTATCTTCTCAACCAACAACCCAAATTGCACCCGACCCTCGAGACCCAAATTAACGGCTCAACTAAGTCATAAATCACATTCCGAGCCTAATGGAGTCGATGAAGCTCTCATTTAACCTTGTTAACCACTTGGTGTTGACTTTGGTCAAAGTTCCTCATTTTCTTAAATTAGATACTTCCAGTTTCACAAATTCTTCTCCGATACGCACCCGATTGCCTCAAGAATGGTGCCACTCATCCCTGCAAGTCACGAAGAACATTTTAAAGCTATGGGAGGGTATTTTGGGAGAAAAAAATAAAAGCTCAAAACGACCAAGCGGATCGTTACAATTATATCTTCGAAAAAATACGAGAGCGGTTTGATTTCAATTGCATTACATGAAATAGTATCATTAGAGATTATTTACCATGATTTATACGGAAAAATACATGTTGAATAGAATCGGGTTTCCAAAATAACCATGAGGTACACTATTGTTTTCTCGATAAAGAATTTTTTCATCCAAAATTCAAACAGTGTAGAAATACATGCCATGTGACCATGAGGTCATGGGTTCAAGCCGTGGAAACAACCTCTTGCAGAAATGTGAGGTAAGGCTGCGTACAATGGACCTTTGTGATTCGGCCCTTCCCCGAACCCCGCGCATAGCGGAAGCTTAGTGCACATGGCTTCCCTTTCTTTAGATGACATGCAATCTATTTGGGCACTGCTGCCACTGCAAAGAAAATGGCGAAGGACGGTCAATTGACAGTACATTATCTTGAGAAATAGGGGAAAACGGGGTATTGGTAATTATCAGGAGATCTTTTCGCATAGTATGTACAACTATTTATTATTTCTTTTGGAAAAATTATCTGAGTGAATTCTATGATTTTTTGTATAATACAGCTTAGTAATTGCTGTATATAGCTTTGACAATTATTACCAACAGAGCTTCGGAGTCACATCACACATATTTTTCTCCCTAAACCAAAAAAGAGTCTCACTTGATTAGTTTTTTTACCCTAACTTATAAAATAACATAATTGTAAAGAATGGATCTTGAGCCTAACTCAACCTCAGTTAGGTTTAAGATCCATTCTTTATATGGTATCAGAGCCAGACCCATTTCAATTCTTTGTTTACCGATATTGGATCCCCAAATTATATTATCCACGCTCCAGTTAACATGGTCTGGGCGTGTGGGGAGTGTTAAGAGTCTCACATCGGATATAGAATGGGAACATGGACTCTTTATATGGACTTTGACAATTCTCACCCTACAAACTAGCTTTTGGGTTGAGTTAGATCAAAGATCAAATCTTTACAATAATGAGTACCAAATTTTTAACCCAAAAAAGTTTCCGACGTTTAAGGCTTTCTGAGAGTTACTTGAGAAATGAGTTACTAATAAAGACCAGTCAAACTGTGTTCCCCCAAAAAAATCTCTCCATACGCGTAGGGCCAAGCGGTGTATATTAATCCGTAGGGCCAGGCCGGACGTGGGGTTTTCTGGGGTATGGGGCCGTAATGAGGTGGGACCAGTCACTTTAAAAAGTTTACCCTACCACAGTTTTGTCCTCCGGGGCATAGTCCAGTGGCAAAGTCTGGGCGCTATAAGGCGCTCTGGCATGGGACAGCGTGGGTTCGATTCCCCGCAAGCACGAAGAAACTCGCATGTTGGGGAATTTGACCTTGTCTCATTGATCAGTTGTACGCTCCCAGAAAAACTGGCCACCGGAGCACATCCCGCGATTTACCTGGTAATAGTGTTGAAGGACCGGTCCTATTACCTCCAGGACGTCTGGGTAATACCAGTGAAGTAGTCAGGCGCAAGCCTGGAAACCTGGATTATCAAAAAAAAATAAAATAAAAAATAAATAAAGACCAGTCAAACTATATGTTAGTTGCTGCTTGCTTGTACAATGATATATAATCATTTGGTAAAATTAATTTATAATCACTTACTTTAAATATTTGCTGAACAATTTACAAATTAAACTCAATATAGACAAACCCATCAATTTTATATTGAATTCATGTCAAACCATTGGCAGTGTATTGCAGTCCTTTGTACTTTTAAATATTAGTAGTATATTATACTCCTATGTCCTAACGAATACAATCAAACCTCTCTTTAATTGTTATTCGTTATAACAATATTTCATTATAACAACCTCATTTTTTTCGGAATCGATTTTTCATGTTATATTTTTTTTACTTTTCTATAATAACATTCTACCTATAACAACAATGACATTCATTATATCAGTAGACTCCTTGTAAAATTACCTCTATAACAACCATACTCACATATTGTGAATAATGTTTTGTAAGAAATATATTATGTATAAAAATAAAATATAAAAATATTTATGTTAGGCTCTTAGACAACTTTTAAGGGAAAGCTATTGAATTTTCTTTGCTAAAAGTTTGGACAAAATTCTTTATCAATTCAAGCGTTATATTATCATTAAGAGCCTAGAATTTACGAAATAACTTACAATTGTAGAATTCTCACGTCAAACTTGAAATATTTACATTTTCAGTTAATTTTAAATTCATATGTTCTTTAGATTCTAATTCTTTATATGTATGGTACAACTAGTTATGATTTTATTAGTAATTTATTAGTCTTTTTAATTGTTAATTAATAAGTTATGAAAATCAATTGAGTTTTAAAATTAGCAAGTATATCATTTTCGTTTATAACATAAAAATAGCAGAAACATATTGCGTTCTTTTGTTTATAATAGCTAAATGAGATTGAAATATCAAATGCCATTATATATACATAACAACACCTCACTATAACAATCATAAATTTTTTGAACAAACGTTGTCATTTTAGAAAGGTTTGAATGTAGTGTTAGTCACCGTTTTGGTCCGTTTAAACTATCGCATTTTTTCATTTGAAAATAACAAAAATATATCTTTGATATGAAACAAACGAAGTACTCACTTCATTTTCATTTTGGCTTCTGTTTTTTTTTTTTTTAATAATGTCACATTTTTATATTTAATAAATTTTTTAATTATAGGAAGAACATGACATATTTTATATCGTAGGATTCATTGGGCATTGTTTATATGATGTACACACTCTTAGTTTAAGATCATAAAATTTAATTTTTAAATTCTATGCACACTTAAATAGGAAACACATAAAATAAAAGGGATGCACTGAGTACTAGATAAAATAATGGTGAAAGCTATACAATTGGGGAAAATAAATTAACACCGTTAAGTGATGCTGTTTTTTTCTTTAGTAACACAGAGTATTGTAGGAGAGGTCAAAGTTGAGTATTCAAAGGGAGCAGTCTGAGCATATCCCACGAACTACAGGGAGAATTTTAGGCCAATCACATCAAATCCCACTCCTAGTCCTAGTTAACGTTTCAATTTTGGAAATATACAGTTTGTTTGTTTTTATTGTTTGAATTGCTTTTAGTAAGATAAGTGCTTGTGGTTGAATTTTCGAAAGAGTTACTTTCCGTCAAATATAAAATAACTATTTCCATAAAATAAAAATAAATTACCCTTTGTTTCTAAAGCAAAGACGTAACTTGTGTTTTCACGGCTCAAATTAGTTAAGCTTAATTCCTTGCTTCTAAGTTCTGAACGAAACCGCGTTAGATTGCTTTGATGATGGCCAGCCCAAAATATGTAATCATATGCATGTGGCTTTTGTGATTTGTCAAATAAAATTGACAGGTGAGTGAGTTGTGCAAAGAGAAGAAACAAGAAAAAAATTAAAATGTCACTTTCTTTTCTTGAAATCTGCACATAAAATTCAAGTCCTGCCTGGATCTTCAGCGCACACGAAATTTCGATGCATAATTATAGGCGTTAATTAGATGGTATTACGACGCACAAACTAATTAAGACAAAGACACGCATAAAGTTGGGACAACCACTGAGGAGTTCGGGCATGACATGGAAACATATTGTTGACATTCAATTTGCGTGAACGCTACATGACAAGTGCAATATGATGAAGTATATCAATGTAACATCAGTCTCATCAACTTAAATTAGCACATTTAGTAATAAAATGAACAAGTTAGTATGTGATCGTCCATTCCTTGCGAAGAAGATATCTCTCTAGTGTCATAGTTACAGAAAGAGGTGGTAAAATTAGGCCATGAAAATATAACCCGCGCAACCCATTTAAGTTTGGGCGGATTATTGACCCGTCCATTTCAGCTCAATCTATTTCAGCTCAATCCATTTCATCCCATTAAAAGGCAATTCGTAGGAATGCCTTTATTTTGGGGTGGTTTAATTTTTGCCCCTCAAATTGAAAATCTATAATTTTCGCCCTTCGCCTAAAATTCCTGGATTCTGGATTTGAACCCCCGCTCAGGCAAAAAAAATTTCGCAAGGTAGAGTTTCAAACTACCTTAAGGCAGAGTTTGCCTTCATGCATAAGGCAAACTCTGCCTTGCAAATCCAAACTCAACCTTGCGATTTTTTTTTTGATTTTTGACTGAACAAAGGTTCGAACCCGGAACCTCAGGGTATTTTGAGCGAAGGGAAAAAAAATTAAAGATTCAAATTTGAGGGGGCAAAAATTAAAGACCAGTGCCTTTGAAGGGAAATCCGCGAAAAAAAAGCATCAAAAGCTGGACTGATATGTACCCCAAATTGATTCATGAGAGATCTTGTAAAAAATATTTTCTTTATTTGATATATTATATATAATCATAATGAGAAAAATAATAATTTATAAGGTACTAAAATATTATAAAAGAACAAATAAAGTAATTAAAAGTTAGTGAGAATTGGACGGGTCAATAATCCGCCCATTTATTAACTCAGCCCATTTTGACCCGTCCAAATTCAGCCCAACCCACCCATTTGACATACTCACTTTGAAAGTATTTCTATAGTCCCGAACCGGTGTAAATACGAGGAGAAGACTCTTCCCTCACCCTCTCACCCTCCCACCGTCCAAATTTTTTAAAATTAGTGGTGAAATCAGTAATTCTAACAAGAGATTCAAGAAAATTTCAAATTTCAAATTATATGTCACATCTAAATTTCAAATTAACCTATGACATAAAGTTATTTTTGAACCTTATTTACCTCTACACTAGAAGCTTTTGTTGTTCTTTATATCGTATGAGTTAATAAATTTATTTATATAAAAACTGTATGTCCCTTATTTGTGCTATATACATTTTTTGCAAAGGGAATTCAATTGCACCCCTTTACTACAAGATAGGTTCTCCCCGCTTTGCATTAGAACTGTCAAGGCAGTTACATTCACGTTTTGTGAGCATTGGAGCGAGTTGTCTTGTTTGTTGTGTTATTTTGACTGATCTGCATGGATATTATTGATTTGAATGTTGGAGTGAGTTTTGGTAAACTAAAATCATTCATGCGCTGACACAGTATGTCGTTTTATATGAAACTGTTGAACTTGTCTGCATCCCCGAGGATGATATAATCAATTGTAATGCTCTTTACCTACACTAAAACAAAAGAAAAAATAATATCCACTTAAATCGGACGTCAATACCACTATTGCTTGCTTTTGGAAGTAGGGCCTAATTTGTTATATTTAATCTCCTAATATATGACCATTAGATGTTAATTATTTGACACTTCTAGTTGCCTACTTAGCAAGGAGGAAACACACATAGCAATCAGGTTCCCCATTTTCCCACTAGCCTAAGAATAAACTACAATTTATCCAAAATAACCATAAAATTCTAACCTAGCGTATACAAAGAATGGGAAGCGAAAATAAGCCCAAAAAGAAAACCGTCGAATCACTTTTTTTGTTTCAAACTGAAAGATGAAGGAACTCAATTGGTAAGTTTTCATTGATAATTCTTTACAATATATATACTGATATACATGTGTTATATTAGGCTATAAATCAAAGAAAGACAATATATAGTATCAATTCTAATCTACACGATAATACATGATATGATTTTGATTGCCTATGATATGATTCTGATTGTAATTGATGCATAGAATCGGAATTATATATTCTGGGATATACAAAATATATGATTCTATCACACCCCCGCAGTCGAAACGGGAGGTTCTCGTACGTTAAGACTGTCCCTGAAATCTTGAAACAACACTAACAGAAGATCTTTTGTGAAGATATCCGCTATTTGATGGCGCGAAGGGACATGTAGGACACAAACTTGTCCTCGAGCAACCTTTTCACGAACAAAATGAATGTCCATTTCGATGTGCGTTGATGTTGAACTGGATTTCCCGAGAGGTATATGGCAATAACATTAACACAGTAGAATAATGTAGCTTTATGGATGGGGCAATGCAGTTCTAGGAGAAGGTTGCGTAACCAGCATGATTCAGAGACCACATTGGCGACACCGCAGTATTCAGAATCGGCGTTCGAGCGAGACAGTGTGGGCTAGCATTTAGATGACCAGGAGAGCAGATTATCACCAAGAAATATACAATAATCAGAAGTGGACCTTCTGGTATCTGGGCATCCACCCCAATCTGCATCTGTGTATGAAATCAATGATGTAGTTGAAGAAGGATAAAGATGCAGTCCGTGATGAAGTGTACCCTGAATGTAGCGGAGAATTCGCTGGAGAGCATGCATATGATCAACCATCGAATTGTGCATAAACAGGTAGATCTGTTGTACCGCATAGGAGATGTCAAGCCTCGTAAATGTGAGATATTGTAGAGCCCCTGCAAGGCTGCGATAGTGACAATGGTCTTCATAAGGAGTGTTTGATGTAATGCTAAGCTTTGGTTTGGTGTCTACCAGAGTGGGATAAGATTTGCAAGATGACATGCTAGCACGATCAATAATTTCTTCTACATACTTTTTCTGGGATAGAAATAAACCACGTGTAGGACGAGTGACTGCAATACCCAAGAAGTAGCTCAATAAACCCAAATCTTTCATGGCAAATTTGGAGCTGAGAATTTTCATGATAAATTTGCGTAGATAATCATAAGAGGTTGTGAGGATGATGTCATCTACTTATAGAGGAATGTAAGGAATATCATTGCCCTTCCGGTAGATAAATAGTGAGTTGTCAGACTTGGTATGAGTGAATCCTATAGAGAAGATATAATCAGCAAACCGTTTGTACCATTCTCTGGAGCTTATTTGTGCCAGTATAATGATTTCTTCAGAAGGCACACATGATTTGGACGTTCTGGGTCCCTAAAACCTAATGGCTGATGCATATATACTGTTTCTTTTAGTTCACCATGTAAAAATGCATTCTTAACGTCCAACTGATGTATGAGCCATGTTTTTGAGATAGCAAGGCTGAGTACTATGCGCATGGTTGCTGGTTTGACAACCGGGCAAGAAGTTTCTCCGGAATCCACGCTAACATGTTGACCTGCACCATCACCTACAAGTCGAGCTTTATGCCGCTCAAAAGAACCGTCAGAGTTTTCCTTATGTCTAAAAATCCACATAGATCGAATGACATTAACACCGGGTGGACGGGGCACTAAATCCCACGTCTTATTTTTAATAAGAGCATTATATTCGTCATCTATGACCATTTTCCGATTCGGGTCTTTGAGTGCAGACACAGGGTTACGGGCTAATTATGATTTTGTGGTGTTAGTAAGGAAGCCATGGTGATATTTTTAGTTGGTTTAAAAATACCATGTTGACTTCTCGTAACGGGTTTGTGATCTGTACTCGAAGTTGGCTGAAAAATAGGTGGAAGAGAATGATGCTGGTTTGGGCTTGAGTTTTAGGCAATAGGTGGAGAGATGGACTGGGCCGCAGCCTGTGGTGGACAAGGTAGGCTGTGCGTATTTTGGTCAGGTATGGGTGGATTTTGAATCTGGTGAATCACGTAATATGAGCGACCGTTATCGAGAAAATCATAGGATGAGGTACTGGGTGTATGCAGCTTTGAGAAAGGGAATTGAGTTTCATCAAATGAGACATGATGACTAATGATAATTTTATTTGAGGATAAATCATAACATTTGTAACCACGATGATTTGATGGATAGCCCAAGAACACACAAGGAGTGGAGCGAGGTTGGAGCTTATTTATCATAGTGGATGGGAGGAGGGGATAACATAAGCAACCAAATACTCGAAGATGGGAATATGATGGGTCTTTTTGGTATAAGATGTTTAGAGGAGATTGATAGGCGAGATTTTTACTTGGTAAAATGTTAAGGAGATATGTTGCCATTTGTAATTTCATGATGCCAAAATGAAGGAGGGATTGAGGCATGAGCCATTAAGGTTCGAATAATGTTGTTAATGGACCAGATTTTTCTTTCAACTTTTCCATTTTGAGAAGAAGTGTGTGGACAGGAAAAGCGAAAAGAAATTCCATTTGATTGACAAAGATTTAAAAAGGACCATTAGTATATTCTCTACCATTATCACATTGAATATTTTTCAACTCCCGTTCGAATTGAGTTTTAATGTAGGCTCGAAGATTTATGAAGGTTGAGTATACTTGTGATTTTGTTGAGATAGGAAAAATCCATAGGAAATTCGAAAAATCATCTAAGTATAGCACATAATATTTGTGACCCACAAAGCTCAAATAGGAGAAGTCCATAAAAATCGCTATGCAGTATGTCAAAAGGCCTAGGTAGAGTTATAAGAATCAACAAATGACAACTTAACATGTTTACCAAGAGAACATGAATGACAAAAACTAGAGTTTCTTGTTTTGGTACATTCAATAAATTTATTTCGCCTAAGAGAGTCTAAAATAGATATTCTCGGGTGACCTAAATGGTCATGCCAAATAGAAGGCGATAAAGCTGCAAAAGTGGATGGAGAGGCTGCTTGATTAGTAGTGGTGGTGGTGATGGGGTATAGTTCACCCTGACTATTACACCTCATTAGTTGCATCCCCGTTTGGAAATCCTTCAGAGTAAATCCAAAAGGATCAAATGAGATAGAAACCCAATTATTAGTAGTAAATTTGCGAACTGAAACTAGGTTCTTGATTAATTTAGGAGCATGAATGACATTTTTCAATACCAATAGAGGGTGAGGGGTTTTTAATTTTGCACTACCAAAACCACGAATCAGAATAGAGTGGCCATTTCCAACAATTATAGCATTATTTTTGCTTGAATTAGAAAAAGATGAGAGATTACCTTGCTCGGAAGTCATGTGGGATGTTTCCCCTGTGTCCATATACCAAGATGGGTTGGGTTGAGCAAGACTAAGAGTGTGTAGGCCTGATTCAATATCTGTTGGGCTTGGACCATTAACATTAAAAGCTTGCTGATTTCCTGGTCTTGGGCCTAAAATCCCATTACTGTTCTGCTGGGGCCTTGGAGCAAAATTGGGCCTGGCCCAATTCGAGTATCCATAAGATGGATAGGGGCAAAGAGGCATTGTTCATTGAGCCCATTGTTGCCACGAAAATACAGATCCCCAGGCTTGTTGCTGTCCTCGTTCATTACCACCACTGGAGCCTTGCCCGCCACCTGAGCCCCCACTGCGACCATTTGAGCCACTACCCTGACCAGTTTTATCAGAATTTCGACCATTGCCGCCAGTGTTCTTATTATTCTTCTTATTACGGTTGTTGCTTTATTAGTGTTCCGATTGGGATTACTAGAAGTGGAATCTTCGTCGGAATTTTGAGAGTTTGCAACGAGAGCCGACGCCGGTGAAGATGAACCAGATTCGCGCGCACTTCGTTGAAGTATTGTCGATTCCTCAAGCCCTAATTTTGATTTTGCTGTTTAAAAATTGGGCATAGGATCGTGCTGCTGAATATGTGTGAAAAGTCTAGCGTATGCTTCAGTTAGTCCGACAATTAATTTCAATACCAAGCGGGTGTTGGAAACCGGGGCGTCGACGTTAGCCAATTAGTCGGTGAGGAGTTTGAGGCGATTGCAATAGGCTGTTGTGTTTGGAAAATCTTCCAAATTGGTATTGCTGAACTGATTTTCAAGATGATCAGCCCTGGATTGCTTATTAACTTGAAAGATTGCCGCAATTCATTTCCAGGCACCTTCGGCAGTGTCGTCGTTCACAAGAATTGATTGGAGGATGTCTTTTGATACTGTGGCATACATCCATTGTAATACAGCAGCGTCGAAGCGGTGCCAAAGTTCAGGGTCGGCAACTTTTGCAGCATCAGCCGCTGCCTTGGCTGTTGTATTCGTAGGAGGGATGATGTGGGCAAGAACGTTGTGCACTTTTGCGTGGACTTTAAAAAGTGCTGCCCAAGAATGATATTGACTAGAATCATTATCCAATGTAATTGAAATGATTTGTCTAACATTAGTTATAGCTAATGCTGGATGAAATTTTTTATTTTCCGACATGGGTATGTGTAAGGTTTTGGGAAGAAGAAGAACAGAGAAGGGTCGTGAAAACAGGGGAGACCAGAGTTTGGTTGAGACCAATATGAGTTGCAGTGGAAGAGGGATCTTAGTCTGATACCATGAAAGATGAAGGAACTCAATTGGTAAGTTTTCATTGATGATTCTTTACTATATATATACTTATATACATGTGTTATATTAGGCTATAAATCAAAGAAAGATAATACCTAGTATCTATTCTAATCTACAAGATAATACATGATATGATTCTGATTGCCTATGATATGATTCTGATTGTAATTGATGCATAGAATCGAAATCATATATTCTGGGATATACAGAATATATGATTCTATCACAAACTCTACACGGACCGCGATTTCAACAGAATAAACCAAATAAACCAAATAAACCTATAACACATGAACCCATCCCATCCCAACAATTTCTATTCAGATGTTACATAAAAGGTTGCACGCATCATCCTAAAAGTCTAACGTCAAACACTATGTTAGAATCTCCTGAAACAAGATTGAATGTAAATAAATTCGATGTTGAATTTTTTTTTGCCAACGAAAATCAAAGAAGATAGTGGTCAATTCTACCTCAACTCTGACATCACTCAAAAACACATTTTGTATCACAAAAAAAGAAGAAGACAACAACTGCGAGTTGCTCCAACACTTGAATATATTGATAATATGGAAGGTGTGTTAGGTGATAAAAACATACGTGAGATATTGATGCAAGAAAATAAAGACAAGATAAAAAAGAAGACACAATTGATAAACAATTGGACAATAACTAGAAGAACTAGGCCTAGTTATCTTCCAAAAGGATCAAAGGCACCTATCTTATGCAACAATCCTCAAGAGAATAACAATTCATTGCAAATTGAATGAGCAAAACAAGGTTGTACAATTTGGAGTCCACCAAATCACAACAAGTCTCAACTAGGGAGAAAAGTTCAACATTCATATATTTCAAGATAGGTGAAATGAGAAATAGTTCTAAGTGTATCTTATATAGGTAATGTCTACACCAGTCTTTAAAAAGTAATAGCCACAAGTCGTCTTTTAAAATATGGCCTCGCAAGGCTCAAAATCTTTAGCCACTGACGTGGGCTGTCCATGGGCTATTCTTCAAACACATGGGAGTCTAAAGTGAGTCCATGTGCTAGCAGAAATAAGTCAATAGGCTTCTTCCCCAGGCTAGGCAGTGTCCACGACTCCTGAAACGTAAAATCCTTCTCCAAAGCTAGGTGAACATCATGAAGGATCATAGCTTGACTCCTAGTGAATGGCCAGGACGAATGGAACATGTCTTGATTAGTTTGGATTGCATCATCCTCCCCTTCTTGGAATTATTTCATCCTAAAAATTGCCGCTTCATCACCCTCGACCGCATCACTTGAAACACAATGAACCAGGTCAGAAACATTGAAAGTGTTTGAAATATTATACTCACTCAGAAGATCGATAACGTAAGCATTGTCGTTAATATTTTCCAACATTTCAAATGGTCCATCTCCTCGCACGGACAATATTCCTTTTCTTTGGTTTGGGAACTGATCTTTCCTGAAATGCACCCAAACCTAATCGCCCTTCTGCAACTCCAACTTCTTTCTTCCCTTGTTCGCCTTAGATGTCACCTTGGCATATGCCTTTTCCAGATTTTGTCTCACCTTAGCATGAAGTTTAAGAAACAAATCTTCCCTACTTGTACCTTCAACATTCAAAATAGCATCTCGAGACAAAGGGATTAAATCCGATGGAATCAAGGGGTTAAAATCATACACACACTCAAAAGGAGATTTCCCTATCATTCTATGCACTGTACGGTTATAAGAAAACTCAATGATGGGCAAATGATCAACCCAACTTCCAGATTTTCCTTTGGTCATAGTCCTAAATAGAGCTCCCAAAGTACAATTCACAATATCAATTTGTCCATCTGTTTGAGGATGATAAGAAGTCAAAAACAATGACTTGGTGCCAAGTGCACCCCACAAATATCTCCAAAAATGACTCAAGAATTTCGTGCCCTTGTCACTAACAATGGTACGCGGCATGCCATGCAATTTCAATATATTAGCAATAAAACAAGAAGCAACATATTGCGCATCATCACAGTTTTTACACGGGATGAAATGAGCCATCTTAGAAAATTTATCCATAGATATATCAATCTATGGGCTAGTAGGGAGTGGTAAAGGAGTATACAAACCATGGGGACTGGACCTAGACCTAGCTCGCTTACATTCTAAACAAGCACCGCATAATTGCATCACATCTCGCCTCATCTTAGGCTAATAAAATTGCTCCTCAAGAATACATACGGTCTTATCCACCCTAAAATAACCCATAAAACCTCAAGAATATGCCTCACGAATCAGTAACTCCTTCTACGAGGACATGGGTATGCACACTCTCCCCTTCTTAAAAAGATAGCCATCATGCCACTGATATTTCTCTACCTGCTTCCCACTCACTAGATCCTCACGAATGTTCGTAAACTTGGGATCGTGCTCATACATAGACTTTATGCTCTCAAATCCTAAAATTCTAGAAGTCAAAGTGGTAGCTAGGGAAAACTTCCTAGATAAGGCATCGACCACTACATTCTCTTTCCCTCTGTTGTAATGAATTACATAGGGAAAACTTGCAATGAACTCAACCTACTTAGAATGTCTCTTATACAACTTCTCTTGGCCTCTAAGATGTTTCAAAGACTCATGGTCACTTCTAATCACAAACTCTCTTGGCCACAACTGATGCTTCCAATGGGCTAAAGCTCTCACTAAGCCGAACAACTCTTTATCGTAATTCAAATAGTTCAAAGATGCCCCCTTAAGTTTCTCACTGAAATAAGCTATAGGCTTCCCCTCTTGCATTAGCACTCCACATATCCCGGCCCCTGAAGCATCATAATCAATCTCAAAGGTCTTACTAAAGTCGGGTAGTTGTAACAATGGGGTAGAACTAAGCCTGTATTTCAACTCCTTAAATGCTCTCTTTTAGGACTCTTCCCAAACAAACAATTGTTCTTTCTTTATCAACTCAGTTAATGGCGCTGCTATGGTGCTAAAGTCTTTCACAAACCTCCTATAAAAACTAGCCAATCCATGAAAACTTCTCACTTGAGTAACACTAGACGGGGGTAGGCCAATCCCTAGTAGCTCCTACTTTTAACATATCAACTTCAACTTTACTAGCACTCACAACAAATCCAAGAAAAACAACACATTCAACATTTTTTCAGATTAGCATACAATTTCTCTTTTCTCAAAATTTCAAAGACTTGCCTTAAGTGATCAACATGTTCATCCACAGATTTACTATACAAAAGAATGCCATCAAACTAAATCACAACAAACCTATTTGTGAACGATTTAAACACATGATTCATCAATCTCATGAAAGTTCTAGGCGCGTTAGAGAGGAGAAATGATATCAGTAACCATTCATACAGATCAAACATGGTCTTGAACGCGGTCTTCCATTCATCACTCAATTTCATCCAGATTTGATGGTAGCCTAGCCTAAGATCAATTTTAGAAAACCAACAAGAACCACTTAACTCATCTAACATGTCGTCTAACCTTAGAATAGGATGATGATACTTTACCATGATCTTGTTGATGGCTCTACAATTGACACACATTCTCCACGTTCCGTCTTTCTTTGGCACAAATATGACCGGAATAGGCACAAACTCAAACTTTCCCGCACTAACCCCTTTCTTAAAAGCTCATCAACCTGCATTTGGAGTTCCTTGGTGTCTTCTGGATTACACCTATAGGCTCGTTTTTTTTTTCCAGAATTTGGGATCTCGACACAAAATCTATTTGATGCTCAATTCCTCTCAAGGGAGGCAATCTGCTTGCCAGCTCCTCGGGAAATACATCCACAAAATCCTGTAAGAGATTCTCAACAAAACTTGGCAATTGATTAGCGTTAGACAAATCATCACTATCACTCAAGATAATACCTTTATTCACTAAACAAATTATCATTTTATTTTCATCATTACCTTTGAAGTACTCTTCTGGTTGCATGATTGCACATACCTTTTCATTACCCGGTGATGGTGATGTGGACTTACGATAGGCCACAATAGTAGCCTTACCTTTAGCCATTTCCCTCAACTCATTCATCCGACGATAATCTTCTATCACTTGATTTGGTGACAAAGGCTACAGTATGAGACTCTTACCTTCACTTTGAACCGCATATGTGTTCGCTCGACCATCATGAATCGCAGCTCTGTCATATTGCCATGGCCTTCCAAAGAGTACATGACATACCTACATTGGCACCACATCACATTGTACCTCATCTTGAACTTAACCAAAACCTGCTTTGTAACCCGCAGTTCACCACACTCATTGAGCCATTATAAACGGTAGGTCGGGAATGTTTCAATGTAGGTAGTTTCAATTGCTCAACAAAATTTTGGCTAGCAACATTAGCACAACTTCGTCCATCCATAATTAATGAACACATCTTCCCCTTTACCGTACACCTAGCATGTAAAAGATTCTCCCTTTGCACATCTTCTTCATTCTCCATGCTTATATTGCTCAAGTTTCTCCGCACCACAATAACCATTTCGGGAAGATTGTCCTCCTCTTCTTCTTTCGGCTTCACAAGATCATGATCAAATTGTTTTCATTGCCATCTTCTGGTTCACTTTCTTGTTCTTGAACCGTTCTATAATCAAGAATAACCATGGTCCTCCGAGTAGGACACTCTTTGGCCATATGCCCATATCCCCTACATTTATGACAGTGGATAGATGAAACACTAGGAGAATTGAGATGAGTTTTACATCCGGAGTTTCAAGTGGCCTTTTAACATCATGAATGGCACCCGAACTTGGACTCTTCAAATCCATACCCCTACTCCACGGAGTAGTATTATCACTTCTTCTCCTTGTCCTCCTCGACCTTTTTTCTGCCTCTATCTCCTTTTGAACACCTCATCAAGAGTATAGTAAGTGAGTAACCTCGATTGAGATGAGATTTCACGGTTCAACCCAACTTTGAATCGGATAATAAGCTGCTCCTCGCCTTCTTCAAGATCAAGAGCCATTCTTTCTTTCTCAAACTCATCATAGAACTTTTCTACAATCTTAGAACCCTGCTTCAATCCATAGAGCCTTAGAAATTACTCTTGACGATGTTTGGGCAGTGACATACTTAACATCCATGACATGTTTCAATTGTCCCCAAGTCAGATGTTTTGATAAACCATGTCTTCTCTGAACTCGTTTTTGTGATTCCCACCATGTAGAAGTATAGCCTTCAAAAGAGGCAATGGCATAAACCACTTTTCTCCTCCGAAAGTTCATTTTTGCCAAGTATTCTCAATCTGAATCTTCCAATCGATGTACTTTTTTGGATCACTAGTTCCTTTAAATGGTGAAATAGTGATCTTGACATTGTTAAGATTAGTATCCCTTCCGCCTTGATTCCCTCAGACCAGTTCTGAATAATCATCGTGGTTTCCATAATCATGCTCAAGATTTCTACCAAGATATGCTCTTTGACCTCCTCTTCCTCTATATCCCCCTTGGCCTCTTTGTTCTTGGGCTCTCCGAACATATTGTTGATCAAACTCGTCTTCATTTTGTTCTAAGTCATGGACCTCAACATCTTCATCAACCAGGATCAAATGTCTCCTTGCCCTTGTAGGAGGTACTTGCACTTGAATCTGAGGATCCGAAAGTATGACATTTTGAATTCTAGGAACTTGAGGAGTTCCCAGAGCACGAGCATTACTTGCAGCTTCTTCCCTCACTCTTTGTTGACGGGCCACCTCATTAAACTGCTTCGGTGGTATTATGCTAGAGATAGGTGTACAACTTTTTCCTTCTACGGCATCCCTTGGAACCAATGGTTCTCCTCCTTTTTTAAGGGCTTGCATCCTTATTTCCATTCCGTCTATCTTAGCTGTCAATTGAGTGGTCATGTTTTTTATTGCCGCCATAAGGTTAGCTATAGTCATTCCTCCTTGTGCCTCCGCACCAATTTCATCTCCCGTCATCGTACCTGTACAACAAATCTTAAAGAAACAAGTTAAGGTTAGAAATCACCTTACTCACTTCCTTACTTTATTTGGGTGGCGTTCTCTCCCCTCAATAATGTGAAGGTTTGGTTCACCCCGACTTGTTGTAATCAGCTTTCTTGAAATTGACCAACCCCTTTTCAATCATTTCAACTACACAAAGACACTACCTCTTCGGAATTAGAGTGAGTTTATGGGAATCTATTATTGGATGACTCCTTTAAATGTGGAACACTTGAGTCAAACAATTCACTATGAATCAAGACGAGAAAAGCTTGAAAAGAATTATCACGAAAGAATTTATAGCTCAAGAATTAGTAAACTTTGAGTAGGTAATTACTCAATGGATACTAGCTAGAAGTTATGTCACAAATAAAGAATTAAGAAGCTTCCCAACCCCCTACTAAAATGTGTTAGGCAGCCCCCTAAGTCTCACTAATTAATCTCCTTTGACCAACTTGTGTTGGAATTTAATTACTACAAGTCTCAATAATAGCTTCTCGTCTTCCCAAAAGCTGACTAGGGACTTGCACACTTGACTTCTCATTTTCCCAAGAGGTGATTAGGAACTCAGACACTCTTTTGTCAAGGTGACTTTTAGTCTTCCCAAGAATTTACTGGGGAACTTGTGTGAATTAATGGATTGAATATTCGTTTGCCTCTACACCCTTTCACACGCCCCAAATTGATTTCTGACTTCCCTTAATGAGTTCAGCCCCCTTCTGCACGTTTTGGAGGGGTTTAATGCACCGACTCCTTGGAAATTAACTCTTGATTAGGCCCTTTGACTTCCAAAGTAGATCTCACGCTCCCTAATACCTTGAAAGCTTAACTTATCACCAAATTATATCAAACAAAGGTAGTAAAGTTGAAACTGTCAAGAACATACATGAACATTCACCAAATCTTTATGAACACTCAAGAACAAAAGTATTCAAAACACTTCAAATGATATACTAAAATTACCATCTTGATGTCTAGTTTCCAAATATGATCACCAGAGATCACCCAAGACACATAAACTAATGGCACGATTGGAGACTTTAGAAATAATATTTCATGAACTTCTTCTTGAACTTATGAACATCCAAGAACACAAGTCTTTAAACACCAAAATCAGATTCACCAATAGGTCAAGAACACCCAAATACTCCAAGTTACACAAATTTCATCCAAAACAACAACGATCAAGAAGTTGAAACCCTAAGAACAATAGGAAACTTCATCCAAAACATATTTTTTTAATAAAGTTTGATACAAAAAAGGACTATATTTGTAGGGAAAAATCTATGGCCCGCTCTAATACCGAATGATGTAAAAAAATAAAGACAATATAGAAAAGAAGACACAATTGATAAACAATTGGACAATACTAGAAAAACTAGTCCTAGTTACCTTCCAAAAGGATAAAAGGCACCTATCTTATGCAATAATCCTTAAGAGAATAACAATCCCTTGCAAATTGAATGATCAAAATAAGGTTATACAATTTGGAGTCCACCAAATCACAACAAGTCTCATATAGAGAGAAAAGTCTACACTAGTCTTTAAAAAGTAATAGCCATAAGTCAGCTTTTAAAATATGGCCTCGCAGGGATTAAAATCTTTAGCCACACACATGGGCTGTCCATGGGCTACCCTTCACATGCATGGGACTCCAAAGTGAGTCCATAGGATAGCGCAAATAAGTACATAGGCTGCTTCCCCAGGCTAGGCAGTATCCACGGCTCCTAAAATGTAAATGCCTTCTCTAAAGCTAGGTGAACATCATGATGGACCATAGCCTAACTCCTAGTGAATGGCCGGGACGTCTGGAACATGTCTTGATTAGTTTGGACTGCATCAGGTATAGGCAACAAATATAATTGAGTTGTTCACAATAGGAAATGAGGAAGATTATAAAGGTACACCAACTGATGAAATTCGTATAACAAAAAACTCATTACATGAAAAGATTATTTAAGATCAGGTGTACAACGTGAAGGAGTACCATGCCATACAGAAAAAGTCAATTTCAATGGAGAAATCATATGCAAAGAGGTGTGGTTTCCTGTGTATGTTGTATATTGTGTGTATAATTTTCTATATTTCTTGTGTAACTCTAATTGAGCAAATACATTTGAAGAATGAGTCTACTGTATAGGATGTGCTGGATGTAAATGGTAAGCATATTGTATAATTCATGTAAACCATATGTATACACTATTTAAATGTATATACTAATGTATACGAGTACTACAACATGTAGTCATATGAGCCAATGACAGTTGTACTTGGTATTTTAAGTTTTTAAGATTGAATAGTTCAATGATGTCAACAATTTCAGGATAAAGGAAAGATTGTTTTCACAACGTCATGCCACTTCAACTTTCATAAAACATATGATCATGTACAAGTACGCAAACCCAAAAATGATATATACAGTATGGACATAATTAGTTATTGGCATTAGCAAGGATGACAAGAGTTAGTTTTGATGATTAACAAAGAGATTGCACAAGCTGAGTAAACCAAGTCCATAAAGTTGATCCATCACAAAAACAGGTCAGGCGAAGAGAAACAAAAATAGAGCAACACATGATGAATGAAACATGTTTGTCTATATGTTCCCTCGAATATCTCAGAAGCAGGTCAAAGTTAGCTGCAACATGAATGAAAAAGTAATTGATGTAACAAGTATTTGAAAATGTTCCACCTCAGAATAGTCAGAAGACTTAGAGACTAGAGTACCAGGTCCAATAACATGTTCCAAACAAATCCTGTAGCAACTAGGATTTGTGATCTTTATGGAAAAGACATGGCATACAAGGCGGTAGGATTCATCACTATACTTATCAGGATTTCACCATACTTATGAATAATATTTTATACAAGGAAACTAAATATACGAGAAGGCGTAAGAATTCCAATTAACCTCAAACCCTATTCTACCTTAATGAGCCATATAAATCAGGGTTTAGGTCTGCCACAACGATGATGGCCAGTTACTCTATATACCAAGTCTTACCATGAAGAACATTACACACTCACATAGAGAGAATTAAGAATATTGAGTGATAAGCGATATGTTTGAAAGAATGTTTTATTCCAGAGTTGCGACCCTGATACAACAAAGAAGATTAAATGAGTTGTTCTACTGATTAGTGTTTTTCAGTTCTTAATTTTAGAATCTTGTATTAGTTGTTTATGAAGTTTTACCGTATTTGCTTTCATAGAAGAAAATTGTATAGGTATAAAAATTTGTCAATTTTACGTCAAGTTAGACCTTAACTTGAAGATGCTTACTAGTCTGGGTAGATTAATAAGATAGGAATTAGAGTGTAGTTCCTAGGTTATAGAGTTCGTAACTTGATTTTGCAGTGGCTCACCATTATAGTGGAGTTGGGGATAAATCCTATAGAGGTGTAGGTCATGGTTTTTACTGCCCTTGTGAGTCGAGTGGTATCCACATAAAAATACTGTGTCATTGCTTTACTATTCTTTAATTATTTCACAAACACAACACATAGAACATGTAAGGTAACGTGTCCCATACTGTAGACAAAAATTATGTATCGCATAGGATAGACAATAGGTCATGCAAAATAACAATTGGTATCAGAGCGAGGTTCTCTTTGGAGGCTATCATCTTAAGAGTAGATCATGATGAGTGAGGCACCTGCTATAGGACACTCTGAGGGTCAATCAACCCGAAGGCCACCGCTAAGTAATGAATAATATTATCAATGGTGGAAGGTTCACATGGAGGATCATCTACAAGATGATGATTATAATCTATGGGACAGGGTTATAGAAAAGACCTAAATATCCCATAAAGAAGACATAAGATAGAATAGAGGTATAGAAAGAAAAGGCTAAATATGTTGAAAGCGACTACAAGATTCTTGAAAATAATGCAAAGGCCAAGAACTCTTTAATCTATGGTCTTGGACCTGATGAATACAATATAATCTATGGATGTACAACAACCAAGTAAATCTAGGATGCTTTGAAGACAGCCCATGAAGGAACCAACCAAGTAATAAAATTTAGGAAGGCCATGCTTTCCACGGATTATGGAAAGTTCAGGATGAAGTTAGGAGAGACAATTGCTGAGATGTTCACCAGGTACACCTGTATTATCAATGAATTAACCTCATATGGAAAAGTCATCTCGACTGAGGATTCAGTAGATAAAATCTTGCGGACTCTTTGAAATACCTTCAAGATGAAAGTCACAGTAATACGAGAGGCTAAGGACATGAGAAATATGCCCTTCGTGAATTAGTGGGCAACCTAAAATCATATGAAGTGGATATGGAAAATTCCAGGAATCAAGAGGCAAACACAGGGAAGTCCTTACCACTCAAGGCCTTTGAAGTCAAAAATGAAGAGGAGATGGCCCTGATCACCAAAATCTCAGGAAATTCCTAAAAAGGGAAAAAAATATGATGGCAGTAGTTTATCTAAGAAGGAAGGAGCTCTGACAAATCCTAGTTTGGTGGATGTTTAAAGTGTGATAAACTAGATCACGTGATTATGATTATCCGTTATGGGAAATTGAGTAGAAGAAAAATAGAGTAGAAAAGAAGAAGAAGAAGAAGAAGAAGAAGAAGAAGAAGAAGAAGAAGAAGAAGAAGAAGAAGAAGAAGAAGAAGAAGAAGAAGAAGGAGCAGACTCATGAAAAGAAGGAGAAAGAGACTGCTAAAGCAATAATTGTTGCTTCGGGGTTAGATGACGAATCAGAGGACTATAATAATCATTCTGCTCATGGGGTCATTGAAGACTATGATTCTTACAATGAGAGAGATGTCAAAGAACCTGAGGAGGACATTCAGGTAAGAGTTATTGAATTAAAAGACTAATTAGATCTTTTTTCAAAGGAAAGAATCATGTCTCTGATGTTAACCTTAATCGATGAATATCAAAATGTGAGAACCAAAAGAGTGGAGTCCTTCAGCGCCTTGACTAGTATAAAGGAAGAACTGGTAGAAGTCGAAACAAGAAAAGCTATGTTAGAATAAGAGAACTACTTTATGAAGGAACATGTTGCTCAACTTGGTTCTTGTATCTCAGCACTTCAGATTGAAGTCCTGTCACTGACCATGAGAAACAGGAATGGCGAAGCAAGCTGCAGACAACTTAAAGCTGAAAATGATCTTAGGAAAGTAAGGAAAGAGTTGAACCTAAAAGGGAGAAATCTAGAGACATGAGCATTAAACTTGCTCAAGTCGAGTCTAAACTAGGTAAAGCAAAACCACTAGACTCAATTCTCTAAACTGCTTTCAAATCTCAGCAGTCACACGCATAATATTATAACAGGTCTAGGATATGACAAGATTGTTGAGGAAGGACTTGACAAAGAAAACTTATGCACAATTGGAGGAAGAATTGGTCATTTCAAGACTGTTTTCCCAAAGGATCTAAAGTAAAAGGAAAAAAGTTTGGGAAAGAGTAATCCAAACACCAAACCTGCAAACAAGAGAGGAACAAACACTAGGAATAGGTTCACTAGCACACTATCAAAATGGATAAAGAAAGATGTGATCCATCCAATCATGCAAGGAAAATGAGCCAAGATAACTTGGATTCCTAAAACTAATCTCTGGCTATTTTGCAGGAAAGAGAGACAGAAGCAAGCAACACAATTTGAAAAACAATGCCTACTCATTACAACTAAAGCTAGATGAAACTCTGTCTACTCTTAGATTTAGAGATGAAGGAACCCAAAATGTCAGGGGAAATACATGTTGAAACTCCTATCACCTGTAAGATGTTAATCAAATATGCCATGACAATCAGAACAAACATTAGGAACATCAAAAATCACATTAGTTTTACTTTGCAATTGGTTAGAATATGTTCATGTCATGCAATGAATGCTTCAATTGAAAAAAACATTAATATATATTTTACCCAGTCTTATACATTGTGTTGTACGTCATATACCATTGTACAACTTTATCTGTTGAAAGAGTCTAACTGGTATTGGATGTCACAATAAATGGCTTGGATGATAAAAGTTGAAATAAAGTCACCAGAGTGAGGTATGTACACCATATCGTTTGGAGAAATAAATCAAATGTACAGGACTTGAAATTACGCTTGTTCATATTGCCTATTATATCTAACTAAAGGACCAGGTTCTACCATTGTTATCTCTGAGAGCGCTCTTCTAATAGAAACTTTCATTCAAAAGAAAGATAACCATCAATCAGGTTTCTTTTTACGCTTAAAATGAATTGAAATCTCTCAAAACAAGCAATGTTTCCATATCAAAACTCTCTATTTTCTCTCTCCAATATAAAACATTCTTCCCCTTTGAAAAAACACCAAGCGAATCCAAAACCCTTCTTGAAATTCAAAACATCTGAAAAATTTCCCCCGCCTTCACAAAAAAAAGACAATTGATCACATTGCTACTCAAACCTCCTAAGACCATACAATTGAAACCCTCACAAAAATCACACCCATTGCCTTTATACAAGATACCTAGAACCAAACTACTAAGAGAACCAAATCTATTAGAAACAATGTGCCCATATGCTCTGATAACTCTGATTTTGACCTAGCCCTAGTCAAATTTTCCTACCACTCAAATTCATGGATACCCCAGGGGATTTGTTTGAAGTACAAGGTGAAGAAGTAAATAGTTTGACCTATAGAATGTCAGAATTTCTTAGAGTATATTACACATGACTGCTTGAAGAGGTAACTCAGGTCAAAGTGCCTAAAGTAGTAATTATTGACAAATCAGGGGTGCTTTATGTAGTAATGTCTATTGAAGACTTGGAGGATGAAACAAAGAAGATTGAAGGAGCTGTTATACTAAATAATGTTTTCCAATTCTTAATTCTAGAATCTTGTACTAGGCAATTTATCAAGTTGTACCTTATTCGCTTTCATAGAAGAAAATTGTATAGGTATAAAAAAGTTGTCAAATTTAAGTTCAAGTTAGAGTTTAACTTGAATACTTCTTATTAGTATGAGTAGATTAGTAAGATAGAAATTAGAGTATAGTTCCTAGGTTACATAGTTTGTATCTTAAATTTGTAGAGGATCACCGTTGTAGTGAAGTTTGGGGATAAATCCTACAGAGGTGTAGGGCATGGTTTTTACTGCCCTTGTTAGTCGAGTGCTATCCACATAAAAATATTATGTCCTTGCTTTTTTGTTCTTTAATTATTTAGCAAACACAACGCATAGAACAAGTAATGTAACATGTTCCATCCTGTAGGCAAAAATTAGGTATCACATAGGATAGATAGTAGGTTGTGCAAAATAACATCAGTGACATGAAAAATGATTAAAGGTTGACTTGAATTGCATGAGAGCATGAGGATCAAAAAATCTTTTACTAGAAAACCGTATTGAAAGATACCAAACTACCAATATATCTTTACACATAAAAGCTCGGAGATAGAGATAAATCTACATAGATCAGAGGATGAATGCTTCATGTACGTGTATGTAGCATTGTATGCATCAAGAAAGGGACATATTGTGGTGGTTGATGGTACCTTTCTTAAATCAGCATACTTTAGACATTGATCACCGGCTTGCACACAAGTGAAATGAGTGAATTGTATTATTATATGTTTCATCGCTCTACATTTCTTGCATACAGTTTGTATAATTGATGTATCCATATGTTTCATATAGTGCTTTCCATTTATATATTGACTGTGTATCTAATGTATAAAGGTGTATGTTGATGTACAGATTGTTATACAATGTGTGTATCTTACTTATATATTATTTATTGTATATATCATGTAACACGGAGGTAAATTATTGTCGCTCGCATATATTGTGGTTTACTCGGATAACAATGCATCTTAAGAGTGAGTTTTCAAAAGTTTCAAGGATACTTATGATATGAGGGAAGGGATGTGCACAATATCAGATAGACATGAGAGCATGGTGTGAATACATTTATTTATCCAGATATACCTTACTATGTTTTCATATTTCATTTGTCAATCAACATAAATGTTGGGTACAAGAAAAGTCAAAAACAACTATGGAAATTGTTGTTCGCATTGGCAAGAGGATACACATTGGAATAATTCGACCAAGTTATGGCTGATATTGAAAAGTTTAACAGAAGGGTGAAAATATTACTTCTTAGGTGTTGGGTATCACATGTGTTCTAGATCTAGTTGTTACACACTGTAGTTTTTGCGAAAAAGTATGTCATTGATAAACCTAAGTGTTACGGTAAGGTATGTGACCTTATATAAGAATAGTGATGGCTTAAAACAAAGAGTTAAACGAATTGAAGAAAGTAAGTTCATCAAAAAGTTGGCATGAAAGGTCAATTTCACGGACCATGAAAGTGATTCATGGCCTGTGAATGATGGTGGCTCTTGTTGGGATTACCTTGATGTCATAAGTTATATCTTGTCACAAATTGACTTGTCAGCTGCTATTATGATTTATTGTACATCTTATTCCTCCCAAACATAGAGTGTCCAAATTGTTATTCATCGAGTTGACCAAATGTCATATTACAAGTAAAAACAAGAGTTTTACAAATTAAAAAGCTAAGAGTGCTATTGTTATAAAAGTATATAAGTTATAAACACCACCAAATAAATATCTGTCGGGTGATAGGTATTGATAGATAAACACCACCGAACAATACCGATTGGACGATGGATATATTTAAACAATACTAAGATATAATCCGTAGGTGATGGATAAGTATATATATGTATAAGAGTTCCAATACAATTTTGGAGTTACATTATTCACCCTGTGTGGCATTCAGGTTATCAGGTTGCTTTTGATGCCCTATTTATAGCTTATGATTTCAAATTACTTTTCATGCCTTACATACTAGTACATTTCATTTATATTGAAATCCCTTTTGTTAGGGGCACTACATTTCATGCTATAGGTTCAGGTAGAGTCCCAGATAGACCTCTCTAGTAGGGTTTTGTTGAGTTCAGTTGTTGGATGGTAATCTTTGCTTCATCTAGAGCTACTGAGTCAGATGTTCTGAGCTATGTCTTTTGTATACATAGATGATGGGTAGGTTCGGGCCATGTCCCGACCATACGATAGTTGTGATGATCTTAGAGGCTTGTAGACTTTGTTGGATTTTATAGATGTTATGTATGGCCTTGTTAGCCTTGGATATATGTTCTGGGTTGTCTCCCCTCTTAGATTAAGATGTCTAGAACATTCCATGTGTGCAGATTGTGGCCTTGACGGCCCTACATGTATGTTGATAGTATTTATATTCAGGTTATGGTTTGTTGAGGCCTTGTCGGCCAAAATTTCTATAAGTTCAAGTGTCTTTTTGAGAGTGTTACACTCAAGTAAGTAAGGCACCGAGTGCCGGCAATACTTCCCTAGGTTAGGGTGTGACAAACTTGGTATCAAAGCAGGTCTGTCCTGGGGAGTCTACAAGCCATGTCTAGTAGAGTCTTGCTTATGAGTGTGTTTTCTGTCACATATAATGGACAGGCTGTCGGGCATTTAGAGAAGGTTACTATTCTTTCTTCTCATAGATTATGCAATTGAGCTGAGTTCTAAGAATTCAAGTCTAACTCGTGCTTTATATATTCAACAATGCTAGTTACTAAGAAGATTACTACTAGTCAACAGGCCAGTGTAGATGCGGGCGAAGGTATTTAAGGCTCAGAGTGATTCACCTTATCATCTATCTCCTACTCCGCTACCACCTGAGAAGTTAGAGGGGATACAATACCTCTAGCTCCTTAGGATCCAGTGCCTCCAGATTCTCCACTTGAGTCTATGAATTAGGGGGTTGCGAGTGCAATACAACTGCTGACATTGATAGTAGCTACTCAATAGTGATAGATAAGGGCATCAACAGGTGTTGGGTCTTATAATAGTGCAGGAAGTTCTAGAGTCTGAGAGTTTATCAATTTGAGCTTGCTAGTGTTTATAGGTTTTGATCAAAATTAGGATCCTCATGACTTTATCGATCAACTCTAGAGGGTTTTGAGGGATGCATAATTTAGAGGTTAATGCGGTAGAGTTAGCATCTTTCAGGTTATGAAATGTGACCATTTTATGGTATGAGGCTTGGGAATGATCCATAGGATCAGATGCACCTACAACTATATAGGAGTTTACAGAGTCCTTTATTGATTACTATTTTCCATTAGAGGTACGAGAGGATATAGTAGATCCGTTCATGAACTTCAAGAAGAGGGGTATGAGTGTTAGAGAGTACAATATTTGGTTTGATTATTTGGCCAGGTAAGCTTCGACTATTGTGAGTACAATTAGCACTAGAGTTCACCGATTTGTGGAAGGTCTTCACCTACATCCGATTAGGGATTGTACAACATCCTCCTTGAATGAGGGTATGTATATCCCCATAATACAGGCATACACTCAAAATGTAGAGGATTATAAACTCCATATTCAAGATGATAAAGATACAAAAAGAGTGTTGATTAAGAGGGCTAGGTCTGTTCGATATTTGCAGAGGCACAGAGTAGTTCCAAACCATAATTTTCTAGATGTCCACCTAATTTCTTGGTAGCACTCCACCTCAGTTTTTGGAGCCTAGAGATGACCGGTATGCACAGTCTGGACTAGGTCAGAGTTCGAGGGCTTCAAGCTTTTAGAGACAAAAGTGTTTGAGTCAAGTAAGACCCCCGTTACCACCTTGTCTCCAGTGTGGTTGGTCATATCTAGGGATATGCGCTAGGGTAAATATGCATGTTATTGGTGCGGTCACCCAGGTCACTTTATGTGATACTGTCTGAGAAGAGGTAGAGGTGGTATGACTCAGCTGACTGGGTTAACAACAAATTTATCATTGAGTGTAAGTCCACTAGGTGGTATTCATAGACCTCAGTAGGTCGAGGTAGATGTAGAGAAGGAGAATCCAGTTCACACGGATGTCACAACCGCACATTTGCTCTAGCTCATTGACATTATTTGGAGTCGTCACTAGATGTTGTTAAAGGTGTATTATCCATTTTCACTTATGATGTATATGTATTGATAGATCTTGGCTCCATCTTATCCTTTGTTAGACCATTTGTAGCTGATAAGTTTGTGATAGGGCTAGAGTTGTTACACAAGCCGTATGAATTATCTTTACCGGTTGGTGAGACAATGATGGCTAGACGGGTCTATCAAGATTATGCAGTGATAATTTGTAACCGCCATACCTCGACTAATCTAGTTGAGTTACCAATGGTGGATTTTGATGTAATTACGGGTATGGATTGCTTCGCATCATGTTATGCCAATGTTGACTGTTGAATGATAGTTATTAAGTTTTGCTTTCTAGGTGAGTTGACTCTAGAATGGAAGGGTAATTTGGTGATGCCTAAGGATGGTTTATTTCCTACCTTAAGGCAATAAATGTGATTTCTAAAGGCTATATCTATCACCTAGTGTAAGTCAAAGTCGTGGATGTAAAATCTCTAACACTTCAGTCTGTTCCCGTAGTTAATAAGTTCTTAGATGTATATTTGGATGAGCTTCCAGGTATTCTTCCAGGGAGGGAGATTGATTTTGATAATGATGTGCTTTATGGAATTCAGCCGATATCTATCCCTCCTTACAAAATGGATACTGCTGAGCTGCGAGTGTTGAAATAGTAGTTAAGATATCTATTGGAAAAAGTCTTAATCAGGCCTAGTATTTTGTCATGGGGCGCACAAGTGTTATTGTTCGTAAGAAAGACAGTTCTTTGAGAATGTGTATTGATTATCGGTAGTTGAATAAAGTTACTGTCAAGAATAAGTATCCACTTTTGAGGATCAACAACCTATTTGATCAACTACAAGGTGCTAGGTATTTCTTGAAAATTGATTTGAGATCTGGATACCACCAGTTGAGGGTGAACACAAAAGATATTCCAAAGATAACTTTTTGGACCAGGTATGGTCACTTTGAGTTTCTTGTGATATCGTGCGCACTAGTAGTGCATCAGCGACCTTCATGGACATAATGAATCAGGTCTTTAAGCCGTTCTTGGATGTCTTTGTATTTATTGATGATATTTTGTTATACTCGTGGACTGAGGCAGATTATGCGAATAATTTCCAAGCAGTGTTACAAATGCTCCAAGATAATGAGTTTTATGCCAAGTTCTCCAAGTTTGAGTTCAGGATGAAATCAGTTGCATTTCTTTTCCATATAGTTTCGGATGAAGGTATCAAAGTGGATAGTTAGAAGATTGAAGCGGTAAATAATTGGCCAAGGCCCATGACTCTTACAAAGATTCGTAGTGTCTTAGGCCTAGCAGATTATTATCGGAGGTTTGTAGAAGGTTTTTCTTCTATCTCTGCACTACTGATAAATCATACTCACAAGGAGACCAAGTTTTAGTGGTGAGATTTGTGTGAACAGAGTTTCCAAGCGCTAAGAGAGAAGGTACAAAAGGGTATGTTAATTAGTGTGATGCTTAGAGGGTTGGATTAGGCTGTATTCTGGTGTATCACGGTAAGGTTATTGCATATGCTTCGAGAATTTGAGTAAGTACGAGAAAAACTATCTAACTCATGTCCTTGAGTAAGCAGCTATTGTGTTTGCTTTGAAAATATGCCGACATTAGTTATATGGGGTTCATATTGATCCCTTTACTGATCATAAGAGTCTTAGTACATTTTTCAGGAAAAATAGTTGAATTTGAGACAAAGGAGATGGCTTAAACTGTAAAAAGACTACGACGTTGACATTCTATATCATCCCGACAAAGGATAATATTGTAGTAGTCATAAATACATGGGTAGTATGAGCCATGTAGAAGCTGGAAAGTTAGATATAATAAGATATTTGTGTCAGATAGCTAGTTTGCGAGTAAGATTACTTGATTCAAATGACAGAGGTGTGGCGATCCAAAATACTGTAGAGCCCTCAGTGATAGCAGAGGTGAAATCACGATAGTTTGACGATCTCAAATTAGTGAGAATGAGGGAAGGAATCCCATAGAAGAAGAAGATGATGTTAGAACTTAAGAATGATGGAGTTCTCTAATACCAAGGACGTTTGTGTGTGCTTGATGTAGAGGAAATCTAAGAGCAAGTTATGGCAGAGGCTCACCAGTCCAAGTATTTAATTCACCTTGGGTCAACAAAGATGTATCATAACCTACAAGAGGTCTATTGGTGGAATGATATGAATAGAAATATTGCAGAGTTTGTGGCTCAATTTCTGAATTGCCAACAAGTTAAGATAGAGCATTACAAGTATGTGGGCTTAGTTCAGAACATAGAGATTCTGACATGGAAATTGGAGATGATCAATATAGATTTTATAATAGGTTTTCCTCGTTCCTACCAAAATTTGATTTTATTTTGATGATTGTCGATAGCCTTACAATGTCGGCACATTTTCTACCAGTTAGAACTACTTATGTGGCCGAATATTATGCCAGGTTGTATATTAAAGAGATAGTCCGACTTCATGGGATTCTAGTTTTTATAATATCCGATAGAGTTGCCTAGTTTACAACTAACTTCTGGAGATCCTCTTAGAGAGGTTTGGGTAATTAGGTAAACATCAGTACATCTTTCCACCCACATACAGACGGCAATGCCGAGCGCACTATTCAGACATTTGGGATATGTTATAAGCTTTTGTATTGGACTTCAAAGGTAGTTGGGATGATCATTTTCCACTTATTGAGTTTGCATATAATAATAGCTACCACTCCAGCATTACGATGGCTCTATTTGATACTTTGTATGGACGAAAGTGTAGGTCCCCGATTGGTTGGTTTAACGTGGGCGAAAGTGTGTTGCTAGGGCACTTCTTGATACAACAAGCAGTAAAAAAAGTAAAGTTGATTCAGGAATGACCGTTGACAGCCCAGAGTCATAAAAAGACCTATTCAGATATTCAACACTGAAATTTAGAGTTTTCTTTTGATAATTGGGTATTCTTAAAGGTTTCACTTATGAAAGGCATAATGAGATTCGGGAAGAAGGGAAAGCTTATCCCTCGATAAGTTGGACCATATAAGATTTTTCGGAGAATTTTCCAAGTGGCATATGAGCTTGAGTTACCTCCTGCATTAGAGTCTTTCCATCTAGTTTTCCATGTATCGATGTTAAGCAAGTGTATAGGAGATCCCTATGACATTACTCTTATAGAGGATGTTCAGATTATAAAAAATTTGTTCTACAAAGAGATTCAAGTTGCTATTCTAGATCGCTATGTACAGTCAAAGTATTATTGAGAAACAATAATATAGAGGAAATGACATGGGATGCCAACGAAGATATGAAGTCTAGATATCCTTATCTTATCCAGATTGAAGGTTTATATTTATACTAGTGCGATACGATTCCCTTATCTTTACTATAGTGGTGAACTTATCTTACGTGTCCTGGTTTAGGTGACGATGGTCGCAAGAAGGTGATAGATGCAAATCAAATTGCTAGAACAAATATTAGAGGTAAGTTATAACTTACTATCTAGATCCTTGATGATAGACGATTGTGTGAGGCCGATGTGATGATATTTGTTATGTCATATGTTTCCGTGTGGAATTTGTTGTGTTTTCTGGCTGTTTGGTAGGTTTCAGATAGTCCTAATTATAGGGCAAACTTTGCCGAAATCTCTAGAAAAACCTAAGATTTATAATCCTCAATTATGTCACACCAACATTCGAGGATGAATTTCTTAAGGTGGAGGGATATTACACCCGGTAGTTTTTTTGTTGAAGTACATCACTGATAGACCTAAGTGTTACGGAAATGTATGAGACCTTATATAAGAATAATGATGGTTTAAAATAAGTTTAAGTGTCTAGAAGTATCAGAGTCAAACGAATCGAAGAAAGTTAGTTCATCAAAAAGTAAGCATGGAAGGTCAATTTCATTGCCTGTGAATGGTGGTGGATCTATTATACCTTGGAATCAAAAACTAAAAATTTTGTGGCTATTTCACGGTGGTATTTCACGGCTTGTGAAATAGATTCAGGGTCTATGGAGCTCATTGTAACCCCATTCTTCGACCTAAGCATCTCCATAATCATTCTAAACTCTCTCTCAAAGTTCTAAATAGGATTCAAGATCTAAGCCACATTGTGGTACGGTGATTTCCCTCTTGGAATATGAAGATCTAATCCACATTGTGGTAAGGTAATTTCCCTCCTTAAAGATCAAGATCACATAGTTGTCTTCTCTGTCTTATTGTTTCAGCTAAATAACTTCATTAAGCTTGGAGGAAAGTGATAGTTGGAGGTTTTCTTTGTTTGTAAGGTATGATTATACTACTTCTATATGTATTCAAACTCATATATGTCATAACTAGTTGATTTGATAAATGGAACTTGTGAGAATAATCTTGGAATTCATTGTTCAAGTATTGTAGTTGTTGTACTGTTTTAGGTTGATTCTTAAGTTATCTTGTGGCTGGAAATTTGGAATAATAGTTTGGTTATGATATTGATGTTGTGATAGAAGTATTATGAAGGAAGGAATAGTGTTAGAGGAGTTTTAGCTGTTGTTGTGAGATGAGCTTATCTCTAAGTAAATTGCATCCTAGTTTTTTCCTTAGTTAACAATAATGTCATTGTCGTTTACTTGTAGATTGATGTATTTCATACCTTGAGTACATTGCGCATTGTATAGGTTAGACGATAAAAGGTATGTAATGGCTATCCCTTATTTCATAGCATGATTCCGAATGAATATCTATTTTTTTTTATTTCAAAAGAAGTGTTAGACCCCGTACTTTGGGCATCATTGTCATTGCAAGTTAGTCGATGTAGGTATGGAGAAAATGAGACCCCTCCATGAGGTTAGAAAATATGTATCAGAGTGTTAAGTACATTTAGGGGAAGTTCTGAATTAATCTGATCAAAGGAAACAAGTATCGATAGAAATTGACAAAGCGAGATCATGGCAGAGCATTCTATACACTGCAAATAGATCTGCAGGTTGCATTGTTGATTGTAGAAAGAGAAAGATAAGTTGGGTATTGTAGGCGATTCAGCAGTCCACTTTGCAACCGTAGAGGAGGTTCTACATATCGTAGAATAGACCACAGGTTTGAGGTGGTGGCCGACATTTGATGTTATAAATTTGTTTGAGTCATCATTTTAGGCATTTTCGACCATGTCTCATTTCTCCACTCCCCCTGGGGTTCATAAACACAATGCTAAGCACTCTAAGTGAAAACCAAGTACTCTCATCTAAGATCAACCTCAAAAGCTAACCAAGTTTAAGAAAATCACTTTTAAGGTGTTGAGAGTTATTGTAAGCTGGGAGATAATTGGTTTACGGCTTGTGCCTGCTGAATAAGGTAAGTACATGAGCTCCTTGATTTGTTTTGAGGTTGTTATCATGGCAGTAAGGTTGTTTTGACAAGGAAACTACAAGTTAAAGTTTGAGGTTCTAAGAAGTGTTATTGTCTTGGTATTATTGATTTGTGTTGGGTTGTTTTTGTTGGAATTAAGATTGATGTGAGTTTTGAATCATGGTAGTAGTTGATGAAGGAAAGAAAGAAGCTAGAAAGAGTTATAGGTGTTTTTATATGTTGAGTTGCCATGGTTAAAAAGTATGAAGCTTTAGGCACATTAGTTGTTCGATAAATTTTCCTAATGAATCTATCTTGCAATTATCAACTTAAGTTTGATCTGAATTACCTCTACCACATAGATCTTCGTTCCTAAGGCATGTAAGACTTAGTGTGATGGCCATTGGCCAAGTGACGATTTATGTAAGGCTTACCCTCTCTTTCTATTGGCATGATCGTAGAGAAAACATGTTAGGACATATGTTCCTTATCCGATCTGATCCTTGAATGATGGAAGTATAGTTATCCTTGATCCTTGAGTGTATCACATACCTTATCTATCCCTTGTTGGGATTACTTTCCGCACTTTATGATATCTCTTTCTTTATGATTAGTTCTGAGTTCCTTGTTAGATTATAACGATCGTTGTACATAGCTCCATAATGATAGTTGGGGGTTAACGACCTTGTCTCACTCCATCCTATTAGTATTGGTATTCGAGGTCATTCATGTATTATATATATATATATATATATATATATATATATATATATATATATATATATTATGACACCAAACCATGTTATAGTCGGCTAGGTATGACACTTATATGTGCACAACAGTGTAGTTGGGTACATTATATAGCCCAGAGAGCGGCTTGATGATGATATTTCCCCATAGTGTTTCCTATATATATGTACGTACAATTTTTAACTATATCATGCATTGCATACACCCACAGTGTCTTCCCGAGGTCCAGGTCATCTCTTTACTTTTCCTTGTTCTTGTTACTATCTTTACTTATGTTTATTTGCCTTACATATTCAATACATTCTTTCTAACTAAAGACCCTTGTTGCGGCACTGCATTTCATGTCCATAGGTACAGATAGACGCATGGATACTCCCCCGCCATAGGTGACCTGATCCAACTACTCGTTGTTATAGTTCCTTATTTTGGAGTTGTTTAGAGTATTAGTAAGTGCTGATTTTTTTGTACGTATGTATCTTGGGTATGGCGGGGACCTATCCTGACCTGGTGCTACATTATGTCAAATTTAGAGGCTTATATACTGGCGTCTTATGTTTAGTCATTTTGTATGGCCTTGCCAGCCTTCTTTCATATGGTCTGTTACCCTTATGATGGCCTTGTCGACCGTAGTATATATATATATATATATATATATATGTGTGTGTGTGTGTGTGTGTGTGTGTGTGTATGTTGTTGGGTCTTTTCTGCTTGCAGGATGTTGTGGCATATTACTTTACAGCTATTGATTGGAGGCCTTGTTGGCCCAATTCATGTTATGTATTTTCCAGGTACTATGAATGGTACACTCGGACCTTACGGCACTAGGTGACGGCCATACCCCCTAAGGTTGGGGTGTGAGAAATGTGGTATCAGAGCAGGCTTGTCTCAGGGGGTCTATAAGCCGTGTCTAGTAGAATCTTGTGTATGGATGTGTCGTGCACCAAATTTATAAGCAGGAGGCTGCAGGACATTTAGGATGGCTGCCATTCTTCTTATCTTAGATCGTGTGTTAGAGTTAAGTTGTAAGAATTTGATTTCCTAATCCTTATCTTGTTTATACTTTCAGCGATGCTTATGACCAGATGATAGGTGACTAGTGGGAGGTTATTGATGCGGGAGATGGTACCAGTCAGGTGTCGCCCGCTAATGTGGGACAATATGAGCCTTAGAATAAGGCTTTATCTCAGACCTCAAAAACCCCTCCCTCTCCTGAGGAGTTGAGAAGAGCTGCTGAGCCTTTAGTTGCTCCACCAGCTGTCCCTAAGTAGGATCTTGATATGCGTAGTGCAGTACATCTGTTGAGCTGGTTAGTGGCCGCTTAAGACCAACATCAGGTTGGTGGTTCTTCTAATAAGGGTTATTAGTGCGAGAGTTTGGGATTTTATGAATTTGGATCCTCTGGTATTTACGGGATCAGACCCTAATGAGAACCCGCATAACTTTTTAGACCATATGCGGCAGACTTTGTGAGTAATGCATGCCACTGTACTGAGTCAGTAGAGTCAAATTTTTATAGATAACGAGATGTTGATGTGGTATGGTATGAGTTATGGAAGCTGTCCAGGGGACCCTGTGCTCCAGAAGCAGTATGGAGAGAGTTTTCTGAGAGTTTCTTAAAGCATTACCCGCCGGTCGAGCTTCGATGGGCCACACATGATATGTTTCTACACCTTCAACAGGGTAATATGAGTGTATATAAATATAATATTTAGCTTAACTTTTTAGCTAGATATGCTCCTACAGTTATAACTGAGATGAGTGATTGAGTGTATCGATTTGTGAAAGGGTTGGGACCGCATTTGGTAAATGAATATACTACAGATTTTTTGAATTCAGGTATGGACATTTCTCCTATCCAAACATATAATCATAATTTGAAGGACTGTAAGTGAAAACAACACGTCAATTGAGAGCAAAATAAGAGTCATCATAAGAGAGCCCGCTCTACAAGTGACTTTAGTGAGTTCAGAGATGGGCCCAGACCCTAGCCTTCTAGATATCTATCTTATTTGGCAGCCAACGAACCACAATAATATCATGGGCCACGCCGAGATCAATTTTCTTATTTCGTACAGGGTCAGAGTTCCAAGGCATCATGTCCACAGTGTAGATGGGACTATAGTTAGGCAAGGCTTCATTTCCTTCATTCTAATCAGCGGTAGAGTTCATTTCAGGAAATGTCACCAGGGTTCAGATCTGTGTTATTATTATGGGCAACCGGGCCAAATTATGAGGAATTGTCCATCGAGAGGAGGGGGTGGCATGGCACAGCCGACTGGGTCGGTAACTGCTTCTTCATCATCGGTGCGCCCTTCTGGGCAAGGTTCTTAGCCGTCAGCCGGTCGAGGTAGCCGCCATCTGTTCAAGGTAGAACATCTAGCTCTAATGGTAATCAAAATCATATTTATGCACTAGTGGGTCAATAGGATCAAGAGTCATCCTCAAATGTTGTCACATGTATATTGTCCATCTTCTCTCATGACGTATATGCATTGAGAGATCCAGGTTATACCTAATCATATGTTAAACCGTTTGTTTCTAGTAAGTTCAATAGAGAACCTAAGTTGTTGAGTGAATCATTTTTAGTATCTACACCAGTCGGTGTTCGAGTAATTTCTAAGTGAGTTTATCGAGATTGTATAGTAGTAGTTGATAGCCGTCACACTTTAGCAAACTCGGTAGAGTTAGAAATGGTGGATTTTAATGTGATTATATGTATGGATTAGTTGGCCTCGTGTTATGCAAATGTTGATTATCAGATTAAATTTGTTCGATTTCATTTTCTGAATGAGCCAGTCCTAGAATGGGAGGGGAATTCGGCAACACCTAAGGGTAGGTTTATTTCCTACCTTAAGGTGAGGAAGATGATTTCTGAGGGCTGTATATTTCATTTAGTTCGGGTTTGTGATTCTGAGACAAACCCCCAACTCTTCAGTCCATCCATGCAGTCAATGAATTCCCAAATGTTTTTCCAAATGAGCTTCCGGGTATTCCTCCCGAAAGGAAAGTTATCTTCACAATTGATGTAATTCAAGGCACTCAGCCGATATCTATTTCTCCAAATAGAATGACCCCTACTAAGCTGAAAGAATTAAAAGCACAGTTGAAGGACTTATTGAAGAATGGATTCATTAGGCCTAGTACTTCGCCATGGGGCGCACCTGTATTGTTTGTCTTATAAGAAAGATGACTCGCTTAGAATGTGTATTGACTATCGTCAGCTGAATAAGGTTACTATCAAGAATAAGTACTTGATTCTGAGGATTTATGACTTGTTTGACTAGTTTTAGGGTGCTAAGTACTTCTCGAAGATTGATCTTACATCCGGATATCATCCATTGGGGTTTAAAGAGAAGGATATTCCAAAAACTACTTTCAAAACTAGATATGTCTATAATGAGTTCCTTGTAATGTCTTCGGGCTTACTAATACGCCGACAGTTTTCATGGACTTGATGAATCAGTTGTTTAAGCCGTTCTTAGATATCTTTGTGATTATATTGATTAATGATATTTGGGTGTATTATCGGTCAAAATCGGAGCACGCTGATCATTTTGCAAGCAGTGTTACAGACGCTCCAAGATCATAAGTTATATGCCATGTTTTTCAAATGGGAGTTCTTATTGAATTCGGTAGCCTTTCTTGGACTTATAGTGTCTGATGAAGGTATTAAGGTTGATAGTAAGAAGAATGAAGCTGTGAAGAATTTGCCGAGGCCTACTACTCCTATAGAAGTCGAAATTTATTGGGCGTAGCCGGCTACTATCGGAGGTTTGTACATGGTCTCTCTTCTATTGCTGCTCCGTTAACAAAATTGACTCATAAAGCAACTAACTTTCAGTAGTCTGAAACGTGCGAGCAAAGTTTCCAGAAGCTGAAAGATAAGTTGACATCAACACCTGTCTTAGCACTCCATGAAGGCATGTAAGAGTATGTTGTACATTGTGATGCATATAGAGCTGGCCTAGGCTTTGTTCTAATGCAGTACGCCAGAGTTATTGCATATGATTCCAGGCAGTTTATGAATCATGAGAAAACCTACCTGACTCATGATCTTGAGTTAGTAGCGGTAATGCTTACCCTGAAGATATGGCATCATTATCTATATGGGGTTTATGTTGATATTTATACTGACAACAAGAGCTTTCAATATATTTTCTGACAGGAGTTGAATTTGAGGCAAAAAAAGGTGGTTTGAGTTATTGAAAGACTACGATGTTGACATTTTGTATCATCCTGATAAAGCTAATGTGGTAGTCGATGCTTTGAGTTGTAAGTTCATGGGTAGTTTGAGTGATGTTGTGACAGATAAGATGTCATGACTAAAGACCTATACTAGTTGTCTAGCTTGAATTTTTGATTGCTTGACTTAGGTAATGCGGGTGTTGTTCTCCAGAATAGAGTAGAATCTTCATTGGTAACCAAGGCGAAACAATGACAGTTTGAAGATCGTGAATTACTAAAGATGAAAGAAGGGATTCCGCAAAAAAAAAGCCGATATTGGAGCTTGGGAAGGATAGAGTTCTTAGATATCGAGGTCGTCTATGTGTACCTAATGTTGAAGGATTGAAAGAGAATATTATGGTGAAAGTATATCAATCCCGGTATTTTGTTCATCCAGGGTCGACCAAAATGTATCATGATCTCAAAGCATTTTACTAGTGGAATAATCTGAAGAAGAAAGTCGCAGAGTACTTGGCTCAATTTCTGAATTGTCAGCAAGTTAAGATTGGGTATCAGAAGCCTAGGGCACTTATTCAAAATATAGAACTTCTGACATAGAAATGGGAGGTCATTAACATGGAATTCATTATAGGTTTGCCTCATTTACGGTGGAGGTATGATTCTATATGGGTGATTGTTGATAGGTTGACAAAATTGTCTCATTTTCTTCTGGTTAAGACTACCTATACAGATGAGGATTATCTTCGGTTATATATAAGGGATATAGTTCTCCCTCACGGGGTTCCAATTTTGATTATATCTGATAGGGGTGTTCAATTTATAGCTAACTTCTGGAAGTCATTTCAAAATGGTTTGGGTACTCAGGTGAACCTTAGCACGGCCTTCCATCCACAGACAGACAATAAGGTTGAGAACACTATTCAAATGCTCAAGGACACGTTACAGGCTTGTATATTGGACTTTAAAAGTAGTTGAGACGATCATTTTCCATTGATTTAGTTTTTTTACAATAACAACTATCATTCCAGCATTAAGATGGATCTGTATGAAGCCTTGTATGGGCGGAAGTGTAGATCACAAATTGATTGGTTTGAAGTGGGCGAAGATGAGTTGTTAGGTCCTGATTTGGTGCAACAAGCACTAGAAAAGGTGAAATTGATTTAGAAGCATCTATAGACTGCCCAAATATGATAGAAGTCATATACGAATGTTTGGCATGGGGACTTAGAATTTATGGTTGGAGATTAGGTATTCATGAAGGTATCGCCTATGAAAGGCATAATGCGATTCAGAAAGAAGGGCAAGCTTAGCCCTAGATACGTCAATCCTTATAAGATTATTCAGAGAATTGATCAGGTAGCGTATGAGCTTGAGTTACCTCTAGAGTTAGAGGCAGTACATCCAGTATTTCATGTATCGATGCTTGGAAAATGTATTTGAGATCCCTTCCGTATTAATCCTATAGAAGATATTCATATTACAAAGGATCTATCGTACAAAGAAGTTCTAGTCACTATCCTAGATCGTCAGGTCCGAAAGCTACAGACTAAGGAAGTAGCCTCATTCAAGGTACTGTAGGAAAAACAATAACATAGAAGACATGACGTGGGATGTGGAAGAAGATATGAAGTCTAGATACCCATATCTTTTCTAAGCCAAAGGTTTATAACGATTATCATACGATTACTTTCCTTTTTCCTATACCTTATGCTTATGACCTTACATTATATGTCCTATTTAGGTGGTGATTATAACCAGAGAATGAGAGACAACAATGGGATTTAGTGGTTGAGGTAAGTTATGTCTTACTATACGATATTATGGATAGATATACGGTCATATGGGGCCAATGTTGTAATAAAAGTTGTATTGTGTGGCCCTGTGAGGCAATAACTGTGTTTTTAGCTGCGTGGCAGGTTGAGATAGTCCTGTTTAAAAAGGAAAGTCTATCAAAATTTCTGTAGAAATCTTAAGCCATGTACCTCGACATTCGAGGACGAATGTTCCTAAAGGGGGAAGGATGTTACACCCCGTACTTTGGGCGTCATTCTCAGTGCAAGTTAGCCAACATAGGCTCAGAGAGAGTAAGACCCCTCTATGAGGTTAGAAAATATTTATCAGAGTGTTAAGTAAGTATCAGGGATGTTCGGTATCAATCGTATCAAAGGAAATAAGTTTCGATGGAAATTAATAAAACAAGATCTTGGTAGATCATTATGCGGATCACAGAACCGGCCTGCCAGCCTCATTGTTTATCACAAAAAGAGACAGAGAAGTTGGGTTTTCTGAGAAATTGTGTGGCCCACTATATGACTATAGATGAGGTTCTAGAGATCGCAAATGGTTCTGCGAGGCACATAATGGATCGTTGGTTTGAGGCGGTGGCCGACATTTGATGTTATAAATTTGTTTGGGGCATCATTTTTAGGCATATTTCGACCACGTCTTATTTCTCCACTCCCCCTTGGGTCACTAAACAGAATCCTAAAAACTCTAAGTGAAATCCAAGTTCTCTCATCTAAGATGAACTTCAAAAGCTAGCCAAGTTGAAGAAAATCACCTTTAAGGTGTTGAGATTTGTTGTAATCTAGGAGATGGTTGGTTTAGAGCTTGTGGCTACTAAATAATGTAAGTACATCGCCTCCTTAATTTTGTTTGAGGTTGTTGTAACGGTAGTAAGGTTGTTTTGACAATGAAACTACAAGTTAATGTTTGAGGTGCTAAGAAGTGTTATTGTCTTGGTATTATTGATTTGTGTTGGGTTGTTTTTGTTATAATTAAGTTTGATGTGAGTTTTGAATCATGGTAATAGTTGATTAAGGAAAGAAAGAATCTAGAAAGAGTTATAGGAGTTTTTTAGATGTCGAGTTGCCATGGTTAAGAAGTATGAAGCTTTAGGCACATTAGTTGTTCGATACATTCTTGTAATGAATCCATCTTGCAATTAGCAACTTGAGTTTGATCTGAATTACCTCTATCATGTAGGTCATCATTCGTAATGCATGTTATACTTGATAGGACAGACTTTGGCTAAGAGAAGAGGTATATAAGGCTTACCCTTTCTTTCTATTGGCATTATTGTAGAGAAAACATTATAGGATGAATGTTCCTTATCTGATCTGATCCTTGAAAGATGGAAGTATAGTTATCCTTGATTCTTGAATGTATTACATACCTTATTTGTCCCTTATTGGGAGCACTTTCTTCACTTTATAATATCTCTTGTTATATGATTGGTTTCGAGTTCCTTTTTTTATTATAACGATTGATGTACATAGCTCCATAATGATAGACGGAGGTTAACGACCTTGTGTAACTCCGTCGTATTCGTATTGGTCTCCTGAGGTCATTTATGCATTATATATATATATATATTATGACACATAGTCACACTATAGTACGTCGGGTACGACATTTATATGTGCACACCACTACAGTTAGGGTATGTTATATTGCCCCAAAGATTGGCTTAATGATGTTATTACCCCCACAGTGTGGCCTATATATATGTACGTATGTTTTTAACGATAGCATGTATTGCATACGCCCACAGTGGCTTCCCAAGGTCCAGGTTGTGTCTTTAATTTTCTTTGTTCTTATTACTATCTTTAATTATATTTATTTTCCTTACTATTACATCCCGTACTTGTATACAAGGGACTCGTCATGATTAAGTTGAACTAATTCCAAGGAAAGGATAAACGCGAGAATTAAATATTGGACTTTAACGAGTTACAAAAAGTTTGAGAAATGATAAGCTTGTCGTACTCTATCACGTTGCGTCAATTGCATCGTAAACGGACTAATGTAAGTTTGGATGAGTTGTGAGACCATATTAGGGTAATTAAGACTTTATTTAAAGTGTTGAGAGTATATATTAAAGGTTCTGGGATGAAGAAATCAAAGAAATTAAGTTCGTCGAAACTCGGGGAAAGGTAGGAAGAATTCTGGATAGGATTTTGGCCTAACTTAGGGGGGGTATATATTCTAGTGTAAAAGGATTATGGGATGCATGACCTATCTAAGTTCAAGTTCAGAGAGTCTACTTTCCAATGCAATAGACCATTCGTCAATCGGACATAGTAGGTTGGAATGTACGGCTCGTACTTCTAGGCATACTTCTTGGCGGTGGACAAGCTTTTAAATTTGTTACAACTCATTATCTTTCTAATTTTTCGACTACAAAACCTCCTAACATATTACCATGGTGTGGGAGTAAATCCAGGAGGTTTTAGCCAAAACTAAGCTTGAGAACCTTGTAAAGCTTGAAGAAGGACTTCTATGTTGTTGTCTTGTGCTTGAGGATTTTTGCAAGCTTGCGGAAGCTTATGATAAGGGTTTTCCTTCTTATTAAAGGTATCTTTAACCTTCTCTTTTTTGTATTTAAGATTATCCTTGTGTTGGTTGAGTTGTTGAGATTAAAACACCCCAAGAATAGGTTATGGTTGTGTTGTTTAGTTGTTGTTGAGGTGCAGACATTTTGGAACCATCTTTTGAGTTTGTGATGAGTGAAAATTATAAGAAAAGTGTTGAGAATGTTGTTCTTTCTATGGTTAAGTTAATCTTTGTATTGGTTGAATTGTAGAGGTTATCTCGTTGGAGTTGGTTAAAGTGTATATATATCTTATTACGGTCGGAAGCTATAACCAATAACTTGAGCATGATGTTATCTTTGTTGTTACTCCATGTAGTGACCATGCTGGTATAAAGTCATGATTGAAGAGAGAGGAAAGAATGAAGTTTAACCTTAAATCGAACTTGTCGATTATCGTAATTGCTATTAGTTTCGAGGAGTGGTTGTTGTATTCCTTTTTGGTGTAGATTGAGTTGTGGTGCGAGCTGGTATTGTTATGTTATTGGAGCTGTTTGGAAACGGTATGTAAGCGTCATTGAATGATTCCATTCTTGCTAGCTTGGATGTCTTGTGTTTCTATTTCATTAATGCATATGACTCTTGTATATCTGTTGTTGGAAGTCCTATTTGCATCTTATAACATCCTTTATAATACGATTAATTCTGAGAACTCTTGTTGGATTGTAACATTCGATGTACATGATTCCATAATGATAGGCGGGGGTTAACGACCTTAGGTCACTCCGCCCGACTCATGTTGGTATTATGAGGTCTTGCATGAATTGTATATATATATATATATATATGTATTGATTTTCTACCAAGCCTCTCTATAGTCAGCCGAGTACGGCACTTATATGTGCACACCACTTCAGTTGGGTACGACATTACCAAGCCCCATTAGGGCCGGGTACGATATGATGATGGTAATTCCCAGAGAGGCCTATGACATTATATATATATATATATATATATATATATATACAAATGATATTGCCCATTGAGGCCTATGGCATTGTAGACATGATTATATTACAGTTATGCATATCATAGTCCCTAGTGGCATTCAGAGTTATAAGTTATTTCTTCTTTATTCTCATTTCACTCCCTATATCATTTTACATTTCATTGCCTTACATATTTAGTACATTATTCGTACTGGCGTTCTTAATTTAGGGCATTGCATTTCATGCTCGCACGTACAGATAGACGGAGTGACGCTAATTTCCAGTAGGACCTCAGCTCAGCGTTATGTCAGAGCTCTCCACTTATTTCGAAGATGCTAGTCGAAGTCGATATGATTATATATATATATATGTGTGTATGTGTGTGTGTGTGTGTTACTGGATATGTCAAGGGTTTATCCCAATCTGATTATGTTTATGTTTCTTAGAGGCTTGTAGACAATCATCCTGTGTGTTGGAGTCATATATGGCCTTGTCGACTTTATTCATATTGTGTTTTTCTTCTTCTACAAGTTATGATGTCGTGATTGTCTCATGACAGTCATTATTAGGCCTTGTTGGCCCAAATATATATGTATCCAGGGTACAAACGAGACGTGGTACACTTAGGCCATAAGGCATCTGGTGTATGCCACAAACCTCTAAGGTTGGGGTGTCACAAACTTGGTATCAGAGCAGGTCAGTCCTAGAGATGTTTACAAGCTGTGTCTAGTAGTCTTTTTATGGGTGTGTAGTGCGCTACACTTATAAACAAGAGGCTACTGGACATTTAGGATGGTTACCTTCTTTTTATGATCTAAATCATGTGATAGAGTTGAGGCGTATGAATTCGTGTCTAACTCGTGTTATATATGGTCCCAATAGTGCTGACTACCAAAGAGGCTTTGGTGAGTTCATATTTGTAGGCAGTTAATAGGAATCCTCTACTTAATTTTCGATCTGTCAAAGATGAAGGTATTATACCAAAGTTTTGGAGTGTGAGTAATTATCTTATTCATATATGGGGAAGGCGGAGGAAATATAGAATGGTGAAATGCTGACTTTAGGATGTTAAGGAAATAGTGTACATGTGGTGTAGAGTACTGAAAATGCAGAAGCGTGTGAGGAGATTGATATTTAAATAGAATGATGTAAGTGTCGTTAACCCATTTTCAGAAATAGTAGAGCCATAAAGAGAAGTACCTACATCGATTTTTTATTTCTTGACGTCAATGGGTACAGGTTTAGAGAACAGGAAGATCTCGGGCTCTAGTAAAAGTAAGAACAACCCTTAGTAAAGACAATATGGAAGGATAGTATAATTATGTCGAAGACACCCCTTTAAAATATATGTACATAATGTTCCCAGGAAATTATTAATTGGATACAACCTTTGAAAAATCTTGAAGATCTAAGTGGACAAGTGATATAAGATAAATTTCATTTCGAAAAGGACCTTGACTAAAATAAAGTGCGTTTAGGAAGTGCTTAGCAGATAAGGTCAATTGAGGAAGGAAAAGTCAAGTATTCAAAATAAAGGTGGGGTGAGATGGATTGTAAAAGGATGATACTAGTATAAGTGAGATATATCAGCAATATGAGAAATAAAAGAAATTTATACGAAAAATACGATGAGTTGACAGTTAAGTGAACTCAAAAGGTAAGAAAAAGTAAGTGTTAGGCTGTGAAAATGGATATACTATGAGAATATCCATTATGAGATTTGAACAGTCAAATGTCGACAACGCATACCAATCAGGTGGTTCAACCCTTTGAGTCAGGAAGAATAGATATTGGAAAATTTCTTCGGTTAAACGGAAGAAGAGTTAGAACTTTGAGGGATTGCTATAAGAAAAGATACTGAGAAATTGCGAGGCAAGCGATCATATGGTACCAGAATATACTACAAAAGGAAAGAGGTAATTCTTAAAGGTAAACGAGAAAGAAGTTCTTATAACTAAATGTCTTAACTGGAATGCGAAGAGTCCATTGAGACTAAACATACCATCTACGAACTCATGGCGTTCTATTTGTGTAAATGGGTTAGTAATCCCTAGCAAGAGCGAGCTGTATTAGAATCAATTGTAAGTTGTTAAAAAGATTACGGAAGTGCGAAGGGAGTTGAGACATGTAACGCCCTGAACCATGGCCTGAGCAAAACACGACACTCGGTGCCTAACTGCATGTGACTGAGCAAACCATCTACGAACTCATGGCGTTCTATTTGTGTAATTGGGTTAGTAATCCCTAGCAAGAGCGAGTTGTATTAGAATCAATTGTAAGTTGTTAAAAAGATTACGGAAGTGCGAAGGGAGTTGAGACATGTAACGCCCTGAACCATGGCCTGAGCAAAACACGACACTCGGTGCCTAACTGCATATGACCGAGCAAACCACATGCGCTGCTGAATCAACATGAGCATTGAAAGTGTGGAATAATAATGATTTAAAACATGCAAAACATAAAAACTAAAAATATAGTCTGAAATATAATAACAGAAGTATCTGAATAAAACATGATGAATCTGAGTGACAGACATAACATGCTAAACTAGTCTATAAAACCTCTATACATGAGACTGACTGGAAAACTATTCTGCCAGGACAAGGCCCTAGCATACCTTTACTATAAAATATAATCTTGAAAATAACCAACTGACACCCCGAATGAAATGGGGCTCACCAAATAGCCGATACAAATGTAGATTCGTCGCCCTGAAACTCAGTACATGCACTATGAAGTGCAGGCCCCCGACAAATGGACGTTAGGACATTTAAATTTTACCTTACGTAAAGAAACTGAAAGAAATAAGCATGCACATGATATAATAGGAACATAAAACTGAAACTGAACATGAACATGGTTATGATCTGACATGAGTATGATAACATGTATAAAATCTATATAACTATATATCTGTATATCTGTGGGGAGTGCATTAGTATAACCTACATGTAACCACCACGCATGAACGTAGTGCCTGATCTTTGCGTGATCAGCTAAGCCATCTCATACCTTACCAGTGTACGATACATAAACATGACATGATGGATCCATTAACTCCACAAGGGGTAATATGAAGGTATCATCCTCTGGGCGGAGGAATCCTTATCCTACGCTGGCAAACATAGTTTCAGGCTATCTGGGCCTTCTCAGTAATCTCTACAACTCCCAAATTATGAACATGAATATAGTTGGCCCATGAATTTCATGAAAATAACTTGTAAATCATAGTTTGAAATTTATAATTTAGAATGCAATACATAATATAACTTGTATAAATCATGAAAACATGTATAATTTCATGGATTGAGTGACAATGATTCATGACTTGATATTTAAGAACTCGTGGAATTTAAGGTATTCATTCATGGAATCTGGACAAATTCAGGACAATCATAATGATATATTATGAATAAAATTAACGAAGACAAGATATAACATGAAATGTAATATATAGGGTAATCATGTATTTGAGTAAAACCCTAGGTTATGGAAATTCATGGTTTCATGGATAATTGTGGCGTGGAGAAGAACAATAATGTTCCCACATGTAGATAGAAGCTCTACATACCTTAATCGCTCCAAAACATATAATAAAAATCTTAACTTGGAAGAAAAAGTCCAATGATTGAACATTGAGCCTTGTAATGGGTTTATCTTGAAAACCATAGGTTAAGAACAATGAACTTTACTTAGGAATTCATGAGGATAATGTTAAAATCACTTAGAATCGCATGATAAAGTCTTACCTTGATGTAGGAGAAAGTTGGGAAGAGAGGAACTTCATTCTAGGGATTGAAGATTATGAAAATCGATTTTTCGAGAGTAACTTGCGTATTTATACTATTCAGTCATCAAGGACATTATCGATCAGAATCGACGGTCCCTCAATCTTTTTATGATCTAAGCTTGGACCGTTTAATTTTGTATGTTTCGTATAATTGGACCATTACCCAAATGCCAATTTACAGTGTTCTCTAAAAGCTAGAGGAAAAGTTACAGCCAAAAAGGACGGGCCATATAATCTTATACGGTCCATAAAACTTAATGTGTTTCATCAATTTCAAAAAACAATTATACGGTTCCATTCGACGGTCCGTAAAACTTTTACGGTCCATAAATCTTGGGCGTAAAACTAGGTCTGTAGAACTGAAGCTGGGTTTTCAACTGTAATTCCCCGTTTTGGTTTTCTAAACTCCTAAATCATAAATATGGCCTAGTTTGGAGGTACAAGGTATTACAATATCTCCCCTTGGGATCATTAATCCTCGAATGATGGGTCATGGTTAGGAATAAGACTGAACATGGTATGAGTACATGGACGTGAAGAAACATGACGTAAAACATGGGAACTGAATGATGTGATTACATGAAAATATAAACATAGGGACATGGGACATGAGTATTGAATGCATTATTGTGAAATATAAGACATGAATATGCAAGGGACGTGACTTAAATACTGAAGGTGTTTACCTTGTTCCTTTGTGCTTGCTCCTCAAATAAGTGTGGATATCTGGACTTCATGTCCTCTTCGGCTTCCCATGTAGCCTCCTAAACTTTCTAACTTCTCCAAAACACATTCACTGAGGTGACTTACTTAGTTCTCAACTTTCGAATCCAATAATCTAGAATAGCCACAGGGATATCTTCATAGGTCAGGCCATCCTTAACTGTAATGGATTCAGTAGTGACAACTAACGATGGGTCTCCCACACACTTCCTCAACATGGATACATGAAACATTGAGTGAACAACAACTAAGTCTTGTGGTAATTCTAGCTCATAAGCCACATGGAGAATTCTTATCAAAATCCTATAAGGTCCGGTATATCTGAGACTGAGCTTCCCTTTCTTTCCAAATCCCATGAAACCTTTCATAGGTGAAACTTTCAGAAACACCCAATCGTCAACCTGAAACTCCATGTCTCTACGCCTCACATCCGAATAGGACTTATGTCGACTCTGAGACATTTCAAACGCTCTTGAATTAACTTGACTTTTTCCATAGTCTGATGGACCAAGTCTGGTCCCAACGATTCTGCTTCAGCAACTTCAAACCAACCAATTAGCAATCTACACATTCACCCATACAGAGCTTCAAACTGTGCCATTTGGATACTAGCATGATAACTGTTATTATAAGAAAATTCAATTTTTAGGCAAATGATCATCCCAATTACCTTAAAAATCAAGAACACATGCCCTCAACATATCCTCAAAGGGTTTGAATAGTATGCTTTTCTTGGCCGTCTGTCTGAGGATGAAAAGTTGTGCTGAGATTTACCTTGGTACCCAATTCTTTCTGTAAAGACTTCCAAAAGTGCACTGTGAACTGACCACTACGATATTAAATCATAGACACTGGAGTCCAATGAAGCCTGACAATTTCTTGGATATACAACTTAGCATAATCCTCTGCTGAATCCATGGTTTTGACTTGCAAAAAGTGGGCTGATTTAGTAAGCCGATCAATAATCACCCAAATTGAGTCATGCCTTCGGGATGAGTGAGTTAAACCTGTTATGAAGTCCATATTTATCATCCCCTTACTCGAAAGCCATCTTCTTATGCTTGTGGATACCCTCTTTCAGCTACAACAAATAGGGATCACTAAACCATTTCTCCTTCACCTTGCTACTAAGGAGGATTCAGACTTGTTCTGGACAACCACACCACCGTCTTCGGAGTCTATGAGTCAAACTCCTAGACTAGCTAATTGGTGAACTTCCTTCGTCATGGTCTTCTTTTCTTTTTCAACATGAGCTAGACTTCTCATGGATCACTGACTAAGAGCATCGGCTACCACATTCACTTTCCTATGATGGTAGAGATCATCCACATCATAATCCTTTATCAATTCCAGCCATCTCCTCTGCCTAAGATTCAACTCCCACTGCTTGAAAATATACTGAAGGCTCTAAGTATCTATGAAAATATCAATGTGAACTCCATATAAATAGTGGCGTCATATCTTAAGCACAAAAATCACGACTGTTAATTCTAAATCATGAGTCATATAGTTCTTTTCATGAGGTTTTAAGTTTTTAGGATGCATAAGCTATAACCTTACTATGCTGTATTAAAACACATCTAAGAACAATGCCTGTTGCATCACAATATACTACAAACCCTTCAGTTCCCTCCGGAAAAGTTAACAATGGAGCAGAAGTTAGTCTTGTTTTCAATTCTTCGAAACTATGCTCACAGGCATCTAGTCAATGGAGCTAAAATAGAGGGAAAACCCTCTATGAAACGTCTGTAATAGCCTGCCCGACCCAAGAAACTTCTTATCTCAAATACTGAGTTGGGTTTGGGCCTAAGAATGCTACCGACTTTAGCTGAAATTCACACTTCAAAAATTTCGCATTCTCGCAGTCTTGGAGTGTCCGCAACACTATTTTTAGATGTTCTGCATGATCAGCCTCACTTTGGAATAGAGTAGAATATCATCGATGAAGACAATGACGAAAAGGTTAAGACTTGAAGACCCTATTCATAAGATCCATAAAAGTAGCTGGTGCATTCATCAATCCGAACGACATGACACAAAATTTGAAATGACCAGAGTGAATTCTGAAGGTGGTTTCGGAATGTCAACTTTCTTAACCTTAAGCTGATGGTACCCTGATTTGAGGTCAATCTTGGAATAATACTGGGCACCTTGTAGTTTATCGAATAGGTTATCAATTCTAGGAAGAGGATAATTGTTCTTAATTGTGACCATGTTGAACTAGTGATAGTCATTGCACATATGCAAAGATCCATCCTTCTTCTGAACAAACAAGACTGGCACACCCCAATGTGAGACACTTGGTATAATAAATCCCTTATCAATGAGATCTTTCAACTATGCTTTAAATTATTTTAACTCTGCTGGAGCCATTATGTATGGCAGAATAGATATCAGCTTAGTTCTAGGAAGTAAATCAATTCCAAAGTCAATCTCCTTATTGGAAGGGACTCCAAGAAGGTCCTCGGAAAAGACTTCTGGAAACTTGCTGACAACTGGCACAGACAGAAGAGTTAGGGTCTTGGAATCTGCATCCTTAACCCGCAATAGATGGTAAATGTACCCCTTGGTTATTATCTTTCTAGCTTTATGATAGGAAATAAACCTTCCTATGGGTGCTACTATATCACACTTCTATTCTATGACTGGTTCACCACGAAATTCAAAACTGACAATTAAGGCTCTACATCCTACTGTGGCATAATATAAAGACAACTAATCCATTCCCATGATTACATTGAAGTCTACCATTTCAAACTCAACCAAATCAATTATTGTAATGCGGTAATAGTTTTTAACTGGACAACCCCTATAAACTCGTCTAGCTATAAGTGACTCACAACTTAGAGTAGCTACTTCAAATGGATGATGCAACCTTTCTGGTTCTATCCCAAACTTCTTATCCATAAATGAGGTTACATAAGATAGAGTGGATCCAGGATCCATAAGGGCATAAACGTTAAAAGTGAAAATAGTTAATATACCTATGACCACATCTATATGAGCCTCTATATCCCGACGACCTAATAGTGCATACAAATAGTTTGGATGTCCGCCTGCGTTACTAGATTTTGCTAGACCATGCCCTGATTGGGCTTGAGAATTTCGAGGAACTGTTGAATTTGTGGATTGAGCCACATTACCTCTTGTACACTATCTCACTGATGGGTAGTATTTCTAAAAATGACCTCGCTCAACACACCCATTACAGACATCCATACTCAAGCGACACTCCCATGGGTAACTCTTACCACAAACTAGATTGCTGAAGGTACTTTGACCCACACTGTCCTGGGACTGGTAGTCTGATGCTCTGAAGTTCTGTCTCTTCTGATCCTTCCTGAACTTTAGGGCTGGGGCACTGGATGAAGATGGAGTGGGTCCTAATGACCTGCTTTTGAAGATCTATCTGCCTCCACCTCTCCTATGACTGAAGTGACCTAAAGATATAACTCTCTTATTGAACACCTTGTCTTTCTATTTCTATAATGCTTTCTCCTTATGTATTCTACTCTCATTGCCTAGTACAAATGCTACCATCTTGGTGATAGTCATTTCCTTATTTTGTGTAGCATTATTAGCGGCATCGAATAACTGGGGATCAAGATCATACATAAAATATCTAACTCTAGCCCTTATGTCTGGAACCATATGTAGAGCATACTTTACCAAAAAATATTAAGATAGTATGCATATCTGCTTGATCTTTTCAAATTCAATGGCCTTTGCCTCCATGACCTCATTTGATAGAAAATGTTCAATGAAGGCAGAGATGCATCCTCCCCTCATGACAATTCCCATGACTCATACCAGATATTGACAACATCCTGCAACTAATAAGCGCCCAACTCTACTGCCTCTAACTCAGTAACATGCATAACACGAAATACCTTTTGTTGTCCATCAATGAAATTTTATGGGTCCTCTGTCTTGCTAGACCCTGTGAATACTGAAGCGTCGATGCACAAATATTCCTAAGTCCTGAAGTTGGATGACTCTTCGCTAGCCCCTATACTGGCAGTCATTCCATAATGTTGGGCTTGCTGTAACAATCTAGGTGAGCAGCTAGATAGCTCCCCTAACATTTGAGTTAGTGGAACTGGGTGGCTGAATTGGAGTACGAACCTCCGCAGGCCCCCTGGTCTCAGGTGGGGGTACTGTTCCCACATTGGCTCTCTGAGCCTGAGTGTTCTCCTTCTGATCGGCATTGGCAGTAGCACTCTTTCTTGTAGATAAGTTCCTCTTGGCAGACATTTTATGAAACACGTAATACGCACGAGTTAAAAGAATGTCCTGGAGGTATAGCTCTAACTGCACGATCTAGAGTATGAAAGAAGTGAGAAAATCCTAGATGTCTTGGTGGTCAACTATTTACGTGTGTGGTGCTTCACACACATAAAAGTGACCCCACTGGACACGGTTTCATAGACTCCCTAAGACACTTGAACTCAGACTCTGGTACCATATTGTTTAATAACCCAAACTATGACCTCAATGAAACACGACACTTGGTGCCTAACTGCATGTGATCGAGCGAACCAAATAGGCTGCTGAATCAACATGGGCATTTAAAGCATGGAATAATAATGATTTAAAACATGTAAAACATAATTACTAAAAATATATTCTAAAATATAATAATGGAAATATCTAAATAAAATATGATAAATCTGAGTGACTGATATAACATGCTAAACTAGTCTATGAAACCTCTAAACATGAGTCTGATGGAAAAATTATTCTGCGAGGACAAGGCCTTGGCATACCTTTACTATAAAATATAATCCTGAAAATATCCAACTGACACCTTAAATGAAATAGGGCTCACCAAATAGCTTATACAAGTGCAGATTCGTCGTCCTGAAACTCAATACCTACATCGTGAAGTGCAGGCCTTGGGAAATGGGACGTTAGTACATTTGAATTGTACCGTATATAAAGCAACTGAAAGAAATAAGTAGGCACATGATATAATACAAACATAAAACTGAAACTGAGCATGAACATGGATATGATCTGACATGAGTATGATAACATGTATAAAATTCTTATAACTGTATATATGTATATCTGTGGTAAGATAATTAGTATAACCAACATGTAACTACCAAGCATGAACGTGACATCTGATCTCTACCCGATCAGCTAAGTCATCTCGGCCTCTGGCGGAGCGATCTTTATCCTATTCTAGAAAACGTAGTTTCAGGCTGTCTGAACCTTCTCGATAATCTGTGCTAATCCCAAAATATGAACATGAATATAGTTAGCTTGTAAGCCAATGAATTTCATGAAAACAACTTGTAAATCATAGTTTGAAATTTGTAAAACATGTATAATTTCATAGATTGAGTGACAATGATTCATGACTTGATATTTAAGAACTCATGGACTTTAAAACATTTGTTCATGGGTTACGGATAGTTTTATCACAGTCATAATGGCATATCATGATTACAATTAATGAAGATAAGTTATAACATGAAATGTAATATATAGGGTCATCGTATATTGGGGAAAACCCTAGGTTATAGAAATTCATGGTTTCATGGATAATCGTGGCGTGGGGAAGAACAATAATGTTCCAACACGTAGATTGAAGCTCTACATACCTTAATTGCTCCAAAACATATAATAAAAATCTTAACTAGGAAGAAAAAGTCCAATGATTGAACCTTGAGCCTTGGAATGGGTTTATCTTGAAAACCCTAGGTTAATAACAATGAACTTTACTTAGGAATTCATGAGGATGATGTTATAATAACTTAGAATCACGTGATAAAGGCTTACCTTGATGTAAGAGAAAGTTGGGAAGAGAGGAACTTCATTCTAGGGCTTGGAGATTATGAAAACTAATGTTTCAAGACTAAGTTCCATATTTATACTGTTTAGTCGTTAGGGACTTTGACCTACAAAATCGACGGTCCGTCAAACTTTTTACGGTATGAGGTTGGACCGAATAATTTTGTACGGTCCGTATAATCGAACCTTCGATCAAATGCCAATTTACAGTGATCTCTAAAAGATGGAGGGAAGGTTACTGTAAAAAAAGATGGGCAGTATAATCTTATACGGTTCATAAAAATTACTATGTTTCATCAATTTCAAAAACAAATTGTACGGTTCCATTCAATGGCCCGTAAAACTCTTACGGTCTATCAATCTTGGGTGTAAAACTAGGTTTGAAAAACTGAAACTGGTTTTTCAATTTTAATTCCTCGTTTTGATTTCCTAAACCCCTGAATTATAAATATGGATTAGTTTGGAGGTATGAGGTGTTATAGGACAATAATATGGCATTGTAAGATAGAAATTTCTGAGTATAGAGAGTGGCCATCCTCCTATATGGAAGATGGTATGATAGAAAATAATGCAGGACTTACCTGATGATTCAATGAGGTAAGAAGGTTACAATAAAGGATTTATAGATGAACCATATTGTGCCTTACAGATTTGGAAAACGCGTTATGATTATGAGATGGATGTAAATATTAACTTTAAGAGAGGTTTGGTAGCGACCTTCGAATTACAGAGAATAAACAATGATTGGAACCGCTAAATATATGAGGCTCATAAAGGAATAGCATAACCCATAAATGAAGACAAAGGAAGGTAAGTCCAAAAGGGGTATTTAAGATTAATGAAAAAATGGTAAATTGGGTTAAGACAAGATGATCCAAGGAGCCGAAATAACCACCAGTTGTTATCAATTTTTTTATGATGTGGAATGGTTTAGGACATGAAGTTTAACCTCACCGGTAAGTGATTACAATCCTCAGAAAATAATTTAGATGGAAAATAATGACAGAAAGGGCTGACGTAAGCAAATCAACTTAAAAGACTAAGAATGCCTGGGACAAAATGATGTAAGTAATTAAGAAGGCCCTCGAAATCAGTACTATTATAACGAGAGTGGATATGAAGGAAAGAGGAATATTGATGGACAGTCAAAGATGCCCATGATTTTCTTGGACTATGGACAACGAGGTTATTGAGAGTATAGTGCTAGGAGATGTTAGCCAAATGGTAAGGGTAGGTATGCACTTAATAAGGGAGTACATCAATACCCATTTGATGTATTGATTGAATAAAGGACCAAGGTTACGATCCAGAGTAAACTTAAGGCCAAAGAATATAAGGAACTCCCGAATAATATAAGTTGAGATAAGTTAATGCATTATAATGCATTTGTTCTGAAGGAATAAGAGGATAAGTATGTTTACGCTTTAAGGGCTATTAAGAAAACCTAGAAGAATTGCAGATTCAAGATATAATGTTGGTAGACGTGAGTACGCAATAAAAGCTTGGCGTAATATTCTTGTAACCATAAAAAACCCCGGTACCTCCTCTTCCAGATGGCATTGGTCGAATTAGAGATGATTATTTCTTTCGCTAAGGATAGAGGCGCCCTCTAAAATGAGACATGATAATACAAAGACTCATGATCCCTCTTAAAGAAAGTAGCAGTTCTCAGAGTTAAGAAGTAAATTAAGGCGAACCCAGATGGTATAGTAGGATATGGTCCTCCTCGAGAAAGAGATGACTCAAATACTAGATTACAATAGATGGAGTCACCTATCAGAGCTCAGTAGTAGTACCATTGGTGGTCAAGTATAGAAACGAGAATGAAAGTTTTCCGTTCTAGTATAATTTAAGCAGGGGACTTAACATAGAAAGGTAATAACCTTTAAGGCAATCTAAGGTAAGGGTGTTAAGCGGCCTAACCTATCGAGGGGCCAAGGAAAGGGAGTGAAGTAGTCAATGTCGCCCCTTTAGCAGGAATAAGAAAATGGCAATACGAGAATCTATAGTTAATATTGTCGGCAAAGAAGCTGATATTTGAGTTAAAAGGAGATGGAGCTTTTCGATACCCAGGATGATTATGTGTTCCAAATTTGGCTATATTTACAAAACAAGATTTAAACAGAAGTGCAATATTTTCGTTGTTTTACTCATATAAGCTCGATGAAGTGTACCACGATATGGAAAAATAGGTATTAACATGAAGATGCGGCAAGGGGCATTGCCAAACCTTAACATAACAACCTAACGGACAATAAGCAAGGATAAAATGTTAAATCTTCCGGAATCTGGACTCCATAAGGGAATAAATTAACAACTCGTTCTTTACAAGATAAGCACTGTCAAAAATAGAATCAGCAGTAATGTTGGAGACTACAAATGTATTCCCATGATGTTTCTAAATGAATGACGTATGAGAAGCAAGCGAATGAGCAAGTAATATTAAAATGAGTAAAGAAATAAGCTCGCTCATAACCACGAGTGATGAGGAGTTCCATAAGGATTATTCCAAACCCTAAGTAAGGATTTCAATGATGTTACCTATGAAATGTTCACAACAGGAGCATTATGAACCATTAGAGTTCAAAAACACTATATCCATTATACTAAGAGGTGTCAAGATGATTAATAGAGGTATTAATGGAATGACATGAAAAGGAGCCTTATAAAGGTTATGGATAGTGTATTAATTGAAACAGGTAAAGATTGAACTTCAGGAGCCAGTGAGAAGAAACAGAACATTAAGGACCCGATGAAGTTGGGGGATAATTAATATGGATTTTACTAAGGATTTACTTCACCATTATCATGAGTTAATTTGTCCGATTAATTACTAATAGGCTGACTAGCCGACTTGTTTCTCATCAATCAGAACTATATAGATGGCTAAGGACTATGCAAGATTGTATAATTAAAAAGGTGATTAACCTTCATGATGTCTCTGATTTTATGATACTGAACAAAAATACTATGTTTATAACTAAGTTTTGAAGAATCATTTTGAAAAGAGGTTTTGGGCACTCCAGTTAGCACCACCCTTAGATAGATATGAAAATCAAGCATATGAATCAGGAATTTGAGGGAATGTTACGAAATTGCATAGTGGATCTTAAAGGAAGATGGGATGACCACCTATCTCTTAGTAAATGTGTACATCAATGGCTATCATGATAAGCATCAGAATTATAGGGAAGGTGAATGGTTAGACATATCCAGTGAAGGGTGTTAGGATGATGGAAAGAGTATAAACCTTAAGTAAAGCCTTAAAATAAGTTAAAGGCAACTTAGGAGCACGAAAGACTTCAGTAAGAATATAATTATTGTTGCTCCTATAGTATTTGTTGTTGCAATAGTAGAGTGTCGAGGAAAGTTTCAAACTAGACGGGGAATGAATTAAGAACCCAAAAGTAGAAGAAAAAGGAAAACCAGTAAGAGCTGCTAGTAAGGGGAATATAGGAAGCAACCTTAATACAAAAGTACGCTCTAGCCTTTGAGATGACACTTAGAATGCCCTATGCTTAGTTTCATTGGATATGTAATTTTGTGGATGGTTTAGCTTAGTTTATTCTTTAGATAGAAATTATGCTTAAACGCCTGTGTGGTCGAGGAGTTTTACATTTGAGGATAAATGTTTCTAAGGAGGGAAGGATGTTACATCCATACTTCTGTACGTAGGATTCATAGTGAGTAAGTTAACCTAAGTCCAAGGAAAGGATGAACTCGAGAATTAAATAAAAGCAATCATATTGGAGATTAAGGAGTTGCAAAAAGTATGAGAAATAATATGCTCGTCGTACTCCGTCTCATTATATCGATTGCATTGTAAGCAGACTAATGTAAGTTCAGATGAGTTGTGAAACCATATAAGGGTATGTAAGACTTTATGTAAAGTATTTTGAGTATATCTAAAGGTTTCAGGATCAAGTGAATCAAGAAAATTAAGTTGGTCAAAACTCGGAAAAAGGTAGGCAGAATTCTGGACAGTGTTTTTGCCTACCTTGAGAGTGGTATAACTTCTAGTGTATTAGGAATTATGGGATGAGTATCCTAACTAAATTTAATTTCAGAGAGTATACTTTCCAATGCAATAGACCATTCGTCAATCAGAGAAAGTACGGTGCCATGTATGGCCCGTACAAAAAGTACAGCATGTACTTCCGAGCGTACTTCTTGGCGGTGGCCGACCTTTTAACCTTTTAAATTCATTCTAGCTCGTTAGTTTCCTCATTCTTTTGACAAAGACACCTCCTAATATCCTCCTAAGAGACTCCTAACATATTTTAAAATTACCTTTTATAGTCAGTAAGCTTGGAGAAGTTGTTGATAAGGGTTTTACTAATTATAAAAGGTAATTTTAAACATATATTAGTTGTGTTTAATATTATCCTTGTGTTAGTTGAGTTGTTGAGATGAAAATACCCCAAGAATAGCTTATGGTTGTGTTTTTTAGTTGTCGTTGTTTTGGGGACTATTTTGAACCATCTTTTGAGTTTGTGATAATTGTAAATTATAAGAAAAGTGTTGAGATTGTTGTTCTTGCCATGGTTAAGTTAATATTAGTATTTGTTGAATTGTAGAGGTAGAAAACTACAAATCCTTGTAAAAAGGTTGTTTAGAAAGCGTTGTCATCTCATTGGAGTGAGTGGAAGTGTATATATATCTTCTTACAGTTGGAAGATATAACCAATTCTTAGGTCTTGCATGAGTTATACATATATGTATCTATTTTCTACACAGCCGCTCTATACTTAGCCAGGTACGACACTTATATGTGCACATCATTGTAGTTGGGTATGACATTACCGAATCTCATTAGGGTCGGGTATGATATGATGATGATATTGGCCACAGAGTCTTATGGCATTATATATATATATAACACAGAGGTACGCATATGATATTCCCCACAGAATCCTACGACGTTACATACACGCTTATATTACATTTATGCATATCGTAGTCCCTAGTGGCATTTAGAGTTACAAGTCGTTTCTTCTTTATTCTTATTTCACTCCCTGTATCTATTTACATTTTTGCCTTACATATTCAGTATATTATTTACTGATGTCCCCTTTCTGGGGTGATGTGTTTCATACTCGCAGGTACAAATAGACGGAACGATGCCCATTTCCAGTAGGACCTCAGCTCAGCGGTGATGTCAAATCTCTCAATTTTTTTCAGAGATGCTAGTTGGAGTAGGTGTGATTATATATATATATATATAAATATTTATGGTTATGGTTATTGTGGGGCCCTGTCCGACATAATTATGTTTATATACTCTTAGAGGCTTGTCGACAACCGTCTTGTGTATCGGAGTCATATATGGATTTGTCATCTTTATCATATTATACATGTTGGTTTTTTCTACTTCTACAGGTTATGATGTCTTGATTATATAATGAGAGGTATTTTGAGGCCTTGTTGGCCCAAATATATATGTATCCAGGGTACGGATGAGACATGGTACACTCAGGTCATAAGGCATCGAGTGTCGGCCACACCCTCCCAAGTTTGGGGTGTGACACTTACATATTCAGTATATTCTTTCATACTAGTGACCCTTGTTGGGGTGCTGTGTGTTATACCCACAGGTACAGATAGACGACCAGACGCTCCCTCATTGTAGGTGACCTGATCCAGTTGATGGTTGTCATGCTCCCCTCTTTTGGAGTTATTTAGAGTATTGGTAGGTGATGATTTTGTTGTACATATGTATCTTGCGTATGGCAGGGCCCTATCCCAATCTTTTTCTACTCTATGTTGTATTTAGAGGCTTGTAGACTAACATCTTGTGTTTAGTCATTTTGTATGGCCTTGCTTGCCCCCTTTCATATAATCTGTTACCATTATGATGGCCTTGTCAACCTTAGTATGTATGTATGTATATATATATATATATATATATATATACATATATATATATATATACATATATATATATATATGTTGTTTGGTTTTTTCTACTTGAATGATGTTGTCGCATATTATTTTAACACTATTGATTAGAGGCCTTGCCTACCCAAGTGTTGTTATGTATTCTCCAGGTACTATGACTAGTATGCTCGAGCCTTAGGGCACCGGGTGCCGGCCACACTCCCCAAGGTTGGGGTTACACAAGAAGTATCTAAATGAGTATTCTATTCCTGCACTTGTTTGTCCCTTGTTGGGAGTACCTTTATGGAATAAGTTATATCTTGTCACAATTTGAATTTCAGCTGCTATTTTGAGTTTGGGGTTGGCTTTCCTGTTGATTGAGGTAAATAGGTTCCATGACGGCTATCAATTTTGGGTCGTGACAATTTTGTATCAGATCCTTAGGTTCAACAGTTTCACGAGTACAAGAGCATTGTCTAGTAGTGTCTTACGGATTGACATGATGACTTATGTACCTATCTTCGAGAGGCTATAGGACATTTAGAAATCTTCTATTCTTTCATTCCTTATCGTGCCTACTTGACTCAGTTGAAATCTAATATTGTTGTCTCATTCTCTCACAGATAGTGAGGACTCATGCATTCGTGGCTGGAGATCAAGAGCATGTACTAACACCCGCTCCCACTATAAGTGGAGTTGTGAGAGGTAGAGGCAGGGGGCAAGGTCGAGGTTGACGTGGAGGCCATAATGGAGAACCTTATAGAGGTCTAGCACCAACAAGAGCTCAGGACCATTCTAGGGTAGTGCCTCTCAAGCTGAAGGTGGTTTATGAACTAGATCATGCTGAAGAGTATGGGCCAACTTAGGCACCACCTGATTTTATTGCTACTCCAATGCTTTATGACACCTTATTCGGTATGTTGGGATTTTTTGAGGGGATGGCTTAGGTGGGTATGTTGCCTGTCACCTCAGATGGTTCACAAAATTATGTTGGACATCACACTCCAGACCAGATGCTTGTTTAACGGCTTCAGACTCCAAAGGCTCAGTGTGCTGCTTCATTAGCTCCCATTTCAATTTTGGGGTTTTCTCAAGTGTTGTATCCTATTTGTCTATAAGACTGCTATGACCCTTGATAAGAAAAAAATGTTTGGGAGATCTAGTATGATGAAACCTCTGACTTGTACTAGTGATTCTAGGGAAGATGCATATGAGTTCATAGTTAGTTGTCATGAGAGGTTGCTCACTTAAAATTGGTGGAGCTCCACGGTGTGACTACCTTGCATTTGAGATGATTGGCCCTGCCAAGCAAGGGTGGAGAGATTATATTGTTAGTAGACAAGTTGGATCACCCCCACTTTCATGGGCTTAGTTTGCTCAGGTATTTCTAGACAAGTTTGTCTCCCTTAGTGCGAGGGAGTGCAAGAGGGATGAGTTTGAGGCTCTATAGTAGGAGGTTATGTCGGTTATCGAGTATGAGACCACGTTCCATTCCTTGGCTAGGCATACGTTGATGATACTTCCTGCCGAGGTTGAGAGAGTGAGGAGGTTTGTCAAGGGGTTTATCATCCAAATCATATAGGGGTTTCTCAAGATGTTGCTACTAGGTTTTCATTTCAGAAGGTGGTGGATCCCGCTAAGGATTTTGATATGATTCTGCATGAGGGATTTAAGCAGCATAGGGTCAAGAGGGCCCGTCAGTTCGGAGGTTATGGTGGTGCTCCTCCTAGAGGCTGAGGTTACTCAGGGAGGGATATCACCCTGTTATGACCCAAAATCACATTTGTGAAGTGAGGGCAGCTATTCTAAATCCGTAGGCAAACCCTAAGCTTATTCACAAGTCAAAAGGAATGAAATTTCAGAAATAGAAATAAACAACAAAGTACTTAAACAGTCTCAGTACTTAATAGAAATAGAAACAAATCAACAAACATAACCCTAAAATCCAGTTGTCATAAGTACAAGAGCATTGCTAATATGGCTACAAATCTGGGGAAAATACTATATAGCACTCTCTAAAATAGGGAAAGGTAGGAAAGTAATGATAGGAGAAAGTCTGGTACTTTGGGACCGTCATCAGCTCATCCTAGACTCCGATATATGTCTCACTAATCTACCAAGTCTCGACCCCAAACTCCGTTTGTGCTCGGATCGGTACTTGCTAAAAAAAGGTGCAACAAGTGTAGAGTGAGTAGTGGAAGCATGTGTACCCAGCATCATCATCGACCGACCCTAAACTATATTGGTGGCGAGGGTTGGTACTCCCGTTACTCTTGCTTTATTAGTATTAGCATTACAATTAGGGAAAAGACATAGATTACACCCTGAACTGTACTCGAAATGTCGAGTTCACACTCCAACTAATCGGGGGATCTGTTACCCCCCGACCATCTAGAAAGTGAATTTAATGCCTCTCGATACACATATAACTTGTTGCATAAGGAAATGTGTTACACACTCGTCCACTACATCAACGCCACATTAGCGCCAAAATCATTAATATTCTATGTTTTAGTTTTAAATTATAATTCTTAATAAATAATTATTTTAACAGTAATAAATATGTAAGATCTTTTATTTTTAAGATAAAGAAATTATTTATGGGACCCACTTTGACATTTTAACTTTTATAATCTTCTCTCTTTTCTTCTTCCATCAATGGCAGTTCTGTGGCATGGACACACAACTTACCACCATGGCTGGCCTGTTTCACTTTTAGCTTTTCTTTACCTTTTGTTTTTTCTTTTTTTCCCTTTACTTTCTTAAACTTTATTCTCACTTTCCTCTTTATCGTCACAAGCAGTTTAATCTGCATAATTTTGAGCCTCTCTTTCATCTCTTTCCAATATAGGTTAGGATAGATTGTATAGTTACTTTAGCCTTTTATTCAAAAATAATATTTTATTTTTTGAATTATTGGATCTAATGATATACATAGCTCATTCCGGCAAGGACCATTACTTCTGATGTGCTTTTATTTTTTCCGACGAGCTTTCATTTTTTCCGGCGAGCTTCCATTTTTCCCAATCAATCTTGAATCATGTCCATATCTCTCATCCTAACCTTCTTTACATTGGTATTCCTATGAAAAATACAAATTCAACTCATCAAAATTCCAAGTTTAAATCCACTTTCAAAAAACATCAATTTTCCCCTAAAATTATAGTATAACTAGTCACCGCTGATGTCAAATGAACAACATTACCAAATTCCGTGTCGGAGCTTCGGCAGCGGTCGAAGTGGGATGAGATCGTGAGAGTCTTTTAGGGAGATGGGAAGGCTTTTGTTTGAATTTTTCTTTTGAGAAAAATAAAGGAGAGATGCGAGTTTGAGATGGGGGAAATGTAGAAGAAAGGGAGGGTGTGGAGTGGGTGGATGGGGCGGACGGGACTATAAAATTCTAAATTTTGCAATAAAAAAAGGAAAAATGAATAAATTTGAACTACAATGCGCCTATTCTGTGGCACAACAATTTTCATAAGGTAAATAAATTTACTTTTTTGGGTATAGTTCAGGGTGCAATATATGTCTTTTGCCTACAATTTATAAGTAATTCATACTGAATTATAGATTCCATGGTCAAACAAAGTCATAAAGTCCTATGCTTTCCTCGTAAAGTTACAAAGGTTCCACCTTTACATTAATTTTAGCTTGTCAGGTAATAAAGCTTCAATTTTTATGCTAATTAGGGCACATTTAAGCTTGTTATGTATAAAGCTTCAATATTTATGCTAATTAGGGCACATTAGCACGTAAAGACTCAATATTTTCATTCATTAAGTTAAGAAAAGTCATAAAGACTTGACCTTTACATTAATTAAGGTGTTATATTGATAAAAAAAATCAATCTTGCCATTATTTATGTCAAGAATAGCCTTAAATATTCCATCTTTGTACCATTTCAATAAAGTACATTCATAACTATTTCATCTTTGCTTTATTTAGGACACATATGGCACGGAAATAAGTCAATCAAGTAAAAATAGCACGAAATGCAAATGAAATGTATGCTATGCAATGACCATATACACCCGGTATACGCACGCTCCTGCAGTAGGTTTCACATGAACCATGGAGGATTCATGAGGTCCATATACCCACCAGAAATACTAGATCTTTCAAATCACATCGGGTATAGCCCTTTGACTATAATATCATCATCAGCACTCTTGTCCATGTACCATATCCAAATCCAGTCTCTTTGGCCCCCTTTCCTCGTATCCCATCATCTAGTTGTCAAACAATATCATGAATGAATGTAAGAATATGTGTACATTATGCCAGTGCATAATATCAATTAAATTAATCAAGAGGAATTCTCTTTCATAGTTTTAGATGAGATGTGGAGTGATGAATGCATAAAAACTCAATAATCATGAAAATTTATCAATCATGTCTAATATAGGCCAAGTAAACAGAAGTCATATCAACCTAAGTGGGTTTATGCACCACTCTCCAAGGCCCGAAGGCTAAACACATCGTCATCGTCACAAGTATAACTACTTTATATTTTAATTACCCTTACATATACACCGGTACCTGCACAAGTGCTCGTCACCTCACGAGTACGAGATCCCAAATTTCCCGTTACGCCTCTTAATTAATTAAACCAACACAAAACACTACATAAAAGGTCTAGTAAGTCTCAACTTGCCTGAATTATAAGTCGAAGAGTCACTCCATGGCCCTTCCCTTCCTCTGAGCCACTGAATGAGCCCACTCTGTTCAAATACGGTACCTACATAAGAATATGAAGCTAACAATATTCATATTGCGACATAATGATTTTGTGTCCAAAAATCAATCCAAAACCCCACCCCGAACCCTGATGATCAAAATTAGAAATTGAACTTAAAATCATATTATCCATAGTCTATATAGTCATAATCTTAAATATCATGAAATGCTAACCCCAACTAAGCTATCAATTTGATCAAGAACACTAAACCCACATTCATGGAAAACCCTTATTCTACACTTTAATTCTTTTTTTAATTAAATTATGTCCATTGGGCTTTTAATTTATTCAAACCAAAAAATAAATGAATCAACAAAAAACAAAACAAAATAAAGTTGGTCCAGGCCCAAATCAGACCTGATCCAAAACAAAAGCAAAAAAAAAGTGTATCTCAACATATATCATTTTGCCCGATTTTAGTGCACCTTGTTGGCGATGGAGAGATTCATATTGTTGCTCTGATGTTGAGTATCATTTGATTTTTGGTCCATCTCTTCCCTCTGCTTCCTCTTATAAGGATTTACATGTTTTTAATCTAAAGAGAGAAAGCTCTCATGGTGTTGTTGCAAGTTGGAGTCTTTTTGTGTTCTTCCCTTCAGCTCCGAGCTCTTTCCTCCAAATTCCTCAATATTGTTCAGCTGGGTTTCATTGATGTTAACTGATCTAGCACCTTCCATTTGAAATGCCAGCTCAAAAACCCTAGGTGAGTTCGTGTATCTCCTCCTGTTCTTTAGTCGTATATGTGTTCTTCGTCTGCGATAATGATTCATAATGCTCTACATGATGTTGTGATTGTGTGTATTTCCTTGTAGATATTTTATTATACCCTATGTATTTAAGATACACTTTAAGATTACATGGGGAATATTTAGATGATGGATGGAAACATGGATAAATAACTAGATTAATGTTAGGATTTTACCCAAGGATGAATATTGAAAATCGCACTTGAAATCACTCAAATCTATGCTTCATGGCTCTCAAAATGTGTTAAAAAGATGATGTTCGAAATGGTGTGTTCTAAAATTTTCCCCAGTGCAATTCACTACGCGACTGCGAGGCCCAGTTTGCGATCCTGGTCCGCCCCAGCCCAACCCTTTGCGATCGTGATAGGACTATCACAAACGCGATGAATCAGCTGACCCGGCCCACCCTATGTCCTCTCTATGTGAGCGCGAAGCAGGGGTGGTGATTGCTACCCTCCTGGACTCACCGACATGTGAATGCAAGACCTCTTACGCGATCACGTAGGAGGAAACTAGAATTGCTGAAACCAACAAAAGTTTAGTTTTTCCTATATGTCGATCCGACACTCGAAACGCATTTGGAATCTCCTGAACAATAACAAAATATGCATTTCGATCATAAAACACATTACGGAGTTGTTCGTGCACTCGCAATTCCCAAAAAAGTCTCCTTGACCCGATGTTAACCAAAGTCAACTCTTAAAATAAGGAAATCCTATTTCTCAAAACTACCTAGAACGCACCCGAACGCCTCGAGACTCAAGCCAAAGGCTTGACTAAGTGATAAATGACATTATGGACCTAACAAAACCTCGTAAAAGACTTATTTACCCAAAAGTCAATTCTTAGTCAAACTTATCTATTTCTCTAACATAGAACTTCTAAACTTGCTAAAATCAATTTGAAACTCGCCCGATAGCCTCGGGAACCATGCCACTCATCCCCGCAAGTCATAAATACACAAGTAAAGCCACATGAAAGTTATTTTAGGGATTTCTATATAAAAAGCTCAAAATGACTATGTGAGTCGTTACATCAGATACCACTTAAATAAACGTTCGTCCTCGAACAGTAAAGAAAAGGGAATACCTGGACTCTAAAAAAGGTAGGGATATCTAATCCGCATATCAGACTTGGTCTCCCAAGTTGCCTCATCAATGGGTTGATGCCTGCATTGCACTTTCACTAAAGCTATCTCTTTTTACCTTAACTTCTGAACTTGCTTATCCAAAATAGCTATAGGCTATTCCTCGAAAGCCAAACTCTAATCGGGCATCACCGAATCCCACTGGATCACATGGTAACCATCGAAATAGTACCTCTTCAGCATCGAAACATGAAATATTGGATTCACACGTGACAACCCATGAGGTAAGGCCGACTCATAGGCCACATCTCCACTACGCTGAACAATCTCAAATGGTCCAATATATATCGGTCTCAACTTTCCCTTCTTTCTAAATATCATCACACCCTTCATGGGTGAAACCTTTAGCAAAACTCACTCCCTAACCATAAACTCCAAACCACGGACCTTTCGATCCGCATAACTCTTTTGCCTACTCTAAGTCGTGAGAAGCCTCTCCTGAATCAACTTGACATTATCTAAGAAATCTCTCTACAAGTCCGTAGCCTATGGCCTAACCTCGAAAGCATTAAACTAACCAATCAGAGAAAGAAAACTCCTACCATACAAAGCCTCAAAGGGCGACATCTCAATACTCGAGTGATAACTATTATTGTAAGTAAACTCCGCCAAAGGTGGAAACCGATCCCAATGACCACCAAAGTCAATCACATCACACAGGATCCTTGAGAATCTAAATAGTCCGCTCGGATTGACCATTGATCTGAGGGTGGAAAGTTATGCTAAGCTCCACTCTAGTACCCAAATCCTTCTGTATAGATCGCCAGAAATGACATGTATACTACGTGCCTCGATCTGAAATGATAGAAATGGAAACTCCATACAAGAGATATATCTCTAAAATGTAGATCTTGGCCAACTTCTCTGAATCATAGGTAGTCTGGACCAAAATGAAGTGTTCAGATTTGGTCAACCTATCCACAGTTATGTAAATAACATCAAACTTTCCCAATATCCACGGCAATTCAAACATCGACACAAACACCACTATGTCCCTCTTCAGGCTACACCACTAATAGTGTTGTTTCAAGCAATGATACATCTTTGTAGAACTTGGGTGAATAGAATACCTCAAACTCTGAGCCTCTTCCATGATCAATCTAGTCAAATCACCCACTCTAGGAACACAAACTCGACCCTTAATCCTCAAAACACCATCAGCATAAAAAATTTCCTTCTTAGTTTCTCCATGCAACACCTTGTCACGTATCCTACACAACTTCAAACCATTGAACTGCTAAGCATTAATTTGATCCTACAAAGAACATTGTTCCTCTACACATGCTAGAAATCTACTAGGCTTCAACATATCGTCTCACAAACCAATTAGCCAAAGACTGAATATCCAACAGAAAATAATGCTCTCCCACATGCAACAAAGCCAAACTACCTATCATCGCTGCCTTCTGACTCAAGGCATCCGCCACTACATTGGCTTTGCTCAAGTGATAAAGAATAGTCATGTTATAATTCTTGAGCAAATCAAACCACCTATATTGTCTCAAGTTAAGATCCTTGTGGTTGAATATGTACTGAAGACTGTGATGATCCATGAATACCTCACAAAGCATCTCATAGAGATAATGCCTCCAAATTTTCAAAGAAAACACTACCGCAATAAAATCCAAGTCATGAGTAGGGTTGTTATTCTCATGTTCCTTTAACTGCCTCGAAGTATAGGCTATCACCTTCCCTTTCTACATCAACACACACCTAAGACCTACTCCAGAAGCATTACAATGGACCATAAAGCTCTTTCCCTCTACGGGTAAGGCAAAATTAGAGCGGTAATTAACAAAGTATTGGGATTTTGGAAGCTCGCTTATTTCTGGGTCAATCTAGTCAATCGGGACGTAATGGATAAATATGCCTCCACAAAATATCGATAATACCCATGAGATAAACAAAACTCCAAATGTGAGTGACAGAAACAGGTCTAATCTAATCTCAACCCGCCTTAATCTTCTCGGGATCTACTGTGATACCATCCTTAGTCACTACATGCCCCAATAATGTCACTGAACTAAGCCAGAACTCACACTTCAAAAATTTGGCATAAAGTTACTTCTCCCTTAGAAATCTAAGCACGATCCTCAAATGATGCTCATGCTCCTCCTTACTCCGAGAGTAGATCAAAATATCATCGATAAAGACAATCATAAAAGAATCCAAATTAGGTTTGAATAGTTTATTCATCAACTCCATTTAGGCTATGGGAGCTTAGTCAACTCAAATAACATCACCAAGAACTCATAATGCCCATAACGCATCCGAAAAGCCACCTTAGGGACATACTACACCCTAATCTTCAACTGGTGATAACTGAATCTCTAATCAATCTTGGAAAAGACTAAAGCACCCTGAAGCTGATCAAATAAGTAATCAATGAGAGATATCAGATACTTGTTCTTGATAGTCAGCTTATTCAATTGTCGATAATCAACACCTTCTTTAAGCAAAGGTATGGTTTTTTATTAATCAAATGCAGAGAAACAGGAAATAAAAATCCAATGTTCAAAATAAAAAGCAAAAAGGAAACTATCTATTCTACTCTTTGATTGTTACATCATGTTCCTCCATATGCTAATTCGCGTCGGGAATTAAGGCCATGGAAGCTTAAGGGCAGAAGTGTCGTAAGAGTTCAAGTGGCACAAATACATTAGTCCCAAGGTTAGGAGGTTGATAAGCATGATTTGTAAGTATGGAAAGTTTTCAGGATCAAGCAAATTGGAGAAATTTAAGTTTGTCAAGATTTGGGGAAAATTAGGCAAAATTCTGAATAGGCTTTTGGCTTATATTTCAGGAAGTATATCTCCTAGTATATAAGGCATTATGAGATGCATAACCTATCTAAATTGAAGTTCATAGAGTCTTATGTCTAATTCAACAAACAGTTCGCAATTCAAAAAAGTACTATGCCCAGTACGGCCAGTACAAAAATGTACAACACCATAAGTCGGTGGACTTAGTATAAATTTATGTTAAGGCCCGAAATGCATTCAAAACATCTCCCAAAGTTGCTCCTCCTTCTCTATACACTTCCCCTTTATCTCTCTAGGTTTATACATCAACATATATCCAATCCACATGATCATCACATGATTTCAAGTCCGAAGAATTCGTAAAAGATACAAGATCATCTTCTTCTTCCTTGTTCTTGCAATCAAAATAGTGGTGGAGTGAATCAAGCTGGGATTGCACCTTGTGGAGTCAATTTAGGTAAGATTTCATATCTTCTTCATGAATTTGAGTATATCTAGTTTTGGGTATGAACATGCAAGTGAGAATCCATGGAAATTGGTGCTAGGATTAAGAATTGAAATTATGGCTTGTTAGTTTTGCTTGAGAAAGATAAAAATGGCAAAGGTGACTAGGAATTGGGCTTGTCAATCTGATTATCTAGTAATTATGGTCGATTATAGTTCATAAGAGAAGAAGGGATAGTTTTATTGAGTATAAACTAAGCTTGCCACTTGATATAATAATATGCGCCTTGAAAATTGAAATATCTAAACCTGATCTAGGATGGGTTGTTGTTATTATAATCCTTATGGACCTGGAAAATATAAGAAATACATGGGAAATATTGCTCGAATCAACATAGGATCACTCACCACTTAAATATATAAAGGACGGGATTAGTCGAAAGTGATAATAGATTTAATCTATGATCATAGGTCAAGATTGAGGAATAACGAGAAAATTGTGGTAACAAACAACAAATTATCTTAAAGGTATGTAAGGATTTACCTTCTTCTTCATTGTTGGCATAATTTAAAGTTAAGCATCATCAAATCGAACGTTTCAAATGAAACTCCTATTCGTAGAAGATATGAACATGGTTGCTCTCAATCGTTGATGTTGTGCTCATTAGTAACTCTTGAGATTGGTTCCATGATCATCGTAAGTTCCTTATCAAATGTGCTTCTTGTATTTTGATAAGATTATCAAGCTTTCTTCATTGTCGATGTTATTTCGCGCTCTTTGTTACCTTTGTTATACTATTGAACCTATGATCTTTTAATTTTCCTTGTCGGAAGGGTTCCTTGAATTCTATTGAAATTCTTTGGTTGGCTTCCTTTTGTCGGGATTGTGTTTCACATCTCTTGAGAGTCATTGTTATATTATTGACCTTGAGTTCATGATAAGTTGTGACTTTGACTGTAAATGAGTTTCATAATGATTGACGGAGGGTTAGCGACCTTGTGTCACACCATCCTATTCCTATTGGGTTTATAAGTTCGTTCATGCATTCTATATACATATATGTATCTATTTTGTGACATCGAGTCGTGCTATAGTCGACTGGATATGGAACTTATATGTGCACACCACTACTGTTGGGTACGATAACATCGAGTCCAATAGTAAGGCCGGGTACAATAACACCGAGTGCTATATTAGGGGCGGGTATGAGATGATATTGACATTACCCCAAATTGTGGCTATACATATATAATTGGTTTTCAATGATGTTATACATTGCATATGCCCACTGTGGCCTCCGCGGATCATGTTATTTTGTTACTCCGATTTGCTCATGTTATTATCTTCACTTATGTTTACCTACCTTACATATTCAATACATTGTTTTGTACTGATGTCCCTTATTGGAGTGCTGCATTTCATTCCCACAGGTACACATAGGCGATTTGATGATCCCCCGCAGTAAATGGTTTGGTTTAGCAGTTGTGGCCGATACGTTCCTTTCTTCCAGAGTTATTTACTATGTTGGTAGGTGTTGGTTTTGCTGGATATATATGCCTATCATGAGTATGGAGGGACCCTATCCCAACTGTTAAATCTGTTAGATGCACTCTTAGAGGCTCATAGACATGTGTCCTGTGTACAGGTTTCTTATGCATAGCTTTGTCGGCTTATGACTAGTATGTACAACTCTGGTATGGCTTTGCCGGCTTTGTTATGACTTATGATCCTTGTAGTGGCGTCGTCGGCCAATGTACATACATGTATGGTTATAGTCCATGCTTCACATGTTGATGACGGTTGACGTAATTTCTACTCGTTAGTCCCATATATGTAGGCCTTGTCGGCCCAGGTGTTATGAGCAATGTATGACATATATTAAAGGTAGGCGGTTGGCCTTATGGTTGGGTGCCAATCATGCCCCTCCAGCTTGGGGTGTGACAAAGTGGTATCAGAGCAGGGCGTGTCCTAGGGATGTCTATGAGTTGTGTCCAGTGGAGTCTTGTTTATGAGCATGTAGTACGTCACACTTATAAATAGAAGGATATAGGGCATTTAGGATTGTCTCCTTCCTTTATAATCTAGATCGTGCGATAGAGCCGAGTCGTAAGATTTTTTTTTCCTAATTCTATTTTCCCATTTGAAATTGCACTGACGCCTATGAGGAGAAGGACCCCGATTAGTAGGAGTGTGGGTACGGCTGCGAGGGTAGATACTAGACAGGTGCCACCCGCTAGTTTGGATCAGAGGGCTACAAAAGTAGTAAAAAGAGGTATAAGTTACACTATTGAGTTACACCCATTGGAGATTATGGTTTCTATCGAGGAAGATCCGTCTGAGGATCCATGTGAGTCACCCGCTTGAGCAGTTTCGATTCCGCCAACAACAAATGGGATGAGGTGAGTTCTGACCTCACTAATGCCCTTAGTCTCAATATCGGACCCTATTGATCAAGGTATGAGTGGAGCAGCACAAGTATTGGCACAGCCGGGTTCCCCTCAGTCTTAGCAATATGTCAGGGTATTTATCGACACCAACCCTTCCGAGGTGTCAGATAGTCCTCAGTCTTGAGAGTCCATAAATCAGGGCTCGTTAGTGTATGTCATGAGATATGTAGAGGAAAAGGAGAGTAGTTGGGCTAAGAGGATAAGAGTAACTTATAAGGATAGGAGGGTTCCGCTTTGAAGTGTCTCTGATCGAGGCTCACAAATAGGATCGAGGCTACACAGTTACATCTATAATAATCCATCCACTGATATTGCCTATATATGTATATATTCATGAACCTAAAAACCAACTTATTACTTGTACAGGAACAAATGATATTGTAATAGAAATAGGCCGAGATTGTAAAGAAGAGACCAGAGTAGAAGTAATGGGACCGCAACATTGTTCTAGCAAGCTAATAAGATATGAGATTTCACCGATGGACGATTAATGCACATTATTTGTGACATCGTATTCAGAAATCCCCGGACTTACATTATGTTGAGTTAACCGATTGGGAGTAGGTTAGATATGTTGTTTAACTCCTTAAGGGAGAAACTATAATAAGGATGTGTCGTTAGAGAATAGTTATAATAGGTAATATTAAAGAAAGCGCAAACGAGGAGTACCAAAAGCATAACAGGGATTATGTCAGCTAGGGGTACAAACCAAACGCAGAGGTATGACACCGCTAACAAGTAAGGATGGTTAAAATAAGAAGAATTGGCGATAAATGAACGCATTGTGAAAGCTACGGGAGCAGATAGTGACGGAGAAACTAGATAGCCGTCAAACCAAGAATTATAAATGGAGTAAGAAACCTACGAAAAGGAGATTTAAGATATGATAATGACAAGGGTCGTAGGTAAGGTTGGATAGGGTGACGATAGACTACGCAAGCATGGGAGTCCCTTTCACGAACATCATTTGCATCATCTAATGGTTATTTGAGAATAGTTGTGCAAGCTAAACTTGACAACAAATTGGTTGTAGTTATGGACAAGGGGGTGAGTTGACGATCTAATAAGCGCTCGTTAGAAAGTGGTCATTTTCGGAGGAAGAAAAGGATGCTAGTGTTATCAAGAAACTTGAGGCAACCTAAGACTGAATAAGGGATTTAGAAAGTTCAGCTGGACTAGGTGATACCATAATAATAAAGGGATAAATGACTGGACATCGGGAGAGTACCGATAAGTGATGAAGGAATAAGGATTCTAAGACAACCAAGATGGTAAATGCCACGAGTAAGATTTGTAGGGCAAGTAATATCTGCCAAGGAAAGATATGGTAAGTGTATATGTATATGCCATTTCTGGGCACCCAAATAACGTTGAAGTTGCCATAGTACAAGGTGAACACCCCAAAATAGAAATTAAGTCACAGGGAAAAGGAAATTAGATGTAACAAATCGACACGTGGGAGGCAAAAGCCTAAGGAGCTAAGGTGATGGTTACACCCCAAAAGGGAGGGAGGACGACGCAATAAATATCTACCAAACTGGATCTTCCAGCATTCAATCAACAAAAAGGATTATAGCAAGGTTAAGGGGAAAGGGGAACCATGATGCGGAATGATTAAGGAGGATGCGTGAATGTGAATGATAAGCTTACCAAGGAAGGAGAATGGAAGGGAAAATACAAATGGACATTAAAATACTCGGAAGGTTAAGGCGGCAAAGGTAAAAGTAGTCAGAAGGATGTTGATATAAATAAGCTACTACGACTTTGGAGGAAGGTAAATAGATTCAAAAGTTAGTAACGTACTAAGAAGGATCGAGTTGTAGATGAGAGATTGCAGCTATGCAGGGAAAAGATGATAAAAAGATATCATCAGTCTGAATGAGTATGTTTGGGTATCAAACTAACCACATTCTTTATAAAGAATGATCGGCAATCAAGGATAACAGACAAGAAATGGAGTAAGTTCATAACAGAAGTCTTTAGGACTGACAATACAAGGAAAAGCACACGTGAGGTCCCAATAATAGTTACTATAGTAAAGAATATGGTAAGACCACGATAAAAAGCAAGAAAATATAAGTTACCCCATAACATTATTGTTGTTGAATATGTTGGTTGAGGAACAAGGGACAACAGCAATGTTGAGACCACGCACAAAGAGTTCCAAAGCATATAAATACTAAAACAAATTGGTGTATGTACATAGGAAGTGTCCGCGAAAGGACAAGTGGGCAATTCACCTAATGGATGGTGCTAATGAAGGAACTAGAGAAACGAGCCACCCGGGAAAAAGCAATAATAGTGTGGATGTGTGTTGATAAAAGACGAAGTCAGTGAAGGTCAAGGTAGGACATCCGAGTCATAGGAAGTTTCATCACCTTAAAAGGAAGGAAGTCAAGGCGGACAAGGGTAAGGTAATAACCCGATTACTAGTAGAGGATGTAAAGAAAAATTACCTACGGAGTTTAGAACACATCGCAATCATAACGTACACCTTTGTTTGCGTTTAGGCAAAAGTCCATGGTACAATGAGCCATATTAAGTCGTTAAGTAGTAGGGCAATTGATTCATGAATTAAAACTCCTTCGGGGTCAGAATCTGGTTATTCGGTATTCTATATATTGTTATTATGAAAATACATCAGAGATCCTTTCCAAGGTGTTTCGATTGAAGCTATTTAAAAAGTCAGTTAATGTATCAAGATCAACAGGTTCGCAAACCTAAGGTTTATAATGTGACGTCGGTGGAAATGTCGTGAAGGAACAAGAATATCAAGGAGATGACATAGGAAGTCAAAAAGAAAATTAGGTCCAAAGTACTTTCGTTTATACCAAGTAGGAGGTAGTGATCATTAGAAAATAGAAATGGAACAAGCTCATAAGGTAAAAATGGTTTAGTCTATTCTCATTTTAGGAAGGGAAGTATATGAGATTGACATATATGTGATGGGCAAGTAGGGCGACATGGCACAACAGATAGATGCTACTATTAACAGGATTGGGGTAACGTTCACAACAAAATACTCATTCCATATACCCTAACATTTGACGACGAATATTCCTAAGTGGGAGAGAATGTTACATCTCATCCCTCGCATGATAATTCATGACATGAGTTAAAGACATGGAAGCGTAAGGGCGGAAGTGTCATAAGAGTTCAAGTGGCAGAAATATGTTAGTACCAAGTCTAAGGAGGTTCGTAAGCATGATTGGTAAGTATGGGATGGTTTTGGGATCAAGTAAATCAAAGAAATTTAAGTTCATCGGAATTCGGAGAAAATTAGGCGACTTCGGACATGATTTTGGCCAACGTTCAGTAGGAATATATCATAGTATATAAGGAATTATGGAATGAATAACCTATCTAAATTTAATTTTAAAGAGTCCTCTTTCCAATGCAACATGATACAGTTGCAAATCACGAAAGTATTGTTCCCGAGACAGCCCATACAAAAATGTACGATGCCATAAGTCGGTGGACTTAGTATAAATATCTGTTAAGACCCGAAATTCATTCAAAACATCTCCCAAAGTTGCTCCTCCTTCTCTCTACACTTCCCCTTTCTCTCTCTAGGTTTATGCATCAACATAGATCCAATCCACATGATCATCACATGATTTCAAGTCCGAAGAATTCGTAAAAGATACAAGATCATCTTCTTCTTCCTTGTTCTTGCAATCAAAATAGTAGTGGAGTGAATCAAGCTAGGATTTCACCTTGTGGAGTCAATTTAGGTAAGATTTCATCTCTTCTTCATGAATTTGAGTATATCTAGTTTTGGGTATGAACATGCAAGTGAGAATCCATGGAAATTGGTGCTAGGATTAAGAATTGAAATTATGGCTTGTTAGTTTTGCTTGAGAAAGATAAAAATGGCAAAGGTGACTAGGAATTGGGCTTGTCAATCTGATTATCTAGTAATTATGGTCGATTATAGTTCATAAGAGAAGAAGGGATAGTTTTATTGAGTATAAACTAAGCTTGCCACTTGATATAATAATATGCGCCTTGAAAATTGAAATATCTAAACCTGATCTAGGATGGGTTGTTGTTATTATAATCCTTATGGACCTGGAAAATATAAGAAATACATGGGAAATATTGCTCGAATCAACATAGGATCACTCACCACTTAAATATATAAAGGACGGGATTAGTCGAAAGTGATAATAGATTTAATCTATGATCATAGGTCAAGATTGAGGAATAACGAGAAAATTGTGGTAACAAACAACAAATTATCTTAAAGGTATGTAAGGATTTACCTTCTTCTTCATTGTTGGCATAATTTAAAGTTAAGCATCATCAAATCGAACGTTTCAAATGAAACTCCTATTCGTAGAAGATATGAACATGGTTGCTCTCAATCGTTGATGTTGTGCTCATTAGTAACTCTTGAGATTGGTTCCATGATCATCGTAAGTTCCTTATCAAATGTGCTTCTTGTATTTTGATAAGATTATCAAGCTTTCTTCATTGTCGATGTTATTTCGTGCTCTTTGTTACCTTTGTTATACTATTGAACCTATGATCTTTTAATTTTCCTTGTCGGAAGGGTTCCTTGAATTCTATTGAAATTCTTTGGTTGGCTTCCTTTTGTCGGGATTGTGTTTCACATCTCTTGAGATTCATTGTTATATTATTGACCTTGAGTTCATGATAAGTTGTGACTTTGACTGTAAATGAGTTTCATAATGATTGACGGAGGGTTAGCGACCTTGTGTCACACCATCCTATTCCTATTGGGTTTATAAGTTCGTTCATGCATTCTATATACATATATGTATCTATTTTGTGACATCGAGTCGTGCTATAGTCGACTGGATATGGAACTTATATGTGCACACCACTACTGTTGGGTACGATAACATCGAGTCCAATAGTAAGGCCGGGTACAATAACACCGAGTGCTATATTAGGGGCGGGTATGAGATGATATTGACATTACCCCAAATTGTGGCTATACATATATAATTGGTTTTCAATGATGTTATACATTGCATATGCCCACTGTGGCCTCCGCGGATCATGTTATTTTGTTACTCCGATTTGCTCATGTTATTATCTTCACTTATGTTTACCTACCTTACATATTCAATACATTGTTTTGTACTGATGTCCCTTATTGGAGTGCTTTCATTTCATTCCCACAGGTACACATAGGCGATTTGATGATCCCCCGCAGTAAATGGTTTGGTTTAGCAGTTGTGGCCGATACGTTCCTTTCTTCCAGAGTTATTTACTATGTTGGTAGGTGTTGGTTTTGCTGGATATATATGCCTATCATGAGTATGGAGGGACCCTATCCCAACTGTTAAATCTGTTAGATGCACTCTTAGAGGCTCATAGACATGTGTCCTGTGTACAGGTTTCTTATGCATAGCTTTGTCGGCTTATGACTAGTATGTACAACTCTGGTATGGCTTTGCCGGCTTTGTTATGACTTATGATCCTTGTAGTGGCGTCGTCGGCCAATGTACATACATGTATGGTTATAGTCCATGCTTCACATGTTGATGACGGTTGACGTAATTTCTACTCGTTAGTCCCATATATGTAGGCCTTGTCGGCCCAGGTGTTATGAGCAATGTATGACATATATTAAAGGTAGGCGGTTGGCCTTATGGTTGGGTGCCAATCATGCCCCTCCAGCTTGGGGTGTGACAAAGTGGTATCAGAGCAGGGCGTGTCCTAGGGATGTCTATGAGTTGTGTCCAGTGGAGTCTTGTTTATGAGCATGTAGTACGTCACACTTATAAATAGAAGGATATAGGGCATTTAGGATTGTCTCCTTCCTTTATAATCTAGATCGTGCGATAGAGCCGAGTCGTAAGATTTTTTTTTCCTAATTCTATTTTCCCATTTGAAATTGCACTGACGCCTATGAGGAGAAGGACCCCGATTAGTAGGAGTGTGGGTACGGCTGCGAGGGTAGATACTAGACAGGTGCCACCCGCTAGTTTGGATCAGAGGGCTACAAAAGTAGTAAAAAGAGGTATAAGTTACACTATTGAGTTACACCCATTGGAGATTATGGTTTCTATCGAGGAAGATCCGTCTGAGGATCCATGTGAGTCACCCGCTTGAGCAGTTTCGATTCCGCCAACAGCAAATGGGATGAGGTGAGTTCTGACCTCACTAATGCCCTTAGTCTCAATATCGGACCCTATTGATCAAGGTATGAGTGGAGCAGCACAAGTATTGGCACAGCCGGGTTCCCCTCAGTCTTAGCAATATGTCAGGGTATTTATCGACACCAACCCTTCCGAGGTGTCAGATAGTCCTCAGTCTTGAGAGTCCATAAATCAGGGCTCGTTAGTGTATGTCATGAGATATGTAGAGGAAAAGGAGAGTAGTTGGGCTAAGAGGATAAGAGTAACTTATAAGGATAGGAGGGTTCCGCTTTGAAGTGTCTCTGATCGAGGCTCACAAATAGGATCGAGGCTACACAGTTACATCTATAATAATCCATCCACTGATATTGCCTATATATGTATATATTCATGAACCTAAAAACCAACTTATTACTTGTACAGGAACAAATGATATTGTAATAGAAATAGGCCGAGATTGTAAAGAAGAGACCAGAGTAGAAGTAATGGGACCGCAACATTGTTCTAGCAAGCTAATAAGATATGAGATTTCACCGATGGACGATTAATGCACATTATTTGTGACATCGTATTCAGAAATCCCCGGACTTACATTATGTTGAGTTAACCGATTGGGAGTAGGTTAGATATGTTGTTTAACTCCTTAAGGGAGAAACTATAATAAGGATGTGTCGTTAGAGAATAGTTATAATAGGTAATATTAAAGAAAGCGCAAACGAGGAGTACCAAAAGCATAACAGGGATTATGTCAGCTAGGGGTACAAACCAAACGCAGAGGTATGACACCGCTAACAAGTAAGGATGGTTAAAATAAGAAGAATTGGCGATAAATGAACGCATTGTGAAAGCTACGGGAGCGAGATAGTGACGGAGAAACTAGATAGCCGTCAAACCAAGAATTATAAATGGAGTAAGAAACCTACGAAAAGGAGATTTAAGATATGATAATGACAAGGGTCGTAGGTAAGGTTGGATAGGGTGACGATAGACTACGCAAGCATGGGAGTCCCTTTCACGAACATCATTTGCAGCATCTAATGGTTATTTGAGAATAGTTGTGCAAGCTAAACTTGACAACAAATTGGTTGTAGTTATGGACAAGGGGGTGAGTTGACGATCTAATAAGCGCTCGTTAGAAAGTGGTCATTTTCGGAGGAAGAAAAGGATGCTAGTGTTATCAAGAAACTTGAGGCAACCTAAGACCGAATAAGGGATTTAGAAAGTTCAGCTGGACTAGGTGATACCATAATAATAAAGGGATAAATGACTGGACATCGGGAGAGTACCGATAAGTGATGAAGGAATAAGGATTCTAAGACAACCAAGATGGTAAATGCCACGAGTAAGATTTGTAGGGCAAGTAATATCTCGCAAGGAAAGATATGGTAAGTGTATATGTATATGCCATTTCGGGCACCCAAATAACGTTGAAGTTGCCATAGTACAAGGTGAACACCCCAAAATAGAAATTAAGTCACAGGGAAAAGGAAATTAGATGTAACAAATCGACACGTGGGAGGCAAAAGCCTAAGGAGCTAAGGTGATGGTTACACCCCAAAAGGGAGGGAGGACGACGCAATAAATATCTACCAAATGGATCTTCCAAAGATTCAATCAACAAAAAGGATTATAGCAAGGTTAAGGGGAAAGGGGAACCATGATGCGGAATGATTAAGGAGGATGCGTGAATGTGAATGATAAGCTTACCAAGGAAGGAGAATGGAAGGGAAAATACAAATGGACATTAAAATACTCGGAAGGTTAAGGCGGCAAAGGTAAAAGTAGTCAGAAGGATGTTGATATAAATAAGCTACTACGACTTTGGAGGAAGGTAAATAGATTCAAAAGTTAGTAACGTACTAAGAAGGATCGAGTTGTAGATGAGAGATTGCAACTATGCAGGGAAAAGATGATAAAAAGATATCATCAGTCTGAATGAGTATGTTTGGGTATCAAACTAACCACATTCTTTATAAAGAATGATCGGCAATCAAGGATAACAGACAAGAAATGGAGTAAGTTCATAACAGAAGTCTTTAGGACTGACAATACAAGGAAAAGCACACGTGAGGTCCCAATAATAGTTACTATAGTAAAGAATATGGTAAGACCACGATAAAAAGCAAGAAAGATAAGTTACCCCATAACATTATTGTTGTTGAATATGTTGGTTGAGGAACAAGGGACAACAGCAATGTTGAGACCACGCACAAAGAGTTCCAAAGCATATAAATACTAAAACAAATTGGTGTATGTACATAGGAAGTGTCCGCGAAAGGACAAGTGGGCAATTCACCTAATGGATGGTGCTAATGAAGGAACTAGAGAAACGAGCCACCCGGGAAAAAGCAATAATAGTGTGGATGTGTGTTGATAAAAGACGAAGTCAGTGAAGGTCAAGGTAGGACATCCGAGTCATAGGAAGTTTCATCACCTTAAAAGGAAGGAAGCTGGCGGACAAGGGTAAGGTAATAACCCAGATTACTAGTAGAGGATGTAAAGAAAAATTACCTACGGAGTTTAGAACACATCGCAATCATAACAGACACCTTTGTTTGCAGTTTTAGGCAAAAGTCCATGGTACAATGAGCCATATTAAGTCGTTAAGTAGTAGGGCAATTGATTCATGAATTAAAACTCCTTCGGGGTCAGAATCTGGTTATTCGGTATTCTATATATTGTTATTATGAAAATACATCAGAGATCCTTTCCAAGGTGTTTCGATTGAAGCTATTTAAAAAGTCAGTTAATGTATCAAGATCAACAGGTTCGCAAACCTAAGGTTTATAATGTGACGTCGGTGGAAATGTCGTGAAGGAACAAGAATATCAAGGAGATGACATAGGAAGTCAAAAAGAAAATTAGGTCCAAAGTACTTTCGTTTATACCAAGTAGGAGGTAGTGATCATTAGAAAATAGAAATGGAACAAGCTCATAAGGTAAAAATGGTTTAGTCTATTCTCATTTTAGGAAGGGAAGTATATGAGATTGACATATATGTGATGGGCAAGTAGGGCGACATGGCACAACAGATAGATGCTACTATTAACAGGATTGGGGTAACGTTCACAACAAAATACTCATTCCATATACCCTAACATTTGACGACGAATATTCCTAAGTGGGAGAGAATGTTACATCTCATCCCTCAGTATGATAATTCATGACATGAGTTAAAGACATGGAAGCGTAAGGGCGGAAGTGTCATAAGAGTTCAAGTGGCAGAAATATGTTAGTACCAAGTCTAAGGAGGTTCGTAAGCATGATTGGTAAGTATGGGATGGTTTTGGGATCAAGTAAATCAAAGAAATTTAAGTTCATCGGAATTCGGAGAAAATTAGGCAGAATTCTGGACATGATTTTGGCCAACGTTCAGTAGGAATATATCATAGTATATAAGGAATTATGGAATGAATAACCTATCTAAATTTAATTTTAAAGAGTCCTCTTTCCAATGCAACAGACAGTTTGCAAATCACAGAAGTATTGTTCCCGAGACAGCCCATACAAAAATGTACGATGCCATAAGTCGGTGGACTTAGTATAAATATCTGTTAAGACCCGAAATTCATTCAAAACATCTCCCAAAGTTGCTCCTCCTTCTCTCTACACTTCCCCTTTCTCTCTCTAGGTTTATGCATCAACATAGATCCAATCCACATGATCATCACATGATTTCAAGTCCGAAGAATTCGTAAAAGATACAAGATCATCTTCTTCTTCCTTGTTCTTGCAATCAAAATAGTAGTGGAGTGAATCAAGCTAGGATTTCACCTTGTGGAGTCAATTTAGGTAAGATTTCATCTCTTCTTCATGAATTTGAGTATATCTAGTTTTGGGTATGAACATGCAAGTGAGAACCCATGGAAATTGGTGCTAGGATTAAGAATTGGAAATTGTGGCTTGTTGGTTTTGCTTGAGAAAGATAAAAATGGCGAAGGTGACTAGGAATTGGGCTTGTAAATCTGATTATCTAGTAATTATGGTCGATTATAGTTCATAAGAGCAGATGTGGTTATTATGGGTTGTTGTTATTATAATCCTTATGGACCTGGAAAATACAAGAAATACAGGGGAAATATTGCTCAAATCAACATAGGATCACTCGTCACTTAAATACGTAAAGGACGGGATTAGCCAAAAGTGATAATTGATTTGCTCTATGATTATAGGTCAAGATTGAGACATAACGAGCGGATTGTGGTAACTAGAAAGCGGATCATATTAAAGGTATGTAAGTCTTTACCTTCTTCTTAATTTTTAGCATGATTCAGAGTTAAGCATCATCAAATCGAACATTCTGAAAGAAACTCCTATTCATAAAAATATAAACATGGTTGATCTCAATCGTTGATGTTGTGCTCATTAGTAACTCATGAAATTAGTTCCATAATCACCGTACATTTATTTTCATAGGCGCTTCTTGTGTTCTAATAATATTATCAAGCTCGTTTCCTTGTCGGAGTTGTTTAGCGCTCTTCGTTACCTTTGTCATACTATTGAACCTATAATCTTTCAATTTTTCTTATCGAAAGGGTTCCTTGTATTCTATTAAAATTCATTGGTTTGCTTCCCCTTGTTAGGATTATATCTCATATCTCTTGAGAGTCATTGTTATATTATTGACCTCGAGTTCATGATAAATTGTAACGTTGGCTGTAAATGAGTCCCATAACGATAGATGGAGGGTTAATGACCTTGTGTCACCCTATCCTATTCATATTGGGTTTATAAGGTCATTTATGCATCCTATATATATATATATATATATTTATCTATTTTGTGACACCGAACCGCGCTATAGTCGGCCAAGTACGACACTTATATGTGCACTCTACTACAACTGGGCATGATAACACTGAGTCCTATATTAGGGCTGGGTATGATAATATTGAGTCCCATATTAGGGCCGAGGACGATATGATATTGATATTATCCCAAAGCGTGGCTATACATATATAATTGGTTTCGGTGATGTTAGACATTGCATATGCCTATTGTGGCCTCCAAGGTTCAAGTTGTTTTGTTACTTTGATTTTCTCATATCATTATCTTCACTTATGTTTACCTGCCTTACATATTCAGTACATTCTTTCATACTGATGTCTCTTGCTGGGGAGCTGTGTTTCATGCTCACCTGTATAGATAGGCAATTTGATGATCCCCCGCAGTAAGTGATTTGATAGAGTAGATGTGGTCAATATGCTCCTATCTTCTGGAGTTATTTAGTGTGTTGGTAGGTCCTAGTTTTTCTAGATATATATTCATATCATGGGTATGGCGGGGCCCTATCCCGACAATTATGTCAGTTAGATGCTCCTTTAGAGGCTCGTAGATATGTGTTCTGTGTATAGGTTTCTTATGCATATCCTTGTCAGCTCATGCCTAGTATGTATAGCTTTTGGTATGGCCTTGCGGGATTTGTATGACTTATGCATGCTCGTATTTTCCACGTCAGTGCATGTACATATATGTATGGCTATAGTCCATGCTTCACAAGTTGTGATGGTTGACATAATTTCTACTCATCAGTCCCATATACGTAGGCCTTGTCGGCCCAGGTGTTGTTAGCAATGTATGACATATATTGCAGGTAGGCGCTTAGCCTTATGGTCAGGTGCCAGTCATGCCCCTCTAGCTTGGGGTGTGACATTGACCTAGCCAGCTTTGAAATATACATCTCAAAACCAACTACATTTTCATAGCAATCTACTAATGCAAAAACTCATGTGAGCTTTCTATTTGATCTTCATCTACATCTGCCTTTTCAACTTATTTGTATTTTCCTTGTTCTAATCCTAATAGAAGGAATTTGAGCCTCTCTGTATTCAAGATCTTCCTACCCTATGCTAGTAATTCTTGAAAACTGTGAAATTGTTGCATCTGATCTGCCTGGAACGCTAAATTGGTTAAATAGTCAGCTAGTTTATTTCATTCTCTAAATATGTGCACTACCTGTATATTTACTTGTTGTATTCCCTGTTTTATTTCCTCATACACCCATCCTTCTTCTTTACAAAAAAAACACAAGAGCACCCCAAGGCTAAACACTAGGTCAAATAAACTCCTTAATAAATCTTGTAATTGCTTTTTCAACTCCCTCAACTTAGCTGGTGACATCCGGTACAATGGAAAAGAAATAGACTGAGTGCCTGACTCCAAGTCAATACAGAAATCAATATCACGATCGGGTGGAACCCTAGGAATATCCATCAAAAACACTTCTGGAAACTTTCTCACTATCGAGACTGACTCTAATGGGGGACTTTCCACACTCACGTCCATAATATATGCCAAATAATAGAGACACCACTTCTCAACCATCCTTTGAGCCTTAAGAAGTGAAATCACCTTCTTCAAATACTGACTAAGAGTACCCTTCCAGTCTAATTGATGAATACTGAGCATGGCTAAAGTAATTGTCTTGGCATGATAATCCATGATCGCATGATACAGAGATAACCAATCCATCACAAGAATAGCATCGCAATCTACCATATCCAAAACATTCAAGTCTACTTAGGCATCAGACCCCCATCAAAGTAACTATACACCCTCGATATATCCGGTCTACCACTATGGAATCCCCAATAAGAGTAGAAACATGAATAGGCATGCCTAGGAAATCACACATCAAATCCAAACTTAAAACAAAGTAGGCAGACACTTAAGAATAAGTAGAGGTTGGATCAAACAAAACTGTAAAGGGACAATGGCAAACGAAAATAATACTTGTAATGACTGCATTGGAGGCCTCTACCTCATGTCTACCTAGGAAATCATAGAAATGAACACGATTACCTAAAATCTGAGTACTTTCATGACTACCACCTCGACCGGAATAAGTACCACTCCTACCTTCCTAAGAACTACCTCTACCACCATGAGAACTAACTGTACTTACTGTGCATCCTAAGAACAAGGGTCATAGAACTTAGAGGTTGACCACCACGCCTAAGTATAGCAAAATCTCTATTGAAGCTCCCAAGATCACCACACTCATAACACTCTCTGGGATAGCAGATTGTTATGAAGGATCCGAGCCTAAATACGTACCATGGGTAGCTGGCCTATAATAACTCAGGGTCAACTGCCCTAAGCCATAAGGAGTACACACCGACTGTCCCCCATTAGATACTGGCATGGCTACAATAACTAGCCTAGTACTTAGAAGGTGATGACCTCCACCAAAATGACCTCTACCTCTATATGAGGTACCTATAATAGTGTTGAAATGGTGCCTCTTGACCACATGCTCCTCACGCCTAATGAATGCGTCCTCTTACACCATATCAATAATTTGCTGGAAGGAAGACCCTATGGCGGCCATCTGTGCTGCAATTAAATGAAGAGATCAAATCAACCCATTGGTGAACCTCATCACCATCTCAGTCTCAATAGAAAAAATTATCAAAGCATGGCAAGACAATGCATGGAATCATGTCTCATACTCTGTCACAGTCATACACCCCTAACATAACCCCTCAAACTGATCTCTCCTCCTCTATCTAACACTGCGAGGTATGAACTTCTCCAAAAATGCCCGAGTAAACGAAGTCCAAGTAAGAGGAGGGGATCCTTCTTGTCAGGTTTTAACATATAACCTCCACCACTACTTAGCAGGTCCAATGAATTGAAAAGTGGTGTGTTCTACTCGGGAATTTTGGTTTGACACTGCTTCACACCCCCAAAAAAAAGGGAGCTACGTCTGAGTTAAACTCTCCACTAACCTGAAGTTGTGCTACCTCTCATGATAACTGATCAAGAACTCATAAGCATCATCCTCTAGGTCTCCATCAAATCCTTGAGGATCTATTTTCCTGAACCAATCAAACATATTTTTCTCCACGATCATCATAGGCTGAGTAGCTATGGATGAAACAAGACCATGCACTATCACGCTAGTAGGTGGTGGCTGAACTCCTAGTGCCTGAAATCCGAGAATAGCTATATGAGTAGGAATCTATCCTTCATCCCTAGTTTGTGATCAATTTGAAGTGACCGATAAAACACCCTATGTTAGAGTCTCCAAAAAACTTATCATGCGAACTAAAGTGTCTTGAAGTACCGGTATAGCAATAAAACCTGAGACGCCTGAGCTGGCTCAGCACCAACAGCTTCACCCTGATTATCCCTCATCAACCTAAACCTGATCACACTCCAGAACAACCTCTAGCTCTAGAGATACTACCCTAGCATGGCCCCGAGCAGCTTCCATTGCTCAACCTCGGGTGGTGCTGTAACTCGAGGTGTACCTCCGCCTCGTACAACACCCTTAGCAGCAGGTGTGGGCTCTTGAGCTCATCCGCAGTTGAACGAGTCCTCATCATCTGTGAGAAAGAGTGAAAATAAGATTTTTAGAATCCAATAAAGTTAGGTACACACGACAAGAATGAAATAAGAGAAGTTACCTAAATTTCCTATAGTATCTCGAAGATAGGTATGGAGATCTTCATACCGATTTGCAAGACTCTACTAGAGATCACTCGTGTACTCATGAGATCAATGAACCCAATGCTCTGATACCAAATTGTCATGGAACAAAATTTCATTTGTGTCGTGAGGTCACCCTCACCCTAGAAGACCCATCATGCTGCTATGCCAGCACCTGAGGTTTATTATTTCGGACGTAGTACTTTCAATTCGGGATAGACTTCTTATGGCTTATATTATAGATCTGCAAGTCGTGGAGGACATTCGGGTTCTTTTCATCAGCTTGCGTCCTGTAAAATTTATTCAAGTGTGGTGAAATTGGGCATTTAATAAGGGGTTGCCCACACTCAGACGTTGTGGTTCACACTAAGGTTCTCAGGTTTTGACATTTAGGTCTGCACAGCCGCCAGCTAGGGAAGGTGCACAAAGTAGTAGGGTGGTTCTAATTCGGGCAGAGGTGGTTCCCATTCTGACCGAGCAGGTGGTCGGGGATGTTCAAAGTTTGAGGACAGTCGTGTACAGTGTTATGTTGACCAACTAAGATAACATCCATAGGATATGGCAATACTTGTGATTAATGTGTCCCCAAACATGTCTACTATTATCCTTTGTCTGATTAGAAGGGGGTATGAGTTTCTGACTGCATTTTTTCCTTTGCTGGGCTTTGTCTAATTATATGTGTGTCAGGGATTGTAAAGACTCACTAAGTTGAAGTAAAGGGATAAGTTAAACTAACTCCCCATTAGAAACTCCTAAGTATGGGATCTTTCACTTGCTTTTATCTCCTCCTATTCTTCTCATTTATGATTGTCCATCCTATCTTGCTGAAGATTTCTTAATTGCATATGAAATGCAATTGTGCCTCCGTTATTTGTTTACATAGTTTCCCTATAGTTTCTGAACTGAATGTTTGAAATGGGATTTGGTGTCTAAGTGTAAATGCATTGCTTATATTTGGTATTTGAGACCAATAGACATGATAAAGGGATAGGATGCTAGGCTATGATATCTGATCTGCTAGGAAAATAGTTTGAAAGGTCCATTCGATTAGGGTTAAGATTTAATGATACAGAATTAATGTGAATGTCATTTTAAATATGTAGGTAAAGCAAAGAAACACTCTACAAGGAAAGTTAAATATCCAGGGAATACATAATTTAATCAATTAAACTTATGCGGGCTTCTTTTGAAAGAGATATGTCAAGTATTTGGATAATATCAATTCAAGTACTACAAGGGATTCTCGCATCAGCCTTTAAGGAAAGAAGTACCGTGAATCAAAAACCTTATACGTTCCAACAACTCTATGGGAAGAAGATCACTCGGAAATCAAACTCTATCTTTATTCTTGGAAATAGGATCAATTTACTCCTCTTTCAAAGGATTAAATATCTTGGGTTGCAATCTCTGTTCACAAGCCAAATCCATCAAGATTCAAAATTATTTGAAGGCTTGTCATCTACAAAGGAAGATATACTTTTGTCTCAACAACTCCTGTTCTATGTTCTACTTTTAACAAGTATTATATTTCTTAGTGATTTACTATGTACTAAAAAAAAGATGAGAGAAAAAATATAGTTGGTTTAAAGATTATGAATGATTGAGTGTAGCAAGAGGAATTACACTTTGTTATCATTGTACCAAAGAACAAGTTGCAAGAGCTTACAGAGAATACTCTTGCAACCCTAGGGGACTGGAATAAGATACACATTGGATCCAACTAGTATATAAAAATCTAATGTCAATTTGCATTTCAGCATTTAGTTATGTATTACTTGCATTCTTAGTTAATGCATATATCAGTTGACTACCTGGTCTGGCAGTCGACTAATAAATAATTAGTATCAAAGAAAGGTCTCACAGTTGGTGTTTGCCTAACATAAAGTGAGAAAAGATCACGTTTAATACGTCACTATTGGACCTTTGTTTCAAAAGGGCACCTCTTAAACGAGACCACCTAATTCAATGGGAAATATTTTTCTCATTGGAAGGTAAGGATGGAAACCTTCATCAAATCATATGATGTAAAGATATGGAGACTCATCAAGTTAGGGGACATCCCTATGCAGAAGTCAAAATTTGAGGAAAAGAAAAAAGAAGAAGCAACTTCAACTAATGAATTGGCTTGCCTTGCTCATTACGTTGATTACCAGACATCCCCATGTAGAAGTTAAAATTTGATGAAAAGAAAAAAAAAAGAAACTTCAACTAATGAATTGACTTGCCTTGTTGATTGTGTTGATTAACAGATGGAGGTGATACAATTAAACTCAAAAGCTCAAACTCTACAATACAACGCCATCATGGGAGATGAATATAAAAAGATCTCTACATGTACAACTGCTAAAGAGATGTGGGATAAGCTAGAAGTTTCGTATGAGGGCACTGAAAAAGTCAAGGAAACTATCATCAGTCTTCTTGTCTATGAGTATAAAACCTTCAAAATGAAAGACGAAGAAACAGTAGAAGACATGTTCTCAAGATTCTTGGAGTACTCAAAACCTCAAGATTTTTTTTATCTCCGGTAGATAACATAAGAAATATTCTTATATGTCTGCCTCCACAATGGCATGCAAAGGTTGTTGCTCTTGAAAGCATAAATCTCAAGACACTCACTTATGATGAAAGGGAGATCTGATTGCTTTGAAAAGACATGTCTTAACAAGCCAGGACAAGATGAAAACAAGAAAAATGTGGTAGCCTTCATATTCCAAATTGAGGAACATGAAAATGATGATATAGGAGAAGATGAAGCTTTTATGATTTCCCGACTATGTTATGGAGGCTATGAGAAAATCCAAGAATAACATAAAAAAAAGCTCAAACTACAGGAAAGGGAAATTTTCCATGGATTCAAATAGGATTTATGGTAAATGATATGAGTGCAGAAAATATGGTCATATTTCTTTTGAATGTCCATATTCAAAATGAAGATCATCTAAAAGTTATCAAAGAAACAGATTCTTTAGCATATTGAGTGAGGATGAAATTTCAAACAATGAAGGTGAAGACACAAACAATGCGTATTTCATGGCAATTGGTGAAACAACTGAGGTACGATCTAATACTTGTCAAAATGGTAGTGAAACTCAAGAACTGTTAGATCAGGCTTTAGAAGATTTAAATAAGGTTTTCAATGAGTTAAAAATATAAAGATAAAAGAAAGAGTGGGAGATCAAACTAGAAGTATGTGAAATTGAAAGGATCTTCTTCAAGAAGAAGTCCAGGAAATGCATTTGCAACTTAACGACTTGCGTAAATCCACCAATCACAGTTCTGTCAGGTCCAATCAGATGACTCATAATTACAATCGACTGGTGAAGAACCTATCAGTGTGTCACGACCCATATAATTGGTCATGATGGAACCTACACTTTCCCACCGGTAGGCGAACCATCCCTAAAATCAAACCATAAATTCATTTCGAAACAAGTGCGAAAATTGAATACAATTGAAGTACTAATTAATAGTTTGATAAATATAAATAAGTGTGAAAATACTTAATCTTTACAATCGCCAAAATTTGGTCTAGCTGGTACAAAAGTGTCTAGTAATTGTTACAAACTTAAATTACTGAATAGTAGTTGTCTTGAAAGAAATAAAGAAAGAATATAAGATAGAGTGAGATCCAAGGTTGTTGGTAGGACTGATCCCTAAAACTGGAATAGGGATCAATATCTGCATCAAAAAGTGCAGCAAGTGTAATACGAGTACAAACACTAGTGCTTGTACATATTATAGACCGACAATGAAGGAAACACGTATACAACAAATAAATATTGAATCTAATACCTATTACACGAACTCAACTTAACCTTTCCAATTATGTTCATGAAATCATGGATTATGAAGAGAACATGTAAGCACGTATCGCATGGAAGGTAAATCATCCAAGAGGCCTAAAACTGGAATATAGATCAGTATCTGCACTGAAAAGTGCAGCAAGTGTAGTATGAGTACAAACACTAGTACTCGTAGGTATCATAGACCGAAAATGAAGGAAACACTTATACAATAAATAAAGATTGAATCTAACACCTACTACACGAACTCAACTTAATCTTTCCAATTATGTTCACAAAATCATGAATTATAAAGAGGAACACGTAAGCATGTATCACATGGAAGGGAAAAATGAATACATTATTAAAGAGTGTATGAATGCAATGTATTGGCTAATAACAAATCTGGTACACACATGCTATGCGCTATGACACATATTCATGATCCATAGGAGACTCATGAGATCCATATACCTATAACGATATTGCCTGAGGTCCTTTGCCTTCGGACTGTGGCCACTCACTGTACTACCCGACTTTACTGTCAAACTGTAAGAACCCCACTATACCGTCTGACTTTACCACCAAACTATGAGAATACCAACCTTACCTTTATCTCAATCTTATACCATCTCATATCTCCTATTTCCAGGAATTATTCACAAGTTCATAAAATATGGAATAAATGCAACATGTGCAATAACTCATGCCAATGGTATCATATATTTAAGATATGAATGCATGATGCCAACAATTTCATGTAACAACTCATATATTCAATTAGTTCTCGTTCATTAATTATACGAGATGGAGAGCGATGAGGTAAATGGATCAATCATAGCAAATACAAGTCAAACATGGCTATCATAGCCCACATAAACAACAATCATACCAACCTAAGTAGATTTATGCACCACCTCTAATGCCCAAAGGCTTAACATGCTTTCCCCGACATAGTACACTACTATCAATACGACATTACATTGGTACCCAGCCAAGTGCTCATTGCAACCACTAAGATAGAACCCTCTTTCACTCCCAATACCCCCATCAATATTTATAAACTATATACGCACTCCGATCAAAATCTAAAATGGTAAATTGTAATGTACCTTGAAGGCGAACGGGAGTCACAAACCTTGAAGCCAATGCATTTCCTTTCTAGAGTGATTTCAAATGATCGAATTCTATCAAATATGAATTCTATGTTAAAATACGAATCTACGGATACACATATAGCAATATAAGAATCCGAGTCAAATCCATCCCGAAAAGTGACCCAGGCCCACGTCAACGAAATCATAAATTTCTTTCAATATAAATTCACCCTAGGCCTAAGGATCATAAATCCGGAAAACCCAATAAAAAGTCTAGATCTTAATATTCAATTTTTCTTTTTCGCCAATTTCTTCTTAGGGCTAATATCCTCAATTTTCCACTAACCATATGAAAATAAAGCTAAATAACAGATTAATCATTGGAAAAAGCTAAAATAGAGATTAGGATCTTACCCCTATGAAGAATCAAAGTCCTAGCACTTGAAATCACCTTCAACTGAGCTCTCAAACCCAAATTATGATTGAATGAAGTCGAGGATTGAAATAGGGAAGTTAATAACTACTACAGTGATTCCCTTCATTGCGGTCCCGAACACCTTTGTATCCAAAGCAACAACTCGATGAAGTCAGGAATGACATTTTCGATCTAATGGAATCGATGAAGTTTAACTACAGACATCTTTACTCAAAAGTCAACTTTTAGTCAACCCTTTCCAAAGTCAAACTAAAGAGACATCAAAATTAGGATTTTTCTTCCGAGAGAAGTTCGATTGCCTCAACCCATCCGCTTAAGATATAAATTGCTAAAGGAAACTACGAGAATGGTATTTTAGGGAGTAAAATATCGAAATAGAATAAATGATCAAACTGGTCATTACACAACGACTTATCTGCATCTAGTCAAGGCGGATCAGTTAACTCATTCTCTCAAGTCAACTGATAGGAAGTCTGACCATAACAAAATTGCTTCTAGCAAGTCAACTCCTCAGTCTGACATTGACAAAACCTTTTTCTCAAACTTATTTTTGCTATGGTAGAACTAGTCATAAGCAATATAAATGCAGATTTGTTTATGCAACAGCTTTTAGTTGGGTATGGAGACCTAAAAATTTTACACTAACTCGAAAGAACCCAAGAAGACTTGGATACTTAAAAGAAAGTAATTACTCTTTTTTGCAGGAACACCACAAGAAGAAAACAAAAGAAAAATGGTATTTCAACAGTTTGTGTTCAAATCACATGACAGGTAATAAAAACTTATTCAAATTAGTTGCTGACTATGATGGAAGATTGGACATTTTTAGGGATAACTCAAAAGGAAATGTTATTGGTACAGGAACCATTACTTTTAATAATTATTGCGATATTACTAATGTTTATTTGGTGAAGGGGCTCAACTACAACTAGCTAAGCATAAGTCAACTATGTGATTTCAATCTTGAAGTAAGATTCAGAAAGATAGTATGTGTCATTCAAGACAACACTAGAAAAGCTTATCTTCCTCAAAACAATAATAAAATTGTATATGTTCTAGACTCAGTTAAGAGTTCGGTTGGACATATATGTCTAGCCTCAATGAAGGAAGATCCTTGGATATGGCACAAGAAGTTAGGACATGTAAGCATGCATTTGAATGAGAATCTTTATAAATAGTCTGCCAGAACTAAATTTCACAAAGGATCATAAATATGATGATTGTCACCAAGGTAAGAAAACTAGAATCTCCTTTAATTCAAAATATATTGTACCTGTTACTAAACCATTACAACTACTTCACCTGGACCTTGTTGGTCCTACTACAACCGCAAGCCTTGGTGGGAAAAGGTATGGTTTTGTTATTGTTGATGATTCTCGTTTTACTTGGGTAATATTTCTTGCTCAAAAGGATGAAAAGATTTTAAGTTCTTTAGTGAGAAAGTACAGTGAGCAAAAGGCTATTACATCACTAAAATAAGGAGTGATCATGGAAGAATTTGAAAACAAGACTTCTGAATACTTCTACAACGAATAGGGATACACTCACAATTTCTCCTCGTCTAGATATCCTCAACAAAATAGAGTGGTTGAATGAAAGAATAGAACCCTTCAAGACATGGCCAAAACCATAATTGTTGAACACTCCTTGCTTCATCACTTTTTTGCAGAAGTTATTAGTACGGCTTGACATATTTTAAATAGGTGCCTAATAAGACGTATCTTAAAGAAAACTCCATACGAGCTATAGTTAGGTAAGAAACCCAACATTAGCTACTTTTATCCCTTTGGGTGCAAATGTTTTATGCATAATAATGGGAAAGAAAATATTGGTAAATTTGATTTCTTAGATACTCTATTACCAATAGATCCTATAAAATTTCTAAGAAACACACTTCAACTATTGAGTATTTGATGATACTAATCGATTGGCTGAGAAAGGTAAACCTACATATGAAGAAAAAGACTCACTAGCAGTCAATACTATTTTATCTGGAACAAATAACTCTATGGAGTCAACTAGTACTGAACCAAAGTCAACTACTAACTCATTAAAAGAGTCCCAAATGAATGGGGAAGTGAACATGATTATCCAAAAAAAATTGTCATTGGAGACATAAACGAAGGAATGAGAAATATAGCATCAAACAAAACCAAATCAAATATTGCTCTCATTCTCAACTCAAGCCAAAAAGGGTTGATGAAGCCCTCAAGGATGCTCATTAGGTTAAAGTTATGCAAGAAATGTTACATCCTGCATTTTTGTATGCTAAGATGTATCGTGAGTTAGTTGATGTAAGATCATAGAGCAAAGGTTATTTCTAAGGTTATAAGAGCTGAAAGTGATTTTTAGTATGTGTAGGAAGGCTTAGATATTGAACGAATCGAAAAGAATGAGTTTCGGCAAAATTTCCCATATCCTAAAAGTATCGTGAGTTAGTTGATGATAAGCATGTCATGTTATGAGGTATTTGAATCTTATAATAGTCGTATCTTAATTGTTAAAGTCAAGCGAATTATGAAACAAAAGTCGGTAAAGGTCACGCAAGTTAATTTCATAAGTTCGCTGATGTTTGGGTTATATATCACAGAGCTATTCAACTAATCTAATTGGAGTTACTGGGTGATCCACCCACTAATTAAAGGTCTCAAGTCTAGTTTCCAACACATTAAACTGTTTATCAATATGACATCAGAGTAAAGAAATATTTGGATTTTTGCGGGACTGTAGAGGCTTCCAGGTATGCAGTGAAGGACCTCATTGATCGAGCACCAAAGTGAGGGTGCTTCTTGCCTTGTCTTTGCTCAGTAGAGTGAGGCAGGAAAAGTTTCTAACTTTCTATTTAAGTGGTATAAATATTTTCTGACTTTATCATTCGCCTAAACTGATCCCATATCACTCTCAAATGCTCTCTACAAGTTTATACATGGTTCAAATGAAGATCTTATAGGAGACAACATAAATCTTACATTGAGATTCCCGTGGTGTTAGTAAAACTCAATTCCTCCTTGTTGTTGTTGAATTGGAAGTTTCTTTGAGTTGGAGAAAACTTGAAATAGAACTTGTTCTTTATTTTTAAGGTAAGATTTTGTCCCTCCTCCTTGTATTTGATCTTATCTAAGTCTCGACTATGTTATTTGAATGGAAACTTATGGGACAGAAGTTGGAAGTTCTAGAACTAATTGTTGGGTGTGTTATTGTATGTTTGAGCTTGTTCTTGAGATGTGGAAGTGATAAAATTGTAGTTGTGATGATATAGATGTTTTGCGTTGTGCGGTGTGCTTTAGACAGAGGAAAGGAGTAATGAGAGGTCGTATGGTAGTGGTATAATGACTTTTTCACTCGTCGATTGAGATGTCCTTTCTTGAGTTTAGTAGTAGTGTAATTGATATCTCTTATGGATTATGTGTATTGGATAAGTAAGTCATGGTGGTGTTTAAGGGTCAACGCCTAAGGTATATTAAGGCTATTCCCTTTTCTTCATTGAGCATGAATCATTTGAATACCTTTCCGTCGAAAAAACCTAAGAAAGCAATTGTCTCATGTATTTTATCATTGTATCGAAGTTCGTTCTATCTTAAGTTGGGGTTGTGTATATAAGTGTTGAGGTACCCCTAGTTCATATGCTATTTGTGTATTTTTTATGCCTATTTGATCTTTCATATGAACTCGTATCATAGTTGGAATAAATGAACCTCCTCATAAGGAAACTCTCCAAAGGTGTTTGTATGATTCTGGTTGTAGGGCTAAAGAATGAACGGTAATAAGTTACTTGCGATCTTTCTTATGTAACATAGTATCTAGAGCATCAAGTCTCATGTTTGGTCATCTAGCTCCTCTTGTAGTCATTTAAGTTAGTTGAACCTTGGTCTGATAATGTGTATGTATTAGTTAGTTGTCATTCTCTATGAGCTAAGAGCTCCTAAGGGACAAGTGGTTGTAAGAGACTTACTTGCATACTTGATAATCGCCTAGTCCATTACATCAATCTCATTCACAACTAGTAGACTCATATGTGATTGTGCAACACTTGACTTGATTCTAAAAAGTAATTGAATTCCCTAATTATGTCAATTTTATATAAGTGATGATGAAAATGATCGATTCACGGTAAGATTAGTTAAATGACTTAATAAGAAGTTGGTTGGTTGATAATATAGACATTTATATGATTAAATTGTCTCATGTAAAAAGGGATCTAGTTAGGACAATATGAGGGTATGACTCGTTGGTCCTATGTGACTTATTTGTTGTCCTTAGAGGCTTACTTTTTGGCCACCAAGGCCTAGTTTCCAACCATTGAGGTCCATTTGCTAGCTATTGAGACCTACTTGTTGGCCACCACGGCCTATTTTCTACTCTATCGAGCTTTATTTATTTCCCCCAAAAGGGCTTAGTTGTGGATCAAGATTGACTATACTTGTATACGTCTTACACGTTGTTGTGGCAGAACATGCTTAAGAGGTAATAATAGTTTCATAAGATGCAACTTGCAGATAAGTGTCAGGTTTCTATATAGTTGTTCTTACCGTCCATTTTCTTTTGTTAGAATTTTCTATACTTACATTTGTTATGTTATCTGCCTTACATACTCTGTACGTTCTTTCTTACTAATGTCCCTTTATCGGGGGCGTTGTGTTTTATGCGGCAATTTTAGGTTCTTAGGGTAGAATGTCCTTCCAATAAGGACATCCAACTATAGTTTGGTGAGCTCTGCTTCTTTATAGAGTAACCAGTCTAGCAGTATGTATGATATAGTTATACAGGTTTGTGGCTAGGTCAGGTCCCTGTCCCGACCATAATACACATGTCAGACTCGTAGAGGCTTGTAGACATACACCACTGGTTTTGTCAGTCATTCTCAGTTGTACAGTTGAGGACTTATGACCAATTTTATATAAGTACTTGTATTAGCGGGTCGGAGATGAGAATCATGCCCTTCTCCCTTTCTCTATTTGTTAAATATGTGTCTTACAGGTTGGTTTGCTCGGTCAAGTAAGGCATCGAGTGCCGGCTACGCCTCCCCTATTTTGGGCGTGAGAAGAAGAATTAGATTAGTTTGAAAAGAATAAGATACGGAACTTAGTTCCAAGACCTAAAAAAGTATCAGTTATTGGCACAAAATGGGTATTTAGAAACACATTAAATGAAGCTGGAGAAGTTATTCGAAACAAAGCTCGATTGGTCGCTCAAGGTTACTCTCAGCTAGAGGGAGTCGACTATGACGAAACCTTTGCTCTTGTAGCCCGGTAAAAATCCATTCATATCTTACTCGTATATGCATCATACAAAGGTTTTAAATAATTTCAAATGAATGTTAAAATTGCTTTTCTAAACGGGTTCATAAAAAGGAAGTTTTTGTCAAACAACCTCCAAATTTTGAAAATAAAAAAAAATTCACATCATGTTTTTAAGCCGACTAAAGTTTTATATGATCTTAAGCAAGCTCCTAGAGCCTGGTATGGACTTTTTAAGTTCTTTCTAAATTGAACATAGATTTTCAAGAGATAAAATTGAGACAACGCTTTTTATCAAAATATCCTCGTTAGGAAATCTTATTATCCAAATTTATGTTGATGATATTATTTTTGGGATTTCTAATCCTTCTTTGTGCAAGGGATTTTTCTAATCTTATGCAAAGTGAATTTGAAATGAGTATGATGGGTGAGTTAACATTCTTCTTGAGACTCTAAATTTGTCAGTCAGATAATAAATCTTCATTTGTCAAAGCAAATATACAAAGGAACTTATCCAAAAATTTGGAAGGAATGATGCCAAGGCATCATCAGGGACTCTAATGAGTCCAACGTGTTCTCTTGATAAAGATGATGAAGCTAAACCAATAGATGAAATGAAATATCGAGGTATGATTTGATATTTACTTTATCTAACCGCTAGTCGACCAGACATCATATTTAGCGTATGCAGATATGCACAATTTTAGTCTACTCCTAAGGAATCACATCTTATTGTTGTCAAGAGAATGGTATGATATCTTGTTGGCACCACTTCTTATGGTCTATGGTATTCAAATACTAACCCTTTTAACCACGAAGGTTTTTCATATGTTGATTTTGCAGGTGACAAGGGTGATAGAAAAAGTATCAGTGGTACTTGTCAACTTCTTGAAAAATCCTTAATTTCTTGGAATAGCAAGAAACAAGGATCTATTTCTCTATCAACGAGGCTGAGTACATAGCTATTGGTCAATATTGTGCTCAATTAATATGGATGGTGCATCAATTAAGTGATTATGATTTGTGATGCAAACCTATTCAATTTTTTGTGACAATTCAAGTGTTATATGCTTATCTAAATATCCTATGCATCACACTAGGGCTAATTACATTGACATTAAACATTGTTTTATTAGAGATCATGTTATTAAGGAAAATATTGAACTACCTTTTGTGAATTGAAAATCAATTAGCAGATATTTTCACTAAATCTCTTCTTAGGACAGATTTTGTTTTCTTAGAAAATCTCTTGGAATTATTGCTAAACCTGCTTAAGAGTTTTTGTGTGTACCATTTATTTCTATAATATAAAAAATACTTTAGATTTTTTTCAAAAGTTTTTTGACATGTTTGTCGCAGTGTTTATACATTTTGTTTCCATGTATGCGAATATTTCTTGTGTTCCTTTTTATGTTTTATTTTAATGAAATATATGATGTGTTATCATTACTCCATGTGTCATTATCTTTCCCCTCCTTTTTGTCCGTTCAAACATGTAGTCGTTCAACTTCTCTACACCTCCTCTCCACTTCTTCTCTTTTATTATCTCTCATTCACCACTCACTTCAACTTCTATCCCTATTTTCCCTTCTTTTTTAAAAAAATCCTCTCATGGAGAAATTCGAGAAATCCTCTTAATCTCTCCATAGCAGTGCATTAAGGGTAAAGGAAAATCTTCCTTCACTGAATGCGTTGATCTAGAGCACTCTGCTTATTCCTCATCGTCTGATCATTCTGACTCCATTTCTCTCAAAAATCTGTGTAAACAAGATGATCGTATTGACTCTCAAAAGAAGGTCAAGATTGAGTTTGAAATTCCTCTATAATTCAATAAAAGCTTTTTACATCCGTGCTATACCTCTTTCAACTCCCTCATCAAAAATCTATCATTCCAGGCCAAATTGTAGATATTGATCTCATGGAATCTTAGTCTTGCGAGGTAAAATCTCTTTTAAAATTTCAAGGATGGGAAAATTTCTTTTATTATCCCACTCATGTCTATGACACTCTTGTTCGCATGTTCTATGCTAATCTAAGGTCTTCTAAGCCTGATGAGTTTGAAACCCTTGTTCTAGGCACAAGAATTTTCATTGACTGTGAAGTTTTTTTATTCTCTCATTTACTGCAAGTGCTCTGGTTTTTCTTATCTCCCTACAAATTTCTGGCCTGGATCTCTTGAATTCTCCTATGAGCAAGCTAAATTAGTTTTATCCGACTCTGCATCTGTTCCTGGTCAATTATGTCCCAATGATATGTCCTTTGAACCTAGGGGGTCTTGCTCATATGGTATCTACTACCATTCTTCCTCGTGTTGGCTCCTTTCCTAATGTTACCCAACGACATTCCATCTGTACCTACTATTTAGTCACCAAGAAGAAAATCAAGCTCTCCTCCGTTGTGATAAACTACATGATTAAGTGCTCCTCTAACCCCCACCAGTCTTCTCTATGGTATGCTTATCACTCGCATTCTTGAAGCACACCATGTTAATCTTAGTATCCATCCCCATTTCATTGTCAAATAATGTTATAATTCCAGGACTTTTGGGAGTATGCGGTATGTCCTGTCTGGGGACTCTTGGAACAAAAAGGACATTCTTGAGGATAACCTTATTGTGTCTCCATCTAAAGTCAAAGCCTCTGCATGTAGTTCCTCTCCTCCTGTTGTTCCACTGGATTGTCCTACTGAAGTTCTCACCCAACTAGCATCCATAGATACCAAACTTGAGTCTCTCAAAGACTTAGTGGAATCCATAGATATCTTATTAGTCAAGTGCTAGAGCCCCTTTAGAGTCTGTCTTTTCTGTTATCAATTAAATCGAAAGAAAAAAAAACTGTGAAGAACAAGTTACAAGAGCTTACAGAGAATACCCTTAAAACCCAAGGGGACTGGACTAAGATACACATTACCTCCCAACCAGTATATAAATATCTGGTGTCAATTTACATTTCAATATTTACTTAAGTATTACTTCCAATCTTAGTTACCTCTTATAGAAACAAAAAAATTACAATTCAACCCCCCCCCCCCTGCACTTTCACATTCTTGGCATGCTCTATATTCAGGGAGGCGAAACCAGCAATCGGTATCTTACTTGACCGAGCATACCAACCTGTAACACATCCACCTCTGAACATATATAGACACATCTAGCCTGACAAGGCCAAATCATATCATAATATGTAATTCTTTTGACGGAAAAGGGTCATATTTTCCCTTGTACTCTCGGAAAAGATGTTATATTTGTCATTCGTTATACTTGTTTGATATATTTACCTTTTTCATCCTACTTTAGGTTCATATTTACCCCTAAACCGTTAATTTCCTTATCCCCACCTTTATTATCCTACATGGTGTCTACTTGATATTTATTTACACATAGCAATAGGGTGTAAAGCGGAAACCATATTAGGCCTTTTATAAGTAACCAGATCTGACTTCCCCACAACCTTAAGATTACCAAAATCCCTAAAAACAAACACCTACTTAACACACCTAACCAACTCCAATCTCTCACTATCTGAAGCCTCCAAATCAAGATGTAACAAATAATAGTTCCTCGGATGCTACACTGCCTGATGTAGCAATTTTATTCTTACGACATCGGTTTTCGTACTTGAAATCAACTAAAGCTAATCGAGCCAGCTCAGGCAAAATTTCAACTCGAGGATAAAAAATTGATGATTTTGAATGAGTTTGAATATTTATGCTGAAATGAGGAATTGGGTTAGCAAATATTAGTGTAAGAAGTAGTATTAGAGCTAAGATTGTGACTACAGTAATGCTGTTGACCATAATCTACGCTGGGTGAATGGGACTCTTTTTTATTGATTCTTTTGATGAAAAAAGTTGATTTGGCTTCTTGATTTTCGGGTATTGCAGGGAAAATTTGTGTTGGCTTTAGATACGAAGAATTAGAAGGGTAAAATGTAGGTTTAAGGTTTAATATGGTCCTGGTTTAATTTGTGAGAAATAAATAAGGTGCCACGTAGACACCACGTAGGATAGTAAATGTGGAGATAAAAAACTAATTGTTATGGGGTAAACATGATCCAAGGTAGGATGTGAAGGGTAAATATATCAAAAAAGTATAACGAGGGGTAAATATAACTTTTTCTTGAGAGTACTGGGGCAAATATGACCCTTTTCCATTCATTAGGCCATACTCAAAGTAATCCAAGGTAAGCAAGTGTATCAAATTGTATGTAAATCAACCCAAAAGATATATATACATATATGGGCCAACAAGGCCACAATAAATTTCTACAGTTGTATAATACAAAAGGAGATACAATCAAAGGCCGACAAGGCCACCATGGCCAACATATACCCTAAAATTACAACACAAAAGCCAACAAGGCCATACTGTACTTACTGAACATACAGAATATGTCTACAAGCCTCTAAGGAACATCAACTGTACTATGGTCAGGAAACAGCCCCGACCTACCCGTCATGCCTACATATATAGAAACATACTCAAAACCTCCAGACCTGGCAACTCCGGATGACATGGAGCTCACCAATCAAGTTGAACTCGGGCAATGCCTACTGAGGAGGCCTATCTGTTTGTCTATCAAGATGTGCAGCATGAAATGCAGTGCCCCCGGCAAAAGGGACGTCAGTACGAAACAATGTATCGAGTATGTAATTGTAACTGAATGACTGTAAACTGAAATTGAACTATTATACAAGAATAATTAAATGTACTCAGAGTCAAGGTAACTTGAGGATATATTCTTATCTGCTGCTGACTCATATATAATATACTGAAAATAATAATGTGTCAGGCTATAATCATGTTATATATATATATATATATATATACCAGGCCACAAGAGAGCTATGTGTGTAAACATAATGTACCAGGCCATAATGAGGCTCTGTGGATATACAGACCGTACCAGACTTTAACAAGGCTCTGTGGATATAATCTCATAATGTACCAGGCCATATATAGGCTCTATAGAAGTGCACCATAGTGTCGTACCCACTGACTATAGCTCATGGAGTGAAACAACCACAAAACCAATAAAACTATGTCCAACTAATCTCTATACGCTCATCTAATAAGGAAATAGCTATAAATATGATATGTAATACCGATGAGGGACAAATAATAGCATATGAGTGCTAGAACACTGTGAGAGACATGTTTGATAAGAACTCTTCTTTTATGTATTTTCTTTGGAGACCATTGTAAATTCGATTTCATGCCAAAGAAGAAGAAAGATAGTCATTACACACCTTTTATAAATTCACTCGACAACACAACAAACTCAGTCCGTACAACACCTTAATCTACATTAAAGGACAATAGAACCAACATCAAGCTAAGAGAAAACTAGTATGCAACACATCGAGTGGTGAGTGCGCTTTGCAACTAAAAATGCGACATTTCTTTACGCCCCTTCCTTCCTTAAAATCCTAAATCAATAACAACACATATACAAGTTCTTCCCCACAACTCCAGCCATATCACTTTACAAGAACTACTTCAAAATAGCCCAACATAACACAATAAGTCTATCAAGTGGCAAGCTCGTTACACGATTAACTAAACGGCGTTCACTTTCGCCTTTATCCCTTTTAAACTTACAATAAAAATAACCATACGTATCCATACTTATATTCATGTTTGCATGCCCTTAACATAGAAAGAATAGCTCATACATATCATAACAACACTAAAACAGCCCACACGCAACTCTACAATCGTTATTCCACAACTTCTCATCCGAACAATACATCCATAACCTAGATAACCTCAACTACAAGAAGACAATGAAGGATCTTACCTTAAAACAACAAGGAAAATAATAAGGATCTTACCTTAAAACAACAAGGATGGATATTCTTATGAATGGTTGGGGATCTCTTAGAGAGAATTTGGGGGTGTTTGGCAATTGGTTTGGGTGAAAAATGACAAAGTAAGAAGGCTGGAAGGCTTAAATAACATTCAAAGGTTGGCCACCGCCTCAAGTGGGTTCCAAAGGGGCTGTCTATACAGCCTAGTTAAAATGTGCATATCTCCCTACCCTGAGGTCATATTGATGAATGGTTTAATGCGTTGGAAACTATGATCGTAGACCTTCGATATGGTACGTCACTTTGTAACTCCAAGTACATTGGGAGAAAAGCTCAATGACATATGACCCAAAGTTTAGAAAACTTGTGAACGTAACTTGCAATAATAACTTTTGCCGACTTTTGTTTTATAACTTACTTGACTTCAAACTTAACATATGACTATTATATGATTCAACTATCTAATATCCCGACCTTCTCAGAATATTAGGCACTCATAGTCTTACCCCGAAAATATGGGTTATAAGATCTTCGATTCGATTAACCTTCGACCCTTATGACATTTTCTTAACACTTGTTTTGAACCACTACTATCCTTATAGAAGGCCTTAACCTTACCGAGTTCATATCAATTTGCTCACGACATATCTAAACGTAACAGTATGGGCTATAACAATCTTTCCCCTCTTATAAATATTCATCCTCAAATGTAAAGGCGTACATAGAAGGAAACTGAACCTTAAGGGTTCCAAAAATTTCAGCAGAGTCTCCTATGTAAATAGAAATACTCAAAGCCTACCAAGAAACCAAAATACCAGACATATGCCTCGCAGGGCCACATAACAACACATATCGCATATCGGGTCTCACGTGGTCATCTAACATCAAATGTAAATATAAGAGTATCATAACTCACCTCATATATGAGTAACTCTACTTAATGGTGGACTGTCAACAATCGCTCCTGAATTAACTTCATTTTCTATATAGCTTGATGAACCAAATTGGATCTAAGTAACTCTGTTTTACCCACCTTGAACCATCCGATAGGGGATCGATACTTACACCCATATAATGTTTCATAAGGATCCATCCTAATTCTGAAATGATAACTTTATTAGACACAAACTCAATTAGAGTTAAATAATCATTCTAATTTTCTTTGAAGTCTTAACATACATACCGATAATATATCTTCAAGCATCTGAATTATGTGCTCGGCTCGGCTCGACCGTCTGTCTGTGGATGAAATATTATGTTGAGGTTCACTTGAGTGTCCAAACCTTATTGGAAGGATCTCCAGAAGTTCGCTATAAATTGAGCACCTCTGTCAGATATAATAGACACTAGCACACCATGAAGTCATATTATCTACTTGATAAATAATCTCGTCATATAAGTAGTTCTAACTGGAAAAAATTAGTCGATTTTGTAAGCATGTCAACAATTACCTAATTGGAGTCAAACTTACGATAAAAGCGACGTAAACATGTAATGAAATTCATGTTACTCATCTCCCAGTTTCACATCGGGATTTCTATATTTTACACTAACCCACCAGGCTGCTGCTGTTCTACATTAACTTACGAACAATTTGGGTATTGACCCACAAATTCTGCAATGTTCATTTTCATATCACTCCACCAATAGATGTCTTTGATATCATGATACATTTTGTCAACCCTGGTTGTATAGAATACCTTGAATAATGAACTTCCACCATAATATTTTCCCATGAGTTTGCCACATCTGGAACATATAAACTGTCATGGTGTCTTGGAACCCCATATTCCCTCAACTTGAAATTCGTAATTGTATTCTGTTGCATTTCCTCCTTGAGTCACAATAAGGAAGGATCCTCGCATTGCCACCCTTTCACCTCTGCTATCGTAAATGATTATGTCGTACTCTGTAGGAAAACACCTCCATCACCTGAGTCCAACCATTGGACTCTCAAGTTTGCTAACTAGTAAAGCTCTCTAACCAACCTTTTTTTCTTTAGCCACAAATACAATAGGCTGCCTATAAATCGATGACTGAGGGTGTCAGCCATAATATTAGACTTTCCCGGATGGTAGAGGATGTCAACATCATAATCTTTCAACAACTCAAGCTATCTTCTTTGTTGCAAATTCAACTCTTTCTTATCGAAGTTGTATTGGAGGCTCTTTTGATCCGTGAATATCTCCATGAATGCCATATAAGCAATACATTCATGTCTTCAACGCGTACTCAATCACTATTAACTCTAAATCATAAGTCGGGTAAGTGCTTTCTCAAACTAACTCTAATCATAAGCAACTACCTTTCTTTGTTCATTCTGACACTTGCAACATAAAGGCACTAACTTATCTTAGTCCCGACACATCTTGCAATTTCCTGTATACATAACCTTGAACATTATTCTTGATTCCGATTCTCCGTTCAATATATATGATACACGATGAGTTATAGGCATATTTCCTTATTGGATACATTCAAATTTTTGAAGAAATCAACGTTACAGGACAAACTTTTCTATAATATCTAAATCAGATCACTATACTTGGACCAAATTCTACTTCTTTATCCCTTGGTTAACACCTCCCATCAATTGAACTTAGAAAGGATTCTGTTGTTTATATTAAGTTGTGAGCTCATTGCGCCACGTATCGCTGTAGAACCTTAGGCGATTTTGAACGGCCGCAATCACCTTTAGTTACTTTCACTTCCTTCCTTACTCAAATATTGTCACTTCTGAGCTCAACTTTCACACATCTACCTCATACTCTAGGTTTCTAGATTTGTTTTGAAATGCTTATGTTGAATTTTACCTTCTATTGTTTCTATCTTAAATAATTTCTGAGAGTTGCGACTATGCACCTGCAAAACTGAAACTTATATAATATGACCATTCTTCGGTATGTAACTCTATATAATGGAAGGACTCATCTGTAATCCCTTGACTAACCATATCTAGGCATTGCATAAGTCAATTACAGGTTGTTCAAGTTGATCTTATCTTTCATATACGAATTTCAAGTAACTTCTCTTGGGACTATATCCTTCTGTCTTTCTTTAGCCTCACACTAGTTTTTTGAGTCTCAAATGTCTAGTTGCGCTTACCCTCGATTGGCACCTTTAGACAGAAGGTTGTTACTATCTCCTTCCTACCACTTGTACTTACATATTATTCTAAATTTATGGCACATTTATAGAGTCTGAATAAATTCAATCTCAGTTATTATGAACCTTTTATCCTAATCTTCTTATAACGTTGACACTAAATAGAACACACTGTTTTGCCTCGATACATCATCATACCATCTTTCCCCTTCGGGAGAATAGCCTACACCTATTCTTAAGGACTCTACTGGTGTAGCAGTCAAATTGTGACCCCTTCACTTATAACTCGTCTTCAGGTAATCTTACCTTACTAAAGATAATGGAATTGCTTATATGCATGGAGTACCATGTATTTATAACTAGCATACTCGATCCTGATGACCTTAAATTCTCTTATGACACTTGTCTCAAGGAGACCTCTTTCTTAATGATGCTCAAGGGTTGATCTTCTATTGTTCATCATCTTGTCGTCTAATTGATCACTTTGCAATTATTTCAATGCCCATTCTTATAGAAAGCCTTCGAGTTTCTAACTTGCATTTGGTTTATTTTAAGTACTTCCCAGGTATCTCATAACTCATTGAGCTAAATCAGTCTTTTGATAACTTTTAGTGAAATCATCAATTCACTCCTCGTAACAAAGATGTAGTGTTATGACTTGTACCTTCTTGTTATCTCAACACTTGCACTCTATTGCCTTTTTCTCCTACCTGACAAAGAATCTTGTCGCACCATCATACTATAACTTACGACCCTTACTCATTTCTCATATCTACTTATAACTCTTCATTATCTTTCTACCAATCTCTTGCTAATATTACCATATCTTATCCTATCCGAATAACTCCAGCGAGATGTTCTTTCACTTCTAGCTTCCTCCTCTTTGCCCGGCATTATTCTCTAGTCACTTAATACTCTTTCTTCACTGAAGATATGAGTCACACTAAGGTGCATACTTATCCTATAAACAATGATTCAAATAACTAATCCCCGAGTCTTCTAAAACATTCAAAAAGGCATATTCGACTATATAATTCAAGGGTACACCACATATATATCGCATAAAGAGGAATTATCGATATGCTCATAATACTATTAGTAATGTTGTCAAATTCTAACAATCGGTCCATTGCTAAGGATTAGTCTAACCCTCACTAGATCCTGAAGTTCTATTACTTTCTAGAGCTACGTTTGTTGACGCCTATAACTCATAAGCCGGGGTGGTTACTATTAACTATAATTCTATCATTTCCGAAACTGGAATCATAACACTTGTATTCCTCTGTGCAAACTCCAATAACTTTACAATCTTCTCTACTTAGATACCTCGTACCTCCTTCACCTTACCTCTTTTACCTTTTTGAAACTTGTACTTTAACATCCAATGCCCTCATAACCCCTTCTTACATTGGCAAGATACATGTTCACACCTAAGGGATATAATATAATACATTCACATCTAGTGCGTAGATGATCTAATACGGACCTCACATTTACTTATTGCAAGCACGAATTAGAATCAAGTACCTATGACTCACCTCTACTGCATGATCTGGAGTGTGAAAGAAGGGTAACACATCCTAGATACCCACTAGCCTCCTAATTATAAGTGTGGTGCACAACACACCTATAAATAAGACTCTACTGGGCACGGCTTGTAGACTCTCTAAGACACAAACTTGCTCTGATACCAAGTTTGTCATGCCCCAAATCTGGGGAGGTGAGACCGGCACCTAGTGCCTTACTTGACCGAGTATACCAACTTATAACACATCACCACTGAACATATATGGAGACATCTAGGCCAACAATGTCAAATCATATCATAATCTATGGTTCTGTAGGGCGACAAGGTTGTACTCAAAGTAATCTAAAGGTAAGTGAGTTATCAAATTTTACTAGAGATAACCCAAAAGATATATATACATAAACGGTCTGACAAGGCCGCCATAGATTTCTACAGATGTATAATACAAAAGAAGATACAACCAAGGGCGAACAAGGCCACTATATAGCCTAAAATGATAACAGCAAGGTCGGGAAGGCCATAATGTACATACTGAACATACACAGAATATGTCTACAAGCCTCTAAGGAATATCAATTGTATAGGGCCCAGACCTACCCATCATGTCTACATATGCAGCAACATACTCAAAACTTCTAGACCTAACGACTCCAGATGACATAGAGCTTACCAATCAAGCTAAACTTGAGCAATGCCTACTAAGGAGGCTTATATGTCTGCCTATCGGGACGTGTATCATGAAATGCAGCATCCCTAGAAAAATGGATGCTAGTACGAAATAATGTACCAAGTATGTAAGGCAACTGAATAACTGTAAACTGAATTTGAAACTGAACTAATATACAAGAATAACTGAATGTACTGAAAGTCTAGGTAACTTGAGAATACCGTACCTGCTATTGACTCATATAATATACTGATAATAATAATGTACCAGACCATAATCACGCTCTATGTATATACATCTCATAACGTACCACGCCACAAGAGGGATCTGTGTGTAAACATAACGTACCAGAGCATAATGAGGTTGTGGATATATCTCATATCATATCATGCAACATCAGGGCTCTCTAGATATACATACCATACCAGGTCATAAAAATGTTCTAGGGATATAATCGCATAACGTACTATGTCGTATATAGACTCTATGGAAGGGCAACATAGTATCGTACCCACCGATTATAGCTCGAGGTGTGAAACAACCACAACAACTATGGAACTATGTCCAAATAATATCTATACGCTCATCTAAATATGATAGGTACTCCAAACAAGGGACAAACAATAGCATATGAATGCTAAAACACTATGATCTTGTGCATTGGAACTGGTGGTTATGGACTCGACTCCATTAGTATGGAATATATTTTTTCTGAGTGAAATCCCCTAGTATATGAAAGAGTAAAAAATTGCTTTCATTGTTATGGAATAAGAAGCCTTTGTATCTTAATGCATGTATTTGCTTTATTTGGAGCTATTATAGTGGGATCCACTTTTGAGAGATATGTTCGATAAGAACTCTATTTTAAGTATTTTTTTTGGATATCATTTTAGGTTCGGATTCATGCCAAAGAAGAGGGATAGCAAACTCAGTCCGTACATAACCTTAATCTACAACAAAGGACAATAGAACCAACGTCAAGCTAAGAGAAAACTAGTGTGCAACATGTTGAGCGGTGAGCTCGCTTTTCAACTAACAATACGATATTTATTTACACCCCTTCCTTCCTTAAAATCATAAATCCACAACAATAACTCATATACAAGTTCTTCCCCAAAATTCTAGCCATATAATTTCGCAATAACTACTTCAAAACAACCCAACATGACACAATAAGTCTAGAACGGCAAGCTCGTTACACGATTAACTAAACGGTGTTCTCTTCTACCTTTCTCCACTTTAAACTTACAATAACAATAAACATACATATACATACTTATATTCATGTTTTCATCCCTTCAACAGAGCAAGAATATCCCCCGCATCTCACAATAACATCAAAGTAGTCCACACAATTATACAATCATTATTCTGCAACTTTTTATCTGAACAACATATCCATAACCTAGATAACCTCAAATACAATAAGAGAATGAATGGTTTTACCTTAAAACTACAAGAAAAACTCAAATCCAAGATTACTTCACCTTGAAGAAATCCTAAAATCAACTATAATAAGAAAAATCAAGTTCAATAAGCACCACTGAATTTTAGACACAAGATTTATGATACTTTCTTATGGATCATCTCTTTAATCGTTGGGGATCTCTTAGAGAGAATTTTGGGGTGTTTGGCAATTGGTTTAGGTGAAAAATAAAAAATTACGAAGGGTGGAAGGCTTAAATAGCATTAAAACGTCGGCCACCGCCTTAAGTGGGTCTTAAAGGGGTTGCTTGCGAAAACTTTTTCCAAATTTCAATAAACTTATAAACACAACTTGCGAAAACTTTTGCCGAATTTTGTTTTACAACTTTATTGACTTTAAAACTTAACATACAACTATTACACAATTCAAATATCTCATATCATGACCTTCTTATCATATTAGGTACTCTTAGTCCTACCCCAAAAGTACGAGTTATAAGATCTTCGATTCAATTAACCTCCAACTCTTACGACACTTCTTTAATACTTGTTTTGAACCATTGAAATCCTTATACAAGACCTTAACCTTTCCGAGTCCGTATTAGTTCACTCACGATGTAGATTAACTATTACACACCTTATATGGATAATGATGGTTTAAAATAAGTATTAAAGAAGTGTCGTAAGGATTAGAGATCAACAAATTAAAGAGAACAAGTTCGTCGATGTAATACTCTGTAAACACGAGCTATGGTTTGAACATTCAACGTATGTAAGTAAATCTGAGACCTAGAGAATTTTGGTCATATTCAAGAATGTGAATCAAGAGCTCGGTGTATAAAAGGGCGAAGTCCCGAAATGATTTACGACTTAAAAGTGTGACGACTGGGATTGAAAATAATAATTTATGTGCGAAAAAGGAGGCTATAAACTAATACCATATCATATGATCCTTATTCATGAGTGTACATGTGTTGCTCCTAAAAACTAGTAGCTGCCACGAATTGACAATATTGGTCTTGATAAGTTTGGACAAAGATATGCATAAATTGTGACCAACTTGTCATTTAATCTATGACATCAATGCAATTAATAATGGACAGAGATATGCATTGCAAATTGTGATAAATTTGTTATTTAATATTATTGATAAGAGAAATACATAATTCATAAGGATGAATGGAAAGAACAAACTTATTTCAGCTTATACATATTACATTCACTTATACATGCATAGGAGGTTCTACCGAATATTGGCTTAGTGGACCAGTGGGCCATAGTAATTGTAGTTTCGTTCCTGTTCATTTGGGCTTAAGCCATATATATCTTCTAGACCTTTAAATGTATATGTGTGGAGCAACCGAAATGATTATCTTGGGTTTCAAAAATAATCATCGATTAAGTGCAGCAGCGGCATAAATTACAGGTTTCATTTCAGGGAAATTTCCCGCAAGTTCTTAAAAAGCAAGTAGGAGATTACTTCATAGTAAAGTAAGGTAACTGAAATATATAAAGAAGGCATAGTTCTTGACATTTAAGGTAATAATCCTTTTCCTCTTCATGTGTAGGAGCTCATATGGGCCCCGTTTATGTTGATTTAGTAAAAACTCATGGGATGGTGATTGGAAGCTGTGAGTTCCATTGTTAAGTTATAATAGGTTATATTTGGATTGTTCTTCATGTATTAAAGTTCTGGAGTTGTGGTAATGATTTTAAAGTGTTGTGTATGGTTGTCTTGAAAATTAGGAAGGAGAAAGGTGTGGAGAAGCGCAGACGGTTAGTTGTATAACAAGCTTGCCGCTCGTCGATTGTTGTTGTGCTTCCTTGAGATGATAGGAGCTTTATTATCGTCTCTTGTAGATTAACGTGGGCTGGATGCACTGTTTCATAGTGATTATTAAAGGATCGATATCATAACGTACTTAATATTCATTATGTAATTGAAGAGTGAACGACTATAGGTCACTCCAAAATATGTTTTAATGATCCTGAAAAGCTTGTCATGCATTGTCTGTGTATAGTTAAACGAGTAATAGCATTACATACGCATATACAATACCTATAAGAGCATGTCTATGGTATTCCTACTTTACCACTGAGTTACGGCCGGTTGGGCAGTTGTGTATCCCTACTTACCACCGAGCTATGGCTAGTTGGGTAGACATGTATTCACCACCGAGCTACGGCCGGTTAGGCAGTTATGTAGTTACCATTGAGCTACGGCCGTCGGCAGTTACCACTGATCAGTTGAGCAGTTAAAGTTTACGATATTGATATTAGCCCCGAAGAGTGGCTCGATATAAAATGATATAGCTCTGTAAAGTGGAATTACATATAAGTATATTCATTATGCTTGTCATGTCCCTTAGTGGAAAGTACAAGTTATAGGTTGATCCTTCTTGACTCTTTTACATTAATGTATTACTTATGTTTTTACTGCCTTACATATTCAGTACATCTTTCGTACTGACGTCCCTTTTGTTGGGGGACGCTGCATTGCATGCATGTAGGTTCAAATAGATGGATTGACGACCTCACCGGTAGGTTCTCAGCTCAACTATGGTTGGTGCACTACTTTTATTTCAGAGTTGCTACTTTTGAGTCGATATGATGAGATGTACATGTTACAGGTAGGCCGGGGCCTTGTCCCGACTATGTTATGTCAGTTAGATTTTCTTAGAGGCTTTTGTAGACGTATATATGATTGTGGTAAGGTTCAGTATGTTTGTACAATGTATGTACATGTCGAGGCCGCGTAGGAACATGCAGATGATATATATATATTGTTGGATTTTTTTTCTTTTGCTCAAATGCAGTAAGTTTATTGATTTAAAAGATGGGTCGCTCACGTATGTAAGGCACTAGGTGCCTGTCCACTTCACCTAGGTTGGGATATGATAAAGTGGTATCAAAGTAGGTCATGCGTTAGTGAGTCTACAAATCTGTGTTTAGTAGAGTCTTGCTTATTGGTGTGTTGTGCACCACCATTATAATCAGGAGGCTACATGGCATTTAGGATTTGTTATGCTTCTTTAATATTCCAGATTGTGCAGTAGAGCTGAGTCATAAGAACTTAATTTCGCCTCGTGCTTATGACGAGTCAGTGTGAAGTTTATACCAGATTATGCATGCACCGGAGGCACAAGTATTATATTAAAGCCTTAAGATATGGATGTTAATTCCACCTATGCGGGGGGAAGGTTATGAAATCCGTAGAAGGTAAGATGCGAGATTCAGATTTAAGAGAGGCAAAGGTAATGACGGTATGAGATACCTATGTGCAGAAGGTTGTTAATAGTACAGACTTCGGATAGGGCCAGAAGCGCCATGATTCATTATCCAGAAATGATAGTCGTACCCATAGTAACATATCTTCCAGCTTATGATTTCCAGGTACTAGGAAGTCTAGTTACGAGAATAAGGAGGAGTTAGAAGCGGTGAGATGTCTCACTTAAGATTCTACAACAACATAAGAAAGTATATAATGCTTGCAAGTTAAATGAAAGGTTATGAATAATATGAATAGATAAGTATATGACGTAAGCTAAAGTATAGTAGTGCGACAAGGTTTTAAGTGAAAGGATAAGAGGAAGTGACGAGGATAGGTAAGACCTTGAGATTAAGTTATAGAGAGGCTGATGTAGCATGAACGAAATTAGAGGAGTTTAAGATTACCAGAACTTAGAAGATGTGAAATGTCGTCTTGATAGCAGAACAAGTGAGTAAAATGATAAGCGATAGAACATAGTGTTTAAGAATATAGTCTATGATTGAAGTAACGGTTCAACAGAAAAGGATTCAAGTACTACATGAGATTAGAATACCCCCATAAGATGAATCATGTTGATATATTATGGAATATTGTTATTGAGATATAGTATCATCCCTAAGGTGAATCATGCAAATAGCTTCAAATGTTCGCCGATAATACATGAGCCCTAGTGAAAATGAATTACGTAAATGGTTTCATGCTACCAGTAAAGAATTATAGATCATCATTTAAGATGAATCAATAGTAGATGGATAGATGTTACAAAGTATGAAATTAAGTTGAATGAATTATTGTAGTAGTACCATGAAAAGAGAGGAATGCATGCTACGTAACGGAATGTAATAATAGTCATAAGCTCAATGAGTTCCAAGTGATATGCCTCAGTGTAAGATAAGGTCTAAAAGGCTATCATGTTATATCTTTATATGGGTTCTTAGAACAGTTACTTAGATTATGATTTGACGAGTCATGAGAGTAGTATAGTACATGGGTAAGTCCAACATTCGAGGATGAATGTTTTTAGGGGGACGATATTGCACTCCGTATTTTCACGCTAGTATGCACAGTGGGTAAAGTAATATAAACCCGGAGAGGTTAAGATTCCTTATATGGATAATGATGTTTAAAACAAGTATTAAAGAAGTGTCGTGAGGATTAGAGTCAATAAATCGAAGAGAATAAGTTCGTCGATGTAATACCCCGTACACACTGGCTATGGTTTGAACCATTCAATGTATGTAAGTAAACTCAAGATCTGGAGAATTTTGATCATATTCAAGTATGCGGATCAAAAACTCGGTGTATAAATGGGTGAAATCCCAAAATAATTTACGACTTAAAAGTGTGACGACGAGATTAAAAATAATATTTTATGTGTACAAAAGGAGACTACAAACTAATATCATATCATATGATCCTTATTCATGATTGTACACGTGTTGCTACTAAAAGTTAGTAGCTGCCACGAATTGACAAGATTGGTCATGATAAGTTTGGCAAAGATATGCATTGCAAATTGTGAAAAATTTGTTATTTAATGGTCTTGATAAGAGCAATATGTAATTAATAAGGGATGAGTGGAAAGAACGAGTTTATTTCAACTTATACATATTACATTCACTTTTTCCAAAAAGGTGGATCTCCCACCCCAGGAGCCCCCACACCCCGGTCCGACAGGTCTGTGAAGGAGGTAAATCATGGTGACTCAATTGATTTCAAAGGATACATATTACATTCACGTATACATGCATAAGAGGTGGTGGCAGTTCCACCGAATATTGGCTTAGTAGGCCATAGTAATTGTAGTTTCATTCCTTTTCATTTGGGCTTAAGCCATATATATCTTGCAGACCTTTAAATGTATATCTATGCAGCAACCGAAATGATTATCTTGGGTTTCAGAAACAAATTCATAGATGTGCAGCAGCAGCATAAATTAAGGGTTTCATTTCTATGAAATTTCCCGCAAGTTCTTCAAAAGCAAGTAGGAGATTACTTCGCAGTGAAGTAAGATGACGGGAAGCTCTAAAGAAGGCATAGTTCTTGACATCTAAGGTAAGTATCCTCTTCCTCTTCATGTGTAGGAGCTCGTATGGGCCTCGTTTATGTTTATTTAGTACAAATTCACGGGATGGTGATTGAAAGTCGTGAGTTTGATTGTTAAGTTGTAATAGGTTATATTTGGATTGTTCTTGATGTATTAAAGCTCTAGAGTTGTGGTGATGGTTTTAAAGTATTGTATATGGTTGTCTTGAAAATTAGGAAGGAGAAGGCCATGGATAAGCACAGACGCTTAATTGTATAGCGAGCTAGTTGCTCGTCGATTGTTGTTGTGCTTCCTTGAGATGACAGTAGCTTTATTGTCGTCTCTTGTAGATTAATGCGGGTACGACGGACTATTTTATGGTGATTATTAAAGGGTCAATATCCAAGGTATGTTAAGGCTAATCCTTCCTTCTTTTGGCATGTTCCAAGTACAAGAAATATAAATGTAATATATTCCATAGATGGTTCTACTCCTAGTAGTTAAGGATGTCAATGTTATTTATTCCCATGAAATGTATTTCAAAGCATGTCTAAATATGTTCTTAAGTCCCTATTGAGGCGTATGAGAAAGATGTCAATGTTCATAATGTAATCGGAGAGTGAACGACTATAAGTCACTCTGAAACATGTTCTAATTATCATGAAAGGTTTTTCATGCATTGTCTGTTTATAGGTAAACGAGTAACGGTGTTACATACGTGTCACACCCCAACTTTGGGGGGAGGGGGGTGGCCGACACCAGGCGCCTGGACGGCCTAAGTGAACCGCTCGAATATTATCACGTGAACGTACAATTGTCTGGGCTGATGAGACCTCAAAATGATAACTATGGAATAACACGACATGAAATCCTGCAATCAGAAGATCCCAACCTATGTATATATATACATACTAATGTCAACAAGACCGTATCGAACAAATGTACAATATAGGACTTGTCTACAAAGCCTCTAAAGATAATGTCGACATAATACATAAGTCAGGACAGGGCCCCCGACATACCCAAAGCTCCTAAAAAGATATAAACATAATCCTGACTCGGTAACACTCTAGGAGGAAATGGAGCTCACTAACAAAGGCTAATATCTGAACGCGATCTACAAGGGCAGGTCCTTTCATCGCCTACCTGTACCTGTGTGGCATAAAATACAGTGCCCCTGAAAGGGATATCAATACGAATAATATACTAAATATGTAAGGCGGAAATAAAACATGACAATACATAAAAGAAAGGGACACGAGTCAACCTGAACCTCTGAAATACTGATGAGGGCTATAATATACTTAATGGGTGTTCCTATATTACACATGATTCCATACCGCTATATTAACAATGTGAGTCTACATGTTCGTCTACTCAACTAATTTATGGTGACTGCCCAACCGTCCAAAGCTCGATGGTAAATAATGTGTCTGTCCAACCAATCGTAAATAACAATATATATAATTGCCCAACCGGTGGTAACTATCCGACCGATCGTAGCCCGGTGGAAAATAACGTGTCTGGCTAACTAGTGGTAAATAACTATATATAACTGCCCAACTGATGGTAACTGCCCTATCAGTCATAGCCTGGTGGTAAATAAAAATACATAGTCATATCACTATAGGTAGTATATGTAGGTATATAGCCTTAATACTTTTCTTACATGTCACCACTAAATCTACACACACAGGTTCATATTATCATTGAAGTCATAAGAAGGCACTGTGAACTCATCGGAGTGACGTAAGGTCGTTCACCCCCGAGTAGAATTTTGAACCTATGATCAATAAACACTTATTGCATACGAGTCAACAAATAGTACCCTTCATGTTTAGTTCTTATGAAATCCACAACCAATCATGAGATATCAACATGTTTTCCGTAGACCGAAATAGAGTCTCTTTAGCAGATGGTTCATCATACGTCATCACTTCATCAATCATGCCAAAAGAAAGAAGAGTTTATCCTTAATATACTTTTGACGTTCCCCTTTGCAAGCTAACAGATAAAATCGATCTTTTGCGTCAATCTACAACAATAATTAGAAACCATCACTTAGTCTATGGAGCTAGATTCCGATATGAAAAGAGTGGCAAACTCATCCTAGGCTAATTTGTACAGCACCTCCCCCAAACCTTTCCCTTTCCTCAAATCTCAAACAGCAAGTTCCATACATCCAACATAAAACCAATGATCTACACGACCCTATTCACTTTTATATTTATCGTAACAACCTTAACAAGCAACCTAATCAAGTTACAATCACAATATAACTCCTTCAAGTATTAATATTGTACTATCTCCCCATATAGCTTAGCTAAGACTTATGTGTGATCAATTTCATAGAAAAGGAAGGAAACATACCTTAACCCAGCAAGGTAAACCTCTTCAACAACTCCTTATTTTCCAAGAAGAAGATGCACATCCACCACAACACCACCTAGGAGGGATTCTACTACTTCTATCTCACCTCGAAGGAAGGAGGGGAGTCATTTAGCTTAGGATAAGTGTAGGAACCCTTGTGGATGGTCTAGGGAGAGTTTAGGAGGGTCTGGGACTTGTGGAGGTCGAAAAATGAGTAAATAACATGAAGCACCACTTAAATAGCCAAAGAAAGTCGACTATGACCTCTAATATATGAGGTCATATGCGGTCGCATATGCCATATGCAGGCCCATATGTGGCCGCATTTCCTTCCAGAAATTTCCTCAAATTTTTCTTCTATTTTGTGCTCCAATCTGTGAGACGGATCTCATCCGCGACGCGAAACGGATAGTGTATCACCCTAACTTTATCGAACACCACCGAAGGATGGTTCCTTCAATCTGATTGACCTCTAACCTTGCGAAGACCTTCCTAAAATCCATTTAAACCATAGGTGACCCTCGAGAAAGGTATCGGGTTGTCGGAACTCAAGTCGACTAACTATACCTTTGATCACGCTTAAAACTACGGGGTGTAACAATACACATATACACTACCTATAAGGATATTGCTATGGTATTCCTACTTTACTACCGAGCTACGAAATTTATAGTCATTATGCATGTCATGGCCCTCAGTGGAAAGTACGAGTTACAGGTTGATCCTTCTGGACTCTTTTATATTGATGTCTTACTTATGCTTTTACTACCTTACATATTCAGTACATCTTTCGTACTGATGTCCCTTTTGTTGGGGGATGCTGTGTTTCATGCCCGCAGATTCAGATAGATGGATTGACGACCTCACCGGTAGGTTCTCAACTCAGCTATGGTTGGTGTACTACTTTTGTTCCGGAGTTGCTGCTTTTGAGTCGGTATAATGATATGTACATGTTACGGGTAGATCGGAGACCTATACCGACTATGTTATCTCAGTCAGATGTTCTTAGAGTCTTTTGTTGACTCATGTATGTCTGTGGTCAGGTTCAGTATGTCGGTATAGTGTATGTACAAGTCGAGGTCCCGTAGGCCCATGCGGACGATATATATTTTGTTGGATTATTTTTTTACTTGCAGGTGTGTAAATGTAATAAGTTTAATGATTTAAAAGATGGGTCGCTCACGTACGTAAGGCACTAGGTGCCTGTCCACCTCACCTAGCTCGGGGTGTGACATTAACGTAACAGTACAGGGTGTGACAATTCTTGTGTGGTATAATCTGAATGTATATCACGTATATTGCAGTACTTCTATTTTTTCCTACTTTTTATTTTGGGTCATTTTTGTGCTGGTTGTTCTCAAATCATTGAATGTGTGTTTCTTTCTTTCTTTTTCCTTTCTATTTGGAGCATAAACAATATGTAAATTTCTTTATACTACTGAGTATACTGAATTATTATTATTTTTTTTTTTTTTTTTTTTTTTTTTTTTGATAATCCAGGTCTCGGGGTGGCCTTAGTACCCCCATATCGCTAGTACCTGCACAAGTACTGGTACTAGGCTCTGGAGGTGATGGGACCGGTCCTTCAAAGACCCCACCACCAGGTAAATCGCGGGATATGCACACATGGTCGTGTCCGCTTGCGTCCAACGGATCAATGCTACAAGGTTGACCCCCCCACAAGCCCCATCCCTAAAGCTTGGCGGAGACCGAACCCACACGCAACATGCCCGCGCGGCTTTTAGCGCCCAGGCTTTACCACATGTATGTGCCCCGGAGGACGATATCCTTAGGGGGGAATCGAACTTGCGACCCTAAGGCCGCAAACTTGACTCCCTGCCAGCAAGCTGACCCCTTTGGATAAACTTTGAGGGTAAACTTTTTATACTAGCCATCCCCACCGCATCACTGCGGCTCCACACACAAGAAACCCCACCCCCATCCTGGCCCGTCGGACTGAGTACCGCTAGGCTTGCAGGGCGGACAAAGGAGGGATTTTTTATGAGGCTTGGCTCTAGTCTCGCTGGTCATGGGAATCGAACTCGAGACCCAAGGCAGCAATACCCTTAGTGTAATGACCACTTGGCCAAACACCTCGGATGAGTATACTGAATTATTGATGATGTTAAGTGTTGTACATGGTTTCTTTCTTTACGATTTGGTTAAGATTCAAAACCGATTTCTCTAAAAATGAGATAATCCGCCTCCTCTAAAACTGAAACAGTTTTCAAATTGTTACAAATTGTGGTTTTGATTTTATTGTAATTAATTTGGATTTTATAGAAATTACAAAATAGTTCGATTTTCCAAGATTAAAAACTGGGCTTTTACAAGACCATTTTGAGCATGTTCTGTAAACTTTTCGGACAAAACAAAATCAATCCTTAGTAGATTGAATAGTTTATGCCTTAAAGTTATGAGACTATGATTTTATTGAAAAAGAAAAGTAAAATGATTTGAACACATCAATGATTTACAAAGTAAAGGAATGGATTCATATAGTGATGTGTGATGTATGTATACTGACATTTGATGTTTAGATCTCATTTAGCTATTATAAATAAAAGTAGGTAAATAATATTTTTTTGTGTAATAATCGAAAACAATATACTTGTCAGTTTTAAAATCTCAAGATTTTCATCTCATTAATTAAAAATTAAAAATTAAAAAGACTAATAAATTGCTAATAAATTTATAACTAGTTGTACCATATCGATAAAGAATTAAAATCTAAAGAACGTATGCATTAAGCAGTAATTGAAAATTTAAATATATTTTTTATACATAATATATTTTTATAAAATATTATTACACAATATATGAGTATGGTTGTAATAGAGAGATAATTTTACAAAGAGTCTATCATCGTAATGATCGTCACTGTTGTTATAGGTAGAATGTTGTTATAGATAAGTTAAATATAACATGAAAAATCGATTTCGGAGAAAATTAGACCGTTATAGTGAAATGTTGTTATAACAAATGACATTTCAAAGATGCTTGACTGTACACCTTTTTAGCCACAAATATTCAAATTCATCACTCAATCGCATTTAGCGGATTTTCTCGGGTGCCTAACACCTTACTCTGGAGATTACCAGAATTCTTAATCGTTTCTTTAGTATTTTTCAAAAAAAAATAATTGAAATTAACCTTTAGAAATTATTTCCTAATTCCGAGATAAAAACTAGGTGACGACTTTGTTATCGATCAACAAAGAGCCAAGTTATGAGTAATTTTACACGTAAATATAAAAATGAACCATGACATTATCAAAAGAAAGAATTTTCAATCTATACACCGAACTAATTGTGTTTTATTAGCTTCATTTTTTTTCTTGAATACATAATTTTAATTTTAATGTGTTTCTAGCTCGCCTTTTTCTTCTAGTTTTTATCTTTTTCACTTTCTTAGTATTCTTTAAACTTTTTGTAAGCTCTTTTTTTTCATGTTGTATAAAACTGTAGGATCAGTAAGGTAAGGCCTTACCTGTTATTAGTACGGCTTCTTTTGGGTATTATTAAATGAGAGGGGACTTTGCCTATCGGTGGATAATTTTGCTAAAAAAAAGTTATGCACCCACATATTTGTTATATATAACGTACATATTCAGAGATAAATATGATAATTTAAAGCATATCGCTGAGAAATTAGAATGGTGCAAATATATCCTAACCAATTGAAAAAATCCAAATACACATTAGCGTGGCTTCCGTTGTTAGTGTGAGGGACATATTTGAACCATAAGTTAACGATGGAGGTATTTACGGTCCAATAGGTTAATGAAGAGCAATAATAAAACATATTCAATAGGTCTGCGTATTTTGAACCTTTTTCATTAAATTTATAGAGTTAGAATTTGTAGCCTAAGATAATTTTTGTGCCCTTCGGCCAACTAGTTTATCAATATGGTTGAAGTATACGCTCCTTATATACTTCAGTTGTATTTATTGTATATAGGTATGTATAATATATATATTTTAAATATAAAATATACATTACTTATGCATTGTATATATATTTTATAAACTAGATGACTGAATGATATTTGACTGTAATTTTTTTATATAATTTTTTATCAAAGGGAATTTAATTAAACCCGTTGACTCCTTTATGCTACGCCGCTATTCTTATTATAAAGCAAAAGACATATATTGCACCTGAACTTGTTTTGAAATATCGAATTCACACTTCAATTAATCGGGTGATCTATTACCCCCTATTCTTATTTAAAGTGGAACGGTTACCTCATGTTCGACTCATGATCAGTCATAAGATTGGACTGTGTAGTACACTCGCTCCACCTCAGCTTCCATGTAAGAGAACTTCTAAAAAAAAAAAAAAATCTCCATTAAATTTGCGAACTTCATCTTCTTCCTCACAACCCCCTCCCCCTCTCTCCCCCACATACTTTCTCCCCTTTTTTCCATTATGACAGCATTGATTGATAAAATTCATAATTTCAGCATTAGTGACCAAATGACAACGTTGACATAGGAAAAGAAGGTGAGATAGGGGATGGAAGCAGGGTAGTGCTAACTCTGCATGCACATCTATTTTGGCTCTTTCCGGAGAGCATCAAATCAACCGCTTTCATTTGCTTTGAGACTGACCCTCTTCCAGGCGAAAAGGGGAATGAGCTTTCCAATCGATCACACGCCCGGCACAAGCACAAGAGAAGGAAGGGTAAGAGAATAAATAGGCACTGGCATATTGACTACTTGAAATACGGACTATATAGCAAAATAGGGAGGGAATGAGACTGGGAGTTCGATTTCATTTATGACTTTTACCACCGGCAGTCCTTCGTGAGTGCGGCACACACCTTTTTGTTTGTTTCGGAGCCGTTTGTTTTGGCGGGGCGTACTAAACCCACTACGTACCACGCCACCGAGTGGCTCCCCTGAATGCCGAGTCTTTCTGGAAAACCTCTGAAATTATTTCAATATTGAACATTGGACATATAAGAGTTCCTAATCGAATCTCTTTAGAAAGAAGATCTTTTGTATCATGGTAGCCTGCTCCAGTCCCCTTACGAAACTAGAAATTTTGAGTTAAAAATGGAAATAGAAATGGGAATGAGCGAAGAAAATAAATTCTCTTTTTCTAAATAAGAATCCATATTTTTCATCATACAGGGGACATCGTTCGTAGATCTTAGCCGGAATATTTTTTCGGCACACTTTCATTTTTTGCAGTCAACCTTCAGTATATTTCATTTTTTTTCTCTCACTCCAACTTGCCTTTCTCAGTATTACATTGTCATAAATCATCAATAATGATTTGTAAATTGTTTCATAAATCTGAAACTCGAAGGATTTGCAAATTATTTTTGATAAATATAGAACATATACACTTAATGTATATCACGGTTTTGTACATATTTTGTATAATCCAATCCGTGAGCTTTTAGGTAATATTTTAGTGTAAATATTACATTAATTAGTATTGTACACTTACCATAATTATAGAATTCTTATACTACTATAATAGAGTTTTGGGACTAGAATAGGAATAGGTTTTCTATTATAGAAAATTGTAAATTGTATATTCTTTCATTAATGAAAATAATCAAGGGATTATTTCTTTCATGGTATCAGAAGTCTAGGTTAATATTTTCTCAAAATTTCCTTCCAACTTTTGCGTCGGATTCCGAGCCCCCTTCTCTCGGTTTTCGTGCCTGGAAATTATTTCTTCTTCCCAAATTTTCTTCCAAATCCCTTTCTCACGTCGTTCATTGCTATTATGGCTAAGAACATGTTTCACTCTGCCCTTACTATTTCTAACATCAAGAATCACATCGCTATCATTCTTGAAATAGAAAACGTCCAAAAGGCGACGTGGGCCGAATTGTTCAAAGTTCACGCATACTCGCATCAAGTCCTCCATCATATTATCCCCGCGGCTCCTACGGATACGGAGATGCCCAAACCCGAGGATGATTCTAAGATATGGATGACACTTGATGCTACAGTTCTTCAGTGGATTTACTCCACTATTTCTACAGAGCTCCTGCAAACGATTATCGAACCAGACGCTACGGCGATGGCGGCATGGAATAGAGTACGTGATATATTTCAAGATAATCAAAATTCACGTGTTGTTACCCTTGAGCAGGAATTCTTCCAGGTTAATATGAAAGATTTCCCCAACGTTTCAGCATATTGCAAAAGGTTGAAAGAATTGACGGACCAACTCCGCAACGTTAGCGCGCCAGTTACAAATGATCATTTGGTCCTACAAATGGTTGCAGGCCTATCTGAGGCCTATAGTGGTGTTGGAACACTTCTTCGTCAGAGCAGCCCTCTTCCACAGTTTTATCAGGCTCGTTCTATGCTTACGCTCGAAGAAGCCGGCTTGGCAAAAAAGGAGGCTACCTGCGCTTGTCCCGTAGTCATGTAGACGTCCTCTACTAATTTTGCAGGTGTTGTTGATAATTCAGGCCCCAACCGTGGTCACGGTGGCGGTAAGAATAGTCGGAAAAATAATGGCAAAAATTGCGGGGGCCAACGCGGTAGTTCCGGCAATGGTGGCGGTGGACAGAATCCGGCCAGTAGGCGCCCACTCAAGCAGCCTTGTCCCAGCAGTGGACCCCCTGGCCATGGGACTAGGTTGGTAGCCCTTGGCCCAACAACCCCTACGTTCAGCCAGCCCAATTTCCAGCGAATTGGGCCCAGTTTCAGCCACAGTTTCGGCCCAATGTTTCTGCTCCAACTCTAGTCCAACGCTACAGTGGTGGTCCGGGTTAGCAGGGAGGAAGGTTTGGGTCTCGGCTCCACCAGGCCCATCATGCAGCAGGCCTCACTCCTACCAACATTGAAGTCGCGATGCACACACTTGGAATAAATCCCTCGGACCCAAATTGGTACATGGACTCAGGCGCCACTACTCACATGACGTCGGACCCAGGTACTCTCTCGTCTTATTCCAACTTGAGCAATAATCGTGGTATAATTATTAGTAATGGTAATTCAATTCAAATTTGTGGTTACGGTCATAAAACTTTGTCTCCCCCCCATCCACCCCTTATATTGAAAAATACCCTTCATGCCCCTAAATTGATTAAAAAATTGGTGTTTGACCGTAAATTCACCACTGATAATTCCATTTCTGTTGAATTTGATCTGTTTGGATTTTCTGTGAAGAATTTCAAGATGGGGATTCCTCTAATGAGGTGTGATAGTAGGGGAGATCTTTATCCTATCATACTGTGTTCCGGTCTCTTGAGTCCAGCCTTGCCATCAACTTTTGCAGCCCTTGCTCCTTCATTGTGACATGCTCATCTAGGTCATTCGGGGTCGTCTATTTTGTCTTCCTCAGATAAAAATAATTTTATTTGTTGTAAGGGTACGCGTAGTACTCCGAATTGTCAATCTTGTTCGTTAGGAAAAATTGTTAGATTGCCGTTGTAGACTCTCATTCTCATACTTTATTGCCATTTGATATTATTCATAGTGATTTATGAACTTCTCCTGCTATCAGTTCTTTGGGCCATCGATATTATATTCTTTTTTTGGATGATTATTCTAATTTTTATGGACTTTTCCGTTAGCGAAAATCTCACATTTTTTCCACCTTTTTAAAATTTCGAGCTTTCATCCGTACCCAATTCAAGCGGGAAATTAAGAATATTCAATGTGATAATGGGAAAGAATATGATAATGGGTTGTTTAGGGAGTTTTGTGCTAATAATGGTATCAATTTTCGTTTCTCTTGTCCTCATATGTACTCACAAAATGGGAAAGCCGAATGCAAAATTCATACCATTAATAACATTGTCCGAACTTTATTTGTCCATTCTTCCGCCCCTCCGTCTTTTCGGCATCATACTCTACAAATGGCTACCTATCTCCTTAACATTCATCCTACCAAAGGTTTGGCTTATTCATCCCCCCTCCAAATATTATATAATAAGACTCCTTCGTATTCACATCTGAGGGTCTTTGGGCGCTTTTGTTATCCACTATTTCCGTCCACCACAATTAACAAACTACATGCCCGGTCTACCCCGTGTGTTTTTGGGTTATCCGTCAAATCATCGTGGCTACAAATGTTTTGATTTATCATCTAATAAAATCATAATTAGTCGCTATGTGATTTTTTATGAATCCCAATTTCCGTTTGCTAAGGTTAGTAATTTCGTGCCTAGTTCGTATAATTTTTTGGATGATGATATATCCCCATACATTATTCTTTTGGCCCCACTGTTATCCTATCTCAGTCCAGTGGGCCAGACTCACGGTCCAGTCCAACTCTCAGAACTGGGCTCATAATCCAGCCCACTGCCCCAGTCAACGTTCCAGTTATTGGGCCGCAGGCCCACTGTTTGCTGGCCAGCCTAGTCCTGCCACTACCCAGTCCAGTTTTGGTTCCGTCACCGCCCAAATTCCACTCAATTCTCCCTCGAGTCATAGACCATTCACTCGTAGTAAACGGGGTATTTTTAAACCAAAAAGACATTTTAATTTAAATTCTAATGTTCTTAAATCACCCCTACCCCGTAATCCTGTGTCTGCTTTAAATGACCCGAATTGAAAAATTTCTATGACCGACGAATATACTGCTCTTATTGATAATAAGACGTGGGAGTTAGTGCCCCGTCCATCTGGTGTTAATATTATTCGGTCTATGTGGATTTTTGCTCATAAAGACAATTCTGACGGTTCTTTTGCGAGGCATAAGACTCGTCTTATGGGTGATGGTAAGACTCAGCAGGTTGGTGTGGATTGTGGTGAGACATTTAGTCCGGTGGTCAAACCGGCAACTATTCGCATTGTGCTCAGTTTGGCTCTTTCGAAAGCATGGCATATTCATCAGTTAGATGTGAAGAATGCTTTCTTACATGGTGATCTTAAGGAGACAGTCTATATGCATCAGCCTTTGGGGTTTAGGGATCCCAAATATCCTCACCATGTCTGTTTATTGAAGAAGTCCTTGTATGAGCTTAAGCAGTCCCCACGGGCTTGGTATAAGAGGTTTGCAGACTATGTTTCGACTATTGGGTTCTCTCACAACAGGTTTGATAATTCATTGTTCATATATCGTCGTGGTTCTTTCCTAGCTTATATACTATTATATGTGGATGATATTATCTTGACTGCCTATTCTGATGCATTACGCTAGTCTATCATGACAATGCTCAGTTTTGAGTTTGCTATGAAAGACTTGGGGCCCTTGAGTTACTTTTTGGGGATTGCTATCTCTCGTCATGCAGGTGGATTGTTCTTTTCCCAACGAAAGTATGCAACTAAGATCATTGAGCGAGCTTGTATGTCCTCATGAAAGTCCACTTCCACTCCAGTTAATACTAAACCCAAGCTAGGTGTTGCGGTTGGCTCCCCTTATGAAGATCCGACCCGCTATCGCAGTTTTGCAGGGGCTCTTCAGTATCTTACTTTCACGAGGCCAGATATTACGTATTTCGTACAGCAGGTATTTTTGTTTATGAATGATCCCAGGGTTGAACACATGAATGCGTTCAAACACATTATTCGATACATCCAAGGGACACTTGACTATGGCCTACATCTATATCCGTCTTCGACATCTACCCTTCTCTCGTATACAGATGTTTATTGGGGTGGTTTTCCGGATACCAGACGTTCCACGTCCGGCTATTGCATGTTTCTTGGTAATAACTTGGTCTCATGGTCTGCAAAGCGTCAATAGACTTTATCACGCTCTAGTGCAGAGGCCGAGTATCGAGGGGTAGCCAATGTGGTCTCTGAATCCTTTTGGTTACGTAATCTTCTTTTGGAGCTTCATTATCCTATTCAGAAAGCTAGCTTGGTTTATTGTGATAATGTTAGTGTCATCTACCTTTTTGGTAATCCAGTTCAGCATCAGCGCACTAAACACATCGAGATGGATATTCACTTTGTTCGCGAAAAGGTAGCTCGTGGACAAGTACACGTTTGTCATGTCCCTTCCAGGTATCAAATTGCAGACATCTTTACCAAAGGTCTTTCGTTAGTACTCTTTGAAGATTTTAGGGACAGTCTCAGCGTACGACGACCACCCGCTATGACTGCGGGGGTGTGATAAATATAGAATATATACACTTAATGTATATCACGGTTTTGTACATATTTTGTATAATCCAATCCGTGAGCTTTTAGGTAATATTTTAGTGTAAATATTATATTAATTAATATTGTACACTTACCATAATTATAGGATTCTTGTACTACTAGAATAGAGTTTTGGGATTAGAATATGAATAGATTTTCTATTATGAAAAATTATAAATTGTATATATATTTTTTTCATTAATAAAAATAATTAAGAAATTATTTCTTTCAATTTTGACTGGATTCAATGGCGATAATGAACGTCGAAGGAGAAAATTTGGACGGATTTTTAAAAACAAAACGTAGAGAGATAAAGCTTGAAACTAGAAGATAAAAATAAAAAAGAACAGATAAGAAAAAAAAGTACTTAAAACAAGGAGTAAAGATGGAGGGGAAAGTGGAGGTGGCGGTGCAATGACGGATTGCTGATAGTAAGGTGGTGGAGATTATATGGACAAAGAAAATAGAAATGTAAAAGAAAGAATTAAAAGAAAAAGAGGACAAAAAGCAAAAATACCTCAATCTGGGTCTGTTGATTAGTCCACAAAATATGAAAAGAGAAATGGATAAGAAAAAAAAAGTAAAAAGGAAATATCTTTTAGTATTAATGTAATTAGTGTATTTTAACCAATAAAAAGGTGATATGTGGACAAATGAGTTGGTTTTAAGCAGTTTTTTAGCCTTTCATGCGAAAGTAAATATATTTTTCTTTGCCATATCAGCACTGAGGGAGGGAATAGTTCCACTTTAAATAAAAATATAAAGATAATACATTGTTTGTCTGATTAGTTGAAATGTGAATTCGATTTTTGAGGTATCGTTCGGATGCAATCTATGTCTTTTGTCTTATTATAATATACAAGACACACCCTCTATAAAAAAGTCAATCTGATGCACTAAACTTTCATTACGTGCAGAGTCTAAAGAAATATCAATTTACAAGAATTTATTATACACACTCTTCCTTCAAATTTATGAAATAGACTATTTCACTCCATATATGTATATAATAAAAAGAAGTAGCAGAACAAAAGGTTTCTTCACCCATGTTATTTGTAAGAGGAGGGGTCCCACGTTCACACGTTTGACAGCAAGTGACCCCACTTTTAAGCTCATAATTCATCTTCTTGACTCCCATTTTCTTCTTGGCATAACGGTCTCCAATCCTATTAGCTGTAAACCAAAAATCCTATTCACAAATTTCTCTAATTCACGTAGAGATGGCGATGGATACTCGACCCGGTCTGAATTCGGTGGATCCAAATCTATTTTATAAGATATGAATTTTTAAAATTTGGACTCTACGGATACGGATTGGACCCGGATCCATTTCTGACGGATCGGATCTGGATCTGAATCTTGCATTTGAGATCCGTATCGGGTCCAGATCCGACCCATGGATCCGTTTTTTATTAAATATATTCATAACCTAGAATGTAATTTTATAAGTATTTTCTTTAAAAAATTCATAATTTCTGTATTTTACATTCAGATTTGGACTTTATTTTTTAAATGATCCATATGTTTAAGCCCATAATTCTCAAAGAGCCCAATAAAAAACTAAGCGGAAAACAAATGATGGTACAATCATTGCATGTAAAAGGAGCTGATTATTTGATCTCATTCTATTGAAATATTCATATCTCATGTCATGCTTTAGCACATGAAAGAGTGGATTCGTTGCAAAATATTCCTCATAAAACTTACAGTCATGAAGGATGATTAATTGTGGTCGAATGCCACATCTAATATAAGATCATGATTAAAACTTTATGACTTCCACCTTTAATTCTTTTTACACTAATGAAAGTGCATATTAAACAAAAAAAATGGATGAATTGACACCCAATGTAGCTTAATGTTGTTATAGCGCTCAATTTTCATTTGACAGACATGCCTAGGATTGAAATCTGAAACATGAAAAAAATATACAACTCTAAAAGATTTTTTTTTTACATGTGGATCCAGATCCGATCCGTGGACCCGGTGGATCCGATGGATCTGAATTTGGATTTGATTTTTATGGACCCGATGAATCTGGATCCAGGTATGAAAAATGGATCTAGATCTGGATCTAGTAGGATCCGGTCCAGATCCGATCCGTTGCCATCCCTAAATTCACGCGGCAGACCCGGAATTTGAAAATCGCGGGGCACCATTATCTTAATATAGACGCTAATTAAACTATCAATGAAAACTGAGTGTTAATGAACATGTCGAACTGATAATCGAGAACGTGAGCAGTATCGAAAGTACAAGTATATAAGTCAAATATGAATTGTTGTCTAATACTTAACGTTAACATTATTTAAACAACTTAAGGCTGACACTGGTCAAGGTTGAGCAAATGTACGAAAGGTTGCACGATCGAGCCCTTGGTACATTGCTATGTTTTTGGGTAAATGCATAATATCCAGTACAAAAAAGGATGATTAACAAAGAAACATAATAGAAAGGCACGGTAAAGTTAACAAGTGCATGTGCCCTCCCTCCCTCCTCACCACCTAGGTCCGCCTTTGATTATCCATGAACTTAGCTTTTTCTCCTTTCATTTCTTTCCTTATGGTAAATTGAATAAACTAACTCACAAGCAGTGTTTTAAATTGAATGAACTAACTCACAAGCAGTGTTTTAAGACTAGGAAAATTGTTCGAGGCTCATATTTAAACAAGGGACTTGTTACAACACGTGGATAACTTTAATTCCGCTAGCTTATACCTTAAGCGCTCAACTGTAAACCGCAAACATGCTTGCTTAACGAGCTGTGCTCGTCCAACATTGTCTATGCAAATTACATGTAAAATTTCGTAGTAATTATTAGCACTATTGACTCTCAAAATCCTTCAACTCACTCATGTTTTATAAAAATTACATCCATCTAGAGAAACAAGAAGTTTGAACATTTCTTCTGTAAATATGATACTTCTAAAATTACAACGGGAACATCCATAGATGAAATTGACAATATGCACTTTATCAGAATCAAAATGATATTAGAACATAATAACATACATAGTGCACTTTCGAGTAGACCGGACACTTTTAATACGCATTATGAAGGTGGCATCCGTTTGAAATTTTCCAAAAACAAAGTGCAAGTTTTTGTGTGTGTGTGTGTGTGGAGTTTTTGCAATTCTCTGTTTGTTTGAGTTGTTATTTAAGTGTTCTTAAGGTTTTTCATTGGTTAGACAGGTTTTAGCTAAGCAACCTTAATTACTACCACCTAGTTAATTAACCCTATTAGTTCTAAATTAAATGGTAATGAGAATGAAGTGTTGGTAAAAAGACAAAATCAACAAAGTATCATCAACTTATTTGATGTTGGATTATTTGTATGGATTGGGCTATAGTCGCAGCCAAAGAATATTATAGATAATTGGTAAAGCGAAATTACACATGAAAATGGACGGTAGCACCTACGCAAACAGAAAAGCTAAGGGACTAAGGCACGCATGTGGGAGAAACACTACTGCATGTTGCAGTTGTTGTCTAAAACGACAATATTCAAAGAATTAGGAAACCAACAAAATATATATGCATGTATAGAGATGGTTCTAGTAGTTATATTGATTGAAGGAAAGAAACAAAATAAAGATAAAACACATATATAGGCATTAAATACATTCCATTTTGAATGACCCCTTTTGGATTGCGTTATGATATAAGAAAACAACTTGGTCAGAGAAAACATCCACTGACTACAATCATTCATTTCATTTGCCCCTCAAAACTCCTCTTTGTTCACGTGCCTCTACAACGACTGACAAACCTATATATGTTGATCCAAAAATGTAAAATATGAAATTACTCGCTCGTCAGGGGATCTGGGTTAACATGACATTAGGTCAAATAGGGAAAACAATAAATTAGAAAGGAAAGATTTACCTATTGTTTATCCGTAAAATCAGTATTACAATTGAATTTGTAGACGTGATAAAAAATATATGGATCAATATAACCAAAATAATAAGATAGTACGCAATAGCAAGTAAAATTTATTAGAATGAAAGCAAGTAATAGTTAAAGTAAATAATATGAATCTTGTCGAAGTAGTGAGCTATAGTATCCGGACAAACTATGCGCCAAAACATTCTCAAGAACAAGAATAATAACAAGAAGAAATTGTTTAAGAATACTTGTTTTCTATTGAGCTTCTTTTATACTTGAGCTATGAGATAGAAATTTCATGAATCGTACCCTCTTTACTATCAATATTAATGATATGACAACAAATGGTAACAAAGGGTATTAATGCACATTTAAGACTCGAGGAAGACTTGAAATTTCTTAACGATGTCACATTGAATAACTTTTGACTGGTGAGTTGGCATGTTTCTCCGGGGCCCTTTATAGTTTGTCTCCGGTGGTGGTTATCAAATTACTTCTCCGGAGCGTCATATGCTTTTCTGGAGCCCCTCGTTTGCTAACTGGAATCTGACTTGTCATCATTACCACGTGTCATCTTTTGATACGTCCACTTGGTGTCTACGAATGTTTTCCTATATAGATAGTCCCCCCCCCCCCCCACTTTCCGGTTACTCACTGAGATGTGACCGAGAAGTGAAAATTTTTCCCTTCTTGCCGGAAAGCCATGTAATCACCCTCGTGACTGCCTCATTAAAAACCTTGCCGGAAAAAGACTCAATTGTGACAAAAAACTGGGTGAAGGAAAAAAGAGTGCAGGACTTAGGGATTCAAATAACACCGCCACCGGTGCTTCTAACCTCAATGGCCGGTTGGTGCTGAAAAAGTACCACCACCACAGAAAACTTGATCTCGAATTTTTAGTGTTCACCCGAAACTTTTAATCTTCCAGTTTTAACTCTTAGGTTTTTAGTTTCCAAAAAAAAGTTATATATCAATTCTAACATCACTCAATATGAGTTAAATTTGTCTATAACTTTATTTAACAAGAAAATTCAATTTTAATGGCATCGCTCGTTACAAGACAAATTTATAGTTAGGAGGTATAATTTTTACAAAATAAAATAATAACACAACTAAACAAAATAAAGAAAATTAAAAAAATAAGGAAGAAACAAAATATGAGAAATTACATGTAAGAAGACGAAGTAAGGTTGAAAAATGAGAAGTAAAGAAATGAAAGATAAATAATACATTTAAAATAAAAAATAATTTAAAACCTAAAAATTAAAGATTAAATTAAAACAAGAAAAGAATAGACAGGAAAAATAAATTATAAAAATAAAAATTTAATAAATAAGGAAAGAAATTAGAATATAACCTTGTAATTTCACCGTGTAATTAGGTACAATTCTCAAAACCTCTTTGAGAATTGAAGAGTGTAATTACCCCTTCAACTACACCAAATTACATGTTGTTCAAGTAATTAGTTAATCCGACAAACATACCAAAACTATATAATTACACTCAAATACCCAATTACCCCAATTTAAATTACAAGGTGGCTTTTCAAACAGACCGTAAATAATTTCAAAACATTAGGAACATTTTTTACGACCCTTTTCCGTTTCTTAAAATATATATGTTCATATCAATATATCATCACCAAATGTCCTCTAACTAGTCGCCGTGAAATGTCTATTCTGTTTGCTATGCATCATTATATAACTTGTTAGAGTTTTGGTATACTAGCGCCCTTTCTTGAGAATAACGCAATACTAATTGGCCCTTGCTAGTTATCATCTGTACTCGTATTTATATTGCAACAATTGTTTCAACATTGGCAGTTATTCATGCTTCTATACATTCTACTAAATTCATTTGTGAATCAATTAAAGTTAATCCGTTGCGCCTAAACCCTTTCAATATTCATCTATATCAAACTTGATTTAATTCTTTGACAAAATATATAAAAAGCAAAGAGAAAAAATAAAATAATGTTGTGGAAACTAGAAACATGGAGGGTGGCATGTCCAGGAACTCGAAGCATGTGGGAGGTGGGGTATAGTTTGTATCACAAGGGCATGGGTCCTCCACAAATATAAGACTTCACACATTAAGTTGTGCCTTTCCCAAGCACCCTGGTATATGCCTGTGTTTCCTATTTTAGGAACCCATGATGGAAGCAATGTGCACTTGCATGTAACCAAGTCCAAACAAAATCCCTAGTGACTTGCCATGAGAATTGAGATCATTACTTTAATAGGCCCATATGCCACTCATTTTCTTGAACGCGAAAGATTCATGGCACACCATTCTTCCTTTCCCTTTCTTTGTTTCTTTTTCTAATTTTTACAATTATTCTTTGGAGGATCCAAAATCTATTGATAGTATTAGCGAATATTCCCATATATTCACTATATATTTTATAATTAATAATAGTGTATAATTATGATAAATATGGAATCCTTATTCAATTAGGATTCAACATTGTACACACTATATGTATTTGTATTAATGATAAATACTCCTCAAGGGAGATTAATACAATCTTACATGGTATCAAGAGCCAACAATCCCTAACCCTAAATTGGCCGTCGTATACCTCATCTCTCCTTTTGTTTTCTGGCGATCCTCAATCCCAAAGCAGATAATTGTCTTCCCGTTCTTTTTTAAGTAAACTCCTTGTCTTTATCAATTTTTCTTGGTACAATGGGTCGGCTCTCTGTGGTGCTCTTCTTCATTCTATGTTGTTGAATGAACAAACTTTTCTTTTTCCTGCTTTCGGCTACTGCTGCTTGTTCTTCAAGGGTCATACAGCCATATACTACTCGTATACATGTGATATATTGCCCCATATACCGCCTATATCCATGATATACACCCTTTCCTCTCCCCACCCACTCCAACCCCAACCCTACCCCACAACACACCACTGTTTCACCCAATCCCCACCTACCCCACTTCCAATTTTCTATTTCATATATTTTATTTTATTTTAAAAATATTTATAAAAAAACACCCCCCCCCCCCCCCCACAACCCACACACATCAAATTTAACCATGCAAGTTTTTCATTTTTTATAATTTTTTTATAAAAGTAAAACAAAATCTATGAATTAGAAAATTCGGGAAGAGGTAGGGTATTGAACGGGGAGGGGTGATCCGCTGGGGGGGGGGGGGGGGGATGGTGTAAAAAACAAAAAAAATTAAAATTTTTGGAAGGTGGTGGGGTGGGATGTCTTTGTATACTATTGATATACCGCAATATACACATACAACCAGCCCTTGTATCCCTTGTTTGGTAGCCCGTATATATTACGTATACCGATAATATACACCACCCAATACCCTTCTCACATAAGAAGTTCGGTATACCGCTGTTATACAACTGATATACGGAAGCCTCCCAACCGATATTCTTCCACATAATTTTCGGTAACCCTCATGGATTCTCCCGCTTTCGCTTCCTCAACTCTCGACGTCATAAACCCTTCCCATGGAAATTGGGCCAACAGTTCATACAGTCCGCAATAGGACCAGCAACCCAACATTAGTCCAACATCATTCTAGAAAATAGTGGGCCGACTCGGACTAGGCCAGCCCTTCCCGCGGTAATCTAATGGCCCAGCAGTAGCACTCTCAATGGGCAACACCGAGGCCCAATATACTGCCAGCCTATCCGACGCCACCTCTGGTAGGCCCAAGCCGTCAGGCCTACTATACAACGACCCAATGAGCAGTCATCCAGCCTTAATCCAATGAATTTGGGGCTTACTTTCGGTCCTCTCAAATTGCAGCGGCTTGACAATGCATGGTATATGGATAGAGACGGCACGTCTTACCTCACCAACAATTCTGGTAATCTTTTACAATTGTGCAATTTAAATACTCCTCAATCTATTATGGTTGGCAATGGTCATTGCATTCCAATACAAGGGTTTGGTCATACACTAACCCCACTACCGCATTCCTAATTCTCCCTTAACAACATCCTATATGCCCATAATATTATCAAGAACCTAATCTCTGTTAGAAAATTTACCACCGATAATTCTGTATTCATCAATTTTGACCAATTTGGTTTTTCTATAACGGACCTACGTACAAGAAAGCTTCTTACCAGATGCAATAGTGAGAGGGACCTCTATCCCTTCCTATCCACGCCCACTGCCCATGTCACTCCTCCCACCACTTTAGATACAATATCTCCATCAATGTGTCATAGTAGACTTGGTCATCCAGGTGCTCATGTTTTTGATTCCCTTAGAAACCAAAATTTAGTCCAATGTAATAACGGGAAACTTTCCCATAGTTTCTCCTCTTGTTATCTAGGGAAATATGTTAGACTTCCATTTACGTCTTCTCTAGGTATTACTTTCTCTCCCTTTGATATTATTCATGCGGATCTATGGACTTCTCCTATATCTAGCAACCTAGGCCATAAATATTATCTGGTGTTTTTGGATGATTTCTCTCACTTCCTTTGGGTCTATCCGCTTAAACTCAAATCTCAAGTGTTCTCCAAATTCCTTGAATTTCGTACAATGGTTAAAATACAGTTTGAAAAAGACATCAAAACGTTTCAATGTGATAATGGTCGTGAGTTTAATAATTCCCTTTCTATAACTTTTGTGAGGCTATTGGCATGATCTCTCGTTTCTCGTGCCCCCATACCTCCCCTCAAAATGGTAAAGCCTAAAGAATTCTCCGCACCATTAATAATATGATTCGTACCCTTCTTTTTTATGCATCTCTCCCCTACCTTTGGGTATATGCATAAAAAATGGTAGAACACATTCTTAACATCTTACCTACCCGTGTGACTCAAAATAGGATACCCACCGAAATTCTCTACCATCGGATCCCTAACTATGATCACCTTAGAATTTTCGGTTATCTTTATTACCCACATCTGACATCCACAACCTCCCACAAATTAGCACCCCGCTCCACTCCGTGCGTCTTCCTAGGTTTCCCGTCGAACCATAGGGGGTACTTGTGCTATGAGTTATCCACAGACAAAATCATAATCTCATGCCACGTCACGTTTGTTGAGTATGTTTTTCCGTTTGATAACATACAAAAATTCTGAGTCACTGATTAAAGATTCTTTGTTGATTCGAACACCTCACCTCTAGTTCAAAATGCACTACAAAACACACTGTCTGCCATCCCCCCGGCACACACACCAATCCTACAAACTACCGCAACTCAACCACTAGTATTGCACTGCTCCGTTGCCCAATAAGTCCTAATGACACCCCAAACCACAACCTACCACCGCCTCCCTCCACCCTACCTCTGTCTGCCTCCACCCCACCACTTCCTACCCCACCTCGGCATAACCAACAAACATGCAGTACACCGCCACCCATCCCCCTACCCCACATCCTCCTACCATCAGTTGCCCAGCCCCTCACCACACTGCCCTATCCCGAACCCCTCCCCACCCACTGCCCCACCCCCATAACAACACACCCCATGGAAACTCATATCAAACACAAGATTTTTAAACCCAAAGTCCACTTTAACCTATCCACCCAATCTATATCACCTTTACCTAAAAATTCAAAACTAACCAAACTTGACTCGAATTGAAATGCGACCATGCGTGAGGAGTTTGATGCGCTTACCTCTCAGCGCACATGGGATCTTGTTCTGAGGCCAGAGGGGGTGAATGTGATTCGTTGTATATGGCTCTTTCGTCATAAGTTAAACTATTCGCATTGTTCTGAGCATAGCTATCGGTAAGAACTGGCCAATTCATCAGCTTGACGTGAAAAATGCATTCTTACATGGAGATTTGAAAGAAACAATTTACATGCACCAACCGCCAGTTTGGTATGAGCGTTTCGCTACTTACATTATGCGAATTGGGTTCGTGTGCGGCAAATGTAGCCATTCCTTATTCATTTTTCATCGAGGTAGTGACATTGCGTACTTGTTATTATAAGTGGATGATATTGTTCTAACTACCTCTTCTGATGTATTGAAAAATGAGATCATTCAGTTGCTCAAATTCGAATTCACTATGACTGACTTAGGAAAATTGAGTAACTTCTTGGGAATTTCTGTGGTTAGAACTGCAAATAGCATGTTCATATGCCAATGTAAGTATGCGAAAGAAATTGTGTACAGGGCTAAAATGGCAAATTACAAAATTATGCGTACTTCGATCGAGTCGAAGTCGAAACTCAGTGTTGTTGACGGTGATTCAGTGTTCGATCCAACTCTCAACAGGAGTCTTGTAGGTGCACTTCAATATCTTACATTCACCAGTCCTGATATTGCATATGTTGTTCAGCATGTTTGTTTATTCATGCATGCCCCTAAGGAGCCTCACTTTACAACTTTTAAACGTATCATTCGATACGTTAATGACATTCTTGATTATGGATTGCATCTCTACCCCTCTACACCGACCAGATTGTTATCATATATGGACGCTGATTGGGCAAGCTGTCCGGACACTTGACGCTCCACCTCCGGCTACTGTGTGTTCTTAGGAGATAACCTCAATTCGTTGTCTGCAAAGAGGCAAGCCACCGTATCTCGATTTAGTGCAGAAACAGAGTATAAAGGTGTTGCACACGTTGTTGCTGAGATCTGCTGGCTCCAAAACCTTCTCCTGGAGCTTCATTGTCCCTTGCTTAAGGCATCCTTGGTGTACTGTGGTAACATATTCACGATCTACGTATCTCATAACCCGGTTCAACATCAGAGAATCAAGCACATTGAGATGGATATACATTTTGTTCGTGAGAAGGTTGCTATAGGTCATGTTAAGGTGTTGCATGTACCTTCTTCGTATCAGTATGTAGATATATTCACTAAAGGACTTCCTAGACATCTCTTCATAGACTTCAGATCCAGTCTCAACATCCGGCCTCCTCCCGCTCCGACTGAGGGGGTGTATTAGCGAATATTTCCATATATTCGCCATATATTTTTTAATTAATAGTAGTGTATAATTATTGTAAATACAAGATCCTTATTCAATTAGGATTCAACATTGTACACACTATATATATTTATATTAATGAGAAATACTCCTCAAATGATATTAATACCATCTTTCCGATAAAATGACAACAATAGACTTACCCATGTTAATAAATCATAGATTTAATACATGTATTGAACAACCTCATTCTTTATTTTTATTATATATGTAAAAAGGCAATATTGTTCCAAAAATTTGGTGATAGTGCTAAAACGTATGTTTGATCATATAATACTAAACATTAACAACAGTCAGTAAATGATTTGGATATTCAATCTAATCATGATTGTCAAAGATCTTTATTCTATGTTTCTTGGCCATACCCTTGACTCACTAATCATATCATATATGTTGCAAATAATGGCCATGTCTCTCAATTATTTGCTTTTCCATTTAATTGCATTTCACAATCATATTTTAAAATTGGGCAGCCTGAAATGAAACTATAATGTGTTATTCAATATTTCAGAATAAATTATAAAACGGTCAATGATGAAAAGTCATCAAACAAGAAACTTTTGAGCAATTTGCAGGTGCAGGACGAGGATGTATAAACTGTTATTGTGTTTGTTTTATAGGGGATCAAAACAAAACCACTATATGTTTTACCATGATGTGGACGATAATCTAATGATAGATAAAGACAAATATACTTTGAGTAGTAACTCAATTATCATTTGGATTATGAAGAATACTATATTCAGACATGAAAAGCTCGATCGATTGATTCATGATTTGTAGTCACATGAATGATCTATGAGATTATGCATTTAAAATTTTGCGGAACATTTCAATCAATTAAATAAGAAAACATGAAAGAGAATATTTTGTGCAACAAAAATTATTGTTACAGTAATCGGGGCTGAATTTGGTCACTTTTTGACGGAAAAAATTGTTTCTCCCCATATTAGTAGATTTATTAATCATGTCAGTTCCAATAAGCCAACCGGTAATTACTTCTTCGTTCCAATTTAAGTATCTTAATTTGGTTAGATACGGAGTTTAAAAAATAAAAAAATTTGAATTTTGTAATCTTAAATTAAAGATATGTGTGAGCCTTTAATCTTATGATCTTAAATTTGTAAAAACTTAACAAATATAGAAGAAAACACTCTTTTTAAGATAGACTAAAAAGAAAATTAATACGTCTAAATTGGGACGGAGGGAGTACTAATCACAACAAGAAAGCTCTAAGATTCCTCAAGCCTTTGTGGGGTCCGTTAATTTAATTTGGTTGACAGACCAGAAGGCCTTAGAAAAAAGGAGCAGCACACTTTCACTGCAAGTTTCTCTCAACTACAAAAACCCCCCCAATCCCCTCCACATTCTCCTCCCTCGCATTTTTCACAAAGACAGAAAAAAAAGCTTCAAAATTTTGTATTAATGGCCAGACCACAACAACGATACAGAGGTGTTCGCCAGAGACATTGGGGTTCTTGGGTATCTGAGATTCGCCATCCATTACTGTAAGAACTTACGTACCAATGCCAATATATTACTCCCTTTTCCTAATTTACGTAGCACTTTTTGGTTTGCAAGATTTAAACCGCATAAACTTTCCAATTTAGCTTTAAAGTTTAATCAAATTGAATCTCGAAAAGCGGGGAGTGTGTTTTCAAGTGCTCTGTTTTTAGGCTTATTAAACGTTTGTGTATTTATTTGCAGGAAGACAAGAATTTGGTTAGGGACATTTGAGACAGCAGAAGATGCGGCAAGAGCATATGATGAAGCAGCAAGGCTAATGTGCGGTCCAAGGGCCAGAAACAACTTTCCTTACAACCCAAACATGCCACAGACATCTTCCTCAAAGCTTCTCTCAGCAACTTTGACTGCCAAATTGCACAAATGCTACATGGCATCACTTCAAATGACCAAAAACTCACCACCACCACCACAACAACAACAACAGCCACGAAGACTCCAATCTTCTTCCCATATTGTTCAAACAGCAACCAATGCTGGAACAAAGCCACAAATGCTAGTGCCAAAGCCAACAATTTTGGCACAGCAACAAGAAGCAGTGGCCAATTGGGGAGTTGAAGCTGTGGAGAACCCACCACAATTCATCAACGCACTTGAAGATCACCACATTGAACAAATGATTGAAGAATTACTTGATTATGGCTCCATTGAACTTCTTCAGTAATCGTCGTCTTCTTCTTCTTCTTCTTCAAAATTCTATTTTCCGTTTTGCTAATTTAACTCCCCATTCTCTAAGCCGTTTTCTTCATATTAAAAACTATAGTAGAAATAGGACTAGTTATTATTTCTTCTAAGAGAACCGTCTATTAGTTAGAAGATGATGTATGTACAGTGTACTACGTTTACTGCTACAATTTGTAGTCAAAAGAATTATTACTATGATGTATCTATTACAATTAGCATATATATTACATATACATGTATAATATACAATCCTAATACAAGAGGAATCTTAATCCAATACAAGAGGAATCCTAGTTTACCATAATTATCTATCACTAAATATATTTACAATATGTGAGATATATTCTAATTATTGATAGAGATTGTAATGTTATAATTGTACACATTTACAATATATATATATCATTGTTTATTAAGTTTTGGTAGTATGTCCATCGCTATCAAGGCAATAAAAAGAAAATATATAACTAGCAGAAGAGTCTTGGACTTGGACCGTAAATTACGGATGATTATGTAAACAAACGCAACGTTTGTCTAACCTTGTGTGCATACATGTGAAGAGACGACTTCTTTTTTGTCTAAATTATAAAACAATGAGCCACAAAATAGATATATACGGATTCATTTATTTTGCCATAATCTATTTGCCGTTCTAGTATTGCATTCAGCTAAAGTAAGCTTAATAACAATATTTTAAACATTAATTAACTATTATAACTTTTTTTGGATATGAATTTAATCAATTAACTCGGCAATGAATAATCAGTTACCCTTTTCTCAGTCTTTCTTTACATGTCTGAAAGAATTAACAGAACCTGGTGCATGCAACTCGATTAATTAATTTAACTGGATGTACGGCATTAATCAAGTAAGATATGCCTGTTTTAAAAATTTGATGTCTTGACATGTACAAACATTTTATTCTAATATTTGAAATTTGTTATTTTTACATCTTAAGCACGAGGTGTGATTACTTTTTCCACAAAATATAAAAGCAAATTTTAAAAATAGCTTTTCATAAATTCTATTTTTCAACACACGCAAGATAAATGTGTAATTAATTAACTAATGATTAAATACTAATAATTTATGTAAGAAGTTTTTATTATTTCTTTTGCTGAACAGAGGGACTTAAACTAAAGCAAGAGATATTAAAGAGGTACTCTTGTGTCCCAATTTAAAAAATCATTTCCTTTTAAGTCCATCCGAAAATGAATGTCATATTCTTTTATTTGACAACTATTTAATAGTATCATCTCTATTTTATTTTTATTGGATCTCACTTAATTTTAATGATATACTCATTGTGAATAAAAAAGTCAACAATAGTTAGCACTAAAGTAAAGATAATTTGGTAAACATAACACAAACTCTTCTCTTATTTCTTAAATTATATGTCCGATCAAATAATACTACATAAATTAAGACAGGGTTATTCGAGAAAGCATTTTTATCAATAGCTAATCCATGTGAGATTCCAGATATGCCCATAACTAGTTAAGTAGTGTGACGGTAGATATATATCACATGTTTACTTGTTTGGTGGATGTACCGCGGCAAATAAATATCACACGTCGCTATGATCACTCCAATAATTGTTGAAATCGGCATCAATCTATTCTCTGTTTTATTCTATTATCTCCCTGGTAGCTCTTGAACGCACATGTAATATATACAGTTGATAAATAATAAAGTAATAAAATTAAGTATCATTTCACCGAAACTTGTTATTAAATACTTCATCCGATCCAAAATAAATGACTTTTGGAAGTATGACATATCCCTTAAGAAAATTAATATTAAAGGTCATTTGACAATATTATTCTTTTATTTTTCCCAAACTTTTCTTAAAAGTAGAAATAGTCAATGTTGGGATTTGAAAAATTCATTTGAGAGAAGGATAACTTTGGAAAAAATTAATACATTGGGCTTTGAAAAAATCATTTACTTTGGACCAAAAAAGTGTTAGAAATTCATTTATCTTGAATTGGAGGGTGTTAGGTTTAAGTTTTAATAATGACAGAACTAATGTGGATGTTATTTGTATATGCAGGTAAATCAAAGAAACTCTCCACAAGAAAAGTTGACTCCTGAGGGAATATATAAGTTTAATCACTTAAACTTATGTGGGCTTCTTTGGAAAGAGATCTGTCAAGTATTGGAAAACTAATTAACAGTTAATGCTATCGTAATCACCAAGGATTTCCACGAAGGACAATTCAAGGAAGGAAGTACTAAGAACCCAAAAATCCTAGACGGCCCAACTATTACATCAGAAGAAAACCAGTCCGAAATAAAGCTCTATCTTTATTCTTGCAAATAGGATCAATTTACTCCTCTTTTCGAGGATCAAATATCTTGGGTTGCCAACTCAGTTTACAAGTCAAATCGATCTAAATTCAAAATTATTTAAAGGTTGTTATCTGCAAAGGAGAATATACTTTCGTCTCAACAGCTCCTATTCTTTCTCTACTATAACAAGTATTGCATTTCTTAACATAGCCGTAGGAGTTACACTTTGTTACCATTGCACCAAGGAACAAGTTACAAGAGCTTAGAAAGAACACCCTTGCATCCCAAGCAGACTGTACTAAGTTCCACTTTGGATCAACTAGTATAAAAGATATTGTTGGTGTCACTTTACATTTCAGTACTTGCTTTAGTATTACTTGCATTCTTAGTTACTGTCTATAACAGTCGACTACTCTACACTAGCAGTCGACTAAGAAATGAAAAATTTACAAGTCACCCCCTCCCTATTACACCTGTGTTTTCATGCATCGTCGTTGTTGTATCATAGCTAGCTTAGACCCGGTGATGGTAGGACCCCTCCAAGAGATTTAAAAAGGATTTACGGAAGTGTTGAGTAAGTTTCAGGAAGGTTTAATACTTAGAGGATCAACGGAAACAAGTTTCGATGAAAATTGGATGAAGTATCGCCTCCTAGAGTACTCTGTGAATCACAGATCATGATCTGCGAATTGCAGGTCATGCCTGTGAGACACAGAGTATGCAGCAACCAAGACAGGAAATTCAAGAAGCCTGGAAAGGTCTGCAACCCAACCTGCGGTTCGCAGACAGGGTCTGCGGTTCCAAAACCTTGCAACAGGTTAAGTCGGTGGCAACTTTTTATTTTTCTATAAATAGTTTCCCCTTCGACCAAAACCTTATTCCACTTCATTTTCACAACCCTAATCAGCTCTATACTCTCTAAGAGATTCAAAGTGATATAGAGTGAAATCAAAGATAAACTACATAAATCCGATGTGGGGAATCATGTATTTATCATCGTATTGTCTTCCTTTTCGTAGTATCAATTTTGACGAATTCTGAAAGCTGAAGTAACTAAGGAGATCCTTGTATTTAAAGGTAAGTTTCGTCTTTCTCTACCTATTCCTATGATTATATAAGTGTTTTTGAGTAAGTTGTAGAAAGGTCTTCATAAATCAAAAGTAAGAAGCTTTGAAATTAGAGTTGTATTGATTGTTTGGCTGTTTTACATGGTGTATGGGATATAGTTGATAACCAAAACTTGTTGTATGTGTTGTGGAATTAAAGAAGGAGAATATAGAAAGGTTTGTGGTGTGGGATTCATGTAGAAGTTTATGTAGAAGATGATATGAACTTCATGAACATAAGGTGTTTGATGAAATGTCCAAATGAGTTTCCTTATGAGTTTTGAATACGTTGTTGATGTCAATCATTTATATAATGTAGATAATCACTCGTAGAATGTCCGAGGACTCCTGGATTTTGTATAAGCTCAGTAACAAGGTATGTAAGACTTACTTTATTTCCTTTGACTTGATCAATAAAGAAACAACTACGTAACACTACCCGATAACAAACTCAACCCTTAGTCCTTAAGAAGATCTTTGTGACTTGCCCCGTAAATGTGTTATCGTATATCACTTTGCACCTGTTGAAGTAACATTCTGTATTCCATAGTATATTCTCTATGTTAATGTATTGAAGTCCCTTGTTGGTTCCCTAGAAAGCTAAGTCAATGATATGATCTGTTGGCCTTATAGAGTCATATGAAAGAGTAACAGGTGACATGTTATCTGCATAAGGATAGTCAGAGGTGTAACGATCTTACTTCACTCCGATGAGTCAAAAAAGTGTTTCATGGTCCTTGAATGATCATCACGTGTATATGTTACATATTTATATTGCATACAGAGACCTATGACGTTATATATACAGCTATACAGATATGATATTGATGATATTGCCAACATAGTCCTACGACGTTAGATACACAATATATTATATGAAAGATATTTCCCACAGAGGCCTACATCGTTATATACGATATTATATTTCATTTATGTACAATATGGTCCACAGAGGCACTTCTGAGTTACAAATTGTCCATTTTGGTTTCTTTTACTCATGGATCCTTTCATTTACATTTACTTATGCCTTACATATTCAGTACATTCTTTCGTACTAACGTTTTCTTTGCTGAGGAACTGTGTTTCATGCCTTCAGGTGAAGGTAGACAGACGAACACACCTCCTCAGTAGGTTATTAGATTCAACTATTGATTGTCGCACTCCACTTCTTCGGAGTTGTTGTACAGAGTTGGTAGGCATTGTTGTTCATGTATATAGTTTTTTTGGGTATGGTGGGGCGCTATCCCGACCTGTTGACATGTCATAGTACTCATAGAGGCTTGCATACTAGAGGTTGTTGTATATAAGTTTTATTTTGGCCTTGTCGGCCCTTGTCAGTTATTAGCATACTCGTTATGGCCTTGTTAACCTTGTGATATATATGCTGTCATTTATTAAGGTTGTTAGCTTCTCTACGATTTTCTTCAGAGGCCTTGTCGACCCAGATGGTTTCATGTTCGGGTTATGTTATATAGGTGGTACGCTCGGGCCTTTTAAGGGCCAGGTGCCGGCGACACACCCCCAAGGTTGGGCTATGATAAACTTGGTATCAGACCAGGTCTGTCCTCTGGAGTTTATAAGTGGTGTCTAGTAGAGTCTTGTTTATGGGTGTGTTGTGCGCCACACTTATAAATAGGAGGCTATAGGACATTCAGGATGGGTACTTTTCTTCTTAATATAGATCGTGCGTTAGAGTTGAGTCGTAAGTGTTCAGTTTCTAACCATATCTTATTTATACTTTCAGCGATGCTGACTACTAGACAACATGCAACTATTTAGAGGTTAAATATGGAAGCAGGAGAAGGTGCCAATCAGGTACCACCTGCTGACGCAGGCTAGCACAAGCATCAAGATGAGGCGGTATCTCGGGCCTCTAGGACTCCACCCCCACCACCTCTAGGGGATCATAGGGGAGCTGATGTACTCCCGGTTCCTTCTCATGTCACTCTCGAGTAGGATTTTGATATGCGGAATGCCGTGTAGTTATTGACTTGATTAGTGGACACTCAGGCCCAAAGCAAGACTTCAGGTCTTTCTGATAGAGAATTTAGAGTGAGAGTTTGGGATTTTATCAACCTAGACACTCCGATATTCACTGGATCAGACACGAACACGGACCCACAAAACGTTTTACATCAAATATAGCGTACTTTGCTGGTGATGCATTCCACCAATACTGAATTGGTATATTTAGTTTCCTATAGGTTGTGGGATGTTGTAGTGACCTAGTATGAGTCATGAGAGCAATCTAGGGGGTCTTATGTCTCACCAGCAGGTTGGGGAGAATTCTTTGAGGCTTTCTCACATCAGTATTTTCCAGTTGAGCTTCGATGAGCCAGTCAAGATGGGTTTCTACATCTGGAGTAGTGTAATATGAGTGTAAGGGAGTACAACATGTAGTTTAACTCATTGGCTAGGTATGCTTCCCTGATTGTATGGGAGATGAGTGATTGAGTACATCGTTTCGTTAATGGTTTGGGGCCGCATTTGGTTAATGAATGTACTACGGATTCTCCGAATCCGAATATGGATATCGCTCGCATTCAGGATTATACACAGAATTTGAAGGATCGTAAAAGGCAATAGCAAGTTGATCGAGAGCGGGATAGGGACCAGTATAAGAGGGCCCGGTCTGCAGGTGATACAAGAGAGTTTAGAGGTTAGTTTAGGCTATCATTTCCTAGACGTCCCTCCCATCTTGTAGCTAGAGCACCACCACAGTTCCAGGGCCAATGTCGTGATCGATCTAGTTATTCTAGTTAGGGTCGGAGCTCATGGGGGTCAGGCCCAGAATATAGAGGAGATGCCAGTCAAATGAGGTTGCCTCTCCCTCGATGTGATCAATGTGGCAAGACTCATCTAGGGCAATGTCATCGGGGCATAGATATTTGTTATTCTTGCGGTTATCCGAGTCATATTGCTAGAGATTGCCTGACGAGGGGTGGAGGTAGTATGGTACACCTGATAGGATCCGTAGCTCCTTCTTCTTGATCGGTACATCTTTCTGTATAGAGTACTCAGATGCCGGCTGACAAAGTTAGAGGTAGAGGTGGAGCATCTAGATAAGGTATTCAGCAGAACCACATCTATACATTGGGTAGTCGACAGGACCTAGAGTCGTCTCCTGATGTGGTTATATGTGTCACATCCCGAAACTCACCCTGGACGCAACAAGCACCCGATGCTATGAACAATACCGGAAGCACTTTATAAAATAAATAAACACCTAATCTCTTTGAATAATCTTTCAGTATTTACTTAGAACAAGTCATTTAAGTCTAACTAAAATCATGCTCTCACTTATAAAATAAAATCAACGAAAGTCTAATATGAATAATCAATTATAAAATGTAGCAATGCCTCAATAAGTCATATGAGACTTTTGACATCTACCCACAATATGACAACTATCTATGGAGTTTCTAAGTTAAATGAATTGACTAACTTCAGGACTCAGCCTGAAAACAAAAATAAATAAATGATGATAGAGAGGTGTCCCACAAACAAGGGTGTGGACTCACAAATAAGTCTGGAAAGTAGCAAATTGTCCTACTATGTACGTGTATCATGAATCTGCTCTTATTCTTTACCTAATATACCATAAAAAATAACAATGGTATGCATGAGTACTGGGTACTTGGTGAGTTTTTCCCGAACAATAGTTAATAGCAAAATACTATAATAATAAGCAGTAAAATAATGTAAGTAAAGTAGTTCGAAACCCATATATAAAATAGTTCACCAAACTTAAAGAAACCATTAGTAGAATCCATTAAGAGAATTAATTCACTTTCAATCCATTATACTATTTATCAAGATTAAGTCTTCCATTTATGAACTCAAGATCAAAATCAAGTCACTCACTAACAATCACAATCATGCCAATACAAGCCAAATCAATGAAACAAAGGGATGGCCATTAAGGTTCCCTAAAACCTTATAGAAGCACCCCATCGGGGTTGACACCCTCGGTGGATATCCTTCCTACCGAATAACTAGGAAAACCCCACCGAGGCTATTGTCCCTCGATGGCTATCCTTCTTCCCGAATAGCTAGGCAAACCTCACCGGGGCTATAGTCCCTCGATGACTATCCTTCCTCCCGAATAGCTAAGCAAACCATACCGGGGCTATTGTCCCTTAATGTATTTCCTTCCTCTCGAATACCTAGGAAAATCACACTAGGATCCATAGTGACTACCATTCCTTTCGAGTAGCTAGGCCAAATACAAACAATAGAAATCATGGCAAATTAGCTGAATCACAATCACAACAAAGAGGTCGATTCGTTCACTATGGATTATGTTCATCATCTCGTTAATAAGGGTACATCAAGTTATTAATAGGTTTTAACTTTAACAAAATCCGTTCCTAGGGACACATGAAATATCCAAGCTTTCAAAATCAAGTTTAAAGCGTCCCTTATAGGGGTAAATCATGTTCAAATTTCAAATATTTATAAATCAATTTCAACAATCCTTTGATAGGAAAAATTACAATTACATATATATAGTATGATACATCTAAGGTTCCATGAGGGCTTATCCTTCACGCACATGAAACCTTCCCAAAGAAACCATTTTTAAAGGTTGAAAAAGTATGTTCGAAAAGAGACATAAAAATCACTTTTATAGTCAAAAAGATTTTAAAAAGAGACATACCTTGGTTCCCGCTAAAAGCTAGCAAACATATTCCTCCAAGTTCAATAATCGCTCTACAACTGATAAGGATGATTAAGATTAGAACTTTAATCTAATTCTACCATCTTACCCCCTTTATCGAAAAACTAGGGTTTTCATGTCTAAAAGGTATTCTTGCTTTCATACGATTCACCCATGAATTCTAATGATATATAAATGGTATATAAACCAAAAAATAATCCCCATAACTATAGTAGAATGATATAAGCATACCTCATGATGAATTCCAGACGATTATTTTCTTTAACCATTCTTGAATCAAATTCTTACAATTTATGGATTAGATGAGGATTATAGTGTTAATATTTTATTAGATTAAGGTAATAATCATGGGGTTTGAGTAAGAACTAACCTTAGAGGTTTAGAGAAGGCTCTAGGGTATTTTCTCTCCAAAACGATGACTTAGAATGAAGTGGGGTAGGTTTTATGAAGTTGGAGATATATAATATTTAGAAAAATCATGAAACGCTGGAAAATATGCCTGGCTCCCCGCGCCCACGTCCAAGGGCCACGCCTCGCGCTAGGCTTAATTTTGGTTGCTTTGACAATGGTCAGTAAAATGGGCATAACTCCTCGCACAGAGCTTCGATTGAGATGGTTTATATATGGTTGGAAAGGTATTGAAAATACCTACAACTTTCATGTGTTTTGGTTTTATCAAATTCCCAACAGAACGACCCAAAAACTGAGTACAAGTGAGAACCACCTCAGACTTAGACGAATTCAAGAACTTTTACGAACTCCTTTATTTGGTTTGACTCCAAAACATCTATCTATTAACCAAATTCATCTCGAAGGGATTCACATAACTAAAATATGATAAGTCAATGCTCAATTAATCCATTCACACCAAACCTAGATTTACGGAATGTTACATTAGCCTCCTCTCAGGATTATTCATCCCCGATTTAAAGTTCTAATCTTTATCATCCTTATCAGTTGTAGAGCGATTGTTGAACTTGGAGGAATATGTTTGCTAGGTTTTAGAGGGAATCAAGGTATGTCTATTTTAAAAATCTTTTTGACTATAAAAGTGATTTGTATGTCTCTTTTCGAACATACTTTTTCAAAGCATCCTTGATATGTCAAACATCCTCAAGTGTAGTCCTCAAAGTTGTAACGCTTATTACTTTGTTACTTCGCTAAACATATGAATTAAAATCTTCAACTCCTTCCCCATCACATGTTATACTATATATTCACCTTTACGACCTTCGAGTAACTACTGTTGAAGATATGGCAATTATGTAGTCCTTCGTACCATCGCTCTAATTTCCTAGGGTTATCATTGAACCAAAAAGTTTGAATCACAACCTCGCTCAATCGAGTCTTCAAATCATAGTTTCAATCTGAACTTAATATTGCATCCTTATCACGGTGACACTTCTCACATTATACCGCACGATATCACATCCAGCCGCTTGTGGGCAAATCCGAGAACGTGTCCTTACCGTTGGTGAGAGATTGAAAAAAAAAACGTTTAGACTTTAGATTGAATCACATACGCACGATGAAGAATGAAAAATTTGAAGTTTCCTGAATGTCCTATAGCCTCTCGAAGATAGGTACGAAGCTCTTCATACTGATACACATGTTTCTACTAGACATCACTCTTGTACACATGAGACCAATGAACCTAGTGCTCTGATAATAATTTATCACATTCCAAAATTATATTTGTGCCTTGAGGGCACCTACCCTGAACCCGTAGGCGAACCCCATCCATAGTAGATAAATTAAATGATAAACAATCCGAAAAAATAAAAGACAATTTAAAATACTAACAAGTCTCAAATACTTGATACAAAAACCTTAGAGATATCCCCAAAATCTGATTGTCATGAGTACAAAGCTACTAAAAAGATTACAAAGGCTGAAACATATACATCATACTATCTGAAATATAGGACAGAAAGTAAATAATAAACTGAAGGAGTTCCAATGCTGGGATAGTGTCTGCAGCTCACTTTGTACTCCGAAGAAAGCTCTGCAATGAACCGCGACTAAACTCCACTTGCGTTCGGATCAGTACTTACACATAAAGTGCAGCAAGTGTAGAATGAGTATGGGAAGCACGTGTACCCAGTTACATCATCGACTGACCCTAACTATAGCAGTTGGTACTTTCCTGTACTTCTCTAATAAGTTAGTTAACTAAAGTGTAACCAAATCGAATATCCAACTCCATAGGTAAAGCCCTATAGTTCGCTAAACCTCGAGGGTCATCAGTATTATCAAGTCATTATAAAGCTCTGAGTTACTAAGGATGAAGACAAATTACTACTGCCGAATCCAACCTAAACCCCATTCAGGGCGTCTAATCCAACAAAGGTTCCAACTTTTCATCATCTAAGGCACATGCATTCATAGGGATTTGACCTTTACACTATTTAAGGAAATATATATTAATCAAGGTTAAGTATTTCTATATTTTAGAACAAGTATTGTCATAAAGGTTCTATCTTTCCATCCTTTACACTTAGGATACCCATAAAGATTCTATATTTACATTTGTTGCACTACAGAAGTCGTAAAGATTCTAGCCTTCTCTCACTTTCAAGCAAGTAAATCATAAAGTCTCATAGTTTCGTCTTACATCAAGAATAAGTTGTACAGTCCCAATATTTTCTTCCGCTAAGAGTAACATGATCATAAAGTCTATAGTTTTACATCACTGAGTATACAAAGTATAAATTGCATCCAAAAGTATGTCTGAAATGCAATGCAGATGATATGCATGCAATGCAATAGCCGTATGTACCCGGTATACAAACGCTCCTGCAGTAGGTGTCACGTGACCCATGAGGGACTCTTGAGGACCATATACCCATCCGAAATTTCCCATCAGATTCCATCTCTGTAGCTGTAGTATCATTATCATCTAGAATTTCTCATCAGATCCCATCTTTTTGGCTGTAGTATCATCATCAATCATCACTCTCGTACCATGTACCATATCTAGTGACCGACTTTTAAGCCCCTTTATCAGTATCTTAACAATTTAATGCCAATAATAATAGAATAAATGAATGATATGGATATGAGTACACCATGAAAAAGCATAATCAATACAATCAATATTATCAATTCCTTTTCAAGTATTTAGATGAGATGTATAGTGATGAATACATGATAAGTCAAATTATAATAAGCTATCAAACAAGGCTACAAGCCTGAATAAACAGCAAACATACTAACCTAAGTGGATTTACGCACCACGCTCACGACCCGAAGACTTAACATATAATATCCGTCATGTACAACATACTATGTTACTTTAATTACCATTTTAAGTACACTAGTACCCGTATAAGTGCTCCTCACCTCATTAGTATGGGACCCCCAATTCCCCATTACTCTCTGTAATTATTAAGCCAATAAAATAAATACTATATTAAGGTTTAGTAAGTCTCAACTTGCCTTATATTTGAAGTTCCATAGCTCACGAATTCCAACTCGATCCGCGCGAAGATTACGCCTCCCGGAGACTCCACCATGTCCAAACTCACCGAATGAGTTCAACCTAGAAAAATAGGAATATACGGGGTTAGAAGAGTCCAACGATACCCATACTGCTATAATTAATTTCGAAATCCAAAAATGGACCCAAAAAATCAACCCCGAGCCCACAAGTATGTCCTCATGGGAATATCTTGTGACTCTTTAATCTAATTTGAAGGATTAATCAAGTATGTCCTCATGGGAATGCTACTATACTTTTAATTATATTACTTATCGATCACGTATACTTGTGTGCGCGATGGACCCGACCAACTTTTTGACACCATTGATGGGGACTTTAATATTAACTTTTCTGTTAGATTAGATTGTTATTATTTATTCAAGTTTTAACTTTTTTCTTCACTCTGTGTTGAACATCAGGTACTTGAACTGAATGTCGGGAAAAAACTCTCTAGATAAGAAATAATTAGTAGAGCTAGACAAAGAACCGAAATGACACTCCTCAAGAAACTAATGGAACACAAAGCGGCCGAATGATGTTCTCATAGTAGTCATTGATGAACGAAACCTACATTTTGGTACAAAATGAGGAAAAAATAGTGATAGAGGCGGCTAGGCCTAATACTTAGAACAAGACCCAGGATATCATCAAGCCTACTATCATCAGTCATTTTGAGTGCAAATAGAATATGTTGTAGCTGGTCCGATCTCGGGGTCGTCATTTTCTAGGTAAACCACATGAAGACCCGCAACAACATATTTAGAATTTTATAGAGATCACTGACACATATAATTTCACAGGAGTGACTTCAAACTACATAGAACTAACATTGTTCCTGTTCTCCTTGTTGGGAGAAGCTAATTCATGATTGCAAAAGGAGCCCATAAATTTTATCAGCATAGAAGGATCTTCGTAGAAAGTTTTTGATAAAGTGCTTCCGTCTAGAAAGACTAAGATCTTGAGTAGGTCAGTGCATGGAAAATAATTTCAGTGAGATACGAGCATTGCTAGATAACTTCATTTCAAAAAACTAGAACAGGAAGGGCGAGTTTAATAGAAGTAGTATTCCCAAGAAAATGGATGTGTTAGAAGTTGATGTATTGATATCAGTGAGAGTAGAGATGGCTTTAGTGCAACAAGCTGCGAAAGTTCCACCTATGCAGTAGGTACAACATATGACTCTTGTGAGATTTGTTGTGAGCGTCACACGGGGTGACCAATGCCTGCTCAATTTAGAGTCACTATTTTATATGGGACAACGAAACTAGAAATCGATAACCAGAATGCGCAATATAGTAATACGTACAATTAAAATTGGAGAAACCATCCTAATTTTGATTGGGGTGGTAACTAAGGGATAGGAGGTACAACCTACACCACAAAAGCCACAATAGAGTGAAGAGGGTGTCATTGAGCTAGTCAAGAAAATATTAGCCGATAATTAGTATCAGGCTAAAGCTATTAGGAACAAAATATAAGGCAGAAAGGTGAGCTACCTATCTGCAAGACCTCGTAAATTTTAAGCTTGAAAATTGGCCAAAACTGAATTAAAAATTACAAACCAGACTAGACCAAAATGTGGGAACCACCCAATGATAAAAGATCAAAAATATTTAATTAAATGGACTACAATAGGTGTGGAAGTGCATTGGACAAATGGGTGAAATCTCAAAAATGATCTAAGACTTTAAAGTGCTCCAACGTCAACTAGTCACAATGGCTTGTGTTCCAAAAGGGGTCTACAAAATAGTACCATGTCACATAAACCTGGTGATACTTATAAGAGGTGTATTAGAAGTAGTTTAAGGTCTAAGTAGAACCCTAGAACAAAGCCAAGTTGGAAACTAAGCAATGGATGAAAATTTCAAATGAGCACACACAAGATCAAACTTCAAACATGCATACCTCCAAGCTTATAAAGAGTTATGTGGTGAATTACCTATAAATCAAAGGTCTTCAAGTATATCTTCTAATACTTTAAACCGTTCGTCAATCTGAGCTATGTACAAGAAATTATGTATGTTTTACTAAAGTGCGGCCAAATGGCGTGTCACCTCATGCTCATGCATCGCCCAATACCTCGTACCCATGCGTCAGTCATTTCATACCTGTTAAAATCTTCAAAACCTCAATTATTTTCGGAAATCCACCATTAGTGGTGGTACCTCAGGCCAAGGAAAAATTGTTGGAAATTTACAAATGTGGAATTAAGTTTATCACATTATTTATGACTCGAACAATTGGGGCCCCGCACGTCGGAAATGTCGTTTTAATGAAAAAGATATTGGTACATATGTGAAATGTTTGAGACATAGAATGATGGACGGTTATTGGATAAATAACAAGTGTGCCATGTTGGTAAATAAAGGAAAGATTGTGCGAGGTGTAAGATGGAACGGGTCGAAAAGGGCCGCTGAGCCGAGAAGGGCCGCGACGCCTCCCGGACTAAGCCACAGGTCCGGTGCGCCACGGCTCCCCCTTTGCAGTGCCGCGACGCTAATTGTTTGTTTGGCCACTGGAGCCGCGGCATTTCCCATGCAGTGAATGCTCGACGGAAGTCCAAAAGTTTGGCTGATTATGAAGAGGTTTTGGAGCATTAACATGGCCGTTTTTCCTCCATAACTCAGCCATTATTTGGCTGCATTAGTTGGGGGTTAAATGTCATGCATTACATGGTAATTGAATGCCATTATGTGGCATTTGAAAGGCCATATTGCACACCTATAAAATGAGGCCTTTGGCTCAATTCTATAGATGAACAGAACAGAAATGCACACAATATACATACAAGTATACAATACCACAAAGAGATCAGTTTTCCAGATAAGCAATCCTTCTCTTAGCAATCTTCATTGTTCGTGTTCTTTGCTGAGGTCATTTGTGTAGGCTTTGCACATTTGATAGTTTGTTGGTTCATTTTGGGAGACTATTGTCCACACTTCCGTAAAGCCTATATACGGGGGCAATCTTGTCTTAATGATATAGAGACATCTCTCGACTCAGCCAGTGGTGTTGTGATTATCTAATTAGTTGCTAAGTGTTTCAGGTGTGAACTTGATTCTCAAATGACTCTAACCGTTCGGATTCTTAGCGGTTCTACAAGCCACAAGTGTAGCAGTTCATGTTCTTATATTTCCGAATACAAGATCCATATTTGAAGTTCCAATTCAAGATCAAGAGATTGACAACTTGTTGGTGTAATCTTGTTGTTTATCCTTTCGATCGCTGTAATAGTTATTTACTATTCCCGTATGTGCTTTACATATCCAACAATTTTAAGATAAGATTGTATTAGTGCTCGAAAGATGTGTGCCAGCAGATATGGTCCCAATCTGGCTATGGTTTTCTTCTTGAAAATAATTCTGTTGACAGTTCTGTTAACAGTTCAAACACTGTCTCTGTCAACAACCGTGCTCTCAAATCTGGTCCTAGTTTTAGTTCTCTCCTTGACGGCAGTTACAAATCTGTTTTCATTAAAGGTGGGATCTCTGGATCTGATGATAAGCTTCAAGATACTGTTGATAGTCATGCTAGTATGGCTAAAGATCAAGGACAAGTTGGTGTCACCGCTCCTGAGGGTGGTGGAAACAAGCACCCACGATAGGCTGAGGATGTCAACTAGAGCAAGAGGAGAAGGCTGAAGATGTCAACTAGAGCAAGAGGAGAAGGCTGAAGATGATGTTCTATCATGTAGCCAAAGGCCTATATATGTCCCAGATAAAGGATCCGAATTATGGTAAGGAGGATATGGACACTCAGTCTAATTGAAGTGGGCCAGAATCCAAAAAGTCTAAGTTAATTTATCATTCCTTATCAATAATGTGTTTAGTTAATATCTGAATAAAAGTGTGTAAAGCAAGGCTGAGAATATGAAAGTGTTTTCATTAAAAACTTATATTCCCTACACTCTAAAATCAGATATTGAATCTCCTTCCTTTCCGGTTAAAGATTGGACTATTTTAAACAAAAACTTAAAAGATTCGTTCTTTTGAGTGTAATTATTAAAAGTGTGTAAAGTATGTTCGCACATACGAAGGATAGAGATTCACTGACTGTGCGAAAACTGTTACCACTCTTAAGCAAACGCCAAGAATTGTCTGGGCACCAATCTCAAGGGAAGAAGACTAAAAGATAATGGCTTATCTTAAGACGTTGAACCTGTCACACTATTTGACAAAAGATCATTCATTTGATAGGATGATATTGGACACTCAGTCGTACAAAGCCTACGGGCGACTGGAGTGGGCCAGAATTCAGTTGATAGGATGATATCGGACACTCAGTAGTACAAAGCCTACGGGCGACTGGAGTGGGCCAGAATTTCCAGGTTTTAAATGATCTGAAGGACAAAAGAAATGTAGAAAAGTAATGGACACCTAGTGAGGTGGGCCAGAGTTTCCAGGTCTTAAATGATCAATGATCTGAAGGCCAAAAGAAAGGCAAAAAAGAATTTGGACACTCAGTCTTCCATAGCAACTGGAGTGGGCCAGAGTATTCAGATCACATATGATCCGGTTAAGCCCTAACCACGGGCAAGAGATTGTTCATGTGAAGCAACGCCACCTCTAAAGTAGAAGGGGTTGGAGAGGTTTTCATCAATAGGAGTTCAGGGAATGGGATCACTCTAAAAGGAGGTGATACATGTCCCAAACTTGGTTTAAGGGACGATGTTGGTCAACTTGGTTTGAGACTAGTTCAACGGGTCTGTAATAACTAAGAATGGTACAATATGTCTGTAGCTAAGTGAATGATATATTTGTAATCCGTGCATCTATGTCATCATAGATTAAGACACGTTAAATAAAAAGTCATTCAAAAGCTAACGAAGTTGAGATTGTTGCCTTCTGTCGACATAAACCCTCAAAATGAATGTGAGGTAGAGACAAAATCAACTTTCCAAGTTCCATCAAAGGAATAGCGAAAGAAGCACCGCTCCTCTAGAACTTAGTCACACCTACATGGTTGAATTGAAGTTTGTACAAAATAGAGGGGGGAGACAAGTACTTTGTAACCTTCATTGATGATAGTACAATGTATTACATAATTTGTTTGTTGAAAAGCAACGATGAAGCTGTTGAAGCGGATAAGCGCTACAAAGCAGAAGTTGAAAATTAACTAAGCCTACGGATTGAGGAATTTGTAGTGATTGAGGGGGAAAATGTGAAGCATCGTTCATCAACGACTGCTCATTACTCACCTCAGTCTAACGGTGTTAGCAAGCACAAAGTTGTACGCCCAAAATATGTTAGGCAAGGCTATCCTTACCACTAATGTGATTCTCAACAGAACTAAGCATAAGGATAAGGATAACCCTCCGTGTGAAACATGAAAAGGATCCCACCTACAAATGTTGTGTTGTGGGGTGGCTTGGTAGAGGTTGGAATACCGTAACAGGTCAAGTTGGACCTAAGACTGTAAATTGCATATCCACTGGATCTACAAATAACAGTAGTGTTTATCGCCTCCTGGTGTCGAAGAATGCTGAATTCTTTGAAGATAAATTTCATTGAGAAGGGAAAAAAAGTAATTGCTCGAGGTTAATAAGAACCCGCAAGTGCTGACTGTCCGAAACTAGACGTTCCGTATCTACAGGACTCAGAAGTTGCTGACTATCCGGAACTTAATCTTCCAGATCTACAAAACTCGAGGATTCTAGATGTTGAACCAAGATGGAGCAAAGAGGGGATAAAGACTTGTTCTAGGCCTTCTAGCTTGTATGGTTGAGAACGAACCATGGACAATTAACAAAGAATTGTCATCTCCAGAAGCACTGGTTTGGAAAGAAGCTATAGAGAGAGAAATAAATTCTATCAGATAGAACCATATTTGTGTAATAGTTGACCTTCCTCCGGGAAAAGAACCTTTGAGTTGTAAAAGTGAATATTCAAAAGTAAGTACAAAGTAGATAGATCTACTGACGAGTATAAGGCCTCGACTACTTGGACATGTGCTCCCTTGAGAATAGCTTAACATCTATGGCCATTGCAGTCTTACGTGATATGGATATTGATGCAGCCTTCCTAACCGAAGAGTTGGAAGGGGAGGATCAGAGTTGGTTTGTTGGACTGTTGGGCTTCTTTCTGAACTTTCATTTTGGTCCCTGAAATGTTTACATTTTGGTCCTGGAAGTTTCAGATAAAACAGAAATAATGAATCTGACAACAGAAATATTGACTCTGAAGTTAGAAAGGCAACAGTTGAAAAACCAACAGTTTGAAAGTGGAAGTCATATTGAAACAAAAGTCTCGATATGAAAGATATGAGTATCACAAATAACATCTTTGGAATTGGTATTTCTAAGACATCTAACGGACTGGTCTAACTCCAAACTCGGTTGAGAGATAGTTGACAGTCTCGTTGAAGTCACTAATGGATATGAATTATTTAATTGATTGGAATCATGGTGCACCCGTATACCAGGAGCGATATGCGCAGGTCATATGTAGTTCAATGTATTGTACATATTACAACCGACCTGGTATCGGCCTACAAAGCAGATCAGTTGAACTAAGGTTCACTCGTGATTCTGGAAATGATCGATAGAAGGTGTTAAGTCAGATATGACGATATCTGAAATATTCGCTTATCTACGAATTATGGTATTCTAATGTCTGGCGGTTTTGGGAGAACACAGTGATGCAAACTGGACATCAGATATGAAGAACACCAAAACCACAAGTAGATATGATAGGTGTGTCTTGGAAAATCCTTCAGCAGTTATACACTGCGGCTAGCCGCTCGGCTTCAGGAAGGGCACAGATGACGGCGTCTGGACATATCTATCGGATATGTCAGAGTCATAAGACTGTATGTCAGTTGATCACTAAGGGTGTCACTTCCTTGATTACTAATCAAAGGATATAGAGGACCATTTAACTAAGGGACTACCTGAAGATCAAGAGTTCTGCCTGTCTAGGGGGATGGGCTTAAAACCCAAACGATATGAACCTTTTTGGTGGTAACCCAACCATACTAACTGGAGATCCCAAGAATTTAGTTCAATAGGAAAACTAAGTCGCAAAAGGTTCAGTTAAGGGCTTTGGTGGAAGCAAGAGCACTTCGGATGATGATTTCTGTAAAGAAACATGAATCCAAAGTCATTCCCACGATAGACATTAAAAGTGCTACCTGCATGGTGGGTAAAGATTAAGTTTCCAAACCTTTAACAATCCTCAAACGGTTGAGGTTAAGGTTGGGGAAACTTTTAATGATTTCTAACACTTGTGAAGTGGGGTATAACAGGATACCTTGTAGGAGATCACCTATTTAAGTGCGAGGACAGGCCACCTCAAGTGAATACATTTAAGAATCCATGAGTGTCCACGACCACAACGGACAGAACAATAAGAAGAATCAAATAAAATGGAGGTATTGTGTTGGTACCGTTGTCTTGGCTTACATTAAACACTGACGGTTTAAGACATCACGTTCACCGCACAGTAAGTAAGTCCGATGGTATTCAACTAGGGAAGGTTCAAAGTGGAAGCTACCTCTCCTGATGCAATATCTTTTCGCTGAAAGATTGCTGAAAGTAGGCACCTTACGTGTGTGCCCAAAATCTCTTTCAAGAGGGGATTGTTGGAAATTTACTAATGTGGAATTAAGTTTATCCCATTATTTATGACTCGAACAATTGGGGCCCCGCACGTCTGAAATGTCGTTTCCACACATGTGCAATCTTAGTGCCAAGTATCGTAAATTTCGTTAATGAAAGAGATATTGGTACGTAAGTGAAATATTTGAGACATCGAATGATGGACGGTTATTGGATAAATAACAAGTGTTCCACGTTGGTAAAAGAAAGAAGGATTGTGCGAGGTGTAAGATGGAACGGGTCGGAAAGGGTCGCGGAACCGAGAAGGGTCGCGGCGCCTCTCGGACTGGGCCGCAGTGCCGGAGCGCAGTGGCTCCCCCTTGCAGCGCTGCGATGCTAATTGTATGTTTGGCCACTTGAGCCGCGGCGGCGCGACTCTAATGTTATAGAGCCGCGACGCTTCCCAGGTAGTTAATGCTTGACGAAAGTCCAAAAGTTTGGCTGATTATGGAAAGGTTTTAGAGCATTAACATGGCAGTTTTTCCTCCATAACTCAGCCATTATTTGGCTGCATTAGTTGGGGGTTAAATGTCATCCATTACATGGTAATTGAATGCCATTATGGGGCATTTGAAAGGCCATCTTGCACACCTATAAAATGAGGCCTTTGGCTAAATTCTATAGATGAATAGAAAAGAAATGCACACAATATACATACAAGTATACAACACCACAAAGAAATCAGTTTTCCTGATAAGCAATCCTTCTCTTAGCAATCTTCATTATTCGTGTTCTCCGCTGAGGTCATTTGTGTAGGCTTTGCACATTTGATAGTTTGTTGTTTCATCTTGGGAGACTATTGTCCACACTTCTGTAAAGCCTATATACAGGGGCAATCTTGTCTTAAAGACATAGAGCCATCTCTCGACTCAGCCGGTGGTGTTGTGATTATATAATTGGTTGCTAAGTGTTTCAGGTGTGAACTTGATTCTCAAAGGACTCTAACCATTCGGATTCTCAGCGGTTCTACAAGCCACAAGTGTAGCAGTTCATGTTCTTGTATTTTCGAATACAAGATCCATATTTGAAGTTCCAATTCAAGATCAAGAGATTGACAACTTGTTGTTGTAATCTTTGTTGTTTATCCTTTCGATCACTGTAATAGTTATTTACTATTCTCGTACGTGCTTTACATATCCAATAAAAATTTCTGTAAATTCTCTTTATATTTTGGGCTGCTAAGATAGTAAAAGGGGCATAAGTTTTGGCCCATTCTTGAAGGTTCTCTCCCCTATCTATACACCTTCAACTTCTCCCACATTCAAGGTAATAATTCCCCATAATTAGGTTTTAAAACCTATTATTTTAACAGTAGAATTACCATCTTTTACTCATGAAATCTATATAATATCAAGAATCTTTTTAAGAACTCAAGTGAAGGATTTGGCTAGGGTTTCTTCCTAAAGGTGAGTCTACTATATTAAGCTCAAATGCATGATTAATTAGTGGGATGGTGATTGAAATCCATAAGTTCTTGACATCTAGTTGATATATGTTGTAGAAAATGGGGAAATGATTTAAATGGTGGCTGTGAGTAAATTGTTGGCCTCATAGTTGATGATGGAGGTTGTTATACATATATAGATGGTTGTAGTACCATTGTTTGCAAAAAGAATGGCTATGAATTAAATAGATACTATTATGAAGAATGTAAAGAAAAATGTGCTCTAGATGTTTGATAAAATGCAAAGATCCAAAACATTAGCATTAACACTAATATTAGTCCTATTTGACTTTATTTTTGTAGATTGACGTCATAAAGGTGATTGAACATTAAGTACTGTGAAAGTATAAAATTAGGCATGTTAAGTTGAACCCTTCGCTATACAATTGTGTATTCTTATTAAAGTTCATGATGCCTAAATATGTCTACGTAATTTTTTACTGTTTTCCAAATCTTAAATGTATAATTAAGGAAGACGAGAGATAATGTGCTACCCTTATTTCTTTGAATGTTATATTTCTGGACAACCACCCCAATCAGCATCTGTGTATGATACAAGTGTGGATGGAGAGGAAGGATATAAATGCAAACCATAGTCCAGTGTACCCTGAATATACCTAATGATGCATTTGATTACATTCATGTGCTCAATTCGGGGATCATGCATGAATAAACACACCTACTGGACGGCATACGTAATATCCGGTATTGTAAAAGTAAGATACTGAAGGGCCCCTGCAAGACTGCGATAGTGGGTCGGGTCCTCGTATGGTGCGCCGGCCGCAACACTAAGCTTGGGCTTTGTATCAATAGGAGTGGAAGTGGACTTACGGGATGACATCCCAGCCCTCTCGATGATCTCAGCCGCATACTTTCTTTGAGACAAAAACAAACCATCTGAATGACGCTTGACTGCAATCCCCAAAAAGTAACTCAAGGGCCCTAAGTCTTTCATAGAAAACTCAGAGCTGAGCATGGCCATGATACACTGGCGTAAGGCATCGGAAGAGGCAGTCAAAATGATATCATCCACATACAACAGAATGTAGGCCAACGACGAACCACGACGGTAGATGAATAAGGAATTATCTGACAAGCTGTGAGTGAACCCAATAGTCGAAACATAGTCAGCAAACCTCGTATACGAGGCCTGTGGAGACTTCTTAAGCCCATATAAGGACTTCATCAATAAGCAAACATGTTGAGGATGGTGAGGATCCTTGAATCCCAACGGCTGATGCATATAGACTGTTTCCTTGAGATCACCATGTAGGAAAGCATTTTTGACATCCAACTGATAAATAGGCCATGCCTTCGAGAGAGACAAGCTAAGCACAGTGCAAATGGTAGCCGGCTTGACCACCGTACTAAACGTCTCACCACAATCTATCACAACCTGTTGAGTCTTACCATCACCCACAAGCCATGCCTTATGTCGAGAGAATGAACCATCAGAATTTTCCTTATGAACAAAAATCCGCATAGACCTGATAACATTAATACCAGAGGGACGGGCAACAACTCCCACGTCTTATTACCAATAAGAGTATTATATTCATCAGTCATAACAATTTTCCAATTCGGGTCGTTTAAGGCAGACACAGGATTACGGGGCAAGGGGGATTTAGAGATATTCGAATGTAAATTAAAATGTCTTTTTGGTGTAAAAATACCCCGTTGATTACGAGTGACTTGTCTAAGAGTCGAAGAAGAGGTGGGCGGATTTTGGGAATTTTCTGGGCTCGGGAAGGACTGGCCAGCAGGCAATGGCCCTGCTGGCCCAATTTTGGAAACAGACCTGCGTCGAAACGGATGGCCCAGGCTCGGACCAGCTCCAGTGTTGGGCTGGACTGGCCCAATCACTGAATCTGGCCCAGTGAGAAGATGAGGCAGTGCTGACCGAGATAGGCCAGTTGGACCAGCGGGCAGTGGGCCCGCTGGAGAATTTTGGGTGCGGGAGATGTCCAAAAAATGCCGAATAATATACGGGGATATATGGTCATCCAAAAAATTATACGAACTAGGTTCGGGAGTATGAACTTTCGTAAATGGAAATTGGATTTCATCAAAAATGACATGGCGATTAATTATGATTTTCTTGAAGGATAAATCAAAGCATTTGTAACCACGATGATTAGACGGATAACCCAAAAACACACACGGAGTAGACCGAGCCCGAAGTTTGTTAATTGTAGTGGATGGGAATAACGGATAACACAAGCACCCAAAAACCTGAAGATGAGAATAAGAAGGGTTCTTATTATATAGGATTTGGAGGGGGGAAGAATATGTCAGACCTTTGGAAGGAATTATGTTAAGGAGATATGTTGCCATTTGAAGAGCATGATGCCAAAAATATAGGGGTACGGAAGTATGAAGTAAGATAGTGTGGACAATGTTATTTATGGAACGAATTTTGCGTTTGGCTTTCCCATTTTGTGAAGATGTATGACGGCACGAAAAATGAAAAATGATCCCATTATTTGCACAGAACTCCCGAAACACTATTGTCATATTCTTTCCCATTATCGCACTGAATATTTTTTATTTCTCTTTCGAATTGTGTTCTAATGAATGCTCTAAATTTTATGAAGGCGGAAAACACTTGAAATTTATTGGCAATTGGAAACGTCCACAAAAATTTAGAATAATCATCCAAAAGAAGCACATAATATCGATGACCCAACGAGCTAAGAACAGGAGACGTCCATAGGTTGCTATGAATAATATCAAATGACATTGAAGTATGAGAATTTGAGTCTATAAATGGCAACTTAACAACTTTTCCTAAAGAACAAGATTGACAAAGTGGAGTACGACTCGTACCCTTACAAGAAATAAAACTATTTTTATCTAAAACTGATAAAATAGAGGATCCCGGATGACCAAGGCGAGCATGCCACAAGGAAGGAGAAATGGTTGCAAAGGCTAATGGCAAGGCTTGATTCGATGGACCGACACCGGGCGTGATAGGATAAAGATCTCCCCTACTATCACACCTCATGAGAGGACTCCCCGTCTTGAAGTCCTTCATAGAGAAACCAAAAGGATCAAATTTAACTGAAACAGAATTTTCAGTGGGGAACTTTCGGACAGACACTAAGTTTTTAATCAATTTGGGAGCATGTAAAGTATTTTTCAAGATAAGGGGTGGATTGGGGGGAGACAACGTTTTCTGACCATAACCCTGAATTGGAATAGAGTTGCTATTACCGACAACTATACTGCGAGGGTTATTCAAATTGGAATAACATGAGAGAGTACCTGAATAGGGATGTCATGTGGGTGGTGGCACCGGTATCCATATACCAATTTGGGTCCGGTTATGTCAACCTTAGTGTGTGCATCGCAGCCTCAATATCGGTCTGAGTGGGGCCTGCTGCGTGGTGAGCTTGCGGAGGCCGGGGCTCAAGTATTCCAGAACTGGGCGGTTGCCGTGGGCTGAAACCGCTGGAATTGCTGCCGTTACTGGGCCAGTGGGCAGTGGGCAGTGGGCCGTTTGGGCTGCTGGAAAGCCCACTGGCCAGTGGTTGCAAACTATGGTGGAGCTGGGCCGTAGGGCCACTGCCCACTGGTCCAAGCCCACGGCCCAGAGGCCCAAGGCTGAGACCAGGGGTTCGGTGGCCCACTGGAAACTGGAGGGGGGTCACTGCTACTGCTTTGGCCACCGTGACTGCCGCCTGAACCGCCGCGTTTGCCCCCACAATTTTTATTTTTCGGCCATTGTTGTTGCCCCCGTGGGATTGGTTTTGGTTCGAATTGTTGCCACAATTTTGAGGACTTGGGGAGGAAGTCATCATGACCACGGGTCTAGCATTAGTAGCCGCCTTTTTAGCCAAACCGGCTTCTTTTAAGGTAAGCATGGATCGGGCTTGATAGAACCTTGGAAGAGGATTACTTTGACGAAAGAGAGTCCGAACGCCACTATAGGCCTCGGATAGGTCAGCGAACATCTGTAAAACAAGACGATCTTCACTAACAGGCGCACCAACGTTGCGGAGTTGGTCCGCCAATTCCTTCAACCTTTTGCAATATGCTGAAACGTTCGGGAATTTTTCTATGTTGATGTGGGAAAAATGCTGTTCAAGGGTAACAACTCTGGAATTTTGATTATCCTGGAATATGTCACGCAATATATCCCATGCGGCCATCGCCGTAGCGTCTGGCTCGATAATCGTCTGCAATAGGTCGGTGGAGATAATAGAATATATCCACTGAAGGACAGTGGCATCAAGCATTGTCCATAATTTAGGATCATCATCGCGTTTAGGAACCTTTGTATCATCAAGAGCCACGGGGATGATGTGATGGATGATTTGATGCGAATGAGCGTGAATTTTGAACAACTCGGCCCACGTCGCGTATTGGACGTTTTCTATTTCAAGAATTAACGGGATATGATTCTTGATGTTAGAAACAACAAGGGCAGGGTGAAACGAGTTCTTTGATGTAGACATACCGAAAGAACAAGAGGTGAAAGAGGGATTAGTAAGAGAGATTTTGAGAGCGGAAGACAAAATTTGGTAAAACCCGAGGGGGGTGGGGTCTTGGCCGAGAGGGAGGAACAAAAAATTTGAGAGAAATTTTTTGTGTGCCCTAGACTTTTGATACCATGAAAGAAATAATCCCCTTCATTATTTTCATTAATTGAAAGGTATTTATACAAGTTACCAAATAGGAGAATCCTATTCCTATTCTACTCCTAAAACCTTATTCTACCATAATTCTAACTATACAATTATGATAAGTGATAATCCTAATTTAGGTAACAAATACACTACAATATACATCAAATATATTTACCATATATACAAGATTACAAGATTGTAATCTGCCCGTGATGGGCCAGCCCACTGGCTACCGTGACTGCCTTGTATTCCCGTGATATACACCTCTGTATATCACGGGTATATATACCTTGTTTAACAAAAAATGACCTTCACGTTTGTGTCGCCTTTTAGAGAAATAATTACGCTTTCGCTACGGGTCCGGTGATTCCCTTAACCAAGCCACTGCTTATGAGTCGCCGACTCATTCTTCAACATGCACGCGGTCAGAGCCTTGGCTCCTCCTAAATTGCATTGATTATCCTAAAAATTTCATTTCAACTGGAATGCACTTGTATTTAAAGAACATTACTCTTCGTTTCTTCAAAAGAAGAAGAGTTAATCATCAAAATCACACATGAACAATCATTTTTTCGTGAGTTATCTACCTGAAGTATCAAGTGAACGAGTTTCTTATCTGAACTATCACCAACTATTTATCAAAACATATCTCAACTATTAGTTGTTCACTTTTCTTACTTAAACTCACGAAAAAATAGTAGTTAAGTTGTGTGTTTTGACCATTATCCCAAAGGAGAAAAAGAAATAAACAAGTAGCCAAACTATTTCATGTTGGATAATAGAGAGAGAACCCCTTTTCGAATCTTTGGGAGAATAAATGTCATAGAGATGCAGTGGTATTGCTGCTTTGCTAAAGTGAAAATGACAACGAATTGCCGTCGACTCTGACTTTCCTCATCTTCTATTTTTTTGTTTTCTTTTGGTAGTAATATTTGCAACTTTTTATTCACTATTTCATTATTTACATTTACATGTTTTTTCTACCATACTTTAACCCTTTCTATAATTCTGGAGTTCATAAAAATATTGGGGGGGGGGGGGGGGGAGGGATTGCCGGGAAGATTAAAAAAGATAGAGCAAGAATCAATAATATTATGAGAATTGAATAGCAGTCAGATGAATCAGTAATATTATGAGAATTGAATGACACAAACAGATGCAGGACTTGAAGAGAAGGAGAGCTTAAAGGATTCCTTCGCTGCCGGTAGATCAACAACACACTTTGTTAATGGATTCTCAATTTTAATTTCTTATATATTTATTGGATTTTTCAATATAAATATTGAGTCCACGCAAATATATGGGCGTTCCCAGGAACCCCATACAATATGAATGGTCATGATAGATTCAATTGTATGGTCGTCAAATTAGGGAAGCGAAGTAACTATTTTCTTCTGCCTGTCTATTATTTTTTTTTTAAATCTTTTTACATGTTTGTATGCCGTTTATGGTATAACATGAGAATTATAAGCAGCACAGTCATTTTTCATAGGTTTTCATTGTCACTGTCATTTTCGGATGGAAATTCATACCAATCACTGGTAAAATGAAGAAAAAAAACACTTTTTCATCTTATGCCAATGAAACAACCCATTAAAGTTACTAAGAGAATGTTATCCATAACTAGTATTCTTATTACGCATTTTAGCAATAAGAATATAAAATATACTGGTATATGCTACAAATAATAATAAAGATTGAAAAAAAAAAAAATTGGGACTAAAGATCCAGAAATCTCCGTCTGCTCAATTTTTATATTTCTAAAAAAGAAGCTTGCATAAATTAAACCATTTCATTGCTTTTTTTTATGTTAACCCTCTCTTAACTAAGTCAATTTTCATAAGAGGCATTAAATTGTACTATTTATAGATTAATAAACAAGAAATATAGGAATTATGCATCAAGATATTAGCTCTTGTGATAACATGTTATAAGAAGAGTCTACATAAAAAGTTCAACTTTCTTTTTTTATGTCACCTTACTGCCTTTATTAATGTACATCACGCTCTCCCCCAAATCTCCTAGATCCTAACAAGTGTTACAAATACTACATTAACAATTAAAACTTCCTCTTCTTTATCTTATTAGTTATTATTAGTATTTGGTTAGTTTCTTAAGAATATTGCAAGTTACACCTAACGAACACCGTACTTTTCCATTATATTCTACTTTTTCAATATTTGTAACCTGGCTTTTAGTGCCGATTTATATGTGCATTATATTCTACTGCAACTCTCTTGAGTCGAAGGTCTCTCGAAAACATGCACTCTACTGATAGATAGAGGTAAGATCTGCGTACACTCTACCCTCCCCAAACTCCACATTGTGAAATTTCACTGGATATGTTTGGTGTTTGCTTGCATTCAACTGCAACTTTTAGTAGTAATATACTCACTGCCATTGTACTAGCACTATGTGTGTGTTTTTTCAAATCCCGTGCATTCCATTTATCTAGGTACTTTTTATGTCCCATCTCTTCATTCCTTAGGGAGACTTTGATGATTGTTCACCCTCTTAAGAAAAACATTGATTTTGCTCCCCACACAACCATCATCAAAATTTTAAAAAGTAGCTTTATTCTCATCATGTTGTTTTTACTCTCTTTTGTTACATCCTTTCAGTAAAGTAAAGCCAGATGATCAAAATCATGACATGTTAGTGAGTTTACCATCATTATTTGTTTGAATTCTATGTCCTCTGGTCATGAAGATAGGGACATGAAGTTTTATCTGCCAACTAACTTCACAAATCTCAAGAAAACATTCTAATCCGACAAAATTGAACCAACTCAGGTAATTTTGTTTGAATTAGTTTATCACCAACATCGATCTTGAGAATAAAGATACATATGCGTTGACGTTTCTACGTACATTTATATAACACTAAACTTACGAGAAGATTATTATGATTAAGAAAATTTGTAGAGAAATGGCCCTGTAGTACATGATATTTTGGGAGATTTTCCTTTTCAGTGAGCTAAATATTGGAAATGTATGATATGCTCCAAGTTAATTAAAATCATACGTAGAGAACAAAATAAAGAAAATAAAGTAGAGAATATATATAATTGATGAAGAAGGGTGATTTATAATACAGGTCGGAGAATAATGTCTACTACATTGGCAGTCACATCAGCTAAAAAGCATTGAAAATCTTTGTCGGAGGACCACCAATTGGGAAGGGCAGAATGAAACTTTTCCTAACGACATGCAGTGTAGTGGCATAGCCAAAATATTTATCAAGTGTTAAAAATTTCAAGAAGTAAATAATATTTTTGTTTGATGAGTGGTTTTACACTTTACTATCATCTTGTTCAACATATTGAGCCTGCCATGAATAATCTCATCTATTTTTATCAAATTCATGTTGGAAATTTGCCTTTGGCGGGGAGGTGCGTCCACCCATATTTAATGAATTAAACACTAATGTTCCGCATGTTGGAGGCTTTGTCTCTTATCACATGCATAATCTACTAAGTGAGTAGATGACCGTAGGGCCAAGAATCGTCAAATTTCGTTGAGAAATGAAAGAGATATTGGTCCACAAAGTAAGGTGTTTGAGGCATGAAAATATGGTGTGGGACAAATCTACCACATCGGTGGAAAAATGAAGAATTACTCTCTTTATAAGTCTCTAAAGTGGTAAAGGGTTTGGGACCCCAAGAGGTATCTCATGTGTTTAAAGGAGGGAGGACCTAGATGTTCTTGGGTTCAAGGCTAAGCCCGCACGCGCGCCGCCGCCGCCCACCTGTCCGGTCTCGGGCTCGGGTCACAGGTCATGGGTCGTGGGCTGTGGGGACTTTCTGATATTATCTTTTTGGACCCCCCACATTGCTTAATATTTATAGTTTGGTCCCTAGAGATTCTGAAAAGTTGATTTTGGGAGTGACGGAAGGCAGAAACTTTCTGCCTACTGTTTGGACTATTTTTTGGAGCATTAACCAGACATTACTTGGCTGTTAACTACTCCATAAACAACCCTTCTTCAATGACCATCATCAACCTCCTTCAATGGCCATGAACAGCCTCACTAATGGCATTAAACCTGCCATTAACAACCTTCCCTAATGGCCATTAACAGCCATGTTTTGGGCAGTTGGACAACCCTCCTCCATGCTATATATTGAGCTGTTATGGCTCAATTGTGCAGTACACATACAGACAGAAAACACCACAAAACAGTGACGAAAAACACTGCAAAAACAGTGTGGAAAAACAGTGAGCAAAGACCCTCATATACACAAGATATACACAATAGAGACACACTATATACACGGATGACAAAACAGAAGAGACAACAGAAACTCTTCCTTCCTTTTCCATATCTTCAGCAAGTCGATTCATAATTGTTTTCTTCGGCAGACTCAACCTATTGGCTTTGTAGCGTTGAGATTAAAGTGTTGTTTTATCTTAGGAGACTATTGCCCACTAACGTAAAAGCATATATACGGGGCAATCTTGTCTTAAGGACAGAGTGCAATCACTCGACTCAACACACAACGTTGTAACCATCCAGATTTAGTTGTTTCTTGATTTCAGGTTATCAAGATTCAAGACACAACAAGCTTGCGGCAGTTTTGAAGATTGACCATTTATTTATCCTTTTGAACACTTGTAATATTTATTTACTTTCCGTACTGCTTTACAATAGCAACCAACAATTCAAGACAAGATTGTATTAGTGTTCGAAAGATGTCACTCAAAAGTTGTGTGACCAAATCTGGATATGGCTGTGGTTTTCTGCTTGAAGACAGTGATGATGATGCTGTCAAAGGTCAACGTGTTCATGGTGTCACCGCTCCCAAGAGTGGTGGGAACAAGCGCTCACGAGAGGATGAGGATGTCAACTGGACAAGAGGAGAAGGCTGAAGATGTGGTTCTATCTTGCAGCAGAAGACCTGTATCTATCCCAGACAAAGGATCACATTATGGTAAGAAGGAAATTGACACTCAGTTCGATGAAGTGACTGAAGTGGGCCAGAATCTGAAATTGGGATAAATTATTTTCTTCCTTTTCAAGAATAAAGATTAAATGATGTCTGATTAAAAATGACTTAAAGTAAGGAGGAATATGAAAATGTTTTCCGAAATAATTTATATTCCTTACGCTTTAAAATCAGAAGTTTAATCTATTCTTCTTTCCCGTTTAAAGATTGGACTTTGTAAACGACTTAAAAAGATCCGTTCTTTTAAGCGTAGTGATTAAAAGTGTGTAAAGTATGTTCGCACATACGATGGAGAAAGATCCACTAACTGTGCGAAAACTCTTACCACTCTTAAGTAAGCGCCAAGAATTGTCTAGACACCAATCATAACGGAAGAAGTCTAAAAGCTAAAGAAGTTGAGCCTGTCACACTATTTGGTAGAAGATCCTTCATAGGATAATATTGGACACTCAGTCATACAAAGCCTCCGGGCGACTGGAGTAGGCCAAAATTCCTTTGATAGGATGATATTGGACACTCAGTCATGCAAAGCCTCCGGGCTACTGGAGTGGGCCAAAATTCCTTTGATATGATGATATTGGACATTCAGTCATATAAAGCCTCCGGGCGACTGGAGTGGGGCCAGAATTCATTTCACAGGAAAAGTAATAGACAACTAGTGTGGTGGGCCAGAGTTTCCAGGTCTTAAATGATCTGAAGGCCTAAAGAAAGGCAGAAAAGAAATTGGACACTCAGTCTGCCAAAGCAACTGGAGTGGGCCAGAGTATCCAGATCAAATATGATCTGATTACGCCCTAACCACGGGCAAGAGGTTGTTCATATAAAGCAACGCCACCTCTAAAGTAGAAGGGGTTAGAGAGGTTGTCCTCAATAGGACTTCAGGGAATGGGATCACTCTAAGATGAGGTGATATATGTCCCAAACTTGGTTTAAGGGACGCTGTTGGTCAAGTTGGTTTGAGACTAGTCCAACAGGTCTATAATAACTAAGAATGGTACAGTATGTCTGTTGCCATATGAATGATATATTTGTAATCCGTGCATCTATGACATCATAGATTAAGACACGTTAAATATAAAGTCATTCAAAAGCTAACGAAGTTGAGATTGTTGCCTTCTGTCGACATAAACCCTCAGAATGAATGTGAGATAGGCGAAGAGGAAAAATCACATTTCCATTTTGTACAAAATAGAGGGGGGAGACAAGTACGTTGTGATCTTCATTGATGATGGTACAACGTATAGTATCCTTTGTTTGTTGAAAAGCAAAGATAAAGTTGTTGAAGCGGATAAGCGCTACAAAGCAGAAGTTGAAAATCAACTAAGCCTACGGATTGAGGAATTCATAGTGATAGAGGGGGAGAATGTGAAGCATCGTTCATTAAACGACTGCTCATTACTCACCTCAATCCAACGGTGTTAGCCAAGCGCAAAGCCGTATGCCCAAATTATGTGGCGCACGATGATCCTTACCGCTAATGCGATTCTCAATAGAACTCCGCATAAGGATAAGGGTAACCCTCCGTGTGAGACATAGAAAGGATCTCACATACAAATGTTGTGATGTGGGGTGGTTTCATACCTAAGACTGTAAATTGCATATCCACTGGATCTGCAAATAACAGTAGTGCTTATCGCCTCTTGGCGTCAAAGAATGTTGAATTCTTTGAAGATAACTTTCCTTGAAAAAGGAAAAAGGAGTCATTGCTCAAGGTTAACAAGAACCCGCAAGGGCCTGACTATCCAGAACTAGACGTTCCCTATCTACAGGACTCGAAAGTTACTGGCTATCCGAAACTTAATATTCCAGATCTGCAGAACTTAGGGATTCTAGATGTTGAACCAAGACGGAGCAAAGAAGGGGACAAAGACTTATTCCAGTCCTTCTAGCTTGTATGGTTGAGAATGAACCATGGACAATTGACAAATAATTGTCATCTCCAGAAGCGCTGCTTTGGAAAGAAACTAAAGAGAGAAATAGATTCCATCATATAGAACCATACTTGCGTAATGGTTGATCTTCCTCAGGGAAAAGAACCTTTGGGTTGTAAAATGTGCTCCTCTGTGAGTAGCTTAACATCTAGGGCCATTGCAGTCTTGCGTGGATGGATGTTGAAACAACCTTCCCAACCGGAGAGTTGGAAGAAGACGATCAGAGTTGGTTTGCTGAACTGTTGGGTTTCTTCCTGAACTTTCATTTTGGTCCTGAAAGTTTCAGATAAAACAGAAACAATGAATCTGACCACAGAAACATTGACTCTGAAGTTAGAAAGCCAAAAGTTGGAGAATCAACAGTCTGAAAGTGAAAGTCATATTGAAACAAAGTCTCTATATGAAAGATATGGGTATCACAGATGACATCTTAGGAATTGGATTTCTAAGACATCTAACGGACTGGTCGATAGTTGACAGTCTCGTTGAAGCCACCAATGGATATGAATCATATAACTGATTGAAATCATGGTGCACCCATAGATAAGGAGCGATATGCACAGGTCACATGTAGTTCAATGTATTGTACACACTACAACCGACCTGGTATCGGCCTACAAAGCAGATCAGTTGAACTAAGGTTCATTGATGATTTTAATACATGATCGGTAGAAGGCGTTAAGTCGGATATGATGATACCTAAATTATTCGCTTATCTACAGATTATGGTATTCTGGATGTCTAGCGGTTCTGGGAGAACACGGTGATGCAAACTGGACTTCAGATATGAAGAACACCAAAGCCACAAGTAAATGTGTATGGTGGGTCTTGGAAAATCCTCTAAGCAAATTTGCATCGATCGATTCAGGATGGAATCAGAGTTTATCACTTTATACGAAGCATGAAAGAAGTTGAGTAACTTCACGACTCCTTAAAGGACGTCCCTTATTGGGAGAAACCCGTGCCTTCAGCAGTTATACACTGTGGCTAGTCGGTTGGCTTCAGGAAGGACACGAATGACAGCGTCTGGACATATTTGTCAGGATCTGTCAGAGACATAAGACCATATGGCAGTTGATCATCACGGGTGTCACTTCCTTGTTTACTAACTAAGGGACTACCCGGAGATCAAATGTTCTGCTTGTCTAGGGGAATGGGCTGAAAACCCAAACAATACGAACCATTGCGGTGGTAACCCAACCATACTGATTGGAGATACCAAGAATTTGGTTCAATGTGAAAACTAAGCTGCAAAAGGTTCAGTTGAGCGCTTCGGTGGAAGCAAGAAGCACTTTGGATGATGATTTCTGTACGGAAACATGAATCTAAAGTTGTTCCCGCGATAGACATTAAAGTGCTACCTGCATGGTGGGTAAATGTTAAGCTTCCAAACCTTTAAAAGATCCTCAAACGGTTGAGATTAAGGTTGGGGAAACTTTTAATGATTCCTAACACTTGTGAAGTGGGGTATAACAGGATACTTTGTAGGAGATCACCTATTTAAGTGCGAGGATGACTGCCTCAAATGAACGCACTTAAGAATCCAAGTGTGTCCACGGCCACAATGGACAAAAATGTAAGAATGAAAATGAATAAGAAGAGTTATTGTGTTGATATCATTGTTTTGGCTTACACTAAACACTGACGGTTGAAGACATCACGTTCACCGCGCAGTAAGTAAGTCCGATGGTATTCAACTAGGGAAGGTTCAAAGCGGAAGCTACCTCTTCTGATGCAATATATTTTCGCTGAAAGATTGCTGAAAGTAGACACCTTGTGTGTGCGCCATAATCTCTCTTTCATAGAGGGGATTGTTGGAAATTTGCCTTTGGCGGGGAGGTGCGTCCACCCATATTTAATGAATTAAACACTAGTGTTTCGCATGTTGGAGGCTTTGTCTCTTATCACATGCATAATCTACTAAGTGAGTAGATGATCGTAGGGCCAAGAATCGTCAAATTTCGTTGAGAAATGAAAGAGATATTGGTCCACAAAGTAAGGTGTTTGAGGCATGGAAATATGGTGTGGGACAAATCTACCACATCGGTGGAAAAAGGAAGAATTGCTCTCTTTAAAAGTCTCTAAAGTGGTAAAGGGTTTGGGACCCCAAGGGGTATCTCATGTGTTTAAAGGAGGGAGGACCTAGATGTTCTTGGGTTCAAGGCTAAGCCCGCACGCGCGCCGCCGCCGCCCACCTATCCGGTCTCGGGCTCGGGTCACAGGTCACGGGTCATGGGTCGTGGGCTGTGGGAACTTTATGATATTATCTTTTTGGACCCCCCACATTGCTTAATATTTATAGTTTGGTCCCTAGAGATTCTGAAAAGTTGATTTTGGGAGTGACGGAAGGCAGAAACTTTCTGCCTACTGTTTGGACTATTTTTTGGAGCATTAACCAGACATTACTTGGCTGTTAACTACTCCATAAACACCCCTTCTTCAATGACCATCATCAACCTCCTTCAATGGCCATGAACAGCCTCACTAATGGCATTAAACCTGCCATTAACAACCTTCCCTAATGGCCATTAACAGCCATGTTTTGGGCAGTTGGACAGCCCTCCTCCATGCTATATATTGAGCTGTTTTGGCTCAATTGTGCAGTACACATACAGACAGAAAATACCACAAAACAGTGACGAAAAACACTGCAAAAATAGTGTAGAAAAACAGTGAACAAAGACCCTCATATACACAAGATATACACAACAGAAACACACTATATACACAGAGACAAAACAGAAGAGACAACAGAAACTCTTCCTTCCTTTTCCATATCTTCAGCAAGTCGATTCATAATTGTTTTCTTCGGCAGTCTCAACCTATTGTCTTTGTAGCGTTGAGATTAAAGTGTTGTTTTATCTTGGGAGACTATTGCCCGCTAACGTAAAAGCATATATACGGGGCAATCTTGTCTTAAGGACAGAGTGCAATCACTCGACTCAACACACAACGTTGTAACCATCCAGATTTAGTTGTTTCTTGATTTCAGGTTATCAAGTTTCAAGACACAATAAGCTTGCGGTAGTTTTGAAGATTGACCATTTATTTATCCTTTCGAACACTTGTAATAATTATTTACTTCCTGTACTGCTTTACAATAGCAACCAACAATTCAGGCAATGGAGAAATTGTATTTTCCGAGTGGCATTGCTTTTTATTACTCCATTACTCTCAATTTATGTGATGTACTTTTATTTTTCATGCACTTTAAGAAATAAAGGTAGACTTTTGAATCTTATGATTTAAAATAAGTCAAAGATATTTGTGTGGTTATACATCATCTCGTTTATATAAAAGATAAAGTTTAAAGTTAAATTATTGTCAAATAAGGAAATATGTCATTCTTTTTTAAAATGGAGAGTGAGTCATTCTTTTTGAGATAGATGAATTAATAAAAAATTACAAACTGTTATATAAACTGAATATTGACTGAACGACTGAATGAATCTATATTTTATATTGTCACTAATCACACAATCAAAGAAAACAAAACAGAAAAATAACACTGATTTATCAATTTTAGCTTTGGGTTTGAAATTATTGTTTGACTTAGGTTTTTGTTAAAATTTTCAGCAACATCTCAATTGTACGTGAATGGCGAGTCCTATAGTATGTGATGGTGCAATTATTATTCAAAAAAATATTTAAATACATAATTATACATGAAAGAATATAGTACAAGTTCTTATGAATGATAAATGTGAATAGTTATATATATGACAACTTGTTTGTCAAGGTAAAAAATTAGATATCATCTAAACTTATAAAGATGAACTATTAAAGTTTAAATATGGGGTGAAAGAATACACTTATTTAGTACTTTCTTTATCCCAATTTATGTGACATTATTTGACCCGGCATAAAATTTAAGAAATAAGAGAATACTTTGTTATGTTTACCAAATTTTCCTTACTTTAATATCTACTTTTGTTAACTTTTCTTTACAATGAGTACATCTTTAAAAGTGGGACCCAACAAGGATAAAATAGAGATAGTGTCATTAAATGATTGTCAAATAAGGAAATATGACATTCATTCTGGGACAAACTAAAAAGAAAATGGTGCCACATAAATTGGGACGGAGAGTGTAGTATTCTTTTCTACTTCCGCCAGTGTCATGATTTCTAGTTGTATATGACACAACTTTAGCTGACTGATGACATGACCTTAGATAGGAAGATTTGGAGGTCGAGGATTAGGATAGAAGGTCGGTAGATAATTGAGAATATCACATTATGTGTAGGAGAAGTAGGGGGATAGACGCATCTTCTCCTTTCTTAGTAGTGTTATCTAGGTATCACATAGTTCTTTATTCTTCAGTGTGCATTATTGTTTGTTGCTTCTTCTATTTTGTATCTAGGGATGGAAATTGGGGTGGGGCAGGACAAACCTTGACTTGCTAAAATTTTGACCCGCCCTGCCCCATTAGCCATTTTTTCAAATTTTGTCCTATCCCAATAAGCCCTACCCCGCCCTGCCCCGTCTATGTGTTTTTTCCATTTTGCAGTATTTTAATTCTTTTCTTGGTTTTTTCTTTTTTAATTTGAACCTTACATATTAGAATAGAAATACCAAAGTTATATAAGTTGTTTTATCTGAATTCAATAGTTTAGCTTGATTCAAGATCTGTTTCGTCTTTAGAAAGGCCAAAATAACCTCTTTGGAATAAATTTCTCTTTCTTGTTATTTCACTCCAAAATTAAGATGTCAACTAATAAATTTGTTTTTTTTACTGTTCATGATGATAATTAAATTTAAAATTATTTACTCTAGAAGTAGGATGCCTACTTAAACGTTAAGAATGTTTTACCTTCATACAAGAAATAGTTGGCATATTGCTTGGTTTTCATTTTACATCAGTAACTTAAATAATGAATTAACAGTTAGCATTGAAAGAAATAATCCCCTTCATTATTTTCATTAGTTGAAAGGTATATATACAAGTTACAAAATAGGAGAATCCTATTTCTATTCTATTCCTAAAATCTTATTCTACCATAATTCTAACTATACAATTATGGTAAGTGTATACCATTAATTAAGGTAACCTTTACACTACAATATACTACAAATATATATACCATATATACAAGATTGCAATGCCTACAATCTGCCCATGATGGACTCGACAAATTGCTGATTATTGGGCCTTGTGATATGCCGAGCTGGGCCACTGCCCACTGTATTCCTGTGATATACACTTATGTATATTCAGTGTATATCACGGGTATATTGCCTTGTTTACCACACCCCCACAGTCATAGCGGGCGGTCTCCGAACGCTGAGACTGTCCCTAAAATCTTCAAAAAGGACTGCGGGTAGACCCTTTGTAAAGATGTCTGCAACTTGATAACGAGACGGGACATGGCATATGCGAACGTGACCCCTAGCAACCTTGTCACAGACAAAGTGAATGTCCATTTCGATATGCTTAGTGCGTTGGTACTAAACCAGGTTACCTGAAAGGTAGATGGCACTAATGTTATCGCAATATACCAAGGTTGCCTTCTGAATTGGACAATGAAGCTCCAAAAGCAAATTACGTAGCCAACATGATTCGGAGACCACATTTGCTACCCCTTTTTATTCGGCCTCTGCACTTGAGCGTGATAAAGTTGCCTGACGCTTCGCCGACCAGGAGACCAAGTTGTTGCCAAGGAACATACAGTAGCTAGACGTCGACCGTCTGGTGTCGGGACAACGACCCCAATCAGCATCTGTGTATGCGACAATTGTGGATGTAGATGAAGGATACAAATGCAAACCATAGTCCAGTGTCCCCTGAATATACCGAATGATGCATTTGATTGCATTCATGTGCTCAACTCTGGGATCATGCATGAATAAACACACATGCTGAACAACATACGTAATATTCGATCTGGTAAAGGTAAGATAGCTGGTCGGATCCTCGTAAGGGACGCCGGCTGCGGCCCCAAGCTTAGGCTTAGCATCAACTAGAGTGGAAGTGGACTTACAAGAGGACATCCCGGCTCTCTCGATGATCTCAACTGCATACTTCCGTTGAGACAAAAACAAACCATCTGAGTGACGCTTGACGGCAATCCCCAAAAAGTAACTTAAGGGCCCTAAGTCTTTCATAGCAAACTCAGAGCTGAGCATGGCCATAATAGACTGGTGTAATGTATCGGAAGAGGCAGTCAAAATGATATCATCCACATACAATAGAATGTAGGCCAAGGACGAACCACGACGGTAGATGAATAAGGAATTATCTGACCTGCTATGAGTGAACCCAATAGTCGAAACAACATTAGCATACCTCGTATACCAGGCCCGTGGAGACTGCTTAAGCCCATATAAGGACTTCTTCAATAAACAGACATGATGAGGACGTTTGGGATCCCTGAATTCCAACGGCTGATGCATATAGACTGTTTCCTTGAGATCACTATGTAGGAAAGCATTCTTGACATCCAACTGATGAATAGGCCATGTCTTTGAAAGAGCCAAGCTAAGCATAGTGCGAATAGTAGTCGGCTTGACTACCGGACTAAACGTCTCCCCATAATCTTTCCCAACCTGTTGAGTCTTACCATCACCCACAAGCCGTGCCTTATGTCGAGCAAACGACCCATCTGAATTTTCCTTATGAGCAAAAATCCACATAGACCTGATAACATTAATACCAGATGGACGGGGCACCAACTCCCACGTCTTATTATCAATAAGAGCATTATATTCATCAGTCATAGCAATTTTCCAATTTGGGTCATTTAATGCAGACACAGGATTACGGGGCAAGGGGGATTTAGAGACATCAGAATGTAAATTAAAATGTCTTTTAGGTATAAAAATACCCCGCTGACTACGAGTGACCGGTCTATGACTCGAGGAAGAATTGAGTGAATTTTAGGAATTTGCTGGGCTCGGGATGGACTGGCCAGTAGGCAGTGGGCCTGCTGGCCCAAATCGGCAATCTGGGGCTAAAACTGGAACAGTTCCAGAATTGGGCTGGACTGGCCCAATCGCTGTAACTATTCCAGCTACTGGAACCTGCGACGGAACAGTGGGTCCAACGTATAGGATTTGGAGGGGGAAGAATATGTCACACCTTTGGACGAAATTATGTTAAGGAGATATGTTGCCATTTGCAGAGCATGATGCCAAAAATATGGGGGTACGGAAGCATGAAGTAAGAGAGTGCGGACAATGTTATTTATGGAACGAATTTTGCGTTCGGCTTTTCCATTTTGGGAAGATGTATGATGGCACGAAAAGCGAAAATTGATCCCATTATTATTACAAAACTCCCGAAACACCCTATTGTCATACTCTTTCCCATTATCACACTGAATATTTTTTATTTTTTTTCGAATTGTGTTCTAATGAATACTCAAAATTTTATGAAGACAGAAAACACTTGTGATTTATTGGCAATTGGAAACGTCCACAAAAATTTAGAATAATCATCCAAAAAAGAACATAATATCAATGACCTAACGATCTTAGCACATGAGACGTCTATAGGTCGCTATGAATAATATCAAATGGCATTGAAGTATGAGAATTGGAGTTCACAAATGGCAACTTAACAATTTTTCCTAACGAACAAGATTGACAAATTTGAGTACGACTCGTACCCTTACAAGAAATAAAGCTATTTTTATCTAAAACTGATAAAATAGAAGATCCCAGATGACCAAGGCGAGCATGCCATAAGGAAGGAGAAATGGCTGCAAAAGTTGATGGTAAGGCTTGACTCGATGGACTGAAACCGGGTGTGATAGGATATAGATCTCCCTTACTGTCACACCTCATGAGAGGACTCCCCGTCTTGAAATCCATCACAGAGAAACCAAAAGGATCAAATCAACAGAAATGAAATTGTCAGTGGTGAACTTTCGGACATACACTAAGTTTTTAATCAATTTAGGGGCATGTAAAGTATTTTTCAAGATAAGGGGTAGATTGGGGGGCAGACAACGTTTTATGACCATAACCCTGAATTGGAATAGATTTACCATTTCCGACAATTATACCATGAGGGTTGCTCAAATTGGAATAAGACTGAGATTTTGAGAGCGGCAGATTGCTGATTATTGGGCCTTGTGATTTGCCGAGCTGGGCCACTGTCCACTGTATTCCTGTGATATACATGTTGGGTTTAAATGATAGATTGAATGGGAAATGGAGGGAGTTCCCTCTTGCTTTATAAAATAAACATTTGTCCTTCATTGGTAGTGGAAAGAAAAGTTATTCTACTTATAAGTAGAAGTACTCCTTCTTGTTGCTAAAGGGTTAAGAAGAGGGTCTCCCCTCGCTCCGTCGTCATCGCTCGGCTCAGCTTCAGCTCGGTTCGGCTTCGGCTTCGGCTTCAGATTCAGATTCGGATTCGAATTCGGATTTGGATTTGGATTTGGATTTGGATTTGGATTTGGTCAAATGATCTGATTGATTGATAATCTTTTTGGACCAAATTTTCTTTAATTTTAATTATTTAATTAATTATTATTTAATTACATTAATTAACTTATCCAATCCTACCCGTTAGTGACCCGGATCCGCGTGTCTGACCCGCGGCCCGATTTATTTCCTATATTTAAATTTCCCACCAGTTTTTAGTGGCTGTTCAGAAGAGTTGCAAACCTTCAGAAACAATACTTCCATGGCTATAAATTCGTTTGATTCCTCAGAATTTTACTTACCAATTTTCTGAACTTCTTCTTCTTCTGCACAAATAAATTCCAGTGTTGTGATTTACTGCTGTTGAGTGGTTCGCTGACACCGTTGTTCTAGGTACCGATACACCGGTGAGTAAGATTGTTCTATCCTTGGAGGATATATTCCATTAACCTCAGGTACTTGAGGGGAATAATTTCGTTAAGGACACATTGTGCATTCAGTGGGCTCGATTTTTTTTTTAATTCTTAAATATTTTTCAGAATCTGTTCTTATTTTCCAGAATCTGTCCAGGTTTTTGTTTTCTGTTTTCAGAAATTAATTTTACTGCTTCATCGGTTTTGCAATACAGATTAATAACAATCTTAAGGAAATTAGCTATAATATTATAATCTGTATTCTGTTTATGGAGATTAAAACTTGTGTAGTTTTCTACTCCATATGAATATTAGTATTCTGACTCGAAGATATAAAAACTTCGTTGGAATACCAAAGTTCATAATTATACTGCGATTTGAAGAAATAAAATCTTCATCGCTTAAGTTTGTGATCTAATTGCTATTCTGGTTTTATTAACTAAACCAGTTTGTCGATTTGACAGTAATGATGGCAATTGAGACTGGAACTCCCTCTGCGACTGGATCTTCCTCTCCGAATATCGCACCAGCGGTTACTCCTACAACCCGTACCGCTGTGCCACCGGCTGAAAAACTTATGAAGTTCACCGGTGCCAACTTTAAAGGATGGCAGCAAAGAATGTTCTTTTGGCTTACCACCCTTGGTATGCAAAAGTTCACCAGTGAGGACCCTCCCGTGCATGCCACCGAAATGCCTGACAACCAAAAGTTCATGGTTACTGAGGCTTGGAAACAGGCTGATTTTTTGTACAAAGGCTACATTTTGAGTGCTTTAGAAGATGACTTGTACAACGTCTACAGTGCAGTAGAGACCTCCAAGGAACTATGGAGTGCACTTGAAAAGAAGTACAAAATCGAAGATGCTTGCTTGAAGAAGTTTGTGGTTGCCAAATTCCTAGACTACAAAATGGTGGATGGAAAAACCGTTGGAACCTAAGTTCAAGAGCTTCAACTTATCTTCCATGACCTTATTGCTGAAGGTATGGTAGTGAATGAAGCATTCCAAGTGGCTGCAATGATTGAGAAGTTGCCGCCCTCATGGAAAGATTTCAAGAATTATCTTAAGCACAAGCGCAAGGAAATGAAGTTGGAAGATCTTGTGATTCGTCTCAAGATTGAGGAAGATAACAAAACAGTGAGAAAAAAGTCGCGGGGAATTCAACGATTATGGGAGCAAATATTGTTGAAGAGGCTGCCCCAAAAAGTAAGAAAAGAAAGAAGTTCACTGGACAAAAGAAAGAGCAAGCCAAGAAAAAGTTCAAGGGCAACTGCTTTAATTGTGGGAAAGCTGGCCACAAAGCCCCAGATTGTCGTCTCTCGAAAAAGAACAAGGGAAAAGGACATGCCAATATGGTGGAAAAGAATGATGATATGGATGATCTGTGTGCAATGCTATCGGAGTGCAATTTGGTTGGAAACCCAAAGGAGTGGTGGCTTGATTCTGGTGCCACTCGACATGTTTGCGCTGTAAAAGAAGCATTTGCAACATACGCTCCTGCTGGACCCGAAGAGGTACTGTTTATGGGAAATACTGCAATAGCCAAGGTTGAAGGATATGGGAAGATACTTCTGAAAATGACTTCCGGCAAGGTGCTGACTCTCAACAATGTTCTGCACGTTCCCACAATCAGGAAGAATTTAGTTTCAGCCAGACTACTCGTCAAAAACGGGTTTAAGTACGTGCTGGTTAGTGAGAAAATTGTAATAAGTAAGAATGATATGTTCATATGAAAGGGCTACCTCACCGAGGGCCTTTTCAAACTCAATGTAATGGTTGTTGACAATATTAATAAGAATTCAGCTTCGTCTTACTTATTGGAGTCAAATGATTTATGGCATGTTCGTTTAGGACATGTCAACTACAAAACCTTGCGAAAATTGATTAATTTAGAAGTATTGCCTAGATTCGAGTGTAATAAATCAAAATGTGAAATCTGTGTTGAATCTAAGTTTGTTAAACATACATATAAGTCTATTGATAGGAATTCAAATCCTTTAGACTTAATCCACACAGATATATGTGATATGAAGTCAATACCATCTCGCGGTGGTAAAAAGTATTTTATAACCTTTATTGACGATTGCACTGGATAGTGCTATGTGTATTTGCTTAATAGTAAGGATGAAGCAATTGATGCATTTAAGCAATACAAGAACTAAGTGGAAAATCAATTGAATAAAAAGATAAGAATGATTAGAAGTGATAGGGGTGGAGAATACGAATCTCCTTTTGCAGAGATATGCTTAGAATATGGAATTATTCATCAAACTACTGCCTCTTACACACCACAATCAAATGGAATTGCGGAAAGAAAAAACCGAACATTAAAGGAAATGATGAATGCTTTACTAATAAGTTCCGGTTTACCGCAGAGCTTATGGGGGGAAGCTATCCTTACAGCTAACCGAATACTCAACAGGGTGCCCCACAACAAAACACAATTTATTCCATATGAACTATGGAAAGGAAGAAAACCCAACTTGAAATATTTCAAAGTGTGGGGGTGTTTAGCAAAGGTCCAAGTTCCTTTGCCCAAAAGGGTAAAAATCAGACCAAAAACTGTGGATTGTGTTTTTATTGGCTATGCTACAAACAACAAAGCTTGTCAGTTTTTGGAACACAAATCGGACAATCCCGAAATTCATGTTAATACGATAATTGAATCAGATAATGCTGAATTCTTTGAAAACATTTATCCGTATAAAACTGAATGTGAGTCGTCAAGTGAAAGATCTAAACAACCGCGGGAAGAACCAAAGGAAAGTACACCAAGTAAAGAGGATCCAAGGCGTAGCAAACGTCAAAGGACATCTACTTCATTTGGACCAGATTTTGTGACATTCTTGCTTGAAAATGAGCCTCAAACATTTAAAGCAGCGATGTCATCTTCTGATTCATCATTTTGGAAAGAGGCAGTCAATAGTGAGATTGAATCAATTTTGAACAACTATACATGGGAATTAGTTGATCTTCCTCCTGGAAATAAACCTTTAGGATCAAAATGGATTTTTAAAAGGAAAATGAAAGTTGATGGCACTGTTGACAAATATAAGGCAACACTTGTGGTCAAAGGTTATAGACAAAAGGAAGGCCTTGATTACTTTGACACATACTCGCCGGTAACAAGGATAACATCTATTCGGTTGTTAGTGGCACTAGCGTAGTACATGGTCTTGAAATCCATCAAATGGATGTTAAGACAGCTTTCTTAAATGGAGAATTGGAGGAAGAAATTTACATGGGACAACCTGAGGGATTTGTGGTTCCTGGTAAAGAAGGGAAAGTGTGCAAACTTGTTAAGTCGCTTTATAGACTAAAACAAGCACCCAAACAATGGCATGCTAAATTTGACCAAACAATGTTGGCAAATGGATTTAAAATCAACGAGTGTGACAAATGTGTTTACATTAAAAATACTCCAAATCATGAAGTCATTATTTGTTTATATGTTGATGACATGTTGATAATGAGTAAAAATATTGCCGATATAAATGCTACTAAGCGCATGTTGGCTAGCAAATTTGATATGAAGGACTTAGGAGTTGCTGATTTGATCTTAGGCATCAGAATTCATAAAACTCTACAAGGTCTAGCATTATCGCAGTCTCATTATATGAAAGAGTACTTGACAAGTTTAAGTATTTAAATTTCAATATTGCCAAGACTCCAATTGACATGAGCTATACATTTCAGAAAAATAAAGGTGAAAGTGACTCACAATTGGATTATGCAAGAGTGTTGGGAAGTTTGATGTATATCATGAATTGTATGTGACCAGATATAGCATGTGCTATTAGTAAATTGAGTCAGTTTACAAGTAATCCCAATCAAACTCACTGGATGGCAATGAAACGAGTTTTGGGGTATTTGAAACATACCCAAGACTATGCTTTGCATTATAACAAATATCCCGCCGTGATCGAAGGATATAGTGATGCAAATTGGATCACTGGATCATCTGAAGTTAAATCCACGAGTGGTTATGTTTTCACAATTGGGGGTGGATCAGTGTCTTAGAAATCATCCAAACAGACGTGCATCGCTCGTTCTACGATGGAATCTGAGTTTATAGCTTTAGACAAGGCCGGTGAAGAAGATGAATGACTCTGAAATTTCTTGGAAGATATTCCATTTTGGCCCAAACCTTTGACACCTATATGTATACATTGTGATAGCCAAGCAGCAATAGGTAGGGCAGGGAGCGTTATGTATAACGGAAAATCGCATCACATTCGACGGCGACACAATACCATTAGACAACTACTCTCTAGTGGTGTTATTACGATTGACTACGTAAAGTCAAGAGATAACATATCAGATCCGCTAACAAAAGGCCTATCTAGAGAGGCGGTTGAAAGATCATCTAAGGGAATGGGTTTAAGGCTAAGGACAAGTCATCATGGCGGTAACTCTACCTAGCAGACTGGAGATCCCAAGAGCTAGGTTCAAGGAGATCAAACAAAGTCGTGACTGACGGTTCGGCATTGTCAAATAACTAAATCCATTCTCATGATGAAGACAATGTTCAGGAATAAGGATAAAATGTTAAGGTTTTTTTTTAACAAGTTAATAAAAAGCTTAAGTTTATTTTTTAATGGTTTCTAAGTTTGGCAGGTTTGACCAAATAGTGTGTCTACACGATAACACATTTAGGAATCACCTATGTGAGTGTAAAGTGTAACCCGCTTCAAAGAGAATGATTGTAAGAAGACCATTCTCTATACACTCATGAAACCAGGAGGTGTTCATGGCTGAAACGAACACAATCATAAGAACCATAGACGGTAAAGGATTGATTGTGTGACATATGGTTGTCTAGGTATACGCCAAAGCTCAACGGTTCAAATATATCAAATCTACCGATTGACCGAGTATATTCGACATATGTTCACTACGGAAAGTTCAAAGGGAAACCTACTTATCCAGATGCAATTAATCCTTGATTGTAAATTACACACTTGTCCATACATTCCTTTATCTTATAGCCATTCCCCATTCATGTGGGGGATTGTTGGGTTTAAATGATAGATTGAATGGGAAATGGAGGGAGTTCCCTCTTGCTTTATAAAATAAGCATTTGTCCCTCATCGGTAGTGGAAAGAAAAGTTCTTCTACTTATAAGTAGAAGTACTCCTTCTTGTTGCTAGAGGGTTAAGAAGAGGGTCTCCCCTCGCGCCGTCGTCGTCGCTCGGCTCGGCTTCGGCTCGGTTCAGCCTCGGCTTCGGATTTGGATTTGGTCAAATGATCTGATTGATTGATAATTTTTTTGGACCAAATTTTCTTTAGTTTTAATTATTTAATTAAATTAATTAACTTATCCAATCCTATCCGTTAGTGACCCGGATCCGCGTGTCTGACCCGCGACCCGGTCGGATTCACGTGTCTGACCCACGACCTGGTTTTTTTCCCATATTTAAATTTCCCACCAGTTTTTAGTGGCTATTCAGAAGGGTTGCAAACCTTCAGAAATAGTACTTCCATGGCTATAAATTCGTTTGATTCCTCAGAATTTTACTTACCAATTTTCTGAACTTCTTCTTCTTCTGCACAAATAAATTCCAGTGTTGTGATTTACTGCTGTTGAGTGGTTCGCTGACACTGTTGTTCTAGGTACCGATACACCGGTGAGTAAGATCGTTCTATCCTGGAAGGATATATTCCATTAACCTCGGGTACTTGAGGGGAATAATTTCCTTAAGGACACACTGTGCATTCAGTGGGCTCGATTTTTTTTTTATTCTTAAATATTTTTCAGAATCTGTTCTTATTTTCCAGAATCTGTCCAGGTTTTTGTTTTCTGGTTTCAGAAATTAATTTTACTGCTTCATCGGTTTTGCAATACAGATTAATAACAATACACTTCTGTATATTCAGTGTATATCACGGGTATATTGCCTTGTTTAACAAGCACGATGGAAAAAAAATAAAGCATAACAGTTTTTGCCCAGGGAAGCATGAGAACAGAATTAAAAAAATGAACACATATGATGCTATATCAATCTCTAATCGTCAAATGATACTTAATAGCCATATATGAACACATATGGTGGTGATATGCTTTAACATCTAAAGGTAGCACCAAAGTATTCTTGCAGCCATTTTGCTCGAGTTTGCAGCCCAGCATCCTTCAGAGAATTCAAAATGTTATGCCCTGCCCTGCTAATTTTTTTTTAAAAATAAAGTTTTCTGCTGCCCCTGCTTCGCCCCGCCCCGTTTAAGTGTTTCCCTGCCCTGTCCTATTAGGAGTTTTCCATGCCCTGCCCCAATTGCCGTCCTTATTTGTATCTTGATAATTTGCTGTCTTATTTTTCTTACAATCTTGCATCGATTACGTTTTTTTGAGTCGAGGGTCTATTGGAAACATCCTCTCTACCCCACAAAGGTAGGAATGAGGTCTGTGTATATTCTATCCTTCTCAAACCTCGCTTATGGGAATACACTGATTATGTTATTGTTGATGTAAATAATCAAAGTTGGTATTTCATTATTCACTTGATTAAAATTCATGTCTCACATATATCATCGTACAATTCAACCAATATAATAATATGATAAGCCCCCACATATAAAAGTCTCGTACTCGAACTATTTGAAAATAATCATTAATCTCAAATATGTTGTCCCATAAGACATGTACTTTATAAGCTCAATAATTTTGCTCTAGTTAATTCTATCATAATTTAAAATGTTACAAAGAATGCACACATTATTTTAAAAACTGCTCAAGCAAATGGTGCACAAAACACCATATGCACATCAATGATTTTAAAAGGGAAACTGTCTACTTATGACTATCTTCTTTCTCGCTGTACATCTTGATCAATTAGTATAGACGATCGGTAAAAAGTATTGCTAGTCCTTTATTTCAGTCTTTCCCCTTCCTCATGTCGGGTGAACCTCCGCATGTAATGGTAAAAAAAATAAGTACATAAGCATATAACTTCAATTCACTACATAAAGTTCTCAACCAGCTAGCCTTTTGACTTGGATAATCTTGATCCGGATTTTTTTTTGAGTTCTTCAACATTTTCCCCTAAGAAGGATATGCCACTTGTACTTTGACGGGTGCATTGGTTGAGAAAATTATATGATTAGACGCATCCTTTGAACCAAATTTGTAAAGATTCACTTTCTCTTTTTGACCCACCGTTCCAATTTATATAATTTAGTTTGATTGGGCACGATGTTTAAAAAATAAAGGAACACTTTTGAATTTTGTGGTCTAAAACAATCCAAAGATATTTATGTGATTATAGATATCTCTTTAAGCGTAAAATATAAAGTTTAAATAAATTGTTGTCAAATAAGGTAACGTGAAAAAGAAAAACATATCATATAAATTGAGACAGAGGGAGCATTATTTTAACCATGCCTTTTTTTCTTGAGATCAAATTTGTTGTGTCACATTGGAAATCCCATAAAGAAAGGAAATAAAAGTAATACGTAAATGCAATCCACACAGATCTGTATTTTTTATTACTAAAAATGGCTTTAGGATAATTAAATAAATTTGTTGAAAATGTGGCTAATTAAAGACAAGCGGATCGAATTTGATCTTGGGACTCTTTTAGTTTGCAAGAGTTCCGGTGACAATAGCTAAAAATGAAAAATGGCAGTAAAGTAAAAAAGCAAGTGTGAACAAAAATGCAAGAATGGAGTGTATAGTAGTTGTATTCAGAGCTGCACAGAGAAAAGCTTCTTAGGGATACAAGTATTGGAGACCAGATCCCTGTTCCTTCCTCAAGAATGTATCTTTAACTATGCAAACTCTAAACTTTTCAAAGGGATCCGTACACATGACAGGATGTGTCAATAGCGTCAACACCACATCAGTTAGTGTAGCAAAACTAGAGATGAGTTGATGTGACGGGAGTTGTTAAGAGTGCAAGCTAGCTGTGAATTGGCTTTGGACCCGAGCAGGGCGACTCCGTCCCATCGGCTCTCCTGACCTATCTGATCTTAGGCTCTCTTCGAAACCTTCAAACTATAGACCCGAAAGGTTCCACTTAGCGGACAATCAGCCCTCGAGACTTTTGCTATTTATTTTCCTCCACGTGGCGCCCCCGATTGGAGCATTCACTTACCTGGATTTTGCCCCATACATGTATCCCTTTTATCAAAATCAGGATAAGCTTGAAAAGTAGAATCATATAGAATAAAACTTTGAAGTAAACCAGCCCAGACCGTCATACTGCATTTTTTTTCGTTAAAAAGTAAAATGATCGCCTCAGTAGCATCATTTATTGATTTTGTGAGCAGCCATTTGTATATGACGAAGTCCATCTCCATCAATTTTGCCATGTCTTACGTGTCATTAGAAAATTGTGCTTCCTTGGAAATTTGTTCGTTTAATTTTTTTAAAAGAAGAATATATTGTTATCTCAGAAAAGAATGGTTTGCGTCACTTTACCTCTTATTCTTATCATTTTAATCACCTTAATCATGATGAAGTCGTTGTATTCGGATTTATGTTGGCATGTTTCGTGTGTGTAGATACAACGAGGACAAATGAATGATAACCGAGCATATCGGGTAGAAATTGGAGGTGTTTGCACCTATACGTGATGACGAGAGGATGCGCGCAACACTTAAGAGAAAATTTGAAGAACTGGAACGTTAGGTGTGCTAGACAAGCGTTGCAGAGGGGAGCAGATATGCGTTGGATGTGCGTCGCACATCCATCGCTGGAAAAAATCTCTCAGAATCTCAAAGCCTGAAAAATCAGAAGACACCCGCGTCGCACATGCAACGCGGACTACGGGCTATTTTTCCCAATTCGATTGAGATTTGGTTTCCTTGATTTAGATTATTACCCTAGACTATAAATTGATATTTTTATTATTAGAGAGGCGTGGTAGATATTATTCTAAGACTTGTAAGTCGCCTTCTTTCATTCTTGTTGTCTTTTATTTTTATTTTTCTTCATAGAACCCTAGTTTTTCTCATGAACTCCTTTGTCGTTCTTCGAATCGTGAGTACCTAAACTTCTCTTTTCTAGGGTTATGGAAAAGAAATGAAAGTTAGTTTAATGATAGATTTTGCTTATTAGATTTCCATCATTTGGGTTGCTTATTTATTCTTGATCCTAATTGTTTAGTTACTTGATCACTAATTAAACACTATCTATGGTGCGTGAGTTGAACTTGAAAGAGCGAATTCACCTACGTAATGAGAATAAATAGAGTTTTTTCGACTTATTATTTCTCTACCGAGGATAGAAATATACCCTTTACCCCTACTTAATTGGATACGGAGATGTAAATGCCTTCTTATTACTTCTTGCGATCATAGAAATATAGACGTTAAGAGTAGCATCTACAGGCTTGTGAGTAGTTCGAAAGAATATCATAAAGTTATGACTAACCCGTCAATTAGTAACCCAGGAAATCGAATAGGTAGAACTATCGGAAGACTTAACTGGATTGTTGAAAGTCATGACGCTGGATTCCATCATCATCTGATAAAACCTTACATTCTTAGCTTGAGTCGTAAAATACCCAATCTTATTTATTTCTTTCAGTTAGTAGTTTAGTACAACCGAATCCATTGATTTTCACTCTCTTGGATAGTTACAACCGAAGTTGAATTAGCTAAGTAGTGGAAAAGTATAAGTCCCTGGGGGTATGATATCTGGACTTCAAAATTCTATATTACTTGTCGACCACGTATACTTACCTGTGCGTTTGAGAGCAATATGTTTTTTGCGCCGTTGCTGCGGACTTAATTTATTTTTTACTATTTTTCGAGTTTGAATTCTATTAGCTCTAGCAAGTTTTGAATCTTTGGTTCGTGTTGTGCATCTCATGGAATTGCAGTATTGTATGCCATACACTTGGAGTCAGGGAAAACCGTTGGTTGACTTTGATATCGAAATCGAGATATCTTTTCACAAAGTAAATAAACTGGCTGAAGAGGTCCCTCTTGAGCTGATTGAAAATAGAGAAATTGTAGTATATGGGTAAGCCTAATGAAGACATTAACAAGATGGAACAACAACAAGTCTCGGTATTGAATTTTGCTAGGCCCAACCTAGAGAATGCTGCTAAGGCTATTGTCAAGCCTGCAATACAGGGGAATTTTGAGCTGAAAAAAGGAACAATGCGGGTTATACCAAACATATGTCAGTATATGGGTAAGCCTAGTGAAGACCCACATTAGCACCTAATGACGTTCGTCGAGCTGAGCGAGAATTTCAATTATCATAACGTGCCCGACGAATATGTGAGGTTGACACTTATTCTCTTCAAGTTGATTGGAGAGGAAAGGGAATGGTTGCAAAATCAGTCGGTTGGATCTATTACTTCTTGGAATATTCTATCGAGCAGGTTCATCGAAAAATTCTTCACTTCTAGGAAGACAAAAGAGCTCCAAGGAAATATTGCTACGTTCTCGCAGCATGATTTAGAGTCGCATCCTAGATCTTGGGAGAGATACAAGGACTACTTGCGAGATTGTCCACACCATATGCAGCCAAATGAGATAATTGCACATATTTTATTGAGGGGTTAAGGCATGATTCGATGTCATTATTGGATGCTATACCTTAAGGTAATATTTTGACTAAAACTTATGATGAGATGGAGACATTGTTGAATTTGATGTTCGCAAGTAATCAAGAGTACGAAGAAATAAGCCGCTCCGGGATACCATAGAGAACTACAAGGGTACTTCAAATAGATGATATGGCAGCTATTCGTGCCGATATTGGGACACTCTGCAATATTTTTATGAGGGTGTTCCCTCAAGCTCAACAGGTTTAACCAATTCAACATATTCATGAGGTAGCATGCGAGAGTTGTGGTGAGCCTCATAATTATTCTAATTGTCCTCTGAATCTGGAATCAATGGCCCACACACGACCAGGTGGGAAGGGTCGGGGGCCGACCTCCCTTAGAATCGAATTCTAAACTGGCGTGGTGTTGCTGGATGCTTCTGATCAATAGAACACAAAGACGAGTCAGCCATATTACATAGGGCAACACAATCGTGGTGATGAAAATCAAGGAAATTATTTCAGAAACAATTACGATCTTCACTACAAAAAGCAGGACTTCTACAAGCAGAACAACTATCAGAAGCCTCAAGCTCAGCCAGGTAGCAATTCATTAGATGATATGATGAAACAATTTATAGCTCAACAACAAGTGGTTCAACAGTAAAATCAGAAAGTTATAAGCGAGATGCAGAAATCTATTCATGAGCTTGAATGTCATGTCAGGCAAATGGCGATTACTCAGAATGTTAGACCACAAGGTGATCTTCCAAGTGATACTGAAAAGAATACCAAAGAATGCAAAGTAGTTACCTTGAGGAATGACAGAAAACTTGAAGAAGTGCCCCCAAAGAATAAAAAGAAGGCGGAAGCTAAACTTATTCCTGCTAAAAGAGCTGAGCCAGAGTACTATAGGTAGTGGTTCAACCACCACCACCATTCTCGCAGAGACTTCAGAAGTAGAAAGCAGATTCGACTTGTAAGTAATTTCTTGAACTTCTGAAACAGGTGCACATAAACATCCTTTGGTGGAGATTTTGCAAGAAGTTCCAAAATATGCTAAGTACATCAATAATGTTGTTGCAAATAAAAGGCATTGGACAGAGTTCGAGACGGTTTGAGGAGTGCAGTTCTAGAGTGAGGAGCAAGATTCCACCTATGTTAAAAGATCCAGGCAGTTTCACTATCTCTATCACTATTGGTGATATCGAGGTTGGGTTAGCACTATGTGATTTGGGTGCTAGTATTAATTTGATGCCCATATTTATGTTTTGAACCTTGGGTTTGGGTGAGCCGAGACCAACAACAGTCACTTTGCAATTGGCAGACAGATCCTTAGCATATCCAGATGGTATTATTGAAGATGTTCTTGTGAAAGTGGAGCCATTTATTTTGCCAGTTTACTTCATTATTCTTGACTCTGTAACTGATAAGAATATTCCTCTCATCACGAGAAGGGGATTCTTAGCGACTATTTATATGGTTATTCGAGTTAGAGATGGGAAGATGTCCATGACAGTAGATGATCAAGAGGCTATTTTTGATGTGTTTAAAGCAACTAAGCTACCACCCTATTCTGAAGAATTAAATATAATCATAGTGGTAGAGCCCGAGCTTACACATGCAGAGCTAGATCACTTTCTGGCTTCTAGAGATCCGTTGGACATGACCTTGATATATGGTGATGATTTAATGAAAGAAGAGAAGATTGAGGAGTGTCTTCACATTCTTCACATTTCTTGTGCATATGTATGAGCCAATACGCCCTTTGAAGAGTTGGACATACCCGAGTCTTGGAAGAAGCCAAAACCATATATTGAGGAGGCTCCGATTATTAAGCTAAAGCCATTACCATCTCATATGTGCTATGCTTTCTTAGGAGGTGGTAACATATTGCCCGTAATCCTATCTGCTTATTTGTCTGATGTATAGGTTGATCGTGTGTTGCGAGTATTGAGAGACATAATTCGAGCCATTGGATGGACCATAGCTGACATCCGAGGCATCAACAATTCAATCTATATGCGTAAGATATTGTTAGAGGAAGATAGCAAGCCCAATGTTGAATTTCAAAGAAGGCTGCACCTGATCATAAAAGAGGTGGTGAAGAAAGACATGATCAAGTGGCTTGATAGGTGCATTAATCCTATTTCTATTAAAGGGGTGCGCAATTTTCTAGGACATGCAATCTTCTATCGGCGGTTTATCAAAGATTTTTCAAAAATTGCTAATACGTTGTGCAAGCTTCTGGAGCAGGACATGAAATTTGTGTTTAGTGAAGCCTGCCTGAAGGCTTTCGATGAGATAAAACTGAGGTTAGTGACTGCTCTTATTATCATCGCACCTGATTGGTCTCTGTCGTTCGTGTTAATGTGTGATGTAAGTGATTTTGCTGTGGGAGCTGTTCTCGATCAGAAAAGGCATATGATCTTTCATCCCATTTATTATGCCAGCAAGACACTTGATGCAACCCAGAGGAATTACACTATCAAAGAGAATGAGTTATTGGCGGTTGTCTACGCCTTTTTTGACAAATTTTGATCTTATTTGGTGGGTACTAATGTGATTGTATACACGGACCACACAATTGTTCATTACTTATTCACGAAGAAGGATGCTAAGCCCAGACTTATTCGGTGGGTGTTACTATTATAAGAGTTTGACATTGAGATTCTTGACCGAAAGGGCACAGAGAACCAAGTAGCAGGTCACTTATCCAAACTTGAGGATCGAGAGCATGTTGATGAGAGTGTGGTTATTAAGGAGACCTTCCCAGATGAGTAATTTTTTTCTCTTCAGTAAGCCGAGCTACCGTAGTATGCAAATATGTTAATTCTTTTATTGAGTGAGATGTACCCTATATTGCTAATCATGAGAATAAGAAGAGAATCTTGCATGATAGCAGATTCTACATTTTGGATAAGCCGTATCTCTACAAGGTTGGCCCGAATAAGCTGATTAGGAGATGTATTACAGAAGAAGAAGTTAATACAATTCTTGAAATTTGCCACCGCCTAATAGTGGATATCACGCTGGTGACAGAATGGCCACGAAGGTACTTCAGTTTGGGTTCTATTGGCCAACATTATTCAAAGATGTTCATGCTTTCGTTAGGACATGCGATCGCTGTCAAAGAATTGGGAACACCTCGAAGCGACATAAAATCCCCTGGACGACATCCTGGAGATCGAAGTATTTGATTGCTAGGGGATAGACTTTATGGGGGCCTTCATACCATCGAAGAGAACAAGTATATTCTTGTTACGGTCGATTATGTATCAAAGTGGGTGGAATACGTTCCACTGCCTACTGATGATGCTAATATAGTCGTAGGATTTCTGAAGAAGAATATTTTCACAAGGCTTGGGTCCCCAAGGGTAATCATCAGCGACTAAGTTACTCATTTTTGTAACTGGCTCTTCGATAAGTTATTATTCAAGTGTGGGGTGAAATACAAGGTGACGACTGCTTATCATCCTCAGATGAGTGGTCAAGTAGAAGTGTCAAATCAAGAGATCAAAAGAATTCTAGAGAAGACTGTGAGCGTTAGTAGAAAATATTGGTCTTTGAAGCTTCATAATAGGAGAATCCTATCCTTATTCTACTCCTAAAACCTTATTCTATTGGGAGAATAACTATACAAGTATGGTAAGTGTACAATACTAATTAAACTATAATATTAATTACACACTTGGAGATAGAAAAGGGGACTACCCACGGATTGGGCAATAATAAGCGGTAACCGAGAACAATATATGCTAGATATACATAATATACACATGTATATCGTGTGTATATTATGTATATTTAACATTGACATAGGGGTGTTAGGAAAGTTGTGAGGAATTCTTACATCCGGAATGCTGTATGGATCTTTAGAAGAGGAGAGAGGTAATTTGGACCAAGTTAATTAAAATTGTTTAAGAGAAGAAAATGATCACAGTTGCACATACCCTAACTTCAAACGATCACAAACCAATTTATAAGGAGTTTAGCCATGAAACATGATATCAATACTTCCAATCGTAGGTCATTTGGATATACCTACAAAACGTTATCAACATTTGACTGAAGGGATGTCAAAGAGCTCTGTTTGGCGCTAGAGCACCGCATCTTGGTGGGCAGAACGGTGAATTCAGAGAGCCCTTTTGGCTGCGATGGAAGAGCAAAAGCGTCACGAGGCACTTTTCTTTCATATAGCAAGGGTAATATGTCTTCTTATTCTGTCAAAGGTCGCCTTTGCGCTTGGATTACTGTTTATAGATGAACTTTCGCAGTCGTCTGAAGGTTTTGCTATGATCTGTACAACCATGGTGGACCCGTGAAGTCCATATACCTCTTCTTGCCAGCCGAAATTCTACACACGAATCTAACTAGAGCCCAAGACTCATTTGTCGATCCTTTTCATGTTGCAGGCATGCAACTTCGCTCCTCGCGTATCAATATCATCTCAATATGCCATAATCTTATAGTATTCTTACTTTTCCGACCTCTTGAACCCACATCATATCCATACCACTCTCAAATCAATATCATAGAACCGTGAGTGTATAAATGCAAATGACAATGTAAGGCAAGACATCATGATATATTCAGATGCATTCAAGTATAAAGATGACAAATCATATGCTTTCAAGGATTCAATAATTCATATGCAATCCAAGTCAAAATCAGGATATCATATCGAAAGCATGTGTGATGAGTAAACAAATAATGGCAAACATGGCGACAAGCCCACATATGGCTACAAGCCCAAATAAACCGCAATCAGAATCAACACAAGGCTGATTCTCCAAATCATCCATCAACATGGTTCAACACCGGTATGCACTCAAATATTCATCAAAACCAACTGAGTGGGACCCCTGAAAACGTCTAATGCCCCTCAATATTTATAACTAAATACACACTTCTATCAAAGTCTCAATAACTAAATCATAGCCTATCTCTGGCCGAATAGGAGCACTACACGATTAATCCTCGGTGATAGCCTTGCCCTTCCTCTGTGCCTCGTGATAATCGAAGTCTAATTATGCATATTATATCATTAATATAAGGCTAACACAATATAAAATAAGATGTTAAATACCCATCCTAAGCCCACTCTGCCAAGACTCAAAATTTAATACCCAACTACTAACAACACATACTAAGTAGTCACATCCTTAAGTTAATTGAAAATCTATACATATTTGAACCCTCAATTTGACAATAATCAAAAAGCCCCACTTTGAAATCCTAGAAATTTTCCCCCAACTAAAATAATCTTCTACAACCAAATTAAGCCTTAAAACCTGATCATCTAACAATATCCATCACTAATTCACAATACTACAAGTAAACTAATCCATATACCTCCATTAATCAATAACATAACTCTCTTAATCTCACAAACATGCATAACTCATCTTCCCCAACTTATATTCATACTATATCACCATTAATGAAGAACTTAAAAATATAAACATATTCCACAAAGGAAGAAGCACTTATCCCAACGATGAAATTACTCCTAAATCTCTGAAAATGCTCTTATGACGGTTCTCCTCTCGAGGTTTTCTATTTTGGAAAAAGACTTCTGACCTAAAGATTTTATAGGATATCTGATACAATACTTTTGCCCCAGCGGAATGGACTCCATTGGAGCGGACCCGCTACGATGGACTAAAACCTCGCTAGGCCGGTGTCACTTGACACCTCACCCAACGCCACGAAGGACCCGCCCCTGTGGACAAATCCTCCGCTACGGCGAAAATCCACCATCTCCCAAACTTACGCTTTGGCGAGCCAACCTCTCGCTGAGGCGGACACTGGTGCCGTTGCGGGGAAACCAGATACCAGTAATGGAAAAATCAATCCAAACTCCTATCCAACACCCAAAACACTCCCGAGACCCCCAGACACAAACCAGACATGCTCGTCTAAGGTAAAAAGTGCTATAAACTCAATCGTACCCTCAGATTTCCCATTTAACCGAGCTAACACATACTTTTCTAAAGATTCCTCCTTGGAGAAATCAAAATCCAAACTCTACAAATAAGGCCACAAAATACATCTGATTGCCTCGGGAAGTGAACCAATGACTTGACTAAGTCATAAATGACCCTCCAGAACTACCGGAAGCGACAAAACTCGGAAATGAACCTACTCTGAGTTAAACTATAAACTCTAAGTTTCTAGTTTTGTATTTTTCATCCGAAATGCATATAAATGGACCTCGGGATCCATGCCACCTATCCCCTTGCATCACAAATCCCACACAGAGTCTACGGAAAGGGTCAAATAAGCAAACAAAGGTCTTTAGCTAAAAATGACCAGACATGTCATTACATCAGATACTAATTAAAACAACATTCGTCCTCGAACGGAGGGAAACAAACAGAGGGAACATACCAGAAGTAGTGAATGAGCTGGGATATCTGCTCTGTATATCAAACTCGATCTCCCAAGTCGCCTCCTTAACAGGACGATGCCTCTATTGAACCTTTACAGAAGCTATCTACTTCAACCTCATCTTTCTTACCTGCCTGTCCAAAATAGCCGCAGTCTCCTCCTCAAGCTCCAAACTATAATCGAGCAATACAGAATCCTACTGAATGATAGAAGAACCATCGTAATGATACTTATTCAGCATAGATACATGAAAACTGGATGAACTCTTGAAAGACCTAGTGACAGAGCCAACTCATATGACACCTTCCCAATTCTCTAAAGAATCTCAAAAGGTTCAATGTACCTCGAACTAAAATTCCCTCTCTTGACAAACCTTATCACACCCTTTATGGGTGAGACTTTCAGAAGAACTGTATCACCAATCATGAACTCCAAATCTCGGACCTTCCAGTCCACATACTCCTTCTGCCTGCTCTGAGCTGCCAGGAGCTTATCCTGAATCATCTTCACATTCTATAAAGAATCTCTCAACATATTGATACCAAGGTTGAACCTTGAACATATCAAACCAACTAATCAGAGATCGACATCTCTTACCATATAAAGCATCGAACGGTGCCATATTAATACTGGAGTGATAGATATTATTGTACGCAAACTCTGCCAAAGGTAAGAATTGGTCCCAATGACCACCAAAATCAATCACACAGGCTCGTAACATGTCCTTCAATACCTGAATAGTCTGCTCGGACTGACCGTCGGTCTGAGGATGAAATGATGTACTGAGATCCAAGAGAGTACACATCTCTTTTTACAAAGTTCGCCAGAAATGCAAAGTAAACTGAGTACCTCAATCCGAGATGATAGAAATAGAAACCCCATGAAGACGAACAATCTCATAGATGTAGATCTTACCCAACTTCTCTAAACTATAAGTCATTTGGATTGGAATGAAATACATGGACTTGGTCAACATATCAACAATGACCCAAATAGCATCAAATTTGACCAAAGTCTTGGGCAACCCATCAACGAAATCCATGGCAATCCTCTCCCACTTTCACTAGGAAATGGACATCCTCTGAGACACACCAACGGGTCGCTGGTGCTCATACTTAACCTATTGACAATTCTTTGGGTCGACTATGATCCCATACTTAGACACCACGTGCCCCAATAATGCTACCGAACTCAACCAAAACTCACACTTCGAAAATTTTCCATATAGCTTCTTCTCCTTCAACAAACCAAGAACCACTCTCAGATGATGCTCTTGGTCCTCCTAACTCTTCGAATATACCAGGATATTGTGAATGAACACAATCACAAAAAAATCCAAGTACGGCTTAAACATCTCATTCATCAAGTCTATGAACGTTGTGGGGGCATTGGTAAGCCCAAATCACATTACTAGGAACTCATAATTCCCATAACTAGTCCGAAAAGCCATTTTGGAAACATCCTCAGCCTGGATCTTCAGCTGATGATACCCATACCTCAAGTCAATCTACGAAAACACAGAAGCACCCTGAAGCTCATTGAACATGTCATCAATACGCGGAATCAGATACTTGTTTCTGATGGTGACCTTGTTCAACTGCCTATAATCAATGCACATGCACATGGTTCCATCATTCTTCTTCACGAACAAAATAGGAGCACCCTATGGAGATACACTCAGTCGAATGAAGCCCTTACTTAACAGATCCCGAAGCTTCTCCATCAACTCTCTCAACTCAGCTGGAGCCATACGGTACAGAGGAATAGAAATAGGCCGAGTACCTGGATCAAGATCAATATAGAAGTCAATATCTCTGTCTAGCAGTATACCTGATAAGTCTAAAGGAAAGACGTTAGTGAACTTACTAACTACCAGAACTGACTCAAGATAAGGACTCTCTGCACTAGTATCAAAATATGAGCAAGATAAGCCAAACAACCCTGATCCAATAACTTTCTATCCTGGATGTAAGAAATCACTTTCCTAGGAGCAGGGCTGGGAGCGCCTATCTATTTTAACCTCAGAAGACCAGGCATAGCTAGCATGACCGTCTTGGAATAACAATCCAGAATCGTATGATATGGTTATAGCTAATCCATACACAGTATAACATTGAAGTCCACCATATCTAAGATGACCAAATCTACCTAAGTGTCGTAACCCATGAAAGTAAATACAAATATGCGATAAACTCTATCAAAAAAAAGAGTAGCCCGGTGCACTAAGCTCTCGCTATGCACGGGGTCCGAGGAAGGGCCGGACAACAAGGATCTATTATATACAGCCTTACCTCACATTTCTACAAGAGACTGTTTCCACAGCTTGAACCCATGACCTCCTAGTCATATGGCAATAATTTTATCAGTTACTCTAAGGCTCCCCTTCATGTGATAAACTATATCTACAATCACAAAATCACCGAGTGGTGTAGACATACAAATAGGAACATCAAACATATCACACCACATCTTCAGTTTAGCAAAAAAGTAGGCAGACACATAAGAAAATGTAGACCCCGGTTAAAATATCATAGTAATAGACCGATGATCGACTGAGATGATACTTGTAATGACTGTTTCCGATGCCTCAACCACAACCCTACCAGGGAATATATAACAATGCGCATGCCCTACCTCAGAATGAGTACATTGTTGTCCATCTCAACCTGAACGAGCTCCATCTTTCCCCGACTAGGATCCACCACGACCAGACTAATGGCCACTATAGCCAGACTGAGATCCTCCCCGGCTAATCCGACTACCACCTCTAGATGTTTGTGCTAGGGTTCAAGGTGAATGAGAAACACCTAAAAACAGTATGGGGAAATATCTCCTGAAGTTCCAAACCTCTCCACAACCATAACAAGTCTTGGCCGCTGAGGGCTGCTGAATGGAGATAGAAGAACCCGAACCACCATAGTTTGAATATCTTGTTACGCCTCGTAGTTTCCCATTCCATTATGTCATCAACTGATACCGGCTTTACAGGAAGATATGTGACTTTACGAAAGTATATTAAGGGTTTATAGGTTGTCTATGGAAATATCGGAGTGTATAGAACTTAAATGAATAGAATAAATTATGTTTCGAAGAAATTAGGAAATTTTCAGAATTGAAGGACAAAATGACAGACCGTACAAAGTTCTACGGACTGTCAAAATGGGACCCTCACCATATTTTAATTGTATGAAAAATTGTATTGTCCATTTCGATGAACCGTATGAAATTGTACGCACCTTCAAATTGGACCGTCAATTTGAGCGGTGGCTGACTTGTTTTGCGTTTAAAACATTCCAAAGGCCATTTTTGGCTATTGTTTGACCAAACATTAACCTAACTCTCTCCCTAAATCTCCCAAAAGATTTCCATGGTTTCAAAGTGATTTCAAGGTGATTACACCATAATTATATATCAAAAGCTAGGTTAAGTTAAGGAAAATGCTTCTATGAAGTTGTTATGCACTTAGGGGTTTTTCTTTATGCTAAGGAGACTAAGTACAAGGTTATACATGTTGTGTAAGGTAAGATTTACACTCCCTTTCTTGTGCTTATGCTTATTCATGTATTAATTAAGTATTTGGGTGGAGAATTAACAAGTTAGAACTCTGAATGGCAAAGGATATTGTTTTCCTGTTGTTGGATTGTTTGAGGGCTTAATATATGACTTATTATAATAGAAAATTATGGGATGTAACTTTATTATGTTGTAGATGAGCTCGTTTATGATATTGGTCTTAATTATTGAATTACAATCTAGAAGGACAAATGGCTAGAAAGTGTGTACAGGTTGTTTTTATTGTTCTTAACTTGTGTTGGGCTGTTTGATTAAAGTTAATCTTGGTATTAAGTCTCTTGTTGGTAGTTTATGGAGAAGGGAAGAAATCTAGAAAGAGCTAAGGATGTAATTTCTATATTGAATGACCATTGGCAATAGATATGAGAATTCAAGCATATCAAATGTTTTGATAAAGTATCATAATGAAACCATCTTTAGTTTATCAACTCAATCTTGACCTAAATTGTCTCTAATACGTAGGATATCATTTGAAAGATGGGTGGAGAATTTTAATCTAGCATTATTCAAGAAACAAAGGTATGTTAAGGCTCACTCTTTCTTTCTTTTGGCATGATCTACGAAAAAACATAACTATAACGCTGTTACTTCAAAAGGAACTCTATTGTAAAGATTTAATCTTGTGAATCTCATTGTTTCATATTGTTATAGTTCATAACTCTTATGGCTCTTTGTCGGAATCACTTGTCACCTTGATATCATCTTAAATCTTATGTTTTGTTATGATCCTTGTTGACTCTCAGATAACTGATACAGACATAGCTACATAATGGTAATATGAGGATAACAACCTTGAGTCTCTCCGATTGAATTCATAATGCCCTTTAGAGTCATTCCTTGTATTGCACTTATATATATGTATATATTTTCTTACCGAGCTACGCTATAGTCGGCCGAGTACAACGCTTATATGTGCACACCACTGCAGTTGGTTATGATATGATCGAGTTCCATATCTGGGCTGGGTATGACCGAGTCCTCTACGAGGCCGAGTATGATATGATATGACATGATTTTCCCCATAGAGTGGCTTGATACCATATTATATATATATATATAGCCCCGATGAGTGGCTTGATTTTTATATACATGCATATAATCGATTATTGTGACATGGTATTCCCTTAGAGGCTATTTATGAGTTTCATGTTGACTTCTATACTCTTTATTTGTGTTTATTCTTTATTTATATGTTATCTGCCATACATATTCAGTACATCTTTCGTACTGATGTCCCTTTCCGGGGAAAATATATTTCATGCTCGTGGGTATGGATAGATTGTCAGATGATCCCTCATAACTCAATTCAACTAGAGGTTGTCACACTCTATTCTTCCGAAGTTGTCTAGTGAGCTAATAGGTATGGTTATGGCACATATGTATATAGTTGGGTATGGCGGGGCATTTTCCTTACATGATGTTGTCGATATACACTTTAGAGGCTTATAGACATTCATTTTGTGTGTTGTGGTCTTGTGTGGCCTTATCGGCCTTTTTGTAGACTTGTTATGTTCATGTTTGCTTTATTGGCCTTGTTGTATATACATGTATAGGTTGGGCCTTTTCGGCGTGCTGGTGATTGTATTCTTTGTTCAAATGGTCATTTACCAGAGGCATTGATGACCTATAGGTTATTGAGTATGTCATAGGTATCATGATCGGTATACTTGGTCCATAGGGCACTGGGTGCCGGCCACACCCCCTAAGGTTGGGATGTGACATATCTAGACTGAGAACCTCTCAAATACTGACCCCCACCATCAGTAATCTGAAGAGCCTCCTAAATTGGTTGACTGGGCTGCGACTGTTGATATATACCCTGATACCCATAACCATGGGAAGTAGAATCACTTACCTGTCCATGTCGCCTCACCCTATTATCAGACTCATGTTTATACACCTTGCCCCTCACGGACTCTGCCATCTTAGCATGCTTAGGTAGAGTCTCAAAAAAAGCTTCAGCAACCACTACCTACAACATAGCCAACTGATGTGGAATAATCAAACCTCGCACAGGTAGAGAGTGAATGTATAGAACTTGGAAGAAATTTGGATTAATCATCTGCGGACCAATAACTATTAAATGACCTACTATCATATCAATAAATAAGGGGTTATTTGAAGCAAGGGAGTAGGACTCCTATCGAATCACAAAAAGATGAGGGAACCAAAGTAACGATATCAGATTTGATGTAGTAAGTACGAAAATGCTTGAGTTAATGCGGGGGGTGTTTTAAGAGACTCAGTTACAGGAGCATGATACAACTTAACAAGAGGGGAAGATTTCATCTAAGTAAACATAGATGTTTATTGGAAATTCACTTCGAGTACTCCCATGATGGAAATATAAAAGTGACAAAGAACTTACTAACTAAAGAAATTCTAAGACCAGTGAGTTATTTAAAACTTACATCTTTCGGTGGGACAATGTGAATATATTAAGAAACTACCGTATAAGGATATAATGAAAGATGAAAAGAGAGAACAGAGGAAGAAATGGATTCGAATAGCCCTATTATTTTTTTTCAAAACCCTTTACCTTAACAATCATCGTGCCACAGCTTCTCATCATGACCTTACTTATTCTCCATACCTACAAGCTCTGTCACCTAAATCCCAACATTAGATGAAAATTGTAATGAGGAAATGAGAGACATAGTTCAAATATCATAATTCAACGGTTCAAATAAATTATAGTTTACTAATTAATTTTGTAAAAGAGATATATAACCGTGTGGAGGTCGATGATGTACTGACAGTGTTATCATTGTATAATCCTATGAGGTAATAGTTATGGAATCTGATTTCGCGACAGGTTGAGATAGTCCTATGTACAAAAGAACTTTGCCCGAATTGTTGAAGAATAAAAGAATCGCTATACTAGAATGTTTCAAACTTTGGATTCATAATACCATTGCTGCGATATGATCCTTCTATTCATATTCTATTTTCTAAAGTTGATCCATGTACCTTAATTAGATGATATTGCTAAAACAAGTGTATCAAGAGTAGCTCAGGAGTTAGTAGGAGCATGTTAAGGTGAGTTATAACTAACCTTTTTCTGATTATTATAAGTACAAGTGGTCATGTTAGGCCAATCTAATGTTATCTTGTCACAATATTTCCCTATGCGGTATTGAATATGTATTTGGGCTGCTTGACAGGTTTTGGATAGTCCTGTTTATAAGAGAAACTCTGTCGAAATTTTGGAAAAACTTAAGAACTAGAATATCTCCAACATCCGCGGAAAAATATTTCTAAGGGAAGAAGTATGTGATGCCTCGTAGTGTCACGTTCCATCATGTCATCAACTGATACAAGCTTTTAGGGAAGATATATGACCTTACGGAAGGATATTGAGGGTTTATAGATTGTATATGGAAGTATCAAAGTGTATAGAAGTTAAATGAATCAAAGAAATTATGTTTCGATGAAATCAGGAAATTTTCAGAATTGACAGCCAAAATGACAGACCGTACAAAGTTGTACGGACCGACAAAATAGGACCCTCACCGTATTTATGTAGGTTAGATTGTACGGTCCATTTAAACGGACCATACAAAGTTGTACGGACCGACAAAATAGGACCCTCACCGTATTTTTTTAGGTTAGATTGTACGGTCCATTTCGACGGACCGTACAAAATTGTATGGACTGACAATTTGGGCGATGGCCGACTTGTTTCGGGTTTAAAAGATTCCAAAGGCCATTTTTGGCTATTGTTAGACCAGAAATTACCCTAACTGTCTCCCTAAACCTCCCAAAATATTTCCATGGTTTCAAAGTAATTTCAAGGCGATTACACCATAATTCTACATCAAAAGCTAGGTTAAGGAAAAGAGAATGATTCCATGAAGTTGTTATGTACTTAGGGGCTATTATTGGTGCTAAGGAGACTGAGTACAAAGTTATACTTGTTGTGTAAGGTAATATTTACACTCCCTTTCTTGTGATTAATCTTATTCATGTATTTATTAAGTATTTGGGCGGAGAATACACAAGTTAGAACTCTAAATGGCAAAGGATGTTGTTGTCCTGTTGTTGGATTGTTTGGGAGCTTAATATAGGACTTATTATGATTGAAAATTATGGGATGTAACTTGATTATGTTGTAGATTTTGTTGATGAGCTTGTTTATGGTATTGGTCTTAATAATGGAATTACAAGCTAGAAGGAGAAATGGCTAGAAAGCGCATAAAGGTTGTTTTTATTGTTCTTAACTTGTGTTGGCTTGTTTGATTAAAGTTAAGCTAGGTATTAAGTCATTGAATCTTGTTAGTAGTTCATGGAGGAGGGAAGAAAGCTAGAAAGAGCTAAGGATATTCCGATATTGAATGACCATGGGCAATAGATATGAGAATTCAAGCATATCAAGTGTTTTGATAAAGTATCATAATGAAACCATCTTTAGTTTATCAACTCAATCTTGACCTAAATTGTCTCTAATACATAGAATATCATTTGAAAAATGGGTGGAGAATTTTAAGCTAGCATTATCAAGAAACAAAGGTATGTTAAGGCGCTCACTCTTTCTTTCTTTTGGCATGATCTACGAAAAAACATAACTTTAACGTTGTTACTTCAAAAGGAACTCTATTGTAAAGATTTAAGATTGTGAATCTCATTGTTTCATATTGTTATAGTTCATAACACTTATGGTTCTTTGTCGGGATCACTTGCTTCCTTGATATCATCTTAAATCTTATGTTTTCTTATGATCCTTGTTGACTCTCAGATAACTGATACAAACACAGCTACATAATGGTAATATGAGGATAACAACATTGAGTCACTCTGATTGAATTCATAATGCCCTTTAGAGTCATTCCTTGTATTGCACTTATATATATGTATATATTTTCTTACCGAGCCGCGCTATAGTCGGCCGAGTACAACACTTATATGTGCACACCACTGCAGTTGGTTATGATATTATCAAGTTCCATATCTGTGCTGGGTATGACCGAGTCCTCTACGAGGCCGGGCATGATATGATATGACATAATTTACCCCACAGAGTAGCTTGATACAATATTATATATATATAGCCCCAATGAGTGGCATGATTTTTAAAGACATGCATATATATCCATGACTGTGACAGAGTATGCCCTCAGAGGCTATTTATGAATTTTAGGTTGACTTTTATACTCTTTCTTTGTATTTTATTAATTATTTATATGTTATTTGCCTTACATATTCATAACATCTTTCATAATGATGTCCCTTTGCAGAGACACTACGTTTCATGCCCGCAGGTACAGATAGAGAGTCAGATGATCCCTCACAGTAGGTGACCTAATTCAGCTGGAGGTTGTAATGCTTTCTCCTTCTAGAGCTGTCTAGTGAGTTGATAGGTATGGTTGTGGCACATATGTATATAATTAGGTATGGCTAGGCCCTGTCTCGACTAAATATTGTTGATATACTCTTTAGAGGCTTGTAGACAGTCATGTTGTGTGTTATGGTCTTGTGTGGCCTTGTCGGCCTCTTCGGTAGACTTATTATGTTCATGTCGGCTTTATTGGCCTTATTGTATATATGTATAGGTTTGGCCTTTTTTGCGTGCAGGTGATTGTGTTCTTTGTTCAGATGGTTATGTAAAAAAGGTCTTGTAGACTTCTGTGTTATTAGGTATGTCACAGGTATCTGGATTGGTACGCTCGGGCCTTAGGGCATTGGGTGCTAGCCACACACCCCCCTCCCAAGGTTGGGGTGTGAAATATCTTGATTGAGAACCCTTCAAAGACTGGCCCCTACCATTATTAATCTGAAGAACCGCCTGAACTAGTAGACTGGCTACGATTGTTGATATCTACCATGATACCCATAACCATGGGAAGTAGGACCACTTAACTATCCATATCACTTTGCCCTCTTATTGGACTCATGTCTAAACATCTTTCCCCTCATGGACTCTACCATCCTATCACACTCAGCTATAATCTCAAAAGAAGCTATAGCAGCCACCAACTACAACATAGCCAACTGAAGTGGAACAATCTAACCTCCAACAAAACATTTCACTCGCTCTGCCTTAGTAGGTAAAAATGGTGTTGCATAATGAGATAAGGTATGTAAGCGAGTCTCATACTGTGCAATTGTAGAATTTCCCTCGAAGTCTTCTGAAACTCATCACGCTTGCCCAAACGCAACCTCAAAGGCACATACTTCTCAAGGAACCCTCTCTAGAACTTAAACCATGTCAATGGATCTGACCCCGTGGGTAAGCAATCAGCATACGCCCTCCACCACTATTTCACGTCACCCAAAAGCTGAAAGGCCACGAAACTAACTCCATATGACTCGACAATAGGCATAGTATGCAACCTTTCATGGCTGCTCATGATGAACTCGTACGCATCCTCCTTGGATTATCCATAAAATACCGGAGGCTTCAAGTTCAAAAAGTGCTCCCAATTTTTCCACTCATCAGAGGTCATAGTTATCCCTCCAATAGGCCGGGGACAAAACTCTGGAGCATAAACCTCATCAATACGGGGCGCTGACATCGCCGCTGGCTGAACCCCAAGAGTATGAAACTCAAGGGTATGAGTTTGCCCCTCTCCCACATGGGTCTGAGAACTACCGGGAGTAGTAGGATATTACGCATGTATGAGAAAACCATGAAGAACACTCAATAACTTGATCAATATGTCATGTAGAATTGGAGTAGCAATAAATCTAGGATGAACCTGGGCTGGCCCCATCTCCCCCTCTAGCATATCATCCCGAGGCTTAATAACCGACTCAGGGGAAACAGATCTTGTACAAGCCTGACTGGATTTTTGTGCCCTGCCTCGAGCTGGTGCTACCGCTCTGGCTCTACCTCAGCCCCGAGTAAGACCTCTACTGTGACCTTGCACCACTGAAGTCGGTGCCAGTGCATCCTCCCTCATTACGTCAGCACGAGTCCTCATCATCTGTGAGAGAATAGAAACAAAGGTCAGATACCAATTTGATTCAACTTAGCACAAAAGGAATGAAGAAAGTGAAATTTCCTAAATGTCCCATAGCCTCTCAAAAATAAGTACGGACGTCTCCGCACTGATCTGCAAGACTCTACTAGACATTGCTCTTATATTTAAGACTGTTTAATCTAGTGCTCTTATACCAACTTTGCCACAACCCCTTTTCAGTAATCGTGGGGGCACCTACACAATTCCACCGGTAGGCGAATCACTCCCAATCATTCACAAGACATGATATAAATAAAACCGGAAGACAACAAATACTACATAAGTTGTCTCATAATATAAATGTGGAAACATGAATAAGTATGATACATCAAAACATCCCCAAGAGATCTAGTTTCTAGATACAAGAGCACTATTAAATCCGATACAAGTCTGAATAGGAACGCAGGCCAAAACCAACATAATTAGTCTAAGAAAGTCTTTTATGTCTCTCAAATGCAAAAAAGACTGAAATAGAGATAACACTCAAGGGTATGCTGGAGATAGCATCTCCAACTGGAGATCCACTACTCTAACTCAGCCACGTGGTGCTGCAGAGATGGAAGGTACTGAATCTGAATCCAAAAAGAATGCAACAAGTGTATCATGAGTACACAATGTACCCCCATAGACATCATAGGCCCACAACGATGGAAGATACACAATCAGAGATAAATATCATGTTGACACCAAGTAATCCTTAACTCGCAGTTCAATCATCCAAGTATATCACATATGTCACTTACTGTTAATAGAGTTCAACAATAATTCAAGTATCAAGTAGCATGTATAATTCTTCAATTCTATAATCTGGTCAAGTTATCAACAATCACCTCAAATATAAGTCCAATCACAATTTATCAATAAAATGGCATAAGTACATATGATATAAATGCAATGCACATGCAAGGTACCTTTCTCAATTTGGTATACAGAACATCAAGGTTTTTTTATGATCCGTACACCCATAGGGGACCCGTAAAGTCCATATACCGATCTTATCCATCACAAATTCCACACACAAATCTGATTAGAGCCCAAGACTCCTTTGTCAAGCCTTATCATGTTGAAAGCATGTAACTCCGCCCCCTCATCTCAATATGTCATAATCTCATAGTCTTCTTACCTTTCCAGCCTCTTGGACCCGGCATATCCATACCACTCTCATATCAATATCATAGAACCATAAGTGTATGAATGCAAATGACAATGTACGGCAAGACATCATGATTTATTGAGATGCAGTCAAGTATAGAAATGACATATCACATGCTTTCAAGGATTCAATAATTCATATGCAATCCAAGTCAAAATCAGGATATCATATCGAACGCATGTGTGATGAGTAAACAAGCAATGGAAAATATGGCAACAGGCCCAAATAAACAGCAGTCGGAACCAGCACAAAGCTGATTCCCTAAATCACCCATCAACATAGTTTAACAGCAGTACCCACTCAAACGTTCATCACAACCGGCTGAGTGGAACCCCCAAATACGCCCGATACCACTCAATATTTATAACTCATTATGCACTTCTATTGAATTCTCAAAAACTAAACCGTAGCCTACCTCTGGGCCGAACATGAGCACTCACGATCAAGCCTCGGTGATAGTCTTGCCCTTCCTCTACGCCTCGTGATAATTGAATTCTAATCACATATATTATATCATTAATATAAGGCTAACACAATATAAAGTAAGACACTAAATACTTATCCCGAGCCCACTCTATCGAGACTCAAAATTTAATACTCAACTACTAAGAACACATACTAAGTAGTAATATCCTTAAGTTAGTTGGAAATATATACACATTTGAACCGTCAATTGGACAATAATAACAAATCCCCAATTTGAAAGCCTAGAAATTTACCCCCAATTGAAATAAGCTTCTACAACCAAATTAAGCCTTAAAAGGTGATCATCTAACAATATCCATCACTAATTCACAGTAATACAAGTAAACTAATCCATAAACCTCCATTAATCAATAACATAACTCTCTTAATCTCACAAACATGCATAACTCATCTTCCTCAACTTATGTACATACTATATCACAATTAATGAAGAACTTAAAAGCACAAACTTAATCCACAAATGAAGAATCACTTACCCCAATGATGAAATTACTCCTAAATCTCTGAAAATGCTCTTATGACGGCTCTGATCTCGAAGTTTTCTATTTTGGAAAAAGAATTATGACCTAAAGATTTTATAGGACACTTGATACAGTACTTATGCCCTGATGAAATCGACTTTGCTAGAGCGGACCAACCACAGCTGACCAAACCCTCACTAGGGAAATGTCACTTGACACCTCACCTAGTGCTACAAAGGACACGACTCTGCAGCGGCGGACTCACCCCTGCAGACTCCGCTATGGCAGAAATCCACCATCTCCCAAACTTATGCTTTGGTGAGCTAACCTCTTGCCTGAGCAGACACGCCGGAGTGGACATTGGTGCTGCCACGATGGACACTAGATACTATTAATGGGAAAATCAATCCAAACTCCTATCCAACACCTGAAATATTTCCAAGACCCCCTAAACACAAACCAGACATACTCATCTAAGGTAACTAGTGCTACGAACTTGCTCGTATGCTCAGATTCCATATTAACCAAGCTAAGGCATACTTTTCAAAAGAATCATACGGGAGAAATCAAAATCCAAACTTTACAAATAAGGCCATAAAATACATTTAATTAGCTCAAGAAGCAGACTAATGACTCGACTAAGTTATAAATGACTTTACAAAATGAACACATTTAGCCAAAAGTCAACTCTAAGTCAAACTATCCAACTCTAAGTTTCTAATTTTAGGTTTTTCATCTGAAATGCATAACAATAGACCTCGAGATCCATGCCACCCATCTCTTTGAATCACATAACCCACACAGAGTCTATGGGAAGAGTCAAACAATTAAAAAAGGGTCTTTATCTAAAAATGACCGAACATGTCATTACAAAAATCTGGTTTTTAAGGGAATTAGAGTTATCCTCGGTCAACATCAGGTCAAGATGATCTTGTATGATTATATCGAGTGATCGAGCAGGTTCGTTGCATATTTTAGGACTGGTTTGCATATTTAGTTTGTGTTTGGTGGGTCTCGGATGAATCTCGAAGGTCTATTTGAAGTTGGAAACACACCAGTAAAATTTGGTTTGTAGCTACTAATGTTGTTCTTTGCAGTCGCAATGCCACATGGCGTGATATCAAGCTGCTGAACAATTGGTCATTATGGATGTGATTCCAGAGGCCATGATCACAATGAATCCTTTTGGGTCGGGTCGGGTAAAGCTCGCGATTGCAAAAGAGGTATTGTCCCAGTGATTTGAAGTTTTGAAAAATGATCTCATTCATTCTATTTTCATATGTGGAGCTTGGGACCTCGAATTTGAGAGTTTTTGGAGGGGTTTTACAAGATTCTTTGTAAGGGTAAGTTTTTAATCCTCATTTTGTCATTATATCTTGGATTATTAAGGAATTACATGCTAGGATGAAAAATGGAGATTCTTCAATTAATCATGGAATTGATGATGGATTTGGTTCATATTTGGTATTAAGACTCCATATTACTGGGTAGACTAAATTTTAGACTTATTTCTCATTTACCCTTTGAGGCTCAAATTCTTTTATTGGTGACTTTTTAGGTCTGAAACTACCATATAATGATATGGGTGTGTATGGAATTGTGTTCTAAAGTATAATCTATATTTGAATAGATTTGGACCATTCAGAGGCTCTACGAAAATGTAAGGCTTTGTTGTGATCGTCGGACTACTAAATCAGGAATGTTTGAACTTTTTTTACTTTAATTAAAGTATCGTGGTTGGTTTAATAAACTAATGAAGAGGGTATAAAGGAGATACTAAAGGTGTCCCGATACTTTTGAGGTTACTAGCACTTTCGGATACCGGTGCCATGTTATGGTTATTTGTGCAATTTCAATTATATAGTTATGTGTAAATGCCATGCTTTGAATATTAGATGATAGCATAGATTGATATTGTGAGTCTTGATCGGGCATAAGACCCTTTATTTGTTGATTCTATGCATATTACTCGTCTTCTTTGTGATTAAATGTTGCCATCACTCATAAATACTCGTTTAAAAGTGGAAAAGAAACTAACTATCAAATCTTTATTGCTTAGTTTGGTTAAAGGTTGAATTATTAATGCGTATCTTTGTTTCTTATTTTTGCGCATGTAATATTTATGCTTCATATGGCATCATATACATATTATATTTGCGGATACATATGCGGGGTCCAAAGGGAGATGGTTCCGGATAAAGTGATGCGTTGGGTATGAGTATGAGCCTAAAATTGGCTAAGTGATGTTATTAGAAGCCTAACATTTTCTAAGGAACCCGAAGGAAAATGATTTCGAGTGGTATATGGACCTCGCGAGTCCCTATGGGTCACGATTCATAGTATTTGAACGTGTGTGTAATGGTGATGAGAAAAAAGGCCTTGCATTTACTTAGCATTTTCATATCATATCATCTTATTACTTCATTGCTTGGTTGACTTGTCTAATTGCTTGTTGAATCACACTATCATGCTTACTTGTCTACTTGAACGAACTCATTGAATTAAAGACTTTTTATATCTAGGCTTAAACTTGTGATTATTAGTTTTATCATTTATCGGACTAACATCGGTTAAGTCAGGAAGTGGTATTCGTAAGACCAACCCTCATCTCTATTTTGACTAGGGTCGATCGAGGATGTTGCTGAGTACACATTATTTTCCGTACTCATACTACACTTATTGCACCCTTTTTGTGAAGATTTTATTCCTAGCATGAGAAGATCTTGAGAATACGTCGGTCGTTAAGGAGACCATCCGGAGGATTTGGGGTGATCTACAACCGTGATCTGTCGCACTAGATTCTTCATCTATCTTCATCTTATCTTTTTTATTCTTAAACCGTTTATGTATTCGAGTAGTTTCCCAAACTTGTATTTCTATTTAGCCCATTCTTGTACTAGTGACACTAGGTTTTGGTATTAGTCATACTATTTCCGCATTTTCTATATTATGAGACTAACTTAAGACTTAAAATTGACTTGCTTAATTATTTCGCAATGATTACTTTAATTAATTGCCTTAAATGGGTCGTGGTTGGCTTACTATCTTGGTGGGAGTTAGTGCCATCACGACTTAGTAAATTAGGTCGTGATAAATTAGTATCAGAGCTTTAGGTTCACCAATCTCACAAGTACAAGAACAATGTCTAGTACAGTCTTGCAGATAGGTAAGATGAGCTCTGTACCTATCTTCGAGAGACTATAGGACATGTATAAAAATTGTACTATTTCACCCCTTATCGTGCTTATTTAATTCTAATAGTTTCCAAGAGTTTCTTTGTTTCGCTCTCTCACATATGGTGAGGATACGTTCAACTGCAATTGGAGATTAGGAGCCCACACCTATGCATGCACCCGCTGCTAGGATCATTACTTGAGATATAGTCAGGGAACGTGGTAGAGGTCTAGGAAGGGCTAGAGCCTATATTACTACACCTGCCAGAGGCCGAGAACCAGATCCAGAGGAGGTTACGGAGAAGGAGCCAGTTCAGGAAGATCAGATTAGACCCGTCCAAGCAATAAATGGATTTATTGCTACTACTCTTCTTAAGGATACTTTGGTGCGTATTCTAAGCATCTTTGAGAATATGGCCCAGGTGGGAACACTGCTGGTTACTCCATAGGGTTTCCAGACTAGAGAGGTCAAACTCCCGATTAGATGGATATAGTTGGGTATAGGACACCAGGGGCACAACCAGCTGCTGATGTGGCTTCTGAATTTTTGGGTTTTCCAGCTCAGAGTGTTTTTATTCGACTAGTTGCTCTGCCCACTATGACCATAGAAGAGCAAAAAAGGTGGTATAAGATTGAGAAGAAGAAGCCACCAAAGTTTAACGCGCATCCTGATGGTGATGCTTATGAGTTTTTGGTGAGTCGTCATGAGAGGTTGCACAATTTTGAGTTGGTTGAGTCCAATGGTATTGATTTCACAGTATTTTAGATGATTAGCCTGCTAAGCAGTGGTGGAGGGCGTTTGTTAAGTTTAGGCTAGCTGGGTCGCCTCCACTTACTTGGGTCGAGTTTACTCGAGTGTTTCTAGAGAAGTGGGTTCCCCATAACTTGAACAAAGAGCGGTGCGAGCAGGTTGGGATATTTGTGACTGAGTATGAGATGAGGTTTCACTCCTTCTATCGCCATGATTTGACTATTTCTCCAGATGAGGCGAGGATCGGGAAGTTTGTTAGGGGGTTTTCTTATCTCTTCGACTTGCAGCGACACATGTGGCATCTTCAGGAGGTAATTTTCATATAGTGGTGGATGTTTCTCGGAGTGTTGAGTCAATTAGGCGCAAGGAGTTTGGGGATAGGTCAGGCAAAAAGCCCCGTAGCTAGGGAAGTTATAGATGTAATTCATTTGGAGGTAGGGTCATCATGTTAGGGGGTGATTGGCCCTTATTCAAAGGCTAGTTCAAGCTACGATGCAGACTTTGGCCGGTGGTTCTTCTGGTCGTGGTGTTCATAGTTCAGGACAAGGTTCCCAAGGTTCTTATTCTCAACCTAGAGGTCAAGGTGTTCATTTCAGCTACTCTAGCTCTTATTAGCAGCCTATGTTTCATCGTAGATATTATAAGTGTGGGGACAAGGAACACTTTGTGAGGGACTTCCCCATACTTAGGCAGAGTGGTCAGCACTTCGGTTCTCAGGGGTTTGCTTTTAGAATAGTAGCACAGCCGGCTAAAGGCAGTCCATAGAGTGGCAGATGTGGTTCTCACTCATGTAGAGATGGTTCTCTATAGGCCATGGTGGTATTCATGGAGGTTCTCAAGTCGAGAGCGACCGTGCTTAGTGTGATGCATTTCCAAGTAGACCAGAGGCAGAGACTTCTAATGTAGTCATCACAGGTACTATTTCAATTTGTCGTCGACCGACTATAGCATTATTTTATCCAAGCTCTACCGTTGAGTATAATTTTGATGATGATAAATAAAATACGCTTGTCCTGAAACTGTGTTGTATTCATAGATTGTCAAGAAATAATAAGGATAAGAAAAATAAAATTTAACAATTATTTGTTGTCTGCCAGAATATAATTTATTGCTAAATTACCAAGTGATTAATAAGAATAATTATTCCTATATTATTATTAAGTTTCCAGCTTCATGGATACTGCAAAAAGAAGTTAGGATTGAACAAGGAGTCAACAGGATCCTAATCGGATACGTAAAGGAGTTCTGGTTGACTTTTACTTGATATTCATATTCTACATAGAGGTGTCAGAGGTTGTCTATGGACGGGTTCAAGAGGGATAGAGGTTGGCCGAAGAAGTATTGGAGATAGGTGATTAGACGGGATATGGCGTAGGTGCAACTTACTGAGGACATGACCTTAGAGAGGGGCTGTGGAGAACACAAATTAGGGTAGAAGAGTAGTAGGTTCTCGAAAGTAGTCCTATTTATGCTTACAAATTGATAGTTTAGTGTTATTACTATAGGTCCGGTTAGCCTATCACGCCTATAGGCACATTATTGCTTTATAATCCACTGTAGTTTGATTTCTACTGCTATTTGGTCTTTAGTGTATTTTGTTTAGCTTATTTAGTTGTGTTAGCTACTGCTCCCTTTTGTTCGAATGCACTTTATACTGCTTAATTCCTTATCTGAGTCTGACCGTTTTTCTTACTTTACTCTTTACTCTTGCTTTACTCTTGATGTTCTCTTGCTTTGTTTTGATTGTCTTGCTTGTGATTATTCTTTGTCTTAAGCCGAGGGTCTCCCCAAAATAGTTGCTCTACCTACTAAGGTGGAGGGAAGGTCTGTGTACACTCTACCCCTCCCCAGACGTCACGGTGTGGGATTTCACTAGGTATGTTGTTGTTGTTGTATTCCTATTCTACATGGACTCTAACAAAATTGTATGAGTGTATACATCTATAAAATAAGTCCATTCACTTTCTAAAAACTCAAGCATTCACAAATATTTTAGAAGCAAACTTCTCTCTAAGTTCCAAGCAAAAGAAGCCTGAAATATGAAATAGAGTTGGGTCAGTTTCTGCGTCTATTCCAGGGTCTGTTCCATATGCGAAACAGATTTTCTTTTGTTTCAACTCTACTGAATGTAATAGGTTTGAATTGTGATCTCTTATCAGCTTTCTTAGAAGCATTGTTGAGGTTAGGAAGCACTTGCAAAGTTTGTTATTTTGTTTCAAGCTAAGGCTAGCAACGGTCTAGGATTGTTGTAAGGGCTTAGGGGTAGGTCCTTTGGATTTAGGGGGTAATCCACTTTGGCTCGGTGTTTTAGTGAAGCTTAGTTGACATCCTACATGGGTGTAGGTCGAGGTTTTTACACCTATTTGAGCCTGGATGTTTTTCATGTATAAATCTCTTGCGCAATATTTCATTTGCTTTACTATTTTTAAGTATGAAAAACTAAGTGGGAACGCACTTGTGAAATAGAGTCAGTCACTGTTCCGATAAAATCAGAAAACTTAATAAAAATTCAAGTTAGGCGATTGTCGGAAACCCAATTCACCCCTATCTTGTGTCTACTTAGGAGTAAATTCTATCAATTGGTATCAGAGTGGGTAGATCGTGTCTGGGTTAACCCTTTCGAGAGATCTGTAAAATGAATTCTGAAATAGCACTACAAGAGGGACAGTCCAGCACCAGACCTTTTCTCTTTAACGGCTAGCACTATAGTCTATGAAAAATCACATGGAGATCTATTTGAAAGTTGAAGACCATCAACTTTTGCTAATAACACTAAGAGGACCATTGGTTCCAACCAAGACCAAAGCTAATGGCACAAAAGCTCCCAAGACCGAAGAGGAATTTGATGTTGTGGATTTTTGAATGATGGAGAAGAACGCAAAAGCGATCAAAATTCTATACTATGGTTTGGGAATTGACGAGTACAATAGAATCTCAAGATGCACTAGTGCCAAAGAAATTTGGGACTCTCTAACATTGGCTCATGAAGGTACGTCTCAGGTAAAACAATCTAGAATTGATATGCTCATAGGAAAGTATGAATTGTTTTCCATGGGTGAAAATGAATCAATTAAGGATATGTTTACTAGATTTACTCACATAAATAACGAGCTTAAGTCTCTTGAAAAAGTGTTTACTAATAAGGAACATGTCAGGAAAATCTTGAGAATTTTGCCCGCTTCATGGGAGCACAAAGTCACAGTTATTGAGGAAGCCAAGTAGATGAGCACAATGCAGATAGAGGATTTAATCGGTAACCTGCGCATACAAGCTTAAGAAGATTGATCAGATCAATGAGGAACCCAAAGTGGAGCATAGCATAGCCTTAAAAGCTATAAAAAAAATTATTCTGACTCTGATGATAATGAAATGACTATGTTTGTTCGTAGGCACACAAAGTACTTCAAGAAACAAAAATTCTGAAAAAAGAAACGCCCACAACAACGGGAAATCAAATGAAAATGCTTAGTTCAATGGGTGCTTTAAGTGTGGTAAACTTGACCACATGATTAATGATTATCCCTTGTCGAAGAAAGAACAAAAGAAGGAATGTTCAAATATTATGAAGCAGCAAAAGATTGCTTCAAAGGCCTTTAAAAGACCACGAGGGAAACTTGGGGAGAAACTTCTGATGAAGAATAAAGTGATGAAAGTGAAGACGATGGAATGATAGCTCTCATGGCTAGGAGCGACTTTGAGTCTGATGATGATTCCTCTGAAGTAAGTCTCGTTCAACTTAAGGCTTTCACAACTTATCGAAGAATAAAGTAGTGAAGCTTTTACATTCATTAATGAATGGAATTCATATTGTGAGTGTTGAAAGAAATGAATTGGATAAAACTCTTTCAAGTTTAAAATCTGAGTGAAAAGTTTTTCAAAAGAATAAAACTGAACTTGAAAATGCTAATGGAACACTCAAAGATGAAAACAGAAGATTGGATGGAACATTGTCGTCTCTGAAAGCTGAAATTCTTAATCTTAAGAAAATTCAAACTGCAAGCAAGAGTCAATTTAGCATTGATAAAAAATTTCTTGAATCTTAAATTACTACTCTGAAAGATTATCTCAATAATGAAGTTAGAAAAAATTCATAGCTTTAAGAGACTTTGAAAAATGTCAACTCTAAACTTGCAATGACCAAAAAATAGAATAAATCCACCGACACTTTAACTGGTTAAATGAACATCACAACATATATCGTAGTGTTCTTGGATACAAAAATCAAGAGATCTAGATGAGATATCAAGAGAAAATATATTGTCTTACCTGAATATCGATTATGTAGCCATTGTGGACACACATGACACTAGAAGTATGAATGTTTAGCCAGAATAAAAGATCTTGAGAAAATGAAAACATTGTTAAATGGGTTGGAAAAGATATGCTTTATAATGTTTCATGAGGAAGGGGATCCAAATAAGTTTGGGTTTCTAAGTCTAACACTTAATCCAGTTTTGCAGGTTAAGGTGAGAGGAAGCAACCAATGATATTACTTGAATTTGTATAATGGTTGCTCTAAAAAAATTCCTCTCACTAACAACCTACAGATGAGGGATAGAAAGAAATGTATATTTATTGAAAAAGATAATATAGGTAAGTCGCTCTCCATTCTATAGATTAAGTGTACTTGATTGTGAATGGAAAAATTGATTATGTCATTTTGATGAGTCTAATGTTTTTGTAGAGAAGAATGTGCAAAATGATGAAAATAACTTCGATACAGGTCTCAATCAAAACTCAAAAAAAAGTAAGTATACATGTTCAGTCTGAAAAAACAGTCGATGGAATGAACTCTGGGTCTGATCCTTCTGAACCTGAGCATGGTCTAGAATATTTAGGGGGAACAATTTTTGACAGGAACAAATGCGTAAGATGGAACAATCGATGAAACAACCCCTGACATTGTTCCAGACGTTCAGCAAATGAAACAAAATAGTGAAAACTCATAGAAGTTGAACTTAAGGCCCTAGAAGCACCAAAGCATTAAGCAGAGAATATTTTTTTAAAAAAAAACTTTGGATGATGTAGATAAACTAAGCAATAAGTACAAGACTCTCCCTTCAATGATTAGTTAGAAAAGTATTTTTTTTGAAGAAAATATTATCGAATGATGGGTCAAAAATAAATCAATATCTAGCTCAATTCTGTGTGATAAAACACACACTCACATAGCATGAGATTTTTTTCTCTAATATAATGTTTGTTGATATTTCCCTTGTTATCAAAGATTGATGCACACATGCAAAAATGAACCATGAGTTGGAGTTGAGTCAGGTATGCATCTCAAATTTTGACTAAGTCTTAATATTGTTCAATTAAATTGATTGATCCAGCCCATTTACCTACTAAAGAAATCTAATCCATTAAATTGTTCCAACCTTGTACTAGCAACACATGTTCCAAATTATCCTTTATTTTTTAACCAAATCAAGACCAAATTGAGATCAATGTGAAACATGTGCAAGAAGTCAAAATTCAAAAAACGTTTTCACTAGAAATTGAGTTCTCTTAGGAGTTAGAGATGGAGAATAAATATTTTATGGCGGAAATAAAAAAAGGTGAAGAGGAAGAGAAGAATAGTGAAAAAGAAAAAGAAATAAAAATACATTAAAAAATTGTGGAGATGAGTGTGGCAAATAATGTGGAGGTGAATCTGACTTCTTTATATACAAATGTATTGGGGAAGACATTATTGATTCTTTATCACGAATTCGTTGAGTATAAGAAATTGACTTATTTAAAAGAAATTTGTTGAGATGGAACACACTTTTGACTCTGTTCCTTCGAGTGTTTTAGCGAATTCTCAAGCCAATATTGATATCTGTTAGGTAGAAGTATTTTGTCAAGAAATTGTTGGTCTCTGGGCACTGATTGTTCAAGTTCAAGAGAATTATGCCAAGTTTAGAAAAATCCATGAAAAAATGAGAATAATGATTTCCTTGCTTTGCTCCAAGTTTTAACTCAGTCACACGCCTCGCCTGTTGCACCTACTTCATCAAACCTACCACCTAACCACACTACTGCCCCGATCTAATCATCTTTTTCCTTATTTCTTTGAACAATATCAGTATTTGGCCATTATTTGTGGTATGTAATTAACTGCTACTTCTAATTCTTCTTTTTGCTCTATTCTTGTTTATGATGAAGTTTTAAGGATGGCCAATATCAACAGATTGTATATGTGAAAATTCAAATGCCTTGTGTCTTTTGTGTTTGATGCTCTAGCGGTGGTGAGTTAGGTACATCAAATGTTCGACCTTTGCTTCAACCATGTTTTTTTATTAATTGCTTTTTAATAATGCCATAAGGGGGAAGATTTATATGCTTATGTGTCTTAGTAAAATCACATGAACATCTAAGGTCTGATTTATTAAGTTAAATTATGTAAGTGTGAAATGGTGACAATATGGTGACAATTCTTGGGTGAATATATGTAATATGTCTTGGTTGAAAAAACACAACAAGTAAATTTTGTTTGTCATCATCAAAAAGGGAGAATTTGTTGAGTATGATTTTGATGATGATAAATAAAATACGCTTGTCCTGAAACTGTGTTTTATTTATAGATTGTCAAGAAATAATAAGGATAAGAAAAAAGGGGGAATTCATAGATTGTTGAATATAATTTATTGCTAAATTACCATGTGATTAATATGAATAATTATCTTATATTATTATTAAGTTTCCAACTGCAGGGATATAGCAAAAAGAAGTTAGGATTGAACAACAAATCAACAAGATCATGTCGGATAAGGAAAAGAGTTCGGGTTGACTTTCTACTTGATATTCCTCTTCTACTTGGACTCTAACAAGATCGTAGGAGCGTATGTATCTATAGAAGAAGTCCATTCACGTTTTGAAAACTCAAGCATTCACAAAAATTTCAGAAGCAAACTTCTCCCTGAGTTCCAAGTGAAAGAAGCCTGAAATACGAAATAGAGTTAGGTTAGTGTCTGCGTTTGTTCCAAGATCTATTCAATAGGTGAAACAGATTCTCTTTTATTTCAACTATAGTGAATGTAATAGGTTTGAATTGTAATCTCTTATCATCTTTCTTAGAAGCATTGTTGAGGTTAGGAAGCACTTTCAAAGTTTGTTATTTTGTTTCAAGCTAAGGGTAGCAACGATTTAGGATTGTTGTAAGGGCATAATGGTAGGTACTTTGAATTGCGGGGTAATCCACTTTGGCTCAGTGTTTTAATGAATCTTAGTTGAAATGCTACAGGGGTGTAGGTCGTGGTTTTTACATCCATTCGAGCCTGGATAGTTTTTCACGTATAAATCTCTTGCGCGATATTGCGTTTGCATTACTGTTTTTAAGTCTGAAAAACTAAGTGGGAACACACTTGTGGAACATAGTCTACCACTATTCCGATAAAATCAGAAAATTTAATAAAAGTTCAAGTTAGGCGAAAATTATCGGAGACCCAATCCCCCCCCCCCCCGTGTCTATTTTTGAGTAAATTCTATCAAGTAGAAATAAATTCCTCTTCTACATACTCTTATGTGTCTATTTATTTTGCGTTAGGTCTGGATATGATTTGTGAGTTTCTTGACTTCCCTGTTAGTATTTCTACTTCTGTTGAGGATTCTGTAGTGGTGGATCTAGTGTATCGATCTTGCCTACTCGTGATTCATCTAATATAAAAAGTCTCCATTATATGTAGTTTCATATAAATAGCAACAAATACATTATGTAAATAAATAAATAAGGGAAATAACTTGGGCTCTAACCTAAATTACTGAGCACACACAATTAATGCATCCCATTTTCCTTTTTCTTTTCATCTGACCTGAAATGGGTCTTCTTGGGCTTAGGAAACTGTTGGATCTTTGACCCATTTCACTTCTTTCGTCTGTTCTCGAGAAATGGGCTGACTGACTAATGATGTATTGGGCTAGATGCTGAAAAAAATAATGCACATAGAAAAGAGGTGAGTCTAGTAGACTCTAAAGAGTAGTTCATGCAACAAAAATAGAGGAGAGAGATTAAGAATCTGAGAGCTTATGCAAAAACAAAACTATCATTCACTCCTATTTGTATTAAATAAAAAATACACAAATATAGACTTAAATAGAAGCAAACAAGATCAGATAGGACTTGAAACATAAAAACATTCAACTAAACAATACATGATAAAAGAGGGCCTAATACAGTACAACGATCTTGAAATGAACTTAAAAAGGAAGCATATTACTTAAAACCAACATAGATTGACCTTATCATAATCACAGTTAAGAGGGAAGTATGAAGACTTAAGGATTAAAACATCTTAAAGAGACTGGATTAGAAATCGAAGTCTTTTAGAAATCAACTAGTCTCAAAATCAATTTGTTTTCTTTTAGCAGAGATATAATGAGGTCAAAAACTTGGTCTCATATTGATTTAAGGACTGAGAAAGAATTTGGGATGAAAGACATTTTCATGCTCTTAACTCCCAACTACTTTATGTAGTTATTTCTTTCTTCCCAGAGACACCATTCTATTGACTCAAAATTATACAAAAAACTAGGAACAAAACAAAAAGTGTTGCTGGAAAAAGAGCAAATAAACTTAGAAACAATCTTAATTTAAGAGTTTTTAAGATGGAGTTTTGAGTTAAACTCACCACTCTTTCAAATCAAACAAATTTGGACTCTACCTCAACTCAACTTAACCAATCCTTGACAATGATAAGAAAGCTATTAAAACAGCAAAGACCTGTGATCAGTCTAAGTCTGGGAGTATGTGATATGAGGTTTGAGTTGGAACGTGACCTCACTCAATACAAAACTACACTTAACTCTGGGTACTCAAACTTAAAAAAATATTGGAAACAAAATAAAAAATTAACACATCTATTTAGAACAAAATAGTGAAGGCTTTGTGAGAGGTCTAAGTATGGAAGTATTTTGATATGATGTTGAGTTAAAACTCAACTTCACTCACCTCAAAACCAGAACTTGAATAGACCCATGTTCACACAGATAAAGCAAGAATAGTCATCCCTATTAAAAGTAACCATAAAATGACTTCAAAGATTACATGCCAAGCAGTAGATTCAGTAAAAGGAGAGAAGACAAGGGATGTCATGAGGATGCAGAGTACAGATAGGTTTATGAGCTCAACATAGCTTAGATATATTCCTTAATCCCTGAACAAGTGATGTTCCCCAGCAGAAGGACTCAGATAAACAAACATGAAGGAAATGAAAAGCAGGGCATTTGACAGTACTGTGAAGATCTTGCTTTTGAAGTATTTATGAATATGAGGTTGAGATATACTCACACGCACTCAAACTCAGATCCAAACAAACATCTCTAGTTCATTTCAGATGCAGCAAACACATAAGAGGGGTACATAGGAATGGGTATTGAATTAAGGCGTTCGGGAAAAAAGAGTGATGAACATCATAAGAGATGCTCATCCTCTGCACAGATTACTCACAAGAGAGCACCCTCTTTATCCTCTCACATATTTACACTATCAGCTAATCCAAACAGAAACAGTGACCACGATCAAAACTACAAGGTCTTAGCAACTTATGTTGGAAATTTACTAAATGTGGAAATAAGTATATCCCATTAATTTATGACTCGAACTATTGGGCCCGCACGTCGGAAACGTCGTTTCCACATACGTGCACACATAGTGCTAAGTATCGCAAATTTCATTAGTGAAAGAGATATTGGTACGTATGTAATACGTTTGAGACATAGAATTATGGACGGTTATTGGCCAAACGACAAAGTATTCCACGTTGGTAAAGGAAGGAAGAAGTGTACGAAGTGTAAGATGAAACGAGTCGGAAATCGCCGCCGAGCCGTGAAGGGCCGCGGCGCCACAAAAGTATTCCACGTTGGTAAAGGAAGGAAGAAGTGTACGAAGTGTAAGATGAAACGAGTCGGAAATCGCCGCCGAGTCGTGAAGGGCCGCGGCACCACAACCGTCAGAGCCGCGACGCTAAATGGTTGGGTAGTCACTGGAGCCGCGGCGCTGATTCACAGCGCCGCGGCGCTTCGGAGGCAGAATGCTGCGACGGGAAGTTGGAAAAATCTGACGTTTGGGCTGGTTTTGGAGCATTGATTCTCCATTACTTGCCACATGAATTCAGCCATTATTTGGCTGAATGTAACCCCTCAATCAAGTGCAATTACATGGCTATTGAAGGCCATTAGTTGGCTAGTTGAGGGGTCTTCTCCTTACACTATAAATTGAGGCTTTTGGCTCAATTGAAACACACTACACTCAACACTTCGAAAATACTCCAGAATTTTCAGAGTTCATATTCTTCCTCTCTAGCAAAGTTACTATACTCAAAGTTCTTCAAGAGTAACACTTGACTTTCCTTTGTTCACTTGTTAAAGTTGATGTTGTATCTTGGGAGACTATTGCTCAACACCGTAAAAGAAGATATACGGGGTAATCTTGTCTTAAAGACAGAGTGCCATCACTCGACTCAGCAAATCACACAAGCAGTTTGTAAGGTTTTGATTTCCAGTTCTCTTGTAATAGTTTGTTTATCCTTTCTACTCTTGCAATAGTTACTTACTTCCCGTTCCCTACAACAATTGTATCCCAGCAACTTATTCCTTATAAACCCACATAAAACTCGGAATAATAGTACAATAAGACCAACAAACACTTAAGCTATAACTAAAACTACAAAAGCATAGAATTCATATAAAATTTTAAATTGAAATTCTAAAAAGAAATTGAAATGAAATTCGAGAGAGTTAAGAAGATTACCTACTTTGGGAAGCCAATCCTAGTTCGAAGTTAGAGGATTCATCCTCGATGCCTTTGTGGTAGAAGAGACCAAGGTATACGAGAGGCAAGAGGAAGACGAGACTATTGCGGAGGATGGTGTGAGTCTAGTCCCTCAACACGTGCTAAGTACACAATTGGAGGAGTGACAAAAATCAGAGGGAGCAGATTTTCTACACACGATGCAAAGTAAAAGATAAAGTGTGTAGTTTTATTATTGACGGGGGAGTTGTGCAAATATGGTATCCATCAGAGTGGTAAGCAAATTAAAACTAACAGTTCATGAACATCCTAAACCCTACAACCTCAGATGGGTAAACAAGGCGAATGGACTCAAGGTTGCCACCCAATTCCTTATCAATTTTCGGATTGGAGGATACGTTGATGAAATTTGGTGAGATGTCATTCCAATGGACGTATGGCATAACTTGTTGGGTAGGCCATGGCAATATGATCGAAAAACCATGCACAATGGCGAACGTAACACCTACTCCTTTCACAAGGATGGTAGGGACTTCCGGCTAATACCTTTGCCACCCAGTAAGGTAGGGACATGAAAATTCAACAAGCACGAAATGCCAAGCCAAGTATGAGGCACAAAAGGAGGAGGATGAATCTAAGAAGGGGAGTGCAATGAATATTTTGGCATGTAAAAAAGAAGTCGGTTCGAAGGAAATCTTAGAGGTTTTGGAAATAGTCAAGCCACATGAACCAACAACCGAGCTACCACCTAACAGTAATGTTTATGCCATTTGTGAGGTAGCCCTCGGAAGATCCCTCACTCCCTATGATGATCCGCAGGAAACAACCGAGCCATGTGTTCACAGGAGCCTTGTTTCATGTCCAATCATTATCTATGGTCATAATCTGAAAGTGGGTGAAGAAACAAAGCAGGGTTGGGCCTTCTTTACCGATCCTTTGTACCAAATGGAGGAAATGGGCGACGCCTTCTTTGTCAACCCATTATATGAGCCAACCCGCATGCAAGAAAATGTCGGCATGGAATTCCCAATGAACAACACTTCCAGAATCTTGTCAAAGGAAGGTGATGAACTCACTCTTGATTTATTTTCAAGAAGTTCGTTATCTACTCACCAAGCCTATGAACATGGAAAAAAAGAAGTATTAGGCAAAGAAAATGGCCAAAGGTACCTTAGCTCCGACATGGCATATGTCTTATTGGTACCGGGGTAAGGTGAATAATGGAATGTGTACATCAATGAACAATTGGTATACAACCTTGCCATAAGGGTCGAATCTCCATGGTCAAGAATGAGTATTTATGTGAGAGAATTGTGGGAAGCCAAAATTTCTTCAAAGCTCGGCTTGAAAAGAAACCGAAAGGCTGTTGAACAAGAGCTTGGTGCCAACTCTATAAAGAAACCCCAAGCCGTGACTCCTTCTGATAAAAAGTTGATTGTCACGCACCACAAACCATGGTCTTATGACTATTTGCTTGAATGGGAAGGTTACTTGAGGGATGGTCCCTTCAAGTTATTGGCTATGTTCCAAAGCAGCTTATGTGAAATAAAATATTCGAGCAATGGACTAACATGTTATGTTCCTAAGTTGCCTTCATACTTGAACCATCCGAATTTGAGGACAAATTCTCTCCAAGAAGGGGAGATTAATGAAAAAAAGGGTCCGGACTGCTTCTCAATTTGAGTTATTGATCAAAGGATCGAGGGTCAAAGATTGGCCATCAACCCGCGGTTGAGGGACGAGAATGGCATGGATTATGAGGAGGATTAGGAGCCATAACTTAATGGCCTCCTAATAACATGTTTTATTCGGCCTTATATGTTGGTCTTGGCCGAGACCTTGCATTGTTGTCTTTAATTTCTAGTCTAGCTATTAGTTATCCTAGGACATATTAAAACCATGTAATAGTTCTTAGCTTTCCTTGGCACACATTCAATGCTTGTAAGGAAATGGTTAAGTTGTGAATGTGACATGGACAAGAATGCCAAGATGGCACAGACAAGAAGAGACTTGGCCAAGACAAGAAGCATTCAAAGAAGATCATCCAAGATCAAAATAAGGAATGTCAAGCTCGGCCTAGGGAAATGGAAGAGTTGGCCGAGAACCACTCTATGATACAAGGAATGAAAGTTTTTATATTGATCCCAAGAAGATGAAGTCTAGAGAAGCCAAGATTCATTCCCCCTACTACTCGGTTACTACAATGGAAGTATGAAGAAGATTGAGTTTACCCTTGTCTCCAAGAAAGGACAAACTCATTCACACCATGCTCACAATGACCGAAGGGCGACTTGGTTCCAAAGCCAACACATCCTCTTCCCTTGTACCCATTTTGGCTGAATGGCCTTATCTTTGTGTCCTTTTATTTTCCTTCTAGAATGGTCTCTATGGTACTATAAATAACCTTTGAATATTATAAATAATCAGTTTGAGTTTAAGATTAAAATCTAAAGTGTGTTTTCAACTTGTGTGTTGAAACATATCGATCCTGTGTGGGTCACCCCTCCCTTTAGTGTAAGACTTGGTTAGGACAGTGTGAACTAATCAATTCCCAAACTCGAGGAACCCCCTTAGTGGTAAGTGAACATTGGAACTGTGTGGACCAACCTAGCCTAAGCTTTGGGTTACTAAAAGGGCTTTCGATCACCCTCACTTGGCTAGTTCACGGGCATTGCACTTAGCAAACCCCGATCTTGACCTTGTGGAATTGATCATATTATCCTTGGTGTCGGTACGGGCAGTAAAACCCCCGCGTCTCTATCCTTGGGCTCATTGACCGTTCCTTATTACAACCATAACCACTACACACTTAAACCATATCAACTGAACCAACACTTAACCAATATCCACCATTCATTCACTCGAGTTTGTATCTAACAACTCGTGTTTAACCCTCACTCAACCTACTATATACTGACCGCCCTTACCTCCCACAATACCTCACTAACATTCCCACTAAAGTTCATTACCCAAAACAGTCCAAAAATACATGTCCAATCCCAATAACACCAAGCAGTCCACATAACACAACCTTCCGAGAACTATACTGTCTCACTTCTGTTCCGAAAACCTACCACCATCCAACCACCAAAGCCCGAACATCAAACCCACCCTTAACATATCCACATTTACCCCATACAATTCCTTGATCTGATTCCCTTTCAATCTACCCAAAATATCCATCAAACATCCCACTGCCCAACCAAACCGAGAACCCGAGACCTCTACTTTGGTGTCTATTTTTGGGTAAATCCATATATAACCAACACTGACCTACTTACACAACATCACCACTCCTTACTTACATCATAACCCCAAACCATCACTGAACTGGTCTATAATCCGTACATTGATCTTTGATTACCGAGCATACAATCCTGCTAACATTCTCCTGTAGTTTTGCTAAAGTACCCTTGCCAAAATTCCTTAACCTAAATAATCCTTCTTCCATCTTGGCTTACAAGTTTATTGACCCAATCATCGATACCCGAAAGTTCTTCACAACTAGAATTAGTCTAAAACAATCATCATTCTATTACCGTAAATATCCCTATTGACCAACACTTTGACCACGAAGAATCATTTTTTTCCTTAATTGATGAACCAGAAAACCTAAAACAAATCATGTGACTATTCCTTTCAATCGGTCTACTTCACAAAGTAACACCACCAGTAACTGTAGAAACTTCTCAAACACTAACCCTCACAAACTAGGCTCACAAGCCTTATCACAAAAACTGGATGCAACATCCGGTAACTTCTCACTTTCCTAATGATGGATTCATTCCTATTAATCAACCACTGGCCTCTCCATTAGCCTATAACGTAGTCCAGCATACCAACTCATACATGACCTCTTACATCCAGTTTATATTAGATAACCGCAACATAACTCTCAAGTCAACAAACTCCTGGTCTCAACGATCCCCTTTTATTACAAACCTCGAAACTCCCAAGCGACTCTATGAACACACCTCTTATTAAAAAATCACGGCTGTCTATTTTCTTAAGTTTAACTCATCACAGGTAATCTTTCCACCTGACCTAGAACAAATAGCCATTACCTAAAGGAACCAAAAACCAGTAGTTATCACTCTACTACTTCAATTATGTCATGTCAAAACCCCAATATAACATTTCAAAACCCTATACGACATCCACCCTCGTATATCTTGCAACCTTATCCTAATGAGCACGTTAGATACCAATTTTCCCTTCATATAGCGGACCAAATTTCCAAGGATATCACTGAATTAAGGAGTCTCAATCACAACCTCACTCAATTGAACCTTCATCTCATAGCTGAAACTGAACATGGACACGTGTCCATATTACGGTAACATATCATGTACCTTACCGTGATGTCATAAGAGACCACTCATGTACGAATTTAATAGATTGTTCCCGCCATCAATGATAGAATAAGATGAAGCTCCAGATGGCCTACCTTAAGCTTCTATGCACTCCGAAACTATAACCTAGATTAATCGTTGGAAATGCATCCACATAAAAGATGCAGAAAATGAAGCATGAGTACACAACGTTGTCGCGCCCGTTTTTTACCGCGGTCGTCGCGACGCGACTGGCGTCGATTCCCTATGGATTGGATAAAAAATGCTAGCTTTGAGGAGTCGCCACCTAATTATTCTAAGGTGAATTAGGGCACCTAATGTTAACTAAATGCTGCAAAATAACTCCGATTTTATGGTATGCGAAACTAATGAGATTTTAGGTAAGGGTTCTTTATTATCCAAAATGGAAGGGGTTAGGCATCCTTTAAGATCCGCTAAGTTGCGGTTATCCGGTTAAACTCAGGTTAATTATTGTGCTAAGGAAAATGCATGTTTAAAAGTATATAAAGTTAAAAAGATGTTTACAAATAAAAAGATGCATGTGATAATGTAGAGATTTTACCATTTATTCATTTGAAGGTCTCGCAAAGATGATTGCGGTTTTGAGAAATAAATTCCGACATAAAATCCGGAAAAAGTATGCATGGCATTTTATGCAACTATATGTAAATTTGATTTTTTGAGATAAAAGACATGCATTTGTGGCATTATTTATAAAAGTACATGTAAAGTGATTTTGAATAAAAACATGCATTTTTTACAATTGATAGAAAAGCAATTTATTTATAATGCCAAAGAAGTATTTTTTTTTTTTTGGAAATCATTTTGAGTTGCAAATCGGAAAAGACAAACTTATTTGTAAGATTAATAAAGCGAATAAAAGATGACCAAAGTTGTTTTGAAAATTTTAAATATGCATGACGAGACTAAAAATAGATAACTAGCGGAGGGTTTCTAAGTTTGAATTAACCGAGCCTACAAGTAAATAAGCTAGCGACGGATTCCTAGTTTTAGACTACCATATTAATTAATTCTAAGTCTACCTATTCTAAACATTTCAAATAATTACATAAGTACAATAAATAATATTACAATACCGAATAAAATAAAGCTGAATTAAAGAAAGTAAGAACAACAACAAAATAGATAATCTCCGAGTGGTATTTTTGTCTTCTTTAACCTTGTTCCTTGCAAGCTGTCAAGAACAAACGGTTAGAAACAGTTGAATATAAATAACTTCGGATCCGTATCTAAACAGTAAATGTTTTCATTACGGAGGGCTCAGACTTAAATTTTGAAAAGATCATTCCAATCACGTCGTGGCTACGAACATATTACTCGTTGGTCATTTTAGTTGCCTCCCCTACTAAACATGTTGGTCACTCGGATGAAAGAAAAATAAAGATTTAAGTTTCATTCTTGCTCGGAAGTTTTATTCCCGTCTTTTCAATTGTGGAGGCCTCAAGATCAACGGATATTTCATTGGCCAGTGTAGTATCATGTTCAAATCAGTAAATTATACCAAAGCGGCAAGCCGAAACCGAGAGGCAATTTCCGAAGGGACACGACCTCAAATTCAATTTCATCGACCTAAGTGTAGTATTTGTTCAAATCAGTAAAATAAACCAAAAGCACCAAACTGAAATCGAGAAGCAATTTCCTAAGGGGCGCGACCTCAAATTCAATTTCATTGGCCTAAATGCAGTATTTATTCAAATCAGTAAAACAGTAAGATATCCATGTACGGATGTTTAAATGCCAAAAATAGTTCTCAATTAAAAATGCCCGACCCGAATTCTAAAATTTTCAAACCGAAACAACACTTCAAATGCTCCTAAAAATTCGATCTTGTTCTGATAAACAGACCCGGATAGACGACCCAAATTTTGGGTAAATCCGAAACAATGTGACCCGCAATCAATTTTGGATTTGCAGATAACCAACAACAAAATATAAAATACAAAATTTGGAAATTTATTCGACCCGGGTGGACCCGACCCGGATCGATGACCCCGCCCAAATCAAAAAATTTCACCAATTTCAGATAACCAACATGATATACAACACATAAATCTGGTACTTACCCCAAATCGGGTCGACCCGGCCCGAACAGTGGCCCAAATCGGAGACCCGAAAACAGTGAAGAATAAACCACAAAAACATATTTTTTTTCGGATTGGGGTTTACGAGACCCAATAGAAGTATCTAAAACGAAAGTTCAAGAATGAAACTCACCCCTTTTCCTTCCGATTTTGGACTTGTTTTCAAACTTATTTCTTGAATAACAATGAGGGTGAAAACTAAAAATCAAGAACACAACAGGTATTTTTCTTTCTTTTCGGTCCGGTCTCCGTCCTTTTTTTTCTTTTTTTGAAGTACAAAAGTGGGGTTTTATAGGTGGATTCGGACCCCTCAACGTTCAAGAACGAGTTCGAATTTCAAATAAAAGGGGCCAAAATCGCGGATTTGAAGGGGCATGGGTTGCGGATTTTAGGGGATAGGGTATGGGGGTTGACGGGTTGGTGGTATCAGGGGCAGAGGGGGGTTGGTAGTGTCAGGGGTTGGTGGTGGCAGGGGTGAGGTGACCAGCGATGTGTGGGGTCGGGACATGGGTGAGGTGCGACGATAGGGTGAAGGGTATGGGGGCTGATTTGGTTTGGGGTTTTTTTAGGGTTTGGTTGGTTTTTTTTTGTTTTAAAGGATAGTGGGTGTAAGGGGATGGGGAGTTGGGCTCGGATTTGGGCCGGCTCGAGTCGGGTTGGCCGACTTGGGCCTTTTCGGTTGGGCCTTGGATGGGGTCCGAAAATGGGGTGGTTTGTTTTGTGTAGAAATTGTTTTGGGTTGGGAAATAAATGAGTTAAGGGTTTAAATATAAAAAGGGTTAAAATGAGTTTGAATAAAATAAAATAAAAAGGGTTTATTATTAAAAAGATGTTTTGTGAAAAATATAAATTATAAAGATAACGATGTGATAATAATAAAATATAATCTTTGTGAAATGTTTAATTATTGATAAAAAATAGAAATGCGATGCCATTTTGTGGAAAATAAAATAACATAGAATTTTCGAAAAAATTATAATTATGATAAAAAAAATGCAAATGGCTGTAAAAAATGTGAATAATAATAATAATATTGAGAATAATAATATATATATGTATATATACGCATGTATATATATATATTAAAATTGTATTGAGGTGTTAAAAATATTTAAAATTGTAAATAAAATCAGAAAAAATGAGACAAAAATGGGTGTCAACAAACGTACCCCCGTAGACATCATAGGCCAACAACGATGTATAACATGTAACAGATATAAATATCAAGTAAACTCTCAGGTATCCTAGATACTATGCAGTATTACTAACACATAATCACACTAAAACGTAACAATTATGGTTTAACACCTAGGTTATCTCAATCTCGTATAGGATCAAGTCCACTACACTCTATTCACGATTTGATTTACACTTAATCTAATCACATAGCATTATTGGTCCCTAGTATGGAAAACCAAACACTTAGGGACAACAACTACACCGCAGACCTTTCACATGAGCACATATTCGATACATGATGGATCCATTAGTTTTATAACTTCTCTAATTCACACACCTTGTTACTATCTATACACAATGGACATTGATGCATACAAGCTGTAACTTATCCCTGTTATTCTAAATAGGTGAATACGGTCAATGAGTATCACATTTTATGATTAATTTAACATATAATGTTACGACACTTACGCCCCTTAGCACTATATTCATTTATGGTCTAGACATTCTGTCAATTAAGGAAATTATCCTTATTAGGATTCATCCTTCACTTCCTAAATCAGGAACCAATACAGATTCTACCACTCACATCGGTATACATGGAACCACCGACTATTACCAATTTTACTATCTAATCACGCATAACCAGTAAACATATCCGACACAAATGTGAATATGATGTAGATAAAATGAATGCAATTGCGTGAATATGATGTAATGTAATGGTACCTTTCAATCAACCAGTGTACACATGCTATTGAACTTTTCCATATAGTTGTGGCCTACAGGGTACTCGCGAAGTCCATATACCACTCACAACGAGCCAGAATAATCCATCGGTCTGGCTAGAACATCAGACTCATTTTCAAGCCATATCAATCATCATAATCTCAGTATTCTAAACCATCTCATAACGATATCATTACCTTCATTTCCAAGCCTCAATAGCCAATTCCATACCACTCCATTTCAATATCATAATAACATTAGTGTATGATTGCAATTGTAATAAGGCAAGTAGTCATGAAGTATGAGATGCAAACACGTTCCAGAGATGAATAACACATGCCTCAAAATTATTAATAGCACATAATTCCACATAATCAGTCTTTCATATCAGAAGGCATATGCGATGAGTAATTTCAACAACAAACATAAGTAATATCAATCATAGAGACAAGCCCACATAAATACAGTCGGGATCAACCTTAAGGATGATCCCCCAAAATAGTTCAACACTAGTACCCGCCCAAGTGCTCATCAGAGTCACTAAGGTGGGACTCTATCATGCCCAATAACCCTTAATACTTATATAAATAACATCTTTCTATTAAATTCTAAAAGAGAAAATCGTAGCCTACCTCACGATAGAGCAGGTGCCACAAACTCACTCCCACGCCAAGGGCTTGCCTTTTCATAGTGCCTACAAAAGATTGTAGTCTAATATCATAGATTTTACGTTAACATAATGATTATAAACACAACAAAAAAGATAAGACCTTTTAACGAAATCGCATACCCGAAAACCAAAGCGACCTCAGGCCCACAAGGATAAAATTGAAATTTTAATATCATAATACTCGCGGGCGAATTAATCGTACCCTTAAGTTTTACGGTCAACTTATCCCAATTAGGTCTTAACTTTCACCTTGAACCCAAAATCCTCAAATAAGAACACTAATTTTCATTTGAAAAATCATAAATTAAATCCGAAATTCAAGCCTATCCATAGATTCACCGTGTATTAACACACCCAAATTAGAGGAATTAACCATAATAGCCTAGTACATGTCATCAATTTAATGGAAGAAAGCTCTCTTAACATTAGATAACTACGTTCTTCGTAGGCAAAAGCATCATACAATCTACAATACAAAAAAGGAAGCATGGGTTATTAAGGACACAAGGTTAGAGTCTTACCTCTAAGATGGAATAGTTGAAAACCCCTAAAATCCTCCAAAAAATGAGCTTGGAGTTGAGAATTATGGGAAGTGAATAATGATTTTCGGACTTGCAGTCTTTTAATGTTTCTGGTTCAGCGATTCCGCTCCTGCAAAACTTTTCTCACGGAGCAGCCTCGCTTCTGCAGAAACATGACTGCAAGAGGCCCTAACTTAAGTCACCAAAAAGTACCAAAGCGGAGAGAGTCCGCAAAATCAACTCATTCTTGTGCACTAGGATTTCGCATATGCGACACTTCCTCGTCCCATCGAAGCTCGCATATGTGGACCAACATCCGCAAAAGTGGCTCTGCAGGTGCGACCATCAGACCGCTGGTGCGATTGCACCAAAACCAACAGCTATAGCAAATACTCAAATCTTCCATACAACACCCGAAACTCACCTAAGACCTCCTGGACACAAATCAAATATGTTACCCAAGTGTAAACGACACTACAAATTTTCTCGTGCACTCGGAATACTCATTTGACAATGCTAAGACACATTTTTCTACAAAATATTCCAAGTTTCACTTATTAGCAATAATGAGGACTCAAAACACAACAGAATGCCTCGGCAAGAGAACCGAAGACTCGACCAAATCATTAACAATGTTCCTGACCTATTGAATGTGACGAAACGCAGAAATGAACACATTTATTCAAAAGTCAACTTTGGGTCAACTCTTTCATTTCAAAAATGTCAAACTTAGGTTTTTCTTCTGAAACCTATGTAACTCAGCTCGTGAACCGTGCCATCCATCCCCGTGAGTCACAAACCCCAAAAAGAGTATGCGAAAAGGATAATTTGATCACGTAAAGATCTTTAGCCAAAAATGAACGGACAATCGTTACATATCTATTATAAGAAATAAAAATTATTTTTTCATAAGAAATATTATCTTTTAACCCTCCTGAGAATTAATAGTGCAAAAGTTGTACTCTTGAGATCCAATTGAGAAATTAGAATTTGATTAAAATGTATTTTTTAAATATCTTAAATTTTTGAAGTGTTAGTCTATAGCTTTATTTTAAAGAATATTTATAATTTACTAGTATTTTACTAAATGATATTTGGAAGTTTACCCACTTAAAGAATTATTTTATATGAGATAACATTTAAATATTTTTTATAAGCTATGATTATCTTTTGGTATAAAAAATGAATTAAATTATTTCATGAAAAGGAGAGGGTTCCACCGCCACTACATGGCAAAGTGGACCCACCATTTCTATATGCTACTTACATGGGTTGGCAACCTTCAGTGATAAGTATTAAGTTTCTAGAATATCTCCACATATATATATATATATATATATATTATGAAAAATAATCACTTTCTGAAGTTAGTTTTTCCAAGAAGAATTTCAACCACTGTTATGGTAATATCGAATTAGTTGAAAACATTTTCTCAATTCAAGATCCATCTCCACATTCTTGATTTGTTTTAGTGGCAACAGACTTTTCTCTTGACTCGTATAGTTAGTGAATCGAGGCATGTAAGGCTTATTTTTCCTTTTTTGGGCATGATCCCTGAAATAATAACATATAACGAAATGTCCGTAAAAGAGAACTCTACTCTTGACTGTTGAAGATATGGTTGTTCTTTATTCTTGAAAAGATTTCATGGCTCTTGTTTGTCCCTTGCCGGGAGTATTTTTCCGCACTTTGTATTATCTCTCATTATGTAGTGTTGTTGGTTTTACAACAGATGTTATACGTAGTTACATAACTGTCATGACCCTTTCTAAGAGTCGTGGTGACACCTACACTTCCCACCGGTAGGCGAACCACACCTAATCTCAATTAACAAGATGTAAGGAAGAAATACGATAATACGAATACAATTCTAAATAGAAAGGCAACATAAGCCCAAACTGAAAATCATAGTATAAAAGTCTGAAACATGTCTCTAAACAGAAATAAAGACAAGGCAAGAGATATGGCATCCAAGGCATGCCGAAAGTAGCATCCTCACCCTGAATACTAATAATCAACCAGATCGGACCAAAATTTGAGGTTTCGAACTGGTAGAAGGAGTTGTATCTGCATCCAAAAGAATGTAGCACGTGTAGTATGAGTACATAGCGTACCCCCATAGGCATCATAGGCTGACAACGACGGAAGATACACAATTAGAGATAAATATCAAGTTGACACAAAATAATCCTATGCTAGTAGTTCAATATCCCAAATAAGTCACATTATCCACATAGTAGTTCACTGAATCAACAATTCACTTTATTCACGTAAGAGTTCAACAATAGTCAAGTACAATTCAGTTCATATTGCACACAAGGATCTTACACTTATTACCCACCGATCAGTATACTTTGTCTAAGTCATGTTCATGCTGTCACCAACTACCCCAGTCATCAACAATCAATTAAAATAGGTTGAACCTCGTACACATATCAATTCACAATCCTTCTCAAAGGTCTCATGATTAGTCTAATCAAAACAACACTAGCTTCTTATTATCTTTGACCCATGGGCTTGATTACAAGTTTACATAAGTAAGGGCAGGACACATATCAGCTCATTTAACATCCTCATTATACTCTAAGTAGAGGTCTACTCATTTTATCTTTGATTAAGAAGGGGATCTACTCATGCATAACATTCAAATCATTTAGCTACATCACCTCGATTAATTCTTCACTACTCTTTCTATCAAACAACATTATCTATCATCAAGCAATACAACATATGCACCGTTTTCTATGATCAACAAGATAGTCTCTTCAGTAAAATCCACTGACCACAATATAGTTCCACAACGAGTACTCAGACTCATAAAGGTGTAATCACTAAACTCATTGCACAAAGAGCAAGCCTTTCTTGGAAACCAATCTGATACAATAGAATCAACTCAATCCTTCAAATTCATTTAATTAGGAAGTCACCCAAGTTCCAATACCAATCCATATCACGTTACCAAACAACAAGTAATCACAGTATGAATGAATGTATGAATGCAATGCATATGCCATGTACCTTTCATCTTCCAGTATACAAGCGTTCAAATTCTATGAATAGCATACCCAGGGGGACTTGCAAAGTCATATACTCCTACAGGATATTCCATCATAGCCAGCTCTTGGATGAATAATAATAATCGTTGCAGGCGTGCAACCTGTTACCCCACGTATCATCATCATCCAGAATTTCTCATCGGATCCTAACTCTGTGGATGTAGTATCATCATCAATGAATATTGCCAAAATCTCATAAGTATTCTTACCTTCCCGATCTGTTGGATCCACATCATTTTCATACCACTCTCATATCAACATCATCAGAACCATGAGTGTATGAATACAAATGACAACACAAGGTAAGAAATCATGATGTAATGAGATGCAACCAAGTATAGAGATGAATATCACATGCTTTCAAGAATTCAATAACATATAATCCAAGTACAATTAGGATATCATATAAAAACATGTGTTATGAATAAGCACAACAATAACAAATATTGCGACAAGCCCACGTAATGGTGACAAGCCCAATCAATCAGCAGTCGGAATCAGCTCGAGGCTGATTCCTCAAACCCATCATCACAGTTCAACACTGGTACCCATTCAAACGTTCATCATAACTATTTAAATGGGACCCCCAAACACACCCAATACTCCTCAATATTTTTAACTAATTACATACATCTATCGGAATCTAGTAAAAGTAAATCGTAGCCTACCTCGGGGCCGAGCAGAAGCCTCGAACGGTCAACCCTCCACGGAAGCCTTGGCCTTCTAGAGCGCCTCCTGGTAGTTGAGGTATAACACATATATATTATACTTTAAAATAAGGCTATCAGATATTTCAAGGACGTAGTCCTTAAACATACCAAGACTTTCAAACCAACCTCGAGCCCACAATGCCAAAATCCAAACTTTATTATCTAAAAAGAATCAACACATACTAACTAATCATATCATTAATTTAATTGAAGAACTAAACCTAATTGCACCCTCAATTGCACAATTCAAGAAAAGCCCAATTCATAAACCCTAGAATTTTTCCAATTCATAAAGGGTTTCTATAATTAAATTAAATGCTACAACATGATCTTCTATCATAAATCAATACTTATCCTAAATATTAGAGTAAAGTAATCCATACTACACCCTTAAATCAAGATTCAACCTCTCTTATTCTCATAAGAACACTAGACTCATTCTCCTTAAATTTACATACATTCGACACCACTATTAGAGACTTAAAATATGAAAATATTATCTCAAAGGGTGAAGAATTGATGCAAGAAAGCTCGCAGACTTAAACTCTTCACCTAAGTCGAAGGGGGATTTACTAAGGGTGCCAATGATGGCCCGTCAATCTACCCTTACATGCCTAAATGTGGCATGGAAAATGGAGTGGAGTGGAGTGGGCGTTATCACGTGAAGATCCGAGAAACATGTTCATTTTTCGGCTTTGTATGTAGGTCTTGGCCGAAGACCATGTTTGTTTCTCTTTTAGCTTGTCTTTAATTCTTAGCTTAGCTTTTAGTTCTTCTTAGGAAATAATTAATAAGTCATATAATAGGGAAGAAGATGACAAGGACGAAAATTCTTTCAAGGGATGACTAGGCCGAGAGGTTAAGGATAAGGTGGCAAGGACAAGAACGATCTAGAAAATAAGGCTTCTTAGAAGGCAATTCATGAACCAACTAGTTCATGAATTTGGCTACTTTAAGATATCAAAATCGGCCAAGGGGGAGATCAAGAGTTGCCCGAATGATTCATCAAATAAAATACAAAGAATGGAAGCTTCCAAACATATTCCAAGAAGATGAGATTTTCGAAGAACCAAGTTCATGCATTCTTCTACATGGGAACCACAAAGGGGTGTGAAAGAGATTGAGTTCAACCTTGTCCTCAAGTAAAACCAAACCCTTTCCATTTGTGGAGTTGAAACCGAGAAGCACCTTGCTCCCAAAGATAAGTCGAACCCTTTCCCACTTGTCCACATTTGGCCGAAAATCCAAGTAGTTTGTGTCTTTTAGTTGGCTTTCTAGAACGGTACATATATTACTATAAATAGGACCCTTAGGATATTGTAAATAGGGAGAGCTTTATTATATATAAAAGTTGAGTTTTACTCATTGCTAAGTGTTTTAACCCGGGGTTATGATTCTTAGTCGGTTCTTGTGTGAACCAACCCCTTAGTGTAAGTTGAAGCTAGGACTTGTGTGGCCTTGTTAAACCCAAGCTAAGGTCCCTTCGGTGTAAGCCTGGTTTAGACTTGTGTGAATTAGCTAAGCCCAAGCTTAAGGAATCCCCTTGGTGCAAGTAAACGTCGGAACTTGTGTGATCCGACCAAACCCAAGCCTAGGGTCCATCCTAAGGTTACCGACCTTCCTTACTTGGCTTGTTCACGGGCTTGTACTTAGCAAGCCCAGACTAGACCTTGTCAAATTGGTCACCCTCATCTTGGTGTTGACTCGGGTAGTAAAACCCCCATGTCATTATCCTTGGCATATCGACCGTACCTCACTTGAGTTATGTCAACCGAACCAGCACTTAACCAAACTAACTATCCTTCACTCGAGCTTGCACCTTGCAACTCGTGTTCAATCCTTATCCAACCCAATATATACTAATCACCCTTCCCTCCCACAGTACTTCACAAACACCCCCTCCAAAGGTTGTCAACCGAAACCACACGTACAGAACCGTACAAAACCGACAACCACCAAACAGTCCACTTAAATAACCTTCACCAAAACCTCACTATTTTAGATCATTCCCGAGACCTTACTACCACCGAACCCCTACCATCATCCTGACCCTCCACCCATCCGTAACAACTCTGTGAAATGACTTAACCTGACTCCACCTATAACTACCCGAAATAGCCTTCAAATATCCACTCCCGGCAGTAACTAATAACCCGAGAACCTCTCCTTTGTGTTCAATTTTGGGTCAACCAAAACATCAACAAGTCCCGATCCACTTACACACTTACCCTCATTTACACCCCTCCTTATATACATTAAGAACCTTACCTCAAATGAAGAAATAACTCCCAATCTTCCAAAATCCCCCTCCTTGGCATCTTTAGAACTGAGGAAATGTTATTCTAGGAAAGTGATTTGATCTAGGTTACCAGATACAATGATTACGCCCCCGCGGACCCAACTCCACTATCTCACTCACGCGTAAAAAGACCTCACTAGGGCGCAGTCACTTGACAACTTGCCCCAGCGCAGAAGTGAATAGAATTATGCACAGGCACATTCGTTTTCATGAGAGAACGTCCGATGAGGCAAAACCTTACCAAACTCTCAAGCCCCGCTTCTGCGAGCCAACCTCCGACCCACCGGGGCAAACACCAGACACCAACAATTTGGATTCCAACTCAAACATCTACCAAACACCGAAAATACTCCTGAGACTTTGCGAACACAAACCAAACACGCTCTCCTAAGGTAAATAGTGCTACGAACTCACTCGCCCCCTCAGATTTCCTATTTGACCGAGCTAAGACATACTTTTCTAAAGAATCATCCAAAATAACCAAATATCACAATTAAAGAGACAAAGTACATCTGACTGTCTCAGGAAGCAAACCAATGACTCGACTAAGTCATAAATGACCCTTCAGATCTACCGGAAGCAATGGAACCCATAAATGAACCTACCTACTCAAAAGTCAACATACAATCAAACTATCTAACTCTAAGGTTCTTATTTTGGGTTTTTCATTCATAACTCAGGGTTGGTTTTGGAAGTCGTGTTATGTTTAAGGACTACGTCCTTGTATTATGTGTTAGCTTTATTTTAACGTATAGTATGTGTGTGTTAGACTATGACTACTACGAGGCACTCCAGAAGGGAAAGGCTTGTGTGGAGTGTCGACCGTTCGTGGATCCTTCTCGGCCTAGAGGTAGGCTATTGTTTACACTCACTAGACTCTTATAGAAGTACGTAATTAGTTATAAATGTTGAAGGCTACTGGGAATGTTTAGGGGTCCAATTCAAACAGGCGTGATAAATGTTTAAATGGGTATTGGGAATCAGCCTCAAGTTGATTCCGACTGGTGATTGATTAGGCTTGTCGCCATTATGTGGGCTTGTCATCATATTTTCTATTGTTGTGCTTATTTATCACACATGCTTCGATATGATATCGTTATTGTACTTGGATGGTATGTTATTGAATTCTTGAAAGCATGTGATAGACATCCCAATACTTGGTTGCATCTCATTACATCATGACTTCTTACCTTGTGTTATCATTTGCATTCATACACTCGTTGTTCTGATGATATTGATATGAGAGTGGTATGGAAATGTTGTGGTCTAAGAGGCAGGAAATGTAAGAATACTTATGAGATTTTAGAACTATTGATTGATGATGATACTACAACTACAGAGTTGGGATCCGATGGGAAATTTCGAATGATAATGATATGCGGGGAATGGAGTTGCACACCTGCAATAATTATTATTCAGCCAAGAGTTGAGCTCCGATAGGAAATTCCAAAAAAGTATATAGAGTTCGCGGGTCCCCTATGGGTGTGCGTTTCATAATAAAAACATAAATACATGTATACTAGAGATGAAAGTTATATGGCATATGAATTGCATTCATATCATCCATATCATTCATACATTCATTCATATTGTGAATACTTATTTCTAGTAACATGATACAAACTGGTATTGGAACTTGGGTGACTTCCTGATTAAATGGACTTGAATGATGGGATTAATGTTATTGGATATGATTGGTTGTTAAGATTGGTTGTTAAGATTGGTTGTTCTCTATGTAACGAGTTGAATGGTTAAACCTTTATGAGTCTAAGTACTCTCTATGTAACTACATTGTGTTTAGTGGATTTTACTGATGGGACTGTCTTGTTGATCATAGAAAAATGTGCATGTTCATATTTCTTGATGATTGATAACTCTATTTCATAAGCGAGTAGTGAAGAATTAGTCGAAGTGTTGTGGTTAAATGATTGTATGTTATGCATGCGTAGATCCCCTTCTTAATCATGGATAGACGATGTAGACCTCCACTTAGAGTATAATGAGGACGTTAAAAACAATTATAGGTCCTACCCTTACTTAAGTATACTTGTAAACAAGCCTATGAGTCAAAGAGAATAGAAAAGCTAATATTGTTTTATCTGTACAGGTTGAACGATGGTTGTGGGTACAACAAAAGGATGGTGCTGATTATTGTGATAATTAAATATTCAATCGAACACATATAGAGGTACATATACGATTATATTAGGAAATTTAAGCCGAATCAGTGCTTACATTTGAGGATCAACTGTGAAAGAATTTTAGTATAAAAGAATGAAAAGTTGGGTTTTGAGCACAGTTAAAGGTAGTCTTAACATATATAGTGAATAAGCGCTACTCCATGTATATCTCTTGCCTGTTGAGAATTCATAAGGTTATGATGGGGATTTCTTGGTTACTCGTCAACTTCGTACTTCCCTTCTCTCTATTTGAGGATGAATATTTGTTTAATTGGTATCTGATGTAATGACCCATGCAATCATTTTTTGCTAAAGACCCTTATTTGACTAAATTACCTTTCCCATAGACTCTATGAGGGGTTTGTGATGTGCGGGGATGGGTGGAACGGATCCCGAGGTCCATTTATATGAGTTTTGGATGAAAAATCTAAAACTAGAACCTCAAAGTTAGATAGTTTGACTCAAGGTTGACTTTTAAGTTGACGTGTTCAGTTTTGGGTTTCGTCGCTTCCGGTAGTATCAGGTCATTTATGACATAGTCAATTCATTGGTTTGTTTTTCGAGATAATAAGATGTATCTTTTGGTCTTATTTATGAAATTTAGATATTTGGTTTTGTTTTGGACAATTCTTCAGAAAAGTATGTCTTAGCTCGGTCATTTAAGAAATCCGAGGGCGCGAGCGAGTTTGTAGCATTGGTTACCTTGGGGTAGCATATTTAGTTTGTGTCCAGGGGTCCAGGGAGCATTTCGGGTGTTTGGTGGAAATTAAAGTGAGTAGCCATGTTGCTGGTGTCTGGTGTCCGCACCAGCGACCTCCTGTCTTCTTTTGAGTGTCCTGTACTCTGTAATGTTTTTCGCTTCTGTGGATGTCCTTCTCGTGGAGATGATGCACTTCTACAGAGTCTCTTCCACCCCACCAAATCTCGAGATCTTTTAATGAGATCGCCTCAGCGACCCTTTTCCGCTGAACCGAGATTGCCATAGCTACATCGATTCTGCTGTAGCGGAATCACTATTGTAGATTATATATTAAATGCCCCAAATGAATTCATTCCTCCAAAAACATTCTTTTGGGACTAGAGCTCGTCTAGGAGAGAAATTCTGGTAGTTTTCACTATTGTTCTTCATTTGGGGTATAATTTCATCCCCTTTAATTAGTTATTTTATTTTGAGTCTTCTAGTCCTACTATGACTTCTACTTTGGGGAATATGATAGCATAGGCTTCCATGCTAGAATAAGAGAGCTTAAAACATGATTTGGGGATTGTATATTGATTCGATGAATGTGATATTGTAATATAGTATTGATTAATGATAGATGATGATGATGTCGTAAGGTTTAATTTGATCATGGAAACCCTTTTCAATTTTTGGGAATACCTAGGGATTGTAAATTGGGCCTTTTTCTAAATCATGCAATTGAAGGTCCAATTGAGCTTAGTTTCTACTTAACTTAAGGATATGATTACATTGTATGTGTTTATGATTTTTGGATAATAAAGTTTGGATTTTGATACCGTGGGCTTAGGGTTGGTTTTGGAAGTTTTGTTATGTTTAAGGACTATGTCCTTGTATTATGTGTTAGCTTTAGTTTAACGTATAGTATGTATGTGTTAGACTACGACTACTATGAGGCACTCCGGAAGTGAAACACTTGCGTGGAGTGTCGATCATTCGTGGCTCCTGCCCGGCCTAGAGGTAGGCTATTGTTTACCTTCACTAGACTCTAATAGAAGTACGTAATTAGTTATAAATGTTGAAGGGTATTGGGCGTGTTTTGGAGTCCCATTCAAACGGGCGTGATGAATGTTTGAATGGGTACTGGCGTTGAACTGTGATGATGGATTTGGGGAATTAGCCTCAAGCTGATTCCGACTAGTGCAATATTGGGCTTGTCGCCATTATGTGGGCTTGTCATCATGTTTTCTATTGTTGTGCTTATTTATCACACATGCTTTGATATGATATCGTGATTGTACTTGGATTGTATGTTATTGAATTCTTGAAAGCATGTGATAGTCATCCCACTACTTGGTTGCATCTCATTACATCATGACTTCTTACCTTGTGTTATCATCTGCATTCATACACTCGTTATTCTGATGATATTGATATGAGAGTGGTATAGAAATGTTGTGGTCCATGAGATAGGGAAGTTAAGAATACTTATGAGATTTTGGCACTATTGATTGATGATAGTACTACAGCTACAAAGCTGGGATCCGATAAGAAATTTCGGATGATAACAATACGCGGGGAATGGAATTGCACGCCTGTAATAATTATTATTCATCCAAGAGTTGATCTCCTATAGGAAATTCCAAAGAAGTATATGGACTTCGAGGGTCCCCTATAGGTGTGCATTTCATCATAAAAACTTGAATGCTTTTATACTGGAGATGAAAGGTACCTGGCATATGCATTGCATTCATATCATCCATATCATTCATTTATATTGTGAATACTTGTTGCTAGTAACATGATACAGCTTGGTACTGGAACTTGGGTGACTTCATGATTAAATGTATTTGAATGATGGGATTGATTATATTGGACCGAATTGGTTGCTAAGACTCGCTTGTTCTCTGTGCACCAAGTTTTATGGTTAAACCTTTATAAGTCCGAGTAATCACTATATAACTATGTTGTGGTCAGTAGATTTTACTGACGGGGCTATCTTGTTGATCATAGAAAATTGTGCGCGTTTTTATTTCTTGATGATTGATAACATTATTTGATAAGAGAGTAGTGAAGAACTAGTCGAGGTACTGTGGTTAAATGATTGTATGTTATGCATGCATAAATCCCCTTCTTAATCAAGGATAGACAGTATAGACCTCCACTTAGAGTATAATGAGGATGTTAAAAGAACAATTATATGTCCTACCCTTACTTACGTATACTTGTAAACAAGCCTATAGGTCAAAGAGAATAGAAAAAGCTAGTATTGTTATGATTAAGCTAATCGTGAGACCTTGAGAACGATTGTGATATGATGTGTTCACTAGGGTCAATATATTTTAATTGATTATTCTATAACTCAAGTAGGCGGTGACAACATGCACATGACTTAGACAGAGTATATTGATCGGTGGGTAATAAGTATAGGATCCTTGTGTGGATTATGAACTGAATTGTACTAGACTGTGGTTGAACTCTTACATGAATAAAGTGAATTGTTGATTCAGTGAACTACTACATGGACAATATGACTTAGAAGAGCTGGATTGGTAAGTTGATGACTTATTTGATTTCTGGATAAATGAGGATTTAGAACTGATCGCTAAGTACTTGACACTATTATTGAACCTTTGTAATTTGGATAACTCTTATGAATATAGGGTTATATGTTAATAAGTAGATTGTTGATTTTAGTGGACTTGTACATGAACTACATGACTTATCTGGATTATAGAACTATCTAGTATAAGATTTACTTTGTGTCAACTCGATATTTATCTCATTTTGCGTATCTTCCATCATTATCAACTTATGATGCCTACGGAGGTACATTGTGTACTCATACTACACTTGCTGTATTTTTTTTGGATGCAGATACAACTTTTTCTACTAGTTCGGGACCTTGAATTGAGTCTGATATCAGTATTCAGGGTGAGGGTGATACCTTCCGGCATACCCTTGGATGCTCTTATTTCTTTCCTATCTTTTATTTATCTGAGAGACATGTTGATACATTTAGACTACGTTGCTAGGCATTTGGCCTATGTTATGTTGTATTTAGACTTGTATTCGGTTTAGTGCTCTTATATTGTTGGCCCAAGTATTTGGGGGGTTGTATTTGATTTTCAGACTTATGTTCTACATTTTATATTATAATCGACAATTTATTTAAGTATTTGGTTATCTTTCCGCATTTCTTTCTTATATCATGTTAATGGATTATGAGTGGTTCGCCTATCGGTGGGAAAAGTGTAGGTGCCACCACGATTCCTAAAAGGAGTCGTGACAATGTCGGTCCATATATAATTGTCCAGAGAATAGGCCGAGTGGCATATGAGCTTGAGTTAGCTCCTGAGTTTGATTCAGTCCATTTAGTCTTCCATGTTTTGATGTCACGGAAATGTATAAGAGACCCTTCTCTTATTATGCATGTGGAGGATATTCAGATACAGAGGATCTAACTTATGAGGAGATTCCAGTTGCTATCTTAGATGACCAACTCCAAAAGTTACGAACTAAAGAGATAGCCTCTGTTAAAGTATTGTGGAGAAATAACAATGTAGAGGAAATGACATGGGAAGTAGAAGAAGATATGAGGTCTAGATATCCTCACTAATTCCAAACTGGATGTTTATAATGATTATCATGCTATATGCTCCCTTTACCTATATTTTATAATGGTGAAATTATCTTATGTACCTTGTTTAGGTGATGATCATAGCAAAAGTGTGACAAATCCCCGAACCTAAACACCATTATATCACAGTCCCAATACCCGGCGATGACTTCAATCAGTTCCCTATTACCCTTCATGGTCATCAATGAGGCAAATAGTTCGTAGCCACTCTTTGTTGTAGGGCATCTAACCATGACCACAAAATACTTAGCAACGCAGGTGCTCCAAGGATCATGTCGAACTTGAGGTTGGTATGCATCTACAAAATAGAGCACAATTAAATTTTGCTCAAAAAGGAAAATGGTTTACCACGTAAGGAACAATCATGTTTCAACATAACAAGTAGTTGGATGCAGTGTCGTCGTGTTATAGACCATCAAAACACAAGGTTGTCACCTAATCAATCCAGATACATCTACAATATTTGAACCCGTCCAGTTAAGCACGCACTAGTTCATAGAGATTTGGCTTCACTCTATCCTATGCAAACTAGAGTAGTTTTTCAAATGACTGGGGACTCGAACGGACTACTAAAGGTAAACCATTATCGACGATTGGACGACTGCAAACCAACTCTGTCTTCAACGTATTTCAAAGAAATAATTTTAGTTTTTTACTCGAGGACAATTGCGCAACTGCATAATCGTCTTTGTGCACTGGCGTGAGTGTGTGTACGTGCCATTTGGTGGAATTATGAAATGCATGAAATGACAGTTATAATTGCGGAAAGTAAACACATAGGAAATTTATCGCAATTAAAACATATTGTATCGAAACTCTTAGCGTTAGAACCTAGGATTATCCCTAGTAGAGTCGCCATCTGTTATGGTTAACTTTTATGCAGAGGGATAAAAGCTACAAGGAGGTTGTTGGAACTCTATTCGAATATTTATTTTAGAGTAGCCAACTAATTTACAAGGAAATTAGGAAAACCTGGTTAAAGGGTTTATTCAAAATCAATGAACAAAAACTTTAAAGACCAGAGTTCGAGGTAAGGATTCTGGTGATCCCTCGAAGAAGGTGTTACACACCCCGATATTAAGGATTCGTAGAATATGATTGGCCTTTGGGTTCTATAGTATGATTAATTACCAGTAATTACCTTAATGAGTGTTTATTTTCCGCGAATCATAGCATATCATCTCATTTTTTTCATTTCAAGATTTGAAAAGAAGTTTTGAAAATCAAAGAGTTGAATTTCGTTTGAAATATTCCTATAGGGATATGTTTAGTCAATCCATTTTCAGGCTAAGATACACTCAAAATTTAATTTGAGTAGAATCGCAATAATCTTAGTCCAATGGTTTTTCCAATGTCCGTATATGTTTTTTAAAGTCCTTTGGAAGTTTTCCCTTTATTATCATTTATGAAGGTCAACCATACTCCACATTCAAACTGATACTTTAGCTTGGGTCTTTAAGTTAGTTTTTCTTTTAAGAAATTATTTTAGTTGGGCCTGACCCAAAATAGTCCCTAAAAGGTGAAATACATTTTCCAAAATAAATCATTTTTTATATACAAAGTCCAAGTTCATAGTCCACATTTTCACAAGTCTTTCATAAAATGATTCTCAATCAATTTCAAAATAGTCCAGTTTTTGGTCTTTAGAAAAATCCAAATTATAGGTAATCCCATTTTTACGTCCAAAACTATCCAAGTCAACATTTTTAATATCCAAATTCGTTAGAAAAAGAGCCAGTTTTGTTCAAATTCATCTCTTAAAGTACAAATTATATTTTGTCTTCCTAAATGGGTCAAAGTTTTGAAAACGTTTTTGGGGCCTATTATCGTTTGCCTAATCCTAAATCATAACCATTTTTGGGTTCCAATATATATCAAGTATCTTACAAGTATATATCGTATACAGTTTGTATATTTCTCATGTATATCATCCATATACTCTCATCAAAGGCATAATAGTAGACAAAGCAATTAAAACAAATGGTGGAGAAAAAAAATAAACCAGGTTAAGCCTATTTCAGATTAACTAAAACATGATCCCTATTTTGGATTGCAGGCCTAGTGACAGAATACTGGGGCAGGTTTCAAGACTTGGTATCTCACATAACATAGAATAAGATGATGATTCATTGATTCTAACTATATACTCACTTGGCCATTTTTAACGGTTCATGCAATCTACTAAAACTATACCCTATCAAATTCATGACTTACAACCAACAACACATAGTATTAAACATCATGGACAAGTTTCAATTCATTTTAAATAGCAAATCATCATACTCCCTAAAGGTCTAAGCACATTAAGACAGAAACAAAGCTTATGTATGGTATAAAACTAGGAACAGGTTATCACATTTAAGACATCACAACCATCATAGGATTAAGGATAGATACAGAGTTATGGAGACATGATTTGGACTTAGCACTACATGGTTGATATGATTCTCAAACTCAAACTGAGGAACTAGTTGATGTTTCACTTAGATAAACTTAAATAGTCAAGTTAACCTTTTTATCTATCCATTTAGGTTAATAAGCATGATTCAACTTAACTTCTAATTAGACAGATGCAATCCAAGAATTTAACACAATACTTTAGCACATTTATATCAAGTAGACAGGTCCTTTTAACCTAGCATAGAGGTAGTTTAAACATATGTTAGCCAGAGCCTAATAATCAAGAACACTACATGGCATGCAACTTTCAGATATCAGGTTTCCTATTGAATAGATGTCAAAACTATGTGATGACATTTTTGAACTAACAGTCTCGACTAAACATATAGCAATAGGCAGACATGATTTTTAACATGGTATCCTAACACAATTAGACATCTTTTTGAGTTCTTAAGGACCTAATATTCATTAACCTAAGTCAAGGGATAAAGGACCACCTAAAAGCACTTAAATCCACAGAACAAGGAAGTAGGATGATTATATGTGACACTAGGACAAGCATACATGAATCAAATATGAAAAATGCATATATGAGCAGGGCAGAATTATCAACAGGGGCATGCGAATGATTACTTAACCTAAACTATCAACAAAGGTCACAAAATTGACATGAGTGACTTACTCAGGCATAACATGCTATCATTTATGGTTCAAAACAAACACACATGTATTCAAGACTATAAAGATGGCAAAACATGCACACAAGCCTACATGATTCATATATCAAAGCTAACAAAATTTAAAAGATCGTATTAAACCATATCCTCAGCCTAGATTAGCAAAATGAACATAGATTAGTTATGGAATGAATCACACAAGCACTGAGACATGTATTACTCGTATGCAAACCTAAACTAGCCCAACAGATACATAATTGACATGGGATGAACTAAACATGCTCATTAACACATAACAGGTATTCTCAATTCACATCAAGCCTACCCTTATCTTAAAATAACATGATGTTCATAAGGTGAGCTTAAACAAGTTGTCACAAAGGTAAACAAACCTTCTATGTCCATTTTTGCATAGATCAACCTTACATAGTTGTAATGAACACCCATTCATCATAAGATAAACTAAAATAAGCTCATTTATCACATAGGTTGTAGACAGACATTTCTAAGTTCAGTTTTAGCCTGGACTAAAATAAAATCTAGGTGTAACGTTGTTCATATTTAAATAGGTTCATTATCCCAAGATACATTAGGCAACAGATTCTTCTAGATCATGTTAAACATATACAAATCTTAAGCACATGACATTCATAAACTTGAACAGGCTCATTGTGACACAGGCTTTAAGTTTATTTTTTAAGCTAGGCTAGGCTTATATCAATTGCGAAGATCAACATTATTCAAAGATTATTTAAACATGCTTGTCATACAACACATATCCTTTTAAGTTCATTCTTAAACTCAGATTAACCTAAGCTAGATATGATGCTATTCGTATCCTAAACAAATTTACTAATACTACAAATTATGGACAAGTAAATACTTAAATTATTCTTAAATCAGTCACAGGGCACATATTGTGAAAACATATCATTTTTTACATTCATTCTTAAACTTAAACTTAAACTACCATAGAATCTGCTAATGAACAACATACTTAACTAAACAGGCTCATAACCAGATAAAGCGCATAAGAACAGTCAATAAAAAGTGGAAAAAAAACATAAAAGAGAGGCAAATACCTTTTGTGGAGGTAGCCTAGAATCGAGGAGGGGCTTCAGTCTTCACTTCCATACCTCAATCACTCGCACACGCACAAAATGAAAAGGTTTTAAATTATGGAGACTAATTAGGCTAGGTAGGGTTCCGCAAAAGGGCTTGTATTCCAATAAAGCTTAAATTCATAGAATTTTAGTTTGAAAATGGCTCTTAGCAAATGTAAAGCATGAGATTCCCTACCCTTATCACCGCCAGCAAATAAACCTAATATGTCTGATGCAACAAGTTCACAAGCTCCAACCGTTCCTACAGATTTGCCTAGCGAGGAATCAAAGCAACAAAAGTACGCCAATCTTTGAAAACCTCCCACACCATGTAAAAATACACGAGAGATAACCATCCCATCCAAAACTGTTACTTTTGTGGATGGGGAACCATACATAGCTTGGAACACTACTGAAGTTCAACAGATGATAATTAAAGAGGAGTTCTAATATGATGTTCTTAGAAAATTCTCTTATGATATTATAGACATCAAAGAATTAAGGAAGATTGTGCCAATACAATGTGAAATCAAAGGCAGAGCCACAATAGGACTAATTGATGAAAGATATATTCTAATCAGACTGTCTCTATTTGAGGACTATGTGAGAATGATGTCCACTCCAGCCTATTACCTGAAAATCCATGAGAGATATTGCCAAATTAGACATTTGATCTGGGATCCATGGTTCAAACCTGAGGAGGAAACACCCGTAGCAGTAGCTTGGATAAGCTTTCCAGAATTACCTCCGAATTTTTTTGTATGAGAGGTTGTATTCTCAATGGCAATTGTAGTAGGGAAACCACTGATAGTGGATTTAGCAACTACAAATAGGACTAGACCAAGCTGTGCAAAAGTAAAGGTGCAAATTGATCAATTAGCAGATCATCCTAGTAGAATCAATAGCATAAATAGATGAGAAGACTGACAAAAGTAAATCAAAGTGGATCAAGATTAAGTATGATTACCTGCCAAAGTACTGCAAGAATTGTAAATTACAAGGACATGGAGAAGTTGAGTGCAGGACTTTGCATCCGGAACTGCAAAAGAAACATAGAGAAGAAATGAGATTAGCCCATGCTGAAGAAAAAGTAGCAAATCAACAGAAAAAGGGGAATAATAGAACAGGATGGAACTATCAGGGCAAACAAGAATGGATGCTAAGGAGAAACAATAAATACATCAAGGACAAATCTGGAGTGATAATTGTAGAAGTAGGAAAGGAAAACACAACTCAGGCAGGGGAGACAATGAAGACAAGTAATGCATTTGTTGTACTAGATGAAATATTTCAGATAATTCAAATAGGGAGGATGAAAGTACAAAGGTGAAGCACAGAGAAATAACAGTTAGCACAAAAGAGTGGATAGAGAACAATTTTCATGCACATAAGGCTCAGCAGACATATATGTCAACTCCTGAACAAAACAATCACAGAATAGAAAAGGCGGAAAAGAACAACGGTCAAGAAAAACACAACAGCAAGCAGAAGGATAGTACAGGATAAAGGGTACAAGGCATAGAAGGAGAGAAAATAGAACAAGAAGCAGTCATAATTGACATAGGTAGTCCAATAAAAAATGGTTGTAAGGAACAAGCAAGGGAGAATGATGAAAGCACAGTACAAGAGATATCCAAAATGGGGAGGGAGACAGTACACCTTTAGTAATAAACAAAGTAAGGAGATGCAAGAATAAGGAACAGAACAACATATGTGCAGTCCAATCAAGGGAAGCACTGATCATGAGTTTCAAGGAGATGGCTCTGCTATTAATTAGGGTACTGGACAGGAGAAGAAGATAGAGAAACCTGCACAACAACATAGTCAATACAGAAACAATAAGAATTCACATAAAAAAAAGGATGGGAGAAGCAAGAAAATATGCAATTGGTTACTCAAACAAAGGAAAAACAGAATCAGGAGATACAAAGATCAGAAGGAAAGAAGGATATGGATGGTCAGTCACTGGAGAAATAGTATTAACAAGCTTTGAGTCATGGCGATATATCCCCAAAATGCCTCAAAGGATCAGGAAGAGGCAAAAGAAATCACAAAAAAACACTAGTGTCCCACCTGGAACTGGATATCAAACTAAAAAAGCACTGAATAAATCTATTGTTTAAATGATGAATGGAATATTAGATCAGTGAATACCATGAAGGCCTTCCCTAGATAACAAAAATGCATCTTAAATATCAGTTTGGTTTTATTGGACTAATGGAACCATTTCAGGAGGCTTATAAAATTGAAGAGTACAGAAGGAAATTAAATATGCATACTGCTATAGCAAATGTGTCTGGCAAGATATGGGTCTTTGTTGATGAAATTTTTGAAGTAGAGATAGTTCTGGATCATATACAACACATTACTCTAAAGCTCAAAGCTCAGCGAATGCAAGAAGTGTTACTCATCACTGTGGTATATGCTTAAGTGTACACAGCTGGGGAGGATGGACTTATGGGAAAGTCTAGAAGACATGGCAGATAAGTTTAACATACCATGGATGATAGGAGGGGATTTTAATGTGATTATATCAGATGAAGAGATATGTGGAGGACTTCCAATCACCTTACATGAGATACAGGATTTCAAGTCTTGTATACAGAATTGTGGGATGTATGACATAGGTTTTAAAGGGAGTAAGTATACTTGGTGGAATGGACATAGTGAGAGTGATTGCATTTTTGAAAGATTAGACAGGTTCCTGGGAAATCAGTTGATTCAGAATGTATATCCTAGCATTGAGATTCAACAATTGATCAGAACAGGGTCTGATCATGCCCCTCTCCTTATTTCATACTCTGGGAATGTTGATCCAATCAAGAAACCTTTCAGATTCCTTAACTTTTGGGTGAAACATGAAATTTTCTTGATACTGTGAAGGAGAATTGGAAAGTAGATTTTATGGCTAATCCTTTCACCTTATTCCATTATAAGCTGAAGAAAGTTAAGGCTGCTTTGATGACATGGAGCAAAAATGCATATGGGAATATATTTCAAGAGATTGAGTCTTTGGAAGATGTCATTAAGGTGAATGAAGTCCAGTTTGAATTGAACCATTCTCCTCATAATAGGGAGAAGTTACATAAGGTCCAGGCAGAGTTGAATAGATATTTATATCTAGAGGAGGCTTTTTGGAAACAAAAGGCAGCAATGAAATGATTTGATAATGGAGATAGAAACACAAAGGTCTTTCATACTTATGTGCAAGGTAGAAGGAAAAGACTAGTATTGAAGAGAAGAGAATACGGGATCGTAATAGGACATAGTTCGAAGAGAAGGAAGATATAGCAACAGAAGCCATCAGATTTTTCAAGGATCAATTCACCAAGGAACTAGACCCTAGTAAATTTTAAATTCTTGATCATGTTCCCAAAATAGTCACAGAATATCAAAATAGTAGAATCACTGCAATGCCAAGAAAAGAAGAAGTGAAGGAGATTGTGTTTAAGTTGAAAGGGGAAAGTGCAGAAGGACCTGATGGTTTCACTAATTTGTTTTATCAATCCTGTTGTAATATTATTGGGGAGGATGTTACTAACATGGTGAAAAGTTTCTTTTGTGGAGCAGAACTTCCAAGGTTTGTCACTTATACAAATTTGGTCTTACTACCAAAAAAGGATGTCATAAGCACCTTTTCTGATATGAGACCTATCAGTCTAAGTAATTTCAGTAATAAAAAAAAAAATCAAACTAATACATGAGAGACTGACAGAGGGTTTGCAGGATATGATTTCTCTTAACCAAGCAGGTTTTGTCAAGGGAAGAAGTATAGTGAAAAATGTATTGTTGACACAAGAAATTGTTTCAAACATACGGCTGAAAACTAAGACTACAAATGTGGTTATGAAGCTGAACATGGAAAAGGCTTATGATAGGGTGACTTGGTTATTCTTAACAAAATTCATGAGACAATTGGGGTATTCACAAATGGTGGTGGATATGATATTCATAATCATTAGTCATAATTGGTACTCCATCCTCATAAATGGGTAGCAACATGGCGTTTTTCAATCTTCTAGGGGAGTAAAGCAGGGGGATCCTTTATCCCCTACTTTATTTATCCTTACTATAGAGGTGCTTTCAAGGAACTTAAACCAAATTCACCAGATACCACAGTTTAAGGGCTTTGGGGGTTCCTAAATGAAGTTCTAGAGTAAATCATTTAGCATATACAGATGATATGATCATATTTGCATCAATTGATATCCTATCTCTACAATTGATTATGGAAGTGTTGGGAAGATACAAGGAGACCTCTGGCCAGAAGATCAATAGGGATAAGAGCTCAATCTATATGCATCATAGTGTAACAAGAGACTTAAAAGCTATTGTGGAAGTGGTCACGGGAATTGGGAGAAAGGAATTTTCTTTTACCTATTAGGGATGTCCTATTATTTTCAGCAGGAGGAAAAAAGATTACTACAATCCTATCTCAACAAAGATTATAAACAGGTTGCAATCTTGAAAAAGGAAAATGTTGTCTTTTGGGGGAAGAGCAATATTAAACAAACATGTACTGCAAGGTATTCCAATTCATCTACTATCAGCTTTAAAACCACCAAACTGTGTGATTAAACAGATTCAGAAGTTATTTGCACAATTTTTCTGGAATAATACTGTTGGAGGAAAAAGCAGACACTGGTCAACTTGGAACAATCTGTGTATACCAGAGAAAGAAGCGGGGCTGAGCTTTAGATCTTTACATGATGTATCAATGGCTCTGTTTAGAAATTCACCATCACTGTGGAGTTCTTACCTTACTAATAAATACTGCAAGAAGGAGAATGCAGTAGTAGTCCAATGGAGATATGGATCCCGAAATTGAAAGAATATGCTACAAGCTAGAGACCTGATAGAACAACACATTTGGTGGCAACCAAGATGGGCAATATTCTGTTATGATAATTGGATAGGTTTAGGGGCATTATACTATGCTACACTAGGAGACGAATTTGATGACATGATTCAAAATATGTATGAAATGGTGGATGATGGAAGATGGAATATGGAGAAATTGGAGAACATACTGTTAGGAGATATAGTACAACATATCACCAGTACGATCAAACCCCCAGGAGCTGAGGAGATGGGCACACACTGGTGGCTACTAGATAGTATAGGGGAATTTTCTGTCAAGACTGCATGAGATTATCTGAGATTAAGACGGCAGGAGAATGACATATACAAGTATATATGGGTCAAAGGCTTACCATACAAGATATCTTTCTTTATTTGGAGGTGTTGGAAATTTAAGGTGCCTTTGGATGATGTATTGAAGAAGATGAATATCAACCTAGCATCTAGATGTTGGTGTTGTTCAAATCCTAAGGAGGAGACAACCCAACATTTATTTGCTAGGTCTTTTTCTGTAACAGGATATGATGATCCTATTTTTCTTCTTTTGCAGGTATTAACATTAAAGGACTCCAACTATAATAGATTATAGTAAAATGGTGGCAACAACCTGTCAATGATAGGTTGAAACCACTATTCCATGCTATAATCTTATGGGAGCTTTGGAAAAGAAGAAATGCATATAAACATAGAGAAAAGAAGTCAGTGGTAAGATGCATATACTAGGTTTTTGCTACAATTCAGAATTTAGTCCGGTTTAGGAATCCATCAATACAACAGATTCCTAACAAGTGGAAAGACATGATACAACTGTTGGAAGGGTACATACCAAAGTTGAAGATCAGGAAAGTGTATTGGCAGCCTCCCCCTATGGGTTGGATCTTGTGTAACACTAATGGTGCATCAAGAGGCAACCCCGGAGAGGAGCATGTGGGTTTTGTGCTATAAATGAAGAAGGCAACCTAATTTATGCGAAGGAAGAGGAAATAGGACATGTAACCAATAATGAGGCAGAAGCATTGACAATCTTAGAGAAAATAAGATGGTGCAATAGCAATCATATAGATAGAATAATGATCCAGACTGATTCACAATTTGTTCTGAGGATTTTAACAGAAAAGTGGAAACCTTCATGGGGCTTAGCTAATTGGATGAGATCAAGAAACTTGAAGATGGGAAATTGGTGACATACACACACATACTCCGGAAAGGAAACCAATTAGCTGATGTCCTAGCTAATCGAGCCCTAGACAAAGAAGCAGTGGTGTATGAACAATTGATGGACATGGAAGTGGGGCTAAGGAAGATCTTGAATAGTGGCAAATCACAGGTTCCATACATGAGTTCAGGTCATATAGCAACAATGCAGATCTCAACACACAAAGCATGGATTTTGAAGCAAAACACATAAATCTTCAGCTCCTAAATAGGCTACACTCAGTTTTTCTACATAGGTCTAACATCAGAGCAGCTCAAAAGACAACAACTGCACATAGAGAAGCCAAAAATAGAGATACATGAGAGCAGATCTTCGAGTGGCCGACAAGCAGCTGAAAGGACGGAGAGAACCACTATACAAGCACTTAGTCACCATATACAATAGATACATCATATGCATGACAAAATTGAGACCTTTAGTAGCTGAAGATGAGATAAAATGGAAGATTGGAACAAAATCAACCCACCTGAAGAATCGATGTAGAAAGTGGAAGAATGTGGAATTGATGCAAGACAGAGGCTTACATGGGGTCTACGATCACCAAGACTGTCCATTCATCATCCTCACACCATTAGAGAAAAGAAAGCTAGAGAGAGGACGCATTCATAGAGAGAGAAGCCAGCTTAGGGCAACAAAAGGAAACGGAAGATCACTTTCCTATTTTGTTTTACGCTTTGGATTTTTTCTTTTGTTTTTGGACCGGGTCTTTTGTTTTGGGCCTGGTCTTTGTTTGTTTTTTGGACTACTTTCTTTTATTTTTTGTTTGGACGATTTTTATTAAATAAAAAATCACACCCGGGCAGAATTAATCCAAAAAAATTCTGATTTTGACGGAATAAAATATTGATCATTTTAAATTATGAGTTTAAGCAACTAATTGTAAAATTTGTCTTTACTTTAATATTAAAATTGCAATTGGTGATCAGAACATGTGAAAATGATACCTGACATACAAAATATATATTAGAGGTTATTTTGTCAAATAAAATGACAAAATACTTTCGGAATAATTTTTTTAAATCATTTTTTTCTTGTAAAAAATATATTTCACTACGTTTGTGACATGGAAAATTTTGAACCATTAAATAGAATTATTAGACAATAAAAATTAGGTGTCAGCAAAATATTCAGTACATTCTTCCGTACTGACGTTTTTTTGTTGGGGCTGTAGCATTTCATGCCCGCAGGTGTAGATAGACGGACAGATGCTCCTCCCCAGTAGGTCGCCTAATCCAGCGGTTGGTTGTCGCACTCCATTCTTCCACAGCTGCCATAGTGTGTTGGTAGGTTATGATGCTTATGTACATGTTCATTTTGAGTATGGCGGGGCCTTTCCCAATCTTATGTTACTCTATGTTATGTCTAAAGGCTTGTAGGCTTGAGCCTTTTGTACAGTTGTTTTGGTATGGCCTTGCCGGCCTTTCTAATAGTATGCTTATATTTAATATGGCCTTGTCGGCCTTAGTTATGTATATATATATGGTTGGATTGTCTCAGATTATCGGTTATTATGTTCAGATCATTGTACAACTATCATTTTGAGGCATTGTCAGCCCAGATTCTTATATGTTCATATCATGTTCTAGGATTGGTATGCTCGGGTCGTTAAGGCACCAGGTGTTGGCCACACCCCTAAGGTTGGGGTGTGACACACAGTGCCATTGAATAGTTCAAAGAACATCTCCATAAGTGTTTTCACATGAAGAATTGGGGCTCATTGAAGTATTTTCTGGCTATTCAAGTTTCCAAGTGTCCTACTGGTATATTGTTGCTCCCAAACTCACACGCAAGTGTACGTGGTCGACATGTAATATAGAATTTTGAAGTTTAGATAATGTACCCCGAGAGGCTTATATTTTCTACTATTTAATTAACTCAAATTCATTTTAACTATTCAATAGAGTAAGAATTGAGAAGTTGTTGTAAAGTATCAACAGAAATAAATTAGTAAAACATGCAATTTGTACCAAAATAAGACTAGGACGAGGTTTTTAGGCTTATCAGATGAGAGAGAGTTCAAGGGTCATGGCTTCCAACAATCCAATTAAGTCTTCTAACAGTTCTACCTATTTTATTTTCTAGGTTACTAGTTGACGAGTTAATTTTAACTTTATGAGTATCTGTCGAATTCCACAAGTCTACTCAAGTTACTCTAACATCAATATCTCTATGATTGCTTGAAAATAACAAGAACACATTTAAATATATGTATTCAACTAAGCAAGACTAAATGGTATATCTCTATCCTCTGTAGCGAAATGTATTCTTAATAATAAACTGTATTCATTCTTATTACGTACATTAATTATCTTTCTCAATTCAATTCACGCACCACATATAGTGTTTATCTATTGATCAGGCAATTAAACAATTAAGCACAAGAACAAAAAACCAATCCAAAAGATGCAAGTTCAATAGATAAAAGTTGTCGTCAAACTAACTATCATTTCTTTGCCACAACCTAGAATTGAAATGTTTAGCTACTCATGATTCGAGAAAAGACACAAGAATTCATAAATAACATAAGGTTCAAAGATTAAAAATAAGAAAAATTAATAAAAACCTACAACAACAGCTAACAGTGCTAAAAATATGTCCCAACCATGCTTACAACATTAAAATCTAGATTTATAGTATAGGGTAAACTATGCAATAATTAAAACCAAATCCCGATAACATCGGGAAAAACTGACATCGACGTGCGTTGTATACGCGTTGCACATCCATCATATAAGGTAGGCATGCTTGTTATTCACGCGTTAGGGGTCCACAACATGCATGTCCGAGTGTCATCAGATGGCTAGGATTCAAAGAGTGGATTTTTTCATGATACCCGCGTGTTGCGGGTCCAACACGTGAGGTCCTTCAATGATCAAATTTCTTCAAAGTGTTGAGCGATCCTCTTATCATCTCGTTCAAGTAATATATGCATCCACTTTCATCCAAAATTGCTCGATTATCATTCATTTTGCCTCATTATACCCAAACATACCAACATCAACTCGAATACAATAATTTCACGATAAAGAATGTGATAAAAGTACAAAGAGTTAGAGGATACGTGACACGAAATATATATATTTGTGCCAAATATCACCACAACCACTTAAATTTTGTTTGCCCTCGAGTAAACACTTACCAACCACCAACCTATCAGAAATTCATACTCATGTCATTCGAACAGGTCTACTCAAGGTTCAGTTAATACGACCATTTCAAAATCACATCACAAGATAAACATTGTGCAAATTCTTACGAAAGTCAAGCCATCAATCAAAAATTTTAGTTCACAATATCAACAAAAAACCTTCTCAACAACGACTTACTTTCAAGAAATATTATGACTCAAAGTAACCACTCAAAGCAAAATAATCATGCTACATAACTGAGAATCCAACATTCACCAATCTCGCTACAATGTAGTCAATAAAGATTTTAAAAAGAGACATACAAATCATATTTGTAGTCAATAAAGATTTTTAAAAAAGGCATACCTCTAATCCCGCTACAATGCTACCAAATGGAATATCCAAGGTTCAACAATCACTCTACAACAGATTTAGATTAGTAAGATTAAAATTTTATTCAATTCTACTAGTGTTCACTAATTCAAAAACTTGGGCTTCTTTCTAGCCTTAGAACTTGTTCTTGAATCTCATAAGAATCATTTGTGGATCGTAATACCACAATATAATTTAGACTAGCATGTAATATTAAAAAAAATCAGAGGTCTTACCTTTTAGATGAAATCCCACACACCCCTTCTCCTCTTTCCTTGAGTTTTCAAGAATCTAGGGTTTGAGAAGATGAACTAATGTCAAACAAGATTGAATTTGGCGTATAATTGATATGGATGGATTAGGAACTCACCTTAGGGTTTGAGAGAGGTCTCTAGGGATATTTTCCTCCAAAATTTCATCCAAAACGAAGTGGGGAAAAGTTATGACAAGGTTTCAAACTTATAAAATTCGGAACTAGCAATACAAACCATCCATGGCCATGTATTGCACGTCCATCACACAAAGGGAGTCGCGCTATGATTTTGCATCGCACATCCATCGCACGTTCCTCAGACAATGAGATCCCAAAACATGTTTTCAGCGCGATTCTCGCACGACGCATGAGGGCTTTGATGCTAGGTAACACGGGCATAACTCCTAGCATAGAGCTCTGATTGAGTCCCACAATATATAGTTGGAAAGGTATTTCAAATATATACAATTTTCATTTATGACTTTTCTTAGATTCGCAACGTAACTACCTAAAAACTGGGCATAAGTGAACACTACCTCAGACTTAGACAAATTTAAGAACTTTTACGAACTCTATTACTCGGTTTGACTTCAAAACAACTATCCATTACCCGAATTCATCCCAAAGGGATTCACATAACTAAAATGACACATCAACACTCATTTAATTCCTTCACACCTAACCTAGATTTACGGAATGATACATTATTGCCCTCACAAGTTCATTCATCCCCGAATGAAAGTCATGGCTTAAGATTTTTCACTAAACCTCAAATTCTTAGAATTTCTAGAGTTCTTCTATATGACGAGCTATACCCACAGACAAGCAACAACTAACTTCCCAACAATAGCGACATGGTTCTCACAAAGACTCCCACAACTATTTCATTCAAGCCTAAATGCGAAGGTAAGGAATTCATATATTTAGTCTAAACTCTCACAAGAATTAAGTAACTGAAAGGTTCAACACATACCTAGAATAGGAAATAAGTGAGGGTATTACGACTTGAGTGTCATTAAGGGAAACTAGATGGCAATTGCATTCTTTGAGTTCATTTGGTAAGTCTAAAAATACGAAATAAATCTACCTCAAGGTTTAGTGATATCATTCCTCCACTGTATAACAAGTTCATCAGAAAGTTCAAGCCTAATTATTTTCTTGATTGACAATCTAGAGTTTCATAACACCTGAACAACCCTTCTATCCCCACAACCACATCAAAATTCACAATTTCTAATTCGAGCTAATCAGTAGTACTCTCATGACCCTTAACTACAACTACACAATTTTTATAGGCTCTAGAAGGAATAATGGGAACACTAGTAGGGTATTTAATAATTGTTCAGGTTCCACACATAGAATTCAAGGATAAAGTACGGAGTCACGAGATCGATCAACGAATATGCCTCAAGAGCACAACTAATGAGAATACTTGTCTTAAAACATCCACGACGACACCTTACAATCAATACCGAACTCCTAAAACAAAATTCCAAGAAAATTTATACCATCCATCAAATTGTATAGAACAACCAATGTGCACCTTATAGAACTATTGTTCATAAGGGTTAGAAACTACAACACGAGTTAAAGTGATTTTCGGGAGGCACAAGTATCAAATACGTCAGAACGATCCTAAGAAATTCAAGCTCTATAGCACAATCTATAATTAAGAAAAGTAAGGAACACCTAAAAAATTTCCTGGTAGTCATACCTCCGTACAGGTGGCCAATCTGCATAAAGAAGACTCCGCTAGAAATGGCTCCACAGATAATCCTTGGACACATCTAAACCTAGGCTCTGATACCAAACTTGTCACACCCCAAACCCGAACCTGGACGTAACAGGCATACGATGCTATGAATAACACTGGAAGCACCATATGAATTAATACTATCAATTCCCTGCTTAGTCTTTCATTAAAATTATCATGAACCTGCTCTTCTTCGTTACCTGACACACTATCAAAAATACAATGGTATGCCTGAGTGTTGTGTACTCAACAAGTGTCTCTAGGACAATAAATAATGTAAAATAATATAATATAAAGTAGTAAAATAATGTAAGTAATGTAGTTCGAAACCCAAAAATATAACAGTTCACCAAACTTAGAGAAACCATTAGTAGAAACCATTAAGAGAGAATTAAATCAATTTCAATCCACTATGCTATTTATCAAGATTAAGTCTTCCATTTATGAACTTAAGATCAATATCAAGTCACTCACGAACAACCACAATTATGTCAATACAAGCCAAGTTAATAAAATGAAGGGATGACCATCAAGGTTACCTAAACCCGCATTGAAGCACCACATCGGGGTTGTCACCCTCAACGACTATCATTTCTCCTGAATAGCTAGGAAAAACCATATCGAGGTCATGAAACCTCGATGACCACTCTTCCTCCTAAATGGCTAGGCAAAACCACACTGAGGCTATTGGTTGTCGGTGACCACTCTTCCTCCCGAATGGTTAGGCAAACCACACTAGGATCCATAGTGACTAACCTTCATCCTGAGTAGCTAGGCCAAACATAGATAGTAGAATCATGGCAAAATAGATAAATCACAATCATAGCAGAGAAGCCGATTCACTTATTATGGATTATGTTCATTATCCCATTATTAGGGTACGTCAAATAATTTATGGGTTTAGAAATCAAGTTCAAGTCATTAAATAAGTTTCAAGTTCAACAAGACCATTCATAACACAAAACATATGTAATATCCAAGCTTCCAAAAATCAAGTTCAATGTGTCCCTTATCGGGGTAATTACATTTAAAATTTATAGCTTTATACACAAGTTTCAATAACCCTTTGATAGGAGAAATCACGAATACATATATAGATTATAATACACCTAAGGCTCCATGAGGGCTTGCCCCTCACTCACATAAAACCTTTCCCAAAAACCATTTTTAAAGATTGAAAAGTATGTTCGAAAAGAGACATACAAATCATCTTTATAGTCAAAAAGGATTTTAAAAAGAGACATACAAATCATCTTTATAGTCAAAAAGTATTTTTAAAAAAAGACATACCTCTAATTTTCTACAATGATACAAAATGGAATATTCAAGGTTCAACAATCACTCTACCATGGATTTAGATGAGAAAGATTAAAACTTTATTCAATTTTATGAGTTTTCTCACTAATTCAAAAACTAAGGGTTCTTCCTAGCCTTAGAACTTGTTCTTGAACCTCATAAGAATTATTTGTGGATCCTAATACCATAATATCATTTATAATAGCCTATAATATCATAAAAATCAGAGGTCTTACCTTTTAGACGAAATCCCACACACCCCTTCTCTTCCTTCCTTGAGTTTTCATGAATCTAGGGTTTGGGAAGATGAACTACTGTCAAACAAGAATGAATTTGGCGTATAATCGATATGGATGGATTAGGAACTCACCTTAGGGTTTGAAATTGGTCTCTAGGGCCATTTTACTCCAAATGTTCATCCAAAATAAAGTGGAGAAAGGTTATGACGAGGTTTTAAACTTATAAATTCAAAACCAAGAAAATAGATTGTGCCATGGCCATGCGTCGCACATCCATTGAATAAAGAGGGTGACACTATTCTTGTGCATTGTGCATCCATCGCACGTTTCTCAGATAGTGAGATCCTGAAACACGTTTTCAGCATGATGCGCCTGCAACGCATGAGGGCTCTGGTGCTCGGTAAAGTGTGCATAACTCCTAGAACATAGCTCCTATTGTGCTCCAAAATATATGGTTGAAAAGGTATTTCAAATATATACAACTTTTATGTTTTGAGTTGTCTCATATTCCTAACGTAACTACCCAAAAACAGGGCATAAGTGAACACTACCTCATACTTAGACAAATTTAATAACTTTTATGAACTCCCTTATTTGTTTTGACTTCACAATTACCATCCATCACCCGAATGCATCCCAAAGGGATTCACATAACTAAAATGACACATCAACACTCATTTAATTCCTTCACACCTAACCCGAATTTACAGAATGTTACACTTGGCCTTCTTCTTCTTTGGTGGAACTTCTTCTAGTTGTTTTCCATTTCTCAAAGGCACATCCTGAATCTACTCTCTTGGATTTTTTTAGTGTTTCTTGAAAGAGCACCCTATGGTCTGACTATTTATGAAACCACCATCTGCCCCATCAGAAGCTTCAACTCATAAATAGATTTGTACACCTCATTATTCATGTTTTCTTGTTTAGTCATGAATTGTGTTAGCAATTGTTACACCCCATGATTTTACGTGCATTCAAATGTATTGTTAGTCAATTTGAGCTTCGGAAACCTAAGACCCTTCCGGAGGGTCACATATGACTCATATGAATATTACGGAGGTGTACAGAAGGTTGGAAGTCAATTGAATTAAGAGAGGTACACCTTGACAATGTTTGACAAAAATTTGGCGATACGCTAAGCATTCTGCCCCATGAAAGCCGACCCACTTCGTGGATCAAGCCATGGATCAAGACCCTCATTCCCTCCCCTCACTGCCCTAATATGTGTTAGGTTCTGCATCCACAGATGATATTCCGTGATGCAAAACTAGCCGTACATCATTGATGGTGGAAGGTTCTATAAATGGACTAGGATAGTGACTTTCCCATTTCATTCCAAATTCAACCCCAATATTTTCAAAACACTCTCAAGCATCTCTCTAGGGTTCTTAGGTCATCAATGAGCCATTTCATATCAACTTGAAGGTGAATCTTCCATAGACAACTATTAAGGAACTTGGAAATCTTCATAAAAGTAAGAAGGAGCAAAGGATCTTCTTGATGTTTGGAAAGAGGTTCATGGTGCAAGCTTTATTGGCTGAGTTAAGGTGAGTTATTGATGTTATTAGAGATATTTAAAAGTATCATAGCTTTGTTGAGACTATGGATAAAGAAACTTGTATTAGTTAAGCTAGAACTCCATAAAAAAAATTATGAATCTTGGATAGTTTTTGAGTAAACATGGATATGATTATGGCTTGAAGTTGAAAGATATGATGCTAGAAATTATGGTGTATATCTTGTTGTTGTTATTTGGGTTATTGTTGTTGTGTTATTGTTTGTTCCATTGGTGTTGTGCTAAAGGGGAGTATATAGCATGGTTGGTAGCCATGAATATCATAACTAGAGAAGTATGCATCCTAGGTGTTCGTCGAATTTCCCTAATGAATCAATTCTTAGTTTGTCGTTCGTATTTTAATCCAAAACCTCTATATTAGGTAGATAATCACTTATAAAGCATCTGGGGGGTTCGTGTAACATTGTTAACTTAGCGACGCATTGTATTTCATACACACTGTTTGCTGGTTGCTTATCCAAAGTATTATAAATCTCCAAGAAGGAGAATTTCAGTGAACGAGTCGTCAAGTTGACCAAAAGTCATTCTATAGTCGAGTCAAGGAGTTCTGAGTTCCAAAGAGACCTTAAGTGCTATTATTATTAAATATACAGATATACTACTCATACCACCATTGCAAATAGTCGATGGGCAGTTATACATGTACATTATATACACCCAAGCTATAACCGGAGGGCATGTACTTATATGTGCATCCATACATACACATCAGAGTACTACCTGAGGGCAATGGCATATTACACACCTCAGTTTATAAGTCGAGGGAAGACTATAGAATAAGACCTATAGACAAAGGTTTCATTTCAGTTTCAGAGTTTCATGGTTTGCCCTACGTGGCACATAGGTTGTCAGGACATTAGATTGTTTTTATGCTCTTCTTTACAACTTATACTTTTATATTACTATTCATGATTTACATACCAGTACATTATTTCGTACTGACATCCCTTTTGCTGAGGGCGTTGTGTTTCATGTCGGAGGTTCTGATAGGGGCCCTGATAAACGATCTTAGTAGGAGATATCGAGATCAACCGTTAGTGGGTAAGCTTTGCCTTTTCTGAGGGTGCCTTGGCCAGGTGTCGAATATTTCGGATATATTACGTATATAATGGGTAGGATGGGGCCCTATCCCTACCATATGAAAATACAGGTACTCGTAGAGGCTCATAGACTTGTCCAGTAAGTAAAGTTGTTGATGTATGGCCTTGTCAGCCTGACTATCTTATGTTGACTTGTGTTGCGGCCTTGTCGCCTCTGCTTATGTATATATGTCAGATTTATCCCCTTTTGTTCACCTTTATAGGTTGGGTTGTATCCCTACCTTACAAAGTTTGGTCTGGTCGACCCTCTTATGGTATTATTATTCATATTATGTTTTAGTATGACCTTATTGGCCAAAAGTTCTAATCATACAAGAACCTAGTTATCGGAGTGGTACGCTTGGGCCAGCATGGAACCGGGTGCCGGCCACATCCCCTGATTTGGGGTGTGACAAACTTGGTATTAGAGTAGGTCAGTCCTAGGAAATCTGTGTTCTGTCTCTAGTAGAGTCTTATTTATGGGTGTGTTTTGCACCACACTTATAAATGAGAGGATATTGGGCATTTAGGGATGGTTACTATTATTTCACTTTATAGATCGTGCTATAGAGCTGAGTTATATGATTTTGAGTTTAATTCGTGCTCTATTCCTTTTTCAGTTATACCAGTCACTACGAGAGCTACCGCTAGTCATCGAGCCAATGCCAATAGGGTTGAGCATACTAGTAATGCCATTCCTAGTCTGGTCGATATAGTTGAGGCCCAATAAGAGTTGCACTCCCAAGTATCACCTGTTGTACCCTTGCATGAGAAGGTTAGAGGAGAGGCAGTACCTCCAACTTCACAAAATCTGATTCCTCCAGTTCCTCCACCCGAGTCTTATGAACAAGGAGTGGCAAGTGTCATGTAGTTATTGGCATATATAATATCTACACAACAGCGACAAATAAGGGCTTCTACAGGCGCTGGATCTTTTTATGAAATAGGGAATTCTAGGACTCGAGAATTTCTCAGGTTGAGTCCGCCAGTATTGACTAGTACTGATACAAATACGGACCATCAGGATTTTAATGATCAGATGTTGAGAGTATTGAGGTTTATGCATTCTTTGGAGATAGAGACTGTAGAGTTGGCCTCTTTCAGGTTATGATACATGGCTATTCTATGGTATAAGGCTTGGGAGCAGTCCTGAGGACCCGATACACCTCTAGCTATGTGGGAAGAGTTTGTAGAAGCCTTTCTTGATCATTATTTTCCATTGAAGGTACCAATGGCCATGGTGCAGAGCTTCTTAAACCTCAAACATAAATTTGTTAGGATACATGCATATACTCTGAGTGTCGAGGACCATAAGAAATAATTTCCTAGTCGTCTGCCGTGGTTTACTAATAGTGCTCCATCTCAGTTTCAGGAGCCATTGTATGATAGGTATGCGATAGAGTTTGAGAGCTTTTGGTTCTTAGAGGCAAGGAGGTTTAGGACAGACGAGGCCTCCACTGCTGCTATCTGGCTAATATGGTAAGACACACTCGGGATAGTGTGGTGAGGATTCCGATGCGTGCTATTGTTGTAGACGTCCTGGTCAATTTATGTGTCAATGCCTGACAGAGGTAAAGGTGGTGCAACTCAGTTGATGCGGTTGACAACAACATCTTCATTGAGTGTATATCCACAGGGTGGTGGGCCGCAGATCCCAACAGGTAGAGGCAGAGGCTAAGGAGGAGCCTCTAGTTTAGGAGGTGCTCAAAACCGCATCTATGCCTTATCAAGTTGCTAGGATTTTGAGTCATCTCCGGATGTTATTACATGTATACTATCCCTCTTCACCTACGACATTTCTGCATTGATAGATCTAGGTTCCAATTTGTCCTATGTCATGCCCTTTAGTGCTAGTAAGTTTAGGTTTGAACCAGAGTTATTGCCCAAGTATTATGAAGTGGCTACACTAGTCGGGGAGATGATTGTGGAATGGAGAAATATAAGAACTATACCATAATAGTTTGTAATTGTCCTACTTTGGCTGATCTAGAAGAGTTGCCTTTGGTTGAGTTTGACGTCATTATGGGTATGGATCGGTTGTCTTCTTGTTGTGAGAATATTGATTATTGAACGAAGGTTGTTTAGTTTTACATGCGAGTTAATCCTTGAATGGAAGGACAATCCTGCTATCCCTAAAGGTAGGTTTATTTCCTACCTAAAGGAAAGCAAGATGATTTTCAAAGGTTACATATATCATTTGGTGCAGGTCAGGGATGTAGAGTCAGAGCCTCTGACTCTTCAGTTTATTCCCATAGTTAATGAATGTCATATTCATGTAGTTGTGCGAGATATTCTGATAGTGAAAATTCTCGCTCATCTCGATGAATGCCATTATGTGTTTATGCGGGTCTTCATGAGGTTTATCCATATACTGGCATGCATTTTGCATCAACCATACTGTACCTTCTTTCAGCTTAGGATTTCTTGTCATGGCAGGCTTAATGATAGCCTTCGTTGTATTCTCTGGGTTGGGCCTAGAAAATTCAATACAGGAACCCGCTGCTATGCCACCTCAACTACTGCGATTTCCCTATTTTCTACTAGCACAAGAGTATCTTCTTCAACCAGCTTATTTGTCTTGTGAAAAGCTCTCTCCATTTCGGGATCAAAGATAACCATAGATTTTGCTTGACTCCAGTACTTGGCATAAACTGCAGTAGTCACCTGAGATGCACAAACGAACCAAAGAGACAGAGTAAAAACTTGAATAGAACAAATAAAATCTATACTTGAAAACAATAAATTTTTCTATGTCCCAGCAACTACGCCAACATCTTGTTGCTCCCAAAAGCACACGAAAGTATACGTGGTCAACAAGTAATATAGAATTTTGAAGTCCAGATATCGTACCCACATGAACTTATATTTTCTACTATTTAACTAACTCAAATTCCTTTATAACTATTCAAGAGAGTAAAAATTGAGAAGTTTGTTGTAACTAAAGTATCAACTAAAAGAAATTAGTAAAACAAGTGATTTGTAATGAAACGAGACTAGGAAGAGGTTTTTAGGTTTTATCCGATGAGAGAGAGTTACAGGGTCATGGCTTTCGATAATCCACTTAAGTCTTCTAACATTTCTACCTATTTTATTTCCTGGGTTACTAGTTGATGGATTAATTTTAACTTTATGAGTATCTCTCGAATTTCCCACAATTCTATTCAAGTTACTATTACGTCTATATCTCTATGATCGCTAGAAAATGTCAAGAACGCATTTAAATCTCCTTATTCAACTATGCAATGCTAAAGGGTATATATCTATCCTTAGTAGCGAAACGTATTCTTGCGAACAAGCTCTATTTATTCTTATTACGTACATGAGTTTCCTTTCTCAAGTTCAATTCATGCACCACAAATAGTGTTTTACTATTGTTCAGGTAATTAAACAATTAAGCACAAGAATAAATAAGCAACCCACAAGATGAAAATTCAATAGATAAAAGTTATCGTCAAACTAACTATAATTTCTTTGCCACAACCCTAGAATTAAAGTATTTATCGAATCATGATTTGAGAAAAGACACAAGAATTTATGAATAACATAGGGTTCAAAGATTGAAAATAAGAAAACTGAATAATAACCTCCAACGATAGCTAACAGTGCTAAACAACATGTCCTAGCCATGCTTTGAATGTGAAAAACCTTTATTTCTAATCTAAGATAAACTCTGCAAGAATTAAAAACCAAATACCGATAATAAACTGATGTCATTGTACGTTGTATGTGTGTCGTACATCCATTGCGTGAGGTAGGCATGCACGTTGTTCACACATCATAGGTCCACAGCATGCATGTCTGAGTGTCATCAGATGGTTGAGATTCATATAGTAGATTTTCTCGCGATATCTGTGCATCGCGGGTCCAACGCGTGAGGTCCTTCAGTGACCAAATTTCTTTTATGTGTTGTGTGATCCTCTAGTCATCTCGTTCAAGTGAGATACGACTCCAATTTCACCAAAAATTGCTCATTTTTTATTCATTTTGCCTCATTGTACTTAAACACACAAACATACTATCATAAGCTCGAATACAATGATTTCACAAAAAAAAATGCGATTAAAGTACTAAGAGTTAGAGAAAAAGTGACATGAAATATAGATATTTATGCCAAATATGAGATATTTTCGTGTCAACCAAAATATGCGTTGGACATAATCTCCGAGATCATATTATTGGGAACTAAACCCATTAACACTCCCATGGAACAAAATTTCAATTTGGCACTGGCCGGTGGAGCCAAGTTAGTAGATCCAAAATCATACCGTCAATTGGTCGACAGACTCATATATCTCTATTTCACGTGATCGGAGTTACCATATTTTGTGCATGTACTATCTCAGTTCATACAACAACCGATGGAAGTGCATTGGGACGTGGCTCTTTAGGTGGTGCGTTACTTGAAAAATAATTCTGGACAAGGAATAGTGATGCGGAAGGATTGTGACCTCCGTTTGTTTGGATGGTGTGACTCAGACTGGACAAGATGCCTGCTAACTCGGAGATCGCTTACCAGTTGGTGTATCTTGCTTGGGAATTCACACATGTCTTGGAAGATAAGAAGCAACATATTGTCTCCTCCTCGTTAGCGGAGGCAGAATACCGGTTGATAGCAATCACTGTCTATGAATTGAAATGGCTAAAAGGAATTTTGCAAAGTTTGGGAGTCGAACACAAATATCTGGTTAATATGTACTATGACAGCCAAGCGGTATTGTACATTATCCAAATTTTCATATTTCATGAATGAAGTAAACATACTGAAGTGGGTTGTCACTATGTCCGAGATGAGCTCTAGTACGGACATATACCCTCAGGTACATGCCAATCGGTGAACAACTGGCTGATGTATTTATGAAGGTGTTGAGAAAGTCGCAATATGAGCATTTACGTGGTAAGTTGGGCTTCCGAAACCCTCATTCTTATATATATATATATATATATATATATATATATATATATATATATATACCCCCTCATTCAACTAACGATTGTTCACCGATTGGGACGTACACGGGGTATATGTCCGTACTTTAGAGCTCATATATATATATATATATATATATATATATATATATATATATATATATATATTACTACCTTAGGGGATTCTAATAGACTAGAAGTCCTTCCGGCCCCTTGTGATTGTGAATTGAATGAATAAACGGATGAAATCAAGAAATAATTCAACTAACGATTCGAACCAAGAACAAGAAATGGAAGAACGAAAGTCGGATGGGTTTACAAAGACTCGTGGCTAAAAAGTAAAAAACGATATATCGAAGTAGTTCGATGATTCAATAATCTTATTACTTCAATCCGAAGTTCTTAGTTACTTCAACTGGATGAGTCCTAGCAAGGGAATAATTAAGTCATAATTCATTGGTTGATTGTATCATTAACCATTTTTTTTTTTTTTTTGGTACGAGGAACTTATTATGAATCCACTTTGGTTTCTCGTCGCTTCCGTTATTGCTTTGGATTGGCCGTAGGGCTTGCTTCTATTGGACCTCGGAGTTGGTCAAGGGACTACCGGGTCAAGCGATGAGGGTATCGCGAGACATCCCGAGGCGAGGGAAAAATACGAGGTACGCTATTGCTTAGTCTGGCTTTTATGAAAGCTTTAACAATTTATGGACTGGTTGTAGCATTAGCACTTTGATTTGCAAATCTTTTTGTTTCATCTTATATATATATATATATATATATATAAATAAGGCTTGGGAAATACTCATGTCTTTGAACTAGCTTTTTAGATGTGAGTTTGGCTAAATGCCTAATTTGTCATCGGAGATAAGAATAGTGACATTTTTTATGTTTTTTCTTCAGAATAACCTCATAAATTCTCGTGAAGAAAATGAAACAAGAAGCTTATTGGGGAGCCTTGGTAATACAAATCCTTAGTTTGTCCCATAACTCGCAGAGTTAATGGCAAGAGCTGAGTGCTCCTTGATTGATTTTGTTGATTTCATCCCACAAATCAATTTTTATCCAATCAAAATTAGCGCCCGTCAAGACAAGTAATCCCCCCCTCCCAACAAAACAACGACTTTTTAATGGTTTTACATATTTGAATCGGGGATATCTACAAATTTACTTACCAATCACTTGAGGTATGGTTGTTCAACCACAATCTAAGACATTCAAGGTATCTCTTTCCAAAAGTACGTTGGTAACTCAGACATCGTAACTTTACATATGTATATATATAGTCATGATCTTATCTTGTTTGTTACGTAGTTCATGACTTGTGATCAATAGATCTTCTGTATAAATAGGAGGGCAACATTACCCATCACTATCTCATATAGCTTAGCAGTCAATAAAGTTGCAGTGGAGCATAAGAGGTTAATGTTCAGATTCTAATAGAAGCACAAAAATAAATTTGATGATTCTATCACATTTATGTATTAATGGTTAGAAATATAGTGATTGTATAAATAACAGATCTCAACGAATTAATTGAAGATGCACGTAAAGTCACCACCAATAGTAGAAAAGAAAAAGTTTATGGACCGCTAATTAAATTTGAAAACAAGGATAATGTATTGCTAACATGAGGGGAAAATACCAACATCGAAAGCAACTCAAAGGAAACCAAAGAACACTTGCAACCAATTGCCATTTCCATAGCCTTATTGTTTGTTAGCATCATTAAAATTGGACGCTTCATTTGTGTAGTAGAATTAAGGGTACATTTTATCATGACAGATAATCAGTAGTAGTTCACTTTCAAATTGTAGGAGCTAGCTAGCTGGCATTAAATTAAAAGAGAATCATACCTTATAAGCATACACATACAAATTAGTAGGGTAAACTTTCGTGCTAAAAGCCTAATTGGTGTGTCCAATATATTTCTCCAACAAGTTTAATGGTTTTGTTTAGGGAAAATTTTGTATAAGACAGTTGTACAAATTATAGTATGACGCGTGGAGCGCGGTCCTGATTCAAGGTCACATCAACCTAAGTCACTACCGATTAAATACAAGAGGTACCGGGAGCGTTATATGCAAAGCTGTCACCGGTAATGCCAAAGGATGAGAGAGCCATTTGGATTGCAAAGGACGATCGTTACTAAACCGGTCATACATTTTCCAATAGAGGTTTAATGACATTTATTGAGATACTAATTGTCCAATTATTACGATATTCATTCTCCTGTATTTATGAGGGCATATTTCGTGGGTTGTGTACCCATGTATCTCATGTATAAAAATAGGACACATTGTCCCATTGTAGATCATTAGATTCAAGTTATTACAGTACACTTATTTATATTCTCTCGATTTCTACACTTGCAAGAAAGTTAGTGTAACTCTGCTCAGAAGCTATCACAAGGCTCAGACGAACCATTACTTTTCTTGTCTTATAATTATTTGTTTTCAGTATATTTCATCTAGAATTCTTATCAAACGTGTCACTTGAGATCCACGTGTTCTTGACCACGTATACAAATTCAACTGTACTATTTTATGGGTAAACTGTTTGGCGCCCTGCGGGGCCTGGACAATTGTGGTGTCACAAGTGACCCCTCTACTAATCTAATTTTCTCTTTGAGTCTTGTTTTTTGTTCAGAACAAACAGATGACAGGAGTAGGAGAATGCAGTCGCAACGTCAGGGAAAAAACAAACAACCTCCCACTTAGACCGGATAGTTTGTCGACAAGAACCACGAGACCTGAAGACCTAGTGTTTGCAGACGGAGTAACTTTCGGGGATGGACAGACTCGGCATGAGGATGTTCTTACCGATGAAATGCCCAAAAAAACATACAGAACTTGTGAGGGCGTAAAATGCTGCTATGAATCAGCAGTTGGAGCATCTGAGATGATTTCAAGAGGAGTATATATCCAAAAATGTCGGCAGTACTCCAACAGATGAACTCGTTCATCCACCAAATGGTAATGGAGAAACCAGTAATGATTATGAGAGATCAAGAAATGACAGTTCAGAAAGCGAAGCCGCCCTGAGAATGCATTCCAAGAACAAGTTTTGAAATTCATGAAATACATGACTAATAAAGTCGATACTAATGCAGAGAGGAAAGAAAAAACCGCCCAAGAGTTTCGGTGCCAGTTCAGTCATCCCGGGGGCTCCTCTTGTGATTGATGGTTCCGGATGTGAAGAAATACATACAGTTAGTATATAAGCCAGATGTTGCGCCCGAGCTGATCTCCAAAAGGCTCAAAATGCTTTTTATAGCCAAATATGATGGAACTATTGATCCACATGGGCATATAATGGCCTATACTACGGTCGTGAAAGTAAATGATCTAAGGGAACACGAAATAGAATCGGTCCTGATCAAGAAGGTTGCTGAAACACTTGCTAAGGGAGCTTTGACATGGTATTCACACCTCCCTGAGCACTCAATCAGATCATTCACCCAGCTCACCGATATGTTCATTAAAGCTCATACACGGGATCGGAAGGTGAAGACACATAAGGTGGATGTCCTTTCCTTTGTGCAAGGAGAAACAGAACTCCTTAGGGACTTCGTTACACAGTTCCAAAAGGAACAGATATTACTATCCGCAGTCCCGGATGAATGGGCTGCAGAGGCTTTCACAAAGTATTTGAACCCTTCAATTTCATACGCCTCCAGAAAACTGAAGGAAAATATTTTGGAATTCCAGGCTATAACTTAGGAAGATGTGCACAACATGTATGAGTCCAAGATCTGAATTAAGGACAATATGCTTGGATCCAAGGCCGGGAGTATCTTTGCAAAGTCTGATAAAGGAGCTGAAGCCGACCAAAATTTCTCAAAAAACAGTTACCAACCTTATCCTACCCCAGAAAAGCAAGGGGGTGGACAGGGTTTTCGCTCATTTGAAAAGTCAAATAACAAAGGAGGTTCTGGATGAAACAATCAAGGATTGGTGAATTCTGATAAAGGAAATTCATCTAACTCTACTAAGGGTACTAGGTACCCAACATTATCTGAATATAACTTCAACATCGATGAAGAACAAATGGTGGCGGTACTGAGAACTCATCCGGCGTCCCGACCACCGAAACCATTACAATATAATCCTAGCAAAAGAGATTAGTCTATTTGGTGTAATTTTCACGGCACTCGCGGATATAAAATTGCGGATTGCAGGCATCTACGAGAAGTGATGGAAGGAATGTTAAGTAGGGGCTACCTCTGAGAATATTTAAGCAAGAGAGCTCGCAACAATTATCAGCGGGACCTCCCATGGAAAGTAAATCCAACTCAGTTGCACAACCTCATGTTATAAACATGATATATGGTGGTTAATGATTGCAGCTACATCGTTTACTATGACCAAGAAGATAAATATCTTAGTGATCTGGGAGAAGAGGTTCTTGGAGATACCTGCTAAACATATTATCACGTTTACCGAAGAAGACGCTACGAGTGTAATCTTCCCTCACAATGATGCACTAGTAGTCATAGTACCTACCGAGTGCTTCCAGGTGAAGAGAATCATAATCTATGTCGAAAGCTCAACTAATATAATTTGTCTGAAGGTGGTAGAAGAAAGGAATATGGCAGACAAGATAGTTTTGGCTGCCAGAACCCTTTCAAGTTTTAATATGTCGAGTGAGACCATGAACGGGGAGATAGATCTACCAGTGGACGCGATAGGAGTTATCAAGATGACGAAACTCTATATCATCGATGATGACATAAGATACAATGCAATATTTAGAAGGTCGTGGATACATGATATGAAGGTGGTTTTGTCGACACTAAATCTACTAATGAAATTTCCAACACCAGAAGGGATTCAACAAATCCAACGTGAGTGACCCACTGCCAGAGAGATGTTAGCTATAGAGGAACCATAGGCAGTGACCAATCCTAAATAGCAATTATAAGAAGTGGAGTCGGTACAGAAAGATATTCACTAGGTTTCACTGGCAGAAACAGAATTGACCTACCTGAAGGAGGAGTTTTGGGACCTGTACCAAGTGCCAAGGTATTTCCATGTACCTGATGTGTAAGATGCCACCATGTCCACCATAGAGGAACATCAACAGATTACACTACACCCGAAAAACCCCGATAGGAAGGTATACCAAGGCACCGGATTAACCCCCGAGCTAAATAATTTAATTTTTAAATATTTTATATCTAACGTCGATTGCTTTCAAAAGTCACAATTCATAAGTTCAACCTGGATTTCAGTTTCCATTCGGTGAAGTAGAAAAAATGGCCGATCACCGAACTCTGGAACAGGTTTGTTAAAGAAGAGGTAGCTAGATTACTTAACATAGTGTCAATCCGGGAAGTAAAGTACCCGGATTGGTTAGCAAATGTAGTCATAGTACCAAAAAGGGGGAATACATTTAGAATGTGCATTTATTATATAGCTTTGAACAAAGAACATCTGAAAGACTCATTTTTGTTGCTGAATATCGATTAGATGATCGGTACTACAGCCGGACATGAGTTAATGAGTTTCCTCGTTGCGAATTCCGAGTGTAACCGAATAAGGATGCACCCAGAAGACCAAGAGAAAGCATTTTTTTTAACTACTTTTGGTACTTATTGTTATAATGTTATGCCTTTTGAACTAATAAATGCCGGGACCACGTATCAAAGGTTAGTAAATAAAATGTTTGAAAAAAATAGGAAAAACAATGGAAGTATATATAGATGATATGCTTGTTAAGAGTCTTCATGCATAGGACCATTTAAGTCATTTACATGAAACCTTTGAGGTGCTGAGAAAGTATAATATGAAGCTGAACCCCAAAAAGTATGCTTTCGGGGTGGGCTCCATGAAGTTTCTGGGTTTCTTAGTCTCCAGAGGGGGATCGAGATAAACCCTGATAAGATAAAGGAAATTAAAGATATGCCAGACAAGCTTGAAGATGTGAAAGTAGTACAGCGGCTGACCGGGAGAGTTGCGGCCTTGAGCAGGTTTATATCCTGATCGTCAGAAAAATGTCACAGGTTATTTTCACTTTTGAAGAAGAAGAATAATTTTTTTAGACGCATGAATGACAACAAGCCCTACAGGACCTGAAAACTTACTTATCCAGTCCTCTGCTCATGTCAAAGCCAAAGGACGGAGAGCAACTACTAATATGTCTGGCAGTCTCAAAGGTAGTAGTTAGTGTAGTTCTGGTACGGGAGGAGACATGGACGCAATTTCCTATCTATTACGTAAGTAGAGTAATGTGAGGGGCCGAGACCCGATACCCGTTACTAAAAAATTGGCTTTCGCCTTAATAATGTCATCGCAAAAGCTTTGGCCATATTTTCAATGCCATCCAATTATTGTAGTAACCACGTTCCCTCTTAAGAATGTGTTGCATAAAGACAAATTTTTGGGCGCTTGGCTAAATGGACGGTAGAATTGAGTGAGTTTGATATTGAATATAGACCCCATACTGTGATAAATTTGCAAGTTATTGCAGACATAGTGGCCGATTTCAGTCCGCGAGTAACCCCACAGGTGGAAAAAGAGGCTATCTTGGTCTCGAGGACTTCTTTTGGGGTCTAGACACTCTATATGGATGGTGCCTCAAACGTCAGGGGGACTGGTCTGGGAGTAGTATTATGGACTCCCACCGATGAAATTTTAAGACAAGCAATACATAGCACTTAGTTGACTAACAATAAAGTAGAGTATAAGGCTTTGGTTACAGGTTTAGAATTGGCCTGAGGTTTAGGCTCACAAATCATTGAAGTCAAATGTGACTCACTACTAGTAGTGAACCAAATCCATGGAGTACTTGAGGCCAAAGAAGAACGCATGTCAAGATACCTTGAAAAGGTTCTGAAGCTTTTGTCCCAATTTTAAGAATGGATGATGGTGCATATACCCCAGGAAGAAAACACAGAGGCAGATGCACTCGCAAACTTAAGCACCAGCATGGAAGTCGAAGGTTTTAGAATTGAGTCAGTCATTCAGCTGTTGAATTTGGCACTGGATCCCATCGGGTACGATGAGGTAAATTCAACCAGCCTAACTTGGGACTAGAGGAATGAATTCTTATACTATCTCATGAATGGAAAGCTCCTGGAGGACCCGAAGGCATCCATAGCTTTAAGGACCAAAGCTGCCCGGTACAATGACATTGATGGAAAGATTTATCAAAGGTACTTTTATGGTCCCCTAGCTCGGTGCGTAGGCTCTGATGAAGCTGATTACGTGATGAGAGAAGTCCATAAAGGTATTTGTGGAAATCATTCAAGAGCATCATCCTTAATGTTCGTTGAGGTACTTCTCACTCTTTTGAGGATGTAACAAGGAAGCTCATAAGGGCCGGATACTATTAGCCTCGGATCGAGGAAGATACCAAGATATTTGTAAAGAGGTGCAATAAATGCCACCGCCATGCACAACTATTACATCGACCGGAAAGGAACTGCATCCAGTGGTGTCCCCATGGCCGTTCATGAAGTGGGGGATGGTCATTGTCTGACCCTTACTAGCAGCGCCAGAACATGTATGTCAAATTATATTTATGACTGATTATTTCTCTAAATGGGTTGAAGCTGCAACTTATATGAAAATCTAGGAGAAAGAGGTGAAAGACTTCATTTGGCAACACGTCATTTTTTGCTTTGGCATCCCGAATGAGATATCTTGCAACAACGAATGTAATTTTATTAAAGCCAAAGACATGGAGTTCTTAGACGACTTGAACATCAAGTATATCATATATACTCCATAGCACCCCAGTGCAAATGGTCAAGCGGAGTCAACAAACAAGACTATAATCCAGAACTTGAAGAAGAAACTGGAAGTTCCAAAAGAAAATTGGTCGTCTATGCTGCTGGAAATATTATAGGCATACCGGACCTCAGTAACAAGTTATTTGAAGAAGTATTATATGTAGTAATATAGAACATGCACTGCACTCTTTTTCCCTTCATTCAGTTTTTGTCCCAATTGGGTTTTTCCTATAAGGTTTTTAATGAGGTAGCATCACAAAATAAGTATTTTAATTATCTTGCTACCCAGAAGAGCTATCTAGTATCTGACTCTTCATAGCATGAACTCCCAGATACTGGGGGTCATATACACCCGGAATGGAGTGAAGATAATATTTCCCAGATGCTGTAGACTGACCACACTAGATGGCAACTGAATTATTCTTGCAATTGTCTTCACATTTGTAAGTAAAAGGAATTAATAAAAATTTCCTTTTCATGATGAATAAGACTTTGCCATCACGAGCATAAAAATGTATGTTATCTTAAACATATCGAAACTTCCATGCCATAATGAACTTGAGACGTCCTCTTCTACAACACCGTTAAAAATAAGGGCCCTTTCTTATTAAAACCTTAACAAAAAAGTTAAGGCTCTTGATAGAAGAAGTACCGGAGTTTTAAGTTGACCAGAGCCATGAGAAGCCTCGATCTAAGATGAAAAGAAAAATACATCTTTGGAACTAAATTAAGATTGTCATAAAGTTTTGAAACTTCCCGAGCTTAGTATATTCTGGTAGAGTAAACCTCAAAGTTAGGTTCTAATTCATGAAGAAAAGTACTTATAAACTTGAAAACAAATTTGTAATTAATACTTGCTTCTTAAAATAAATAAAAGGTGAAAACCTTGCGCATGATTGCAAAAAAAGAAAAGTTCTTTCATTCATATTTTTAGACTGAAATCAGCCCGGATATAAAATATACTAACCGGGCCCAAAAGTGACCCGATAACAAAAACTAAACTGAAAATAAATCCATGCGAAAGGTTACATCTTACCCGCTCCATGGTCCGCTGGGGATGTTTCTAGTGTTCCCAAATCAAAGTAACTAAAAGTATCAAGCTCTAAGAACTACGGGCTGAAGGAGGCAGTTCAGAGGTTGATGCTCTGGATTATTAGATGAAATGGAAGGAATATTCTCTTGGGAATGAGGAGCTTCGGTTACTAGGAGGACATCATCATATCCCGCCCCACATGTGAAGCATTATCTTTTTCCATGGAAGGGAGCCATTGGTACTATCTGCAGAAGCCAATTCTAACTGTCGAGCCTTGATGATCTCCTCATCAATGTCAACAAGCCCGGTCTTTGTTGCTTTCAAGGATTTTTGGCTCATCATATAACCATTCCTGACCATGGACAGAGTATAGATGTCAATGGTGGCCTGTGCTTCATCTTCATTGTCTTGAATGACTTAAGTTCAGAATTGGTGGTATGGAGGTGTTTATTAACTTGGGTGAGCTCTGTAATCTCTTCCCATTGCCTTTCATTTTGAGCAACTGTAGCAGAAAGACGGGAACTCAAGGATTCAGTTTCTTATTTAGGGATTCTATCTCTGCTTCCTTGATTCAGAGGCATTCATAGAAGGTTCCCACATCAGCCTCAAGCCCGGATAATCGTATTGTTAAATCTGACATAGTATCTAACGCTTCATTCCACTTCTTCTGCCAATCCCCGACCCAGTCTTCATGCAGTGTGGCATGTTGCCTATAGGCCTCCTTCTCCTTATCCAGTTGCTTATATTTTCCATACAGTTCGTCAACCTTGGCAAGCTTTACCTTTGCAACTAACAGGTGGTGAACGGTGTTGTCTCTTTCGGTTGTCAAAGAAATTTTATCTTAAATCAACCACTAGAGCCCCTCATTACACAAGAAATTAGCCTGCATAATAATTCTATTGATTAGAAGAGGTTATGCAGGAGCGGCATTTAGTAAATTGGAAAAGGGGCAATACTTTGGTTGCAACATGCATCCCCTCATTAATAGCACATTCGGCGGACACCTGAGAACCTTTCTCATGTCTTTGTCTAAAGCCACATGCTTCATGTAGTTAGCTAATCCAATAGGTTTATAACAAATATGACAGTCGGTAGGGAGTTGGAAGGTCACGATAGGGAATTCTGTAGGTTGAGCTACTGGGCTGGGTATTCATTTACCAACTCATCTCTGCATGGAGAAGAAACCCAATCTAGGGAGGTCAGAATCTTATGTTCATCCTCTATGGAAATCATCGACGTGACCGGAGACCTGGGTTCCTCAGTAACCGATGGGGGAGTAGTAGTAATCGGTGCGTGCAAAAACTGACGTATGGCAATGCTTACCAGAGCAAAAGATGTGTTCGTATGGCTGACTCCATGACTAGAATTTCCATATCCGCAAAGAAATAGGGGGCTTCATTCATTCTCCTCTCTAGAGGTTGTTCTTCCTCAAGACCTTAATCATATAGGTCTACCACATGGAGAGAACCAACAGCTAAGCTAGAATTACAGAAGTTCTAGAAGGAGTACGGTCAGTATGGTCCAAGATTTTCTTCCTTAAACGTTTGGGTCCCCATCGGGGCCTGGCAGAAGATTCACTACGAAGTCTTTTCCACTCACAAGCCTGTTGAATAATGAAAGAGGCCGCATTTGAATATTTAATTTATTGTTCAGGAGGAGTGTTGGTGTAGCTTTAGAAATGTCTAACCAAAAGAAGAAGAATAATATTATATTGGTAATTCTTGGAAGAGGTTAAAAAGAAGCGAAAACTGAAAGAATCCATGGATATATCATGGTTGTGGGGTACCCAATTTTGGTTATCTGCAAGGATTTTCCACATCCAAAGTTCCGGGGTGGACACATTGAGGATGTCTTGAACCCAAGCTTCAACGTTATCTATTTCCACAAGATCCCACACAATGGCTGATAAAAGAGGGAGAATCCAGTCAAAACGTGGAATAACCCACTCAATAAGGGATGCTAAATCAAATACAGTACAAAGGAAAATGAAAAACTTATGGTGGAAGTTCCATCACTCTGGGATGGTGAGGCTACCAAGGGGAAGGAGATCACCAATAGGAAAGATCACAAATATTTTCGTCCAACCTCGGTCACGGTCATCATCGAGATTGGCTAGGATGGTTTTGCTACCCCAGCGGTATAGGTTGATGACTCTGTCACGAAAGGTGCGCGGAGAGTAAAGGCGAATAAGGTGGTCCAAGGTGAAGGAACTTTGGCTTCACGAGCAAAGTATCGGAGGCACGCGACTGCCCTCCAAACTTGGAGGCCCACTTAGGCTATACAAACTTTATATCAACGACAGAATTCTAAAAAGACATCGTCAATGACTTTTCATAGTTTCATTGAGAAGGGGTAGGTATAAAAAAATAAATACCCTTTCTTGTAAGAAGTGATTCTTTCATCGTTGTTAGGAATCAAAACTTCAATCGATTCCCGATCGCAGTTGGCCTTTATTGTTGGCAGAATAATGGCGTTGATTCAGGTATTGTAGTCACTGGAGGGGGTATCTCTGCCGCCGGGTAAAGACCTCGACACTATTTTTCTCAACTATCATGACCACGGCAAGAATGAAGAAGCCAACGAGTTTCGGCTAGGAAGAGCTCCATCTTGGGGGTTGATTTTCTTCTTATTTGAAGGAACATTACTGCAAGCTGAAGGGATGTTTGGTATCAAAAATTAAAGAAAGAAGTTTTTGCAAAATGAAAGTTGAATACACAAATCCTTTATGAAGATAGGTATTTATAAGAGATGGAAGGATGTGACCGCTTGAAGGAAGAAATACGATGAATTCCAATTGACAACTACGTGTGTGTGTCAGAATAGGATTGATTGGACGGCATGCCTCATCATTACTCTGCAATCTTTCATTAATCAAGGGAAGTCAGAAAGTTGTCGTTATTTTAGCGAGGTGACAATTGGTATAGTGAAACATGTGATTGGTATTCTTTGAAGTATCCCACCAAACTATGGAACTTAGATGGGTCCTCAATTCAAATTCACTTCCTAAGTGCACGAGATTTGCACCTAGAAAGTGCGAGGCCTATATGTATAAGGAAAAATTCGTATAAGACAGTTGTACAATTAATAATGTGATGCATGGAATACGGTGCTGAGTCAAGGCCACATCAGCCTAAGGCACTACCGATTAAATACAAGAGGTACCGGGAGCGTTATGTGTAAAGATGGCACCGGTAATGCAGAAGGATGAGAGAGCCATTTGGATTGCAACGGACGACCATTACTAAATTGGTCGTACGTCTTCCAATAGAGCTTTAATGGCATTTATTGAGATACTAATTGTCCATATATTACAACATTCACTTTCATGTATTTATGAGGGCATATTTCGTGGGTTGTGTACCTGTGTAGCTCACGTATAAATAGGACACATTTTCTCATTGTAGATCATCAGATTATAATAGACTAATTTATATTCTCTCGATTTCTGTGCTTGTATACAAGTTATCGTAACTCTGCCCAAAATCTATCACAAGGCTCAGGCTAATCATTACTTTTCTTGCCTTATCATTATTTTTTTCAGTATACTTCATCTAGAATTCTTATCAAACATGTCACTTGAGATCCACGTATCCTTGACTATGTATACAAATTCAACTGCACCTTTTTACAGGTAAACATGTTTTATTATTCAACTTTCAAGGTAATCAAGAGATGTTGGGACAGAAATTTTATCAAATTGCTACCCCCTTATCAAAATATTTTTGATAAAACAATTGTTGCAAGACATGAAGGGGAGCCTTGGAGTAAAAGGTAATGTTGATGTCATGTGACCAGATGTTATGATCCTAGGAAGCTCATGGGTGACTATGAAGGCTAAAACCCGTGATAAAGCTTCAGACATGCATTCCCATGCCACATCCCTTTTGGTGATGGAGACAGGGCCTTTGGAGACCATGGAAGGACAAGTCATAAAGACATATATTGTGTGAATGATTTCTTGGAAGAATCATGGAGATGAGGGTCAATTGATGGAAGCCACACAATGTGGTTAGAAGTGCAATTCATGGTTAAAGAGTGGAATTCATGGCTGGGAATACAATTCATGCAATTCATACTCTTCTATTCATGCAATTCATATCTAGTTTGTTGGTTGCATGCTTTTCTTACTTTAGGTATTATCATTGGGTATCATTTGTCTTATGATGCTTATCTTGTTTGATGTGTGCGGGGAGATGCATTCATACTCTTCTATGTCTTGCAAGGTACGAATTCGAGGATGAATCCTTTTGAAGAAGGGGAGGATGATATGATACTAAGAAGCTCATGGGCAACTATCAAGGCTAAAACCCGTGATAGAGCTTCGAACATACATTCCCATGCCACATGCCTTTTGGTGATGGAAACAGGGCCTTTGAAAGCCATAGAAGGACAAGTCATAAAGACATATATTGTGTGGATGATTGCTTGGAAGAATCATGGAGATGAGGGCCAATTAATGAAAGCCACACAATGTGGTTAGAAGTGCAATTCATGGTTAAAGAGTGGAATTCATGGTCAGGAATGCAATTCGTGGTTAGGAGTGTAAATTTGAGGATATGATTGCAATTCAAGAGGAGAAGAGTTCATGTTGGGTTATTTGTGCAAATGCCACTTTTGTCTTTGTTGTAATAGGATACTATATAAGTAACCCTTAGCCTTATTTTCATCGGAAGCTTGAAAATGAATGTTGAACTCATATGAGTGTGCTAGTATTATATTTGGATAGTTTGTAAAGTTAATTAGTGTTTAGTGATAGATAATTAATATGAATTCCTTAGTTGGTTATTGAACCCAATTCCATCAATTTCATCATTGAGTTGTTCATTTGTGGATTTATTTGAATCATCTCTTTTGTTGAAATTGAATAGTATAGGTTGTTTTGGTTGAATTCAATTGGGAGAGTTTGGATTTCATATATCCAAGTTTGTCCATAAATTTATTACCAATCGGGTCTTGTTTCTATCTCTCTATTCTCATCCCAATTTCTTCAATTCTCATCCTCAATTTTCTTATTATTTCTAAAGGATTGTATCTACAATTCTTAATCCTAGGTTCTTCTATTTTGAAATCCAAAAAAAAAATCAAAATTCCAAAAAATTCAAGGTAATTGAAGTCTTCCCGAAGGAGAAAATATGTTCCAAAGATGAAACTCGGGGTAAAGAAGCTGTTGTGTGTGAATTTCAAGGTAAAATAGCTAATCTCAATTCTCCAAATCATGTGAATGATCATCTTGTTGACTTGAGTATGACTGATAGCTTGTCTTTATATGAGTCTTTACCATACTGTGTGCATAATTCTTTATTGATTATTGACAATGTTGTTGATATTGGTGTTTCAACACTAGTTGATCTTTTTGATGACCGAATTGATTCTTTTTATAAGATCAATTTGTGTCCACCTAGTGTTGACACATATGATAAGAGTGTTTTTGTTGAGATTGCTCACCCACTAGTTGATCCTATTGATGACCGGATTGATTCTTCTAGAAAGATTGATGTGTGTCCTACTAGTGTGGATATTTATGTTGATCAACATGATTGTTATGATAACCCACTAATGGAAGATCTTTGTGATGTGCTTAATGAACCTCAAATTAGTGAAGATATTGATATAGTTGATCATGTGGATAGTGATGAAAATAAAAATGCTTTGAAAAATGACGGTTTTCATTATGAGAGTGAAATTACATGTTTTCAATCCACATCATTCATTGATTGTCCTCTCTTTAAAGATAATTTCTTATTTGTTGATGACATGACTGGTGAAAATGAGGTGCACAGTGGTATGTGTTGTGATGATGAACATGTAGCCACCTTTGTTGGCTACAAAGTATTTGGTAATCCACTATGGGAGGATGATGCCCTCCCCAATGATGGAAATTCTTTCTTGAGGGTTTGTGGCCCACTTGATGGACCAACGCCGTGTTTGGAAAAAGCTTCCAAAAGTGAAGAGTGCTCTTTAAAGAAGGGGAGCAATTTGGAAGGAAAAGAACATACTTTTTGGAAGAACTATGCTAGATCTTCTAACCTAAAGGGGAAGGAGATGCTACTCAAATCTTAGCATAGGATCGATGAGCTTAAAGGTAAAACTCTCTCTCTCTTGATGAACTTGATTATGTGATTAACTTGTTTGTGAAGTTTCATCAAAAGAGGAGACTTGAAGAGGAGTTTTGGAGGGAACCTCATTGGCCAATACCTTGGTATGATTTCACATCTTATATTTCCTTCGATGACGGTATGTATTCATGGCTCATACTTATTCTTGGGCTTTCTAAAGCCATAGATGTAACTTCTTTGTGTGATGAATATGGTAGTAACACTTCTAGTCATTCATGTTATTCTTTACTAGTGTTATTACTTAATTTTATGTTGGGCTTGCATGAAGAATGTGAGCAAAATAGTGTGGGGATACCTTTGTGTTTGACCCCGATATTGACTTGCTAGTGAATCCTTTCTTGGGATCGGCTAGTGTAATAATTAGACTCTTGATTTGGGTTGGTTTTGTTTGTTATGTTACACTTAGCCGTAAGGGAGATCACTTATTTCTTGAGTTAAGGGACTGTATGTTTTTTTTGAATGCTAGGATCAATGTGAACTTGCATGTTTGTTTTCCAGAATGTATTGAGTTCCTTAATTTATCCTTTTGTCAACATGTCTTGAACAAACAAGTGTCTTAGGTATTATTGGGATACATAGTCTTTCTAGACCCTTATGATGCTTGATTGTATCATAAAAGTGAGCCATTTAGTTTGTTGGTTGCATGCTTTACTTACTTTAGGTATTATCATTTGGTATCATTTTTCTAATGATGATTATCTTGTTTGTTGTGTATGGGGATATGCATTCATACTCTTCTATGTCTTGCAATGTACGGATTCGAGGACGAATCCTTTTGAAGAAGGGGAGGATGATATGATCGTAGGAAGCTCATGGCGACTATGAAGGCTAAAACCCGTGATAGAGCTTCGGACATACATTCCCATGCCACGTGCCTTTTGGTGATGGAGGCAGGGCCTTTGGAGACCATGGAAGGACAAGTCATAAAGACATATATTGTGTGGATGATTTCTTGGAAGAATCATGGAGATGAGGGTCAATTGATGGAAGCCACACAATGTGGTTAGAAGTGAAATTCATGGCTAAAGAGTGGAATTCATGGCTAGGAATGCAATTCATGCAATTCGTGGTTAGGTGCAAATTCGAGGATAGGATTACAATTCAAGAGGAGAAGGGCCCATGTTGGGTTATTTGTGCAAATGCCACTTTTTGGTCTTTGTTATAATAGGGATACTATATAAGGAACCCTTAGCCTTATTTTCATCGGAAGCTTGAAGATGAATGTTGAACTCATATGAGTGTGCTAGTATTATCTTAGGATATTTTGTAGAGTTAGTTAGTGTTTAGTGATAGATAATTAAGGTGGATTCCTTAGTTGATTATTAAACCCAATTCCATCAATTTCATAATTGAGTTGTTCATTTGTGGATTCATTTGAATCATCTCTTTTGTTGAAATTGAATAGTATAGGTTCTTTTGGTTGAATTCAATTGGGAGGGTTTGGATTTCATATGTCCAAATTTGTCCATAAATTCATTACCAATCGGGTCTTGCTTCTATCCCTCTATTCCCATCCCAATTTCTTCAATTCTCATCCTCAATTTTCTTATTATTTTAGTTTTTGCGTTTTTGTTGTTTGAATCTGTGTCTTCCACAAGCCGAATCGTATTACCATGAGGTCACGGGTTCAAGCCGTGGAAACAACCTCTTGTAAAATTGCAAGGTAAGGCTACATACAATAGACCCCTGTGGTCCGACTTTTTTCCGAACCCCACGCATAGTAGGAGCATAGTGCACCGACTGCCCTTTTTGTTAATTGTTGCAACATACTTTCATGTACTTCTTGCCAAAATTGCCAACAAATGAACGTTCGCGTTTAATTTGTCTTAGATTATTTTAAAAGATGCGTTTTAATATTGCGCAATGCGCATAAGCCAATATTTAACATTAAGGGTACTAGACCAATATCTGTTACTCGGTGCACACAATTAGAATGAATAATAAAAAATAAGATAGTAGTGTATGTCAACAAAAATTTAAAATTATTCCCTCATTACACTTTATTTGTCCATTATTGGTTTTACCCGCCTTTTGAACATTAATAACTGAAGTATATATTTTACCATAATATTCATATTAATTGATATAGTCTCAATAGATTTAGAAAGTAATTTGAAAATGAGTAATTAATTTTATAGGTAAAACAAAATAAAAAATTATTTTATCTTAATATGCTAAAGTGTACAAGTAAAGATATGGAGGGAGTAATAAGTAGCGGTGGCCAGTGGGCCGGGGGAGGGGCGGGATCGGGATCGGAATCCGGGCGTTTTTTTTTTTTTTAGTAACATATATATATAAAAACTCAATAATTAAACAAGATAGTGTAATAAAAACAGTATTTTTGTGCCTCTTATATTATTTAATAGACATATGATTTTTTTTGTAATACAAATACAATTGTCAAAATTGCAACTTTGTGGTGTTGTTCAAAAGTTGTAAATTATATTGTAAAATTGCAATTAAAAAAATTACATTTTGAAAGAAACATGTTTTAGTTTCTTGATAATTTCTTGTGGTTCTTCGGTTGGAATTGGTATTTGTTGGTCAAATTGCTCCACGCCGCTTCCACCACCTTCGGATAAGATTTCGTTGTAGTTTTCGTCTTCTTCTTCGTTGATCTCCGGTTGACCGCACCTTCTTCGCTCCGCTCGTATCCAGTCTCTGAATAATACTACAATCTCCAAGCTGTCTCCGGCTAATGAGTGTCTGTGCTCTCCTATTTGATATATGCGGGCAGAAAAAACACTTTCAGATGCCGTTGATGACGCTTGGATGTTCAAAACATCTCGGGCCATCATTGAAAGTGTCGGAAAGGTCTTCTCATTCCCCCTCCAATATTTCAGCAAGTATTCACGTCCTTCTTCATTGAGAACTGCTTGGTACGGTACAGAACCCTGCAAAATAAAAATATCAAACTCGCTAATTTGGTTAGTAGCGGTACCGCCGAGCATTCTATTTCTGAGGCTTTCAATACTAGCCGCAGAAACAACATGTCTTTTGTAAGGTTGTGTTGAAGAAGAAGAAGAAGATGGTATGGAAGCCGGTAGGTTGCTAGCACTTTCTTGTTGGTAAAACCTATATATTTTTTTTGCATTCGTCTTCTACGCTAGACAACACTTCTTCTTTAGTTTGTTCAATAGGTGGTGTGTGATTTGGATGTGGTAGTACTTTTATACAATCGTAAATAGTTTCAATAAGTGATTTAGTACCGTTTATTTTAATAGTCGAATTTAACACAACACCAATAATATAAATAGTGGGAATAGGAATAAAATATTTTTTTATTTTGATAAATATTTTTTTAATAGCTGCCTTATAAGCTGGGTTTTTCCATATATTCACTAAGTGATACAAATATTAGAGCTATATAAAACAACATAGTTGAAATAGTAGGATAATATATACCGGAAAATTCTTTTGTTGCTTCAAAAAAATTCTCTAAAAATACAATAAGTTCAGAAATTTTTCTCCAATCGCTATCTACAACCATATCAGCTGGATTTTGATTATGACAGTTAAAAAATAAAGTTATAGGTTTTCTATAGTCATAAGCAACAAGTAATTGCTCGTATAAAGAATTCCACCTAGTGGGTACTTCTTCTGGAATTTTTCTATAAGGTAGTTGGCAATCGTGACAAATTTTTTTATATTCTTTTCTTCGTTGTATTCTATTATTTTAAAAATAAAATTTATAGCAAATTGTATTTTACTAAGAATGTCTTCAAAAAGTGATAGACCATCCTTTACAATTAAGTTATATATATGACACGCACATTTTATATGAAAATGATCTGGAAAAGATGGAGTTAAACTATTTTTTAAAATTGTAATAACGTAATTGTTAGAAGAAGTGTTATCTAATGTAATAGTCATAATTTTATCAGTTATTCCGTAATAATCGCACACTTGATAAATATTTTCTGCAATAAAAGTACCAGTGTGCCTATCATCTATAAATCTATACGCTAAGATACGTTTTTGCATAGACCATTTATAATCTATCCAATGACAGGTTATCGTTAAATAATCATAGCAGTTAGTACTACGGCCTATATCAGAAGTGATAGCCATTTTCCCATTAAAATGATATAATGAATAACGTAAATACTGTTGATATTCATGTGCGAATTTAAATACATCTCTTTTAACAATTGATCTAGGAAAATCGTTAAAAGCTGGATTATACATATCTCTAATGTAATGAATAAAACCGGGAGATGAAAGAAATGAAAAAGGCAAACCCTCCACAACAACTAATTTTGCTATTGCTTCTCTATCTCTATGTTTATTGTATTTAGGGCCTACAATTCCCCCCGTCATAGGGTTAATTTGACCATGTACTTGGTCTAGGACAGTATCAATATGTGAACCTTGTCCCGATGGAGCGGACGTTTGCGCACCCGATTTTGAAGCCTCGTATTGGGCATACTTAGCTGGATGAGCCCTTGATACGTGTCTCATTAAACCCCCGTCCCACCGTGACCTTTTCCAGTTTTAAATTTTAAAACATCTTTACAAATTTTACATCTAGCTACTTGATTCTCTACATCCCTATAAAAAAATGTCCATGCATCTAATTTTAATGTTCGTTTTGTTGGACCTCGTCTCATACTAGGGGCAATAGGATGCATTTCAATTGAAGGTGCATTAGTGGGTGTGTTGTCATCTACATTAGTGGGTGTATCATCTAGATCATCGTCTAGATTAAAGTCTTCTTGAGTTCCAGAAAATAGCTCCTCGTCTAAATCTAATGGTATTGCAGGAAAATGTTTAGCATCAACAAAATCATCCTGTGTAGGAATAGGATTATGTCTAGAAATAGGACCCTTGCCCTTGTTGTCCCTACTAGAAGAAGCATGACCCATACCCGTAAGCATACGTTTAAATCCTTCCATTATAAATTTATAATTATACTAATAAATAATTAACGTAAATGAAATTAAGTGCGCTAAATAAAATAAACATACAATAATAATTTAATGAAGGAACGAATGTCCAAACGTCGACGTAACGTCCACGTGTAATCGAGAGGTTGAAAATTGAAACTTTGTTCGATGGAAGATCCTCAAGCTAGTTGCCAACTTCACTCCCAATTCCCAAATGAATAAATAAAATTGAATATTTAGTAGTCAATGTAGACTTGTAGAGAGATAGATTGAGAGATTAGAGAGATTGTAGGAAGATTTGTGAGAAAGATGAAGAGAAAATGAGGTATTTATAGTTGGAAATTGGATTTAAAGTGTAAATATAATAACTTACGGGTTAAAAATAAATATTAAGGGGGTAGGGGGGGTTGGGAGGCAAAAAATGGCCGTTGCACAACGGCCAAAAATGACAGTTGCACAACGGCCAAAATGTAAATGGTCGTTGGTGCAACAGTTATTTTTACAAAAGGGGGAGTTCGGGCGGGATCGGGGCGGGACCGGGATCGGGTCGGGACAAGCGGGCCTGGGCCGGGGCGGGACGGGTCGGGATGAGACCATGTTCCGTCCCAGTTCGAGTCCCGATACCGATTTTTTTTTAAAAAAAAAAATGTCGGGTTCGGGGCGGTGTTGGGCCGGGACCTGGCCGACCCGGCCCACTGGTCAGCCATAGTAATAAGTAGACAAGAATTGGGTGATGAGTATTGGAATAAATGATAAAATTGAGTTCTAAGTTTGACAAAGATACGTTCTTGTGGTTTGTGAAGGTTCGTAATAAATGCCACATGCTATGTTGGATAATGAGAGTTTCTCATTTTTCAGTGGTAATTTCCAGGTTCGTAATAAATGCCACATGCTATGTTGGATAATGAGAGTTTCTCATTTTTCAGTGATATTTTCCGTATTTAATCTATCGGACGATGAAAAAGAATAAAAGACCCGTATCAAAATATAGCGTAGGTCTTATAACACTTACTTTTTTACTTAATATTCCCGATAGAGAGAGAACAAACAAGAAAAAGAACTTATTTATCCTATTAAATGTTGTGACAAGGATACAAGTAGCCATCCAGTCGAACTATTGACAACCTCATCACCGTAAAAAGTCAAAGGACATTTTGTAGCCAAAATGTATACTTTCTTGGTCCCAATTTTTTTAAAGGTTTATTAATTTGGATAGTTAAATAACTTTTTTTACTTAATTTTAAACATAAATTCTTTGAATATTTCATAATAAAATTTACATATTTGAAAACTACATAAAAATACTATAAGTCTACATAGTTAATAATTCACAATATATAAAAAAAAATTGAAAATATTGCGGTCAAAGAAAAAATTATTTAACTCTCCAAACTAGTCTAACTTTCGAACAAATTGAAACATAGAGTATTATACACTATATATACACTTCATATATACACTTTTTATACAATACATACACATTGTTGTTATATATATATATATAATTTATATATAATAAATATATAATCAATATGTACTTAGTGTATAATATATACAAACTAACGATACACCCTTTCTTCCCATCATGTAATTTCTGTTGATTTCGCAAATGAAAGCTCCGACCCATGACCTGTCGAGCTTTGGTTCTCACCAGAAATAGCGACCCATATCCGGTCGTCTCTTTTGAGCATAAAAGAGGAAGGGGAACCGAGTTGACGTCAACACAACCACACACAAAAAGAGTGTTGGAAATTTATTTCAAACGTGTCCCGTAGTTTTTCCTTTTAATTTAATGTTTTGTTTATTTCTTGGCCCATTTTTGAGGAATATATTACTAGTAAAATACAGCCAAATAAGATTAAACAGAAAAAAAAAATTCTTATTAAAATTTTTATGCAGTACACTTACAATTAAGTCTTTTTGTAGGGTCTATATAAGTCTGTTTGGTTAGGGCTTTTGTTAGTTGTGACAGAATTAAAGGAACAATTTTGAAACTTTTTAAAGAAGATTTATAAATTTCTTTTTTGGTTAATATCAAACTAAATTATATGACCGATTTTTCTTTTCTAACGCTACATCAAAACTTTTTTTTCTTTTTGTAATTTGATTTGTCAATTTTCTTTGAACATACCTACTATTTTCTTTCACAAAAGAATGATAATGCTTTGACTATACACTTTTCTTTTTTCTTTTTTCTTTTATTTTTTTCTTTTTTATTTTAGGAGAAAAGACTTTAGAATATACGGTTTTACAACAACAAAAAAACTCCTCTAGTGCGGTTCCCTTATCTCTATTTCACGATATAAAATAATTCTTCTTCAGGAGATAGAAACATCAAATTGTTGGAGTCAGCCGTGTATAGGATTAAAAAAATTTACGAAAATTTGATATTAATTTTTTTCAATTATTTTTCAATATAAAATTTAAATAAGGATAGCTAGCCATCTTTTATTCATGTAGATAAAATTATTGAGGAGTAAAGAATCAACCAAACATCTTCAACAACATCACTATTCTCAATATAAAGTAGAGTTGGAGGAATTCTTTTAGAAATTTTCTTTTAAGAATTTATTCTCGTTTTATGGGAGTTGGTAGCTTTCTCTTCTTTTTTTTTTTGCTCAATAACTATAATTAAATATGTACTTATATCTATTTTAAAATCACCTTCCCATATCCTTTGTTTCCCATTTATAACACTTTTACTTGATCAAATAACTAACATTAAATGCCTCTGCTCGTTAACACAATGCTTATGTGAACAATATAATTGATGTTGGGAACCATCGTCTTTCCTTGAGGGCAATCCATAGCCATTGACACCCGTATCATCACGGTCACTCATGCCATCTTCTAAGGTATCAAAAGAGACGGAGAAACCAAGTACTTCAATTTAGCTCCAATCATCCTCGGAGACATGTACAAAGCTTTGGGTGAAAGCGAAACTATCATAAGTACTTCCAATAGTGCAACTTGTTACTTCAATGATGGATCATCAAACACTTCCTCAAAATCGGAGGATCCCAAGCACTAGATGGCAAGGCTGGGAAAGATGATCAAGTAACCCATCTTACGAACCTTTCTTTACATCAATTTCGGGGAATGCAATCCAAAGAAGGGTGGGCCCTCATCTTTTCAAGACTAAGGGAAGAAAATGTTCAATGGATGTTCCAAAACTTCATTTCCAAAAACGTCATTGTTCGAGGAAGAAAATGTCATTTCCTACCACTTATGCAAATTCAGAGAATCCGCCCTTACACTCTGGCAAGAGTATTAAGACAATTTGGGAGAAGACAACATATACCTCAAGTAGGAGATATGGGCCGATATGTGATCGACCATAAGGAAGACAATGTCCTGCATGTTAGTGACATCATCAGAGAGTGGAACGACCGCAATATATATATATGGAACAGAAACTATCATCGAAGATAGATTTCAGGCCGAGTATGACGAGCTTTATAAGAAATGGTTGTGAGCACACTTGCAAGGTACCCTCGCTCCGGGGCCAACATTTATCATTGTGTCCATGAAAGAGATTCTAAGGCATTGCCCAAAATGCACTAATTCAAAGACAAGTTGACGATAGAGATGAGAAATACCGCAAGAAAATGGAAGATGATGAGTGAACAATAGCCAACCTAACCCACGAATTGGGAATTGCCACCCAATGTGTAAAATACTTGGATGACCGAATGAAGGAACAAATGCTCACTCTCAGACTATTGGAGTTGAAGGAAAAGGGTGTTTAGCGGGTGATTTCATGCTTTCAAACCACTTCCACAATCAAACGGATCTCAGGAAGGCAAAAAGGGCCAAAGGGAACGGGATGATGAGGGACTGTCCAACGTTTCTCAGTAGCACCCTCCAGGAGTTTTCTTTATTTTTCAAATTATCTTTATAGCTCATTTTTATCTTGCAACATTTTGTAACCCTTAGAGAATATTATGATATATAAAATTTTATTATGGGGGAAATGGAATGGTTTGTAATTGGCATCTTAAAATGGTTGCACGAATCTAGGGTGCGCTTTTAAGTTATTATATTATGAGATTTATTTGTCGTATTGGTTATCTGACTAGTGTGCTTTCATGCATTTTGTCTAAACATGATTAATCCAGTATTCCATTTCCAATACTCCCTTAAAACCTCTTAGACATATACATAAACCCAAAATGCCCAAGGTGAATCCTAGCCGAACCTATCATATTCAGACTCCGAACGCACACTTCTATCCCCAAAAAGGTTGACTTGCCACTATGAATGCTAAAGATAATCGCAGTTTCACAACCCCGGTGGTTGACTAGGTTAGCGATGGGGAGACGGAAGACTCTCTTCGAGAAATGATTGCTAAGCTCGAGAAAAAGATAACCATAGTAAAAAACAAGATTAGATATGTTGACAAATTGTTAGCCAAGGTCGCAAATCCTCCCAATGAGTTGAAAAAGTCGAACACAACGTCATGAATCTCTTAGAAGAAGTCAAGTGTCTTGTGAATGCCTATGTCACTCTTACGGACCGAGAAACCAGAAAATTGGTCAAGAGAGACGAATCAGAAAGAAATATTTCGGGAGCTGATCAGGACAGGTCATCAAAAAAGAAGGCCTCGATTTCTTCAATGGCAATTCAAAGAACTCCTGGACTAAGAAATAAGATATAGCAAGTTCTAAATCAAGAACCCTCACTAACATGGTGGGCGGTCATCCTCATGACTTTTTCCTATCTATTTCGCACCACTCCAAGAAATGAGTGTTGCTCAGTGATCTTTAAGGCTCTGCAATTGGTGGGAACTCTGAGGCCGATAAAAGGCAGGTTCTCGCATTGTGTTCCGATCCATGCCCACAAGAGGTGATCATACTATAATGGCTAATCAGGTCATACAATTGATGATTGTTTGTCCTTAAGGAAAAGGATCGTCTGGATGATTTATAGCAGGCAGATTTGCCATCTATCCGGCCTATACTCTCTATTGGTACACGATCTAGTTGCATCTAACAGAGGCATTACCCTGGATACCTAAGTGTAGAGATACCACTTCACTATTTCTGAATACTCGTATGCCATCATCTTCCAATTGGCAAGTACGAGAATGATTCCCCCTCATTGAGGTGGCGTGGGAACAAAAAGATTGAAATAAAAAGGGAATTTTTCCTCTTCCACTCAGGATCTCCGAGGCACAACATCGAAGACTGTCAAGAGGTAAAGTTTGAGTTGAAGAATTTGGTTCAGACTGGTAAAGTTTGGATTACGCTCCCGCCTCATTCTTAGTAAGGAGGGCGCATGTGGAATGAGATGGTAGGGACAACAACTCGCCATGACTTTAAGAGGGGGTCATTTTTTGGGTAGATCAACGTGTCCTTTTTGTTCTTCTAATCAAATCATTGCTGCCATTACTTTTTATTTTTCTGTAATTGGAACTACGATAGTCCTGCATTCCCAAAGGGGATACGTAAGAAGCCCACATCGAGCCTGGATTTCAAAATATTTTGGATAAAATAACCTTAAGATTCTTTTCTTGTAAACCGAATGAAGGAATGGTCTGATTTTCCATGGGGGATACGTAGGCAGTCTACGTAAAACTCGATGCCTATCATGTTTAAATTTCTTACTTCTCCCTCTGCAAAAGGGGTAGTGAAAGATCAAGTCTACACGAGAAGTGAATAGAGGGCCTATCTCAGAACAACATGACGCAAGTCAACCTGTATCCCTTATGTGCAAAACAAATAAAACCAAAAACTATCCCTTTACTCTAGCTACCTTGAAAGACAAATTCTTGCAATGTGGATTAAGCTGTGTTAGATAAAACAAGTGATTATATGTGCTTATTTCATTAACTTGGATTTCTTATTAAGCCTAACATACTAACTTAATGACTAGTGCGCTTAATGAAACAAGGAGACCTCCTCCACCTTTTCAATCTCTAAATTTCCCGATACTTGAACACTTTCCCGTCCACACCACTGGACCTACCTCTTTCGTCTAGAATCAACCTACAAAGGTTCAAACAGAAGATGCGTGAAATGTATCACAAACTACAAAAAATATGCGACTCACTAAAATTTCATTGGATTAAGTTATGACAATTTGTGTATACATCCTGGTCTGGATCTACCGAAAGATTTCAAAATATCGATGTTCGGTACCTTCAATGGAACGAGAATCCCAAAGGCTCATATTTGGGAATACCGTGATCAACTCGTTGGATTAAGGAAGAATCAAAACTTAATTATGATATTGTTTTCGAAGCTTGATCGGAGAGGCTTTGGTATGGTTCACTGTGCAAGACTTGCACATGTGGATCACATGGGAAGGCATGAAAGAATCATTCATGGAATGATTCCAATTCAATATTGAAATGGTACTAGAATGTTACTATTTGGAAAAAGTCAAATAGAATTCCCCCGAGAACTACCGCGAACACGCAAATTGGTGGAGGGCCGAAGCTGCCAGGGTGTAGCCACCCGTGAGTGAGGATAAATTGTTCTCTGTGTGTATCCGAGCTCAAGAGTTGAATTACTATGAAAGAATGTTGGTCATGTCAGGTTGGCCATTTGCTGAATTGGTCGAAATAGGAGAAGCCATAGAGGATGTCCTCAAGTCCGGAAGGGTTACAAATTCTTCTGCATTACAAAGCCCGAACTAATTCGCTCACTACATCACTACCAGGTCAACAAGAAGGAAGACATAGCCAAAGTATCATTTACCCCCAAATGCAAACCAAAGAAGTGGGTAGAGTCACATTACCCCGTTAGGGCATATCAATCCCCACCTCCAAATATCTACCATGCATATCCATATAGTCTATACCATATTTTCTAGGCAGAACTAAGATACCAAGCAGTGGTACTCACTTACCAAACCCCACAAACAAAATTCCAAACACCAGCACCCACTTATCAAAGCCCACAATAAAGTTACCAGCCCACTATACCTACTTACTGAAACAACCCACCACCGCCAATGTACAATTTACCTCACCCTAATTTTGAGAAAAATCCTGCCAGAGCATTTGCACCCTTAGTTGAGACTTGGATTCGGTTATTCAAAAGGCTAAATACAGCCGACATGTTTCAGCCAATTCGAGAAACCGATTCTTTTGTGGCTCCTAGAAAGGAGTTTGTTGTTGAAGTCACAGTTGCACACGATATGACCTGATCGAGAAGATATTATATCCTAGATGACCTCACACAAGTAACTAGAGAAATATAGGTAATAAAAGAAGGACGATTATAAAGGTGAGGCCGGAGACTTTTGGCGAAGAATGTAACTAAAGGAGTATTACATTGTGGAACACTTGAAGAAAACTCCTACCCAATATTCATGCTAGATCTCCTCCTGAGTTCCTAACATCACCTTCAAGCTCGGATGAAGGTACTTAAGGGAGCTCATATGCCAGCAGGGACGAGCAGCAAACTTTTAGCCGCCATGGTAGCACATGTCATAGGGGACCATCAGATTTCCTTCTGTCGAGAAGAGTTGCCAAATGAAGGAATAATCTACAACAAAGCTCTACACATAATTGTAAAATATAGGGACAAATTCGTGGCTCGAGTATCGATTGACAATAGTCATGGCTCAATATTTGCCCCAAGTCCACTCTCTTCTAGTTAGGTTATAATCTGGAAAAAATACGCCAAAGCCGTATGAATGTAAGTGCCTTCAATGGTGCCCAACAAGATACCGTTGGTGAAGTATACCTATGCATCCAAATAGAGCCAGTGGAATTCATCATATAATTCCAGGTTATGACGATAACCACCAGTTATAACTTGCTAATGTCGTGGATCTATAGGGCTGTAATAGTGCCCTTTACCCTACACCAATCTTTAAAGTTCGTGTGAGAGGAATGAAATTGTGATCTATGGGGAAGGGAGCAACCTCAGTTACCCTAATAGTAGGAGATACCTTTGAGGAAGCAATATTGCAAACCCCAATGCCTATATGTACAAGATGCTCGCCACCGCTATGCTCTAAAATAGATTAGAGCTAGGAAGAGGTTTAGAAAAGAGCTTGGATGGGATAGTTGAACATATTCCAATTCCTCATGACAACTTCCACTTTGGTCTAGGATACGTCCCAAATTATGAAAAAGCTTCTGAGGTCATAAGAAGAAGAAAATGTCTCTGAGCCCACATAAGCCTATTTTGGACCAGTATCAGTCACTTACGGTCATAATGTTAAAACCTAACAAAGACGGTGATGGAATGGATAGGATAATATTCAAAGAAGAAGATTAAGTCGTGATCCTAGAAGAATGTTCCCAGACACCAACTATTCACATAGCTAAGAGTGTTGATGCATTGCAAAACTTGACCTCAACTCCACTCTTGGTTCCCCGAGTGCCTCGGCAGAGAAACAAATCTAGAATTCTCAAAATCGGTATGGATCGAAAGAGGCCCGACAACCCACCATTAATGTTTTTAAATTCCCTCGTGATGTCTTTAAAAGGAAATGACTCAATGTTGATTTGAGTCGGGATCATAGTTCGTACTTCTCTTAACAAATTTAATGAAAGTCTCAGTTTATTTGACAAACATATTTTTTCTTTATTTATGAACTCTTATTATCTAGCCTTGGTTGTCTTTGTTTTTCAATAATAATAATAATAATAATAATAATAATAATAAGCTTGTTAGTGTCATGATATATTGTGAGTCGAATGAACAAAGCGGGTTGGATGAAGAAGAGTATGAAGAATAAGATGAAGATACTATGTTTCCCAAACATCTGACCGAAGAACTTAAGCAATTTGAGAATGAATAGAAACCAAACCTAGATAAAACTAAAGTGGTAAACTTAGGGGACGATGAGTCAATAAAAGATACCAAAGGCAGCATGCACCTAACGACCTCCTAGAAGGAGGATCTTATGAATTTACTCAAACAATATATAGACGTGTTTGCATGGTCCTACGTAGATATCCCAGGCCTAAGCACGGATATTGTGGCTCACAAACTGCCGATCAGCCCTGGATTTGAGCTGCTAAAACAAAATCCTATAAAATTCAAACCAAATTTGAGTCTGAGGATCAAAGAGGAGGCCTCCAAGCAAATCAAATCCAATGTTTTAAGGTGACCAAATACCCAACTTACTTGGCCAACATTGTCCCAAAACCAATGAAAGATGGCAAAATGGGAATATGTGTGGACTATCGAGACCTCAACAAGCATAGTCCCAAGGATAATTTCCCTTCGCAAAGCATCCATATACATATAGACAATTAAGCCAAACATGAGTTACAATCATTACTGTGTTGCTTCGCGGGATATCATCAGATTCTGATAGATGAAGAAGATGCAAAGAAAACAACTTTCATCACGCCATGAGGAGTCTACCACTATTGGGTAATGACATTTGTTCTCAAAAATACTGGTATTACACACATGGTAGAAATGACTACCATATTATATGACATGATTCATAGACAGATCAAGGTCGACATAGATGATGTCATCATAAAATCCTGAGAAGGTTCTGATCATTTTACACAAAAAAGACTAAAAAGGTAAATCTGAAGCTAAATCCTACCAAGTGCTCATTCAGAGCACCTGCGGGGAGTTGCTCGAGTTCATAGTTAGCAGAAGGGGCATGAAGTTGGATCCCTCAAAGATCAAAGCTATCCAGGATTTACCTCATTCAAAGACTAAGAAAGAAGTCATTTAGTTTCTTGGAAGGTTGAATTACATCAGTCGCTTCATAGCACAGTCGACAGTAAAATGTGAACCCATACTCAAGTTGTTAAAGAAGGACGGGCCAACAAAATGGACCGAAGAGTGCCAGAAAGTATTCGACACTATCAAGAGGTACTTGTCCAATCCACTAGTAATGGTACTTCCAAGACGGTGTAGCCCACTGCTATTTTACCTATCGGTGTCAGAAAATACATTCGGATGCGTATTGGGGAAACATGACGAAACATGCAAGAAAGAGCTAGGCATCTATTATTTGAGAAAGAAGTTCACGATTGTGAAGCTTGATACACTTTGGTCGAGAAGACTTGTTGTGATCTAACATGGGTAATTCAGAAATTGATACATCATTTGCCATCATATACCACTCACCTCATATCGAGAATGGATCAGTTAAAATACATATTTCTCTAACCCATGCCCATAGGGAAGTTGACCAAGTAGCAAATGTTGTTAAGTGAGTTCGCCATTATGTACGTGGTCTAGAAGGCCGTTAAAGGCCAAGAATTTGCCGACCATCTTGCGGAAAACCTGATAAATGAAGAATACAAGTCCTTTAAAACCTATTTTCCCTATGAAGAAGTATTAACAGTGGGTAAGGACATCTCCGAACCTTATTCTGGATGGAGAATGTTTTTCGATGGATTAGTGACCAAAGGATCTGGAATCAGAGCAGTTTTAGTATCAGAATCAAGGCAATATTATTCGATGACTGCAAATCTCAAGTTTTTGTGTACCAATAATATGGCCGAATACGAAGCTTGCATCTTAGGCCTTCGAATATTTCTTGACATGAATACATTGAAGTTGCCAGTAGTAGGTGACTCAGACTTGTTGATTCATCAAGTACAAGGAAAATGAGCCACAAAGAATGCAAAAGTTCTACCATACGTGCATCTCGCATAGAGGTTTTGTAAAAGGTTCAAAATGATTGAGTTCCGACACACGTCAAAAGCATAAACTAGTTTACCGACACTCTCGCCACTATATCATCCCTGATACAACAACCGAAAAGGAGCTATATTAAGCCAATAAATAAGTTTGAAAGAAAGGTATGCCTATTGTTCCATGCTGAAGTGAAATTGGACAACAAACCATAGTACACCGAGATAAAGTAATATTTGGAAAATGGAGAGTATCCAGAGAACATCACGAGAAACCAGGATAAAACAATCTGAAGAATGGCCAATAATTTCTTTCTAAGAAAAGAGGTTCTCTGGAAACGAACTCCCGATATCAGATTATTGAGGTGCGTGGATGGCATAGAGGCTATAAAACTGCTTGAAGAAGTACACGTCGGTACATGTGGGCCACACATGATAGGATTCATTCTGGAAAAGAATATCCTATGAGTAAGTTACTTCTGAATGACAATATAAACATATTGCAATAGGTATGTGCAAATACGCCACTCATGCCAAATACATGGAGACTTGATCCGAGTCCCACTAAATGAACTTAATGCAATAAGATCGCTATGTCTATTCACTTCCTATGACATAGATGTCATTAGTCCTATTGAATCGGCCGCCTCCATTAGACATCGGTTCATTCTGGTCGCTATTGGTTACTTCACCTAGTTGGTGGAAGCCACGTCTCACAAATTAGTGATGAAGAAAGTGGTAGCCGATTTTGTACGAAATGATATAATGTATGTTGATTCCGAATACCTTAGTGTATCATAACAGACAACGGAGAAAATCTAAACAGCTACCTAATGAAGGAGATATGTGAGCAATTCAAGATCACTTACCAAAATTCTACCGCCTATCAGCCGCAAATGAACGGAGTTGTTAGCATGGAAGTTACCATATGTCCTACTCGAATACGACATGATGATATGAACCTCAACAAGAACAAACCCTTACTCATTAGTGTATGACACTGAAGCAATGATAGCAGCAAAAGTAGAAACAATGTCGCTTAGAATCATTCCAGAAACTAAATTGTATTATATGGAATGGGCCTGCAATTTCTATAATCTACAATAATCATCGTATGACATGGTCAGTTATACCAACAAAGAATGATCCGAGCATTCAACAAGAAGGTCAAGACCCAACTTTTCGAGATAGGGTAATTGGTATTAAATTCCTGCATTAAGATGAGTATAAAGAAAAGTGTGTATCAAACTGGAAAGCCCCGTATGTTTTCCGCAAAGTACTCCAGGAGGTGCACTTGTTTAGCAGAAATAGATGACCAAGAGTGATCAAAAGCTATCAACTTATATGTTGTCAAGAGACACTACGCCTAAAGGTGCATTTCCCTTTTTTAATCGTACTATTTGCTTGTAAGTTTCAACTAAGATCGAACTACATCTTACGTCGGGATACGTAGAAAACCTTCATCTGGTTTGGTCTTTCATTTATAATAAAAAATCTAAATGAAATTTCTTGCAAGATGAACTACATGATAACCTAATTTTCTGAGGTAGGATATGTAGGCAGTACACGTAGGGATCACTCACATTATCAGAAAATTTCAAACCATTGCCTGAACTACGTTCGGCCTGATTCTAATCTTTACGAGATACATATGCGCTTTATGAAGCTTTGTCACACAAATAAAAAACCTCCAATATCCCTTAGGCAATAAGTGGGGCAGAAGTTTTGGAAATACCTCAAAATTTCCAGAACCTCAAAAGTTCCTTCACAAAATTTGTATGAGAGTTCGCCGATACATCTTCAACTTGGGAAGAGTTCTTGAGAGGAACTCAAAAATTCCATCACAAGATTCGACATGAGATTTTGCCGATGAGGCTAATTCAAAATATACGAGAAGGATGACATCTACATGTCAAAAGTCTAATTCATACAAACAACACCAAGATGGTCATTCATTGAAACAAATACCGAGAGGGCCATTCATATAAATGAATATTGAGAGGGCTATTCATTAAAACAAATACTGAGAGGGATATTAATTCAAACAAATGCTGAGAGGGCCTTAATTAAAATATATATTCCAAGAAGGCCATTCATTCAAATAAATGCCGAGAGGGCCATGCATTCGAACAATGTTGAGATGAGCATTTATACAATTGACCATTCGTATCAAATAAGCATTCATACAAATAACCATTCATATCAAAATAATATAGATACATATCAAGCGAAGACAAGAGGGCCGTGTATTCAAATGAAGGCGATAAGGCCTTCATAAAAACCCGAGTTGCCAAAGGGTCATCCATATCAAACAATGCCATAAAGGCTATCATACAAAACAAAAACGGAGAAGGTCAAACAAATATATGAAATATCCAAGAGGGGTCACAAACTATTAAGATGATGGTGTCAGAAAACATATTCACCTAGAGGGATGATAGTATCGCCCAAGATGGTCGACCATTTACTCACTGGAAAATTTTTGAGTCACAAAGAAGGTGAAGCCACATGCTAATAAAGATCAATCCAGTTCAATACGGAGCAAATGTGGAACTTTTTCTTACTAGCCAATTGAGATAAAGCGCCAACGAGAGTCAAGCTCTCTGGACAGGAATTGGGATCGCCTCACACTGCATTCATCCACTCTTGGTTTGACAATCTTTTGTCATATTTATTGAGGGTAAAACTATTTTTAATGTTCTACATCCGATTGGGTTCATAAAAAAATACTTCTATTTTTTCTGAAATCCGATGATGAATCATTTAAAGTTTTCAGAAATTATGTCCATATAAACTCAACATGGGTGTGAAGTGCACCACATTCAATGTCTTAGATTGTACAAGACTCTTTTCCGCTTATATTTTATATGTCATCCGTCTCAAGACCAAGGTATTCTCACATAAGGAATACCTTTATCAGTCAATTGAGTCAAACTACAACTGAATTGATTTTCAAGACTGGGCCTAGAGAGATTCGAGAAGAACGATTCTATATGCGAACTTAATATTAGAGATTCAGTCACACTCCAACAGATCATTCTAGAATTTTTCAGTTTCAGCACTGCATGGTTTAGGAAAATCTTTCTAAATGAAGCGTTAGAAAACAAGTCGAGCCAAACTACAAGTGACTGGATTCACATACAATCTAAACTATGTAGAAAATCCAATATGAGGATCTGAACATAATTTTCAAAGTGCATGCATTTTTTACTTTAAGCCATGAGTTAATTTGGTTAGACAAAAATCAAGTTCTTCATTTTTCATTGCTCAGGTTTGCCTTCATCATCCATGGACAACAAAAAGGATAGCTGTTGACACCCAATTTTTTCCTTTCATAATTTTTATTTAATTAATCGGACTTCTTGAATCACATGGAGTAGAATATGTAATTTTCAATGTCAAAAGAATTTCACAAAATTACTTTCAGTATCATCTTGTCATTTCATTTGGAAAACTACCATTAGGTAAATAATTGTATATCATTTGTATATTTTCTATACAAATTATTATTTTTTAACATATTTAAAAAATTATAAGATCCCTTCAGTGAAAATAATTATTTAAATTGATATCCATTAATTGATAAATATTTTACTCTGTTAAGTCAAGTAATAAGATTAATTGAATGAATAATTAAGTACATTTTAATTTCATTTCAATTTCTACTTTAAATTAATTTTTAATTACATTTATTTCCGAAAAGGGTTATAATTGAAATTCTTAATTAACTTTTATTTTAGTTATGATTACAATTGAAATGGTTCTAGCTAAATGTTAAATTAGATCATAGTCACCTTTTGCGAAATTAACCTTTTTGTTAAAATTCTCCAATTTCTTTTAAGTGGATCGAAATCCACATTTTTTGTTGAGGCCCAAGTCCAAATGAGGACTGACCCGGCCCAAATGCAAACTAAAAGTGGAAACCACCCCCAACCCCTTTCTCTTTTCATTTTGCATGATCCTCTCTTCAAAGAGCAAACCCTAGCGTAGTCACTCTTTTTCTCCATCTCTCCTCGGATTACCATAGCCAGAAATGGAAAATAGGATCATGGAGTGTAATTTTATTAGGCCTTGCACATTCATTTAAGGCAAAAGCAATTAATGCCTTTGTCTCACCATCGTTGTTCCTGTTACACCCCGTACTTTTACATCAATTGCGTTGTAAGTTATCTAACGTAAGCTTAGAGAGGTTAAGATACCTCTACAAGGTTAATCAAGGTTTTAAACAAGTATTAAGTAAGTCTCGTAAGAGTTCATGGCTAAACGGATCAAAGAAAATGAGTTCGCTGAAACTCAAGAAAAGGTAGGGAGAATTCTAGATAGGATTTTGGACCAACTTTATAGGGGTATATATTCTAAAATATATGGAATTATGGGGTGTATAGCCTATCTAAATTCAAGTTCAGCAAGTCTATTTTCCAACGCAATAAATCATTCGTTAATCGCAACTCTATGCAAGAATTTGTGTACCCTTTGAGAAAGTACTGCACAACCGACAATAAAATAAATTACGGATCATAAAACTAAATTACGGACTGTAAATGTCTGAGTTTTCCACTGTAAAACTAAATATAAACCTAGAAAGGTTTTCACAAAAAATGATGGAGAAAAACAGAGCATAAAATAGAAAACGGAGCGTAAAACCTAGCGAGTGAGGCGGTGGCCAACCTTCTTTAAAATAGTGGAGCTTATTTATTCCTCATTTTTCGACCAACACAGCTCCAAATCACTCCCCAAACATTCCCTAAAAGTTCCCCCAAGGTCCTTGCTCAAGTCCCAATGTGGGTTACGGGAATCAAGTACCGAGAAAGTCGTGATACTAGTAAGAAGTTGTTTTCTCTCATCATGGTTGTTTTGGAAGTTACTTCAAGGTGAACTAAACTTGATACAAGTGTTGTATCTACTATTTAAGGTAATATATTCTTCATTTTCCAAGAATTTTCCATGGATTTTAGTAAATCAAAGTTGTAGCTAAGTTCTACGGGTTAGAACGTATGAGTAAGAGGCCGGGAAAAGTGTATATGGTCTAGGATGTATTGTGGACTGTTTTAAGAAGTTTTTTTGGTATTCTCATGGATGGAAAGTTATGGAAAGATGATTATCTATAAGATATTAATGTATTAAAAAGAGAGAAGAAGGACAAGAGTAATAGAAAGATGAGATGTTAATAGAAAGTTGAGCTTGTTGCTCGTTATAGTGTATTCTAGCTTTCTGTTAGCTTGACGATAGTGCTACTGTCATTTATTGTAGACTAAGGTGTGTTTAAGATTAGATACGGCGTGTCAACAAGAAAATCAATGATAAGGTATGTTAAGGTTATCCGTTCATTCTTTTGGCATGACCGGAATATAACTCGAACGTAAATAAACGTCCCTCCAAAAATGACTCAAATCATAATAAGCTAAAATGTCCATGTCTTCCCTTTAATCTATTGAATGTTTTATGAACACGTTTGTCCTTTTTTGGGAGTAATTTTTGCATCTTAGATTTATTTCTTATCATATGGTATTCTATGTTCCTTGTTGATTTCACGGCATCTGATAACATGTTAGCTACATAACAGTAGTTGGAGGTGCAATGACCTTATGTCTATCCGACAAAGTTCAGAATGTTCTTCTGATGTTCTTCATGTGTTATATAAATGTATCTAGTTTATGAACATCGAACCACGCTATAGTCGATCGAGTATGACACCTAATGTGCATACCATTGTAGTTAGGTATGATATAATAATGTTAGCCCCAAAGAGCGACTTCATATAATGATGATATAGCCCCAAAGAATGGCTTGTTATGTATATATATTACATAAGCATAAGCATGCATGATTTATGCCCTCAGTGGCAATTCAGAGTTTGAGGATGATCATTATTGTCTTTATTTTACATTCATCTTACCATATATGTTTTATCTACCTTACATATCAGTACATTCTTTCATACTGATGCCCTTTTGCTAGGGGCACTATTTTTCATGCCCGCATGTGCAGATATATGAATTGATACCCCAACTCAGAAGGTTCTCAGCTCAGATGTGGTGTTGAAGCACTCCACTCATTTCAGAGGTGCTAGCCTAACTCAATATGATTTTATATATATTATGGGTATGGAGGGACCCTTTCTGGACCTTATGTTATTTATGTCACTCTTAGAAGCTTATAGACGTGTGTCCTATGTAGAGATGTTATATATGGCCATGTTGGCATATTTTTTAATGTACAATATTTCATGATGGTCTTGTCGGCACTTATATCGGTCTCTGTCTCCCTCTATAGATAGATAGATAGATAGATCTATATATATATATATGCATTTTATGTTGGTACCATTAGCTGTTTATAGCCCTTTTATTTCATTCAATCTAGCATGACAGCCTGAGGACCCGTTTATATGCAAGAAGTGTTGTTGAGTATTGTATGTTGGTGCTCGGTAAGGCCTCGGTACTAGTCGTACCCCTCCAATTTAGGGTGTGACAAACATGGTATCAGATCATGTATGTCGTAGGGAATCTACAAGTCTTGTCTAGTAGAGGCTGGTTTATAGGTGTGTTGTACACTACACTTGTAAATAAGAGTCTATAGGGAAATTAGGATTTTCACTTTCCTTTTTGTTATAGATCATGCTATAGAGCTGAGTTGTAAGAGTTCTCTACGTAACCCTTATCGTGTTTATGATTACAACAATGCCTTCTTCTAGCAGGGCCATGAAGAGCCAGGAGATTAATATAGGATAGACAGAGGATATGAGTAGTATATCCTCTATTAAGACAGACCCATCATAGGATCCGAGTGAGTCACCTTCCCATGTATATATAACACCAGTAGTACCACATGAGATGAGGGAAGCTCCTGTACCATTAGTTCCACCACTAGCTCCATCCGATGAGGACGTAAGGAGAGCGGTACAGATATTGACACAGTTAGTTGCCTAACAGGTGTGGCGTCATTCTAGGATATTTGGTAGTGTTAGGCCCTTTGAAGGGTCAGGGATTTCCCAACCTCGGGAGCTTATTAGTCATGTGCCACTAACATTTATAGGACATAACAAAGATGAGGGTGATAGTCGAGCAAAAAGGGCAAGATAGTTGGTAACCATAGAGGATTATAGGACAGTAGTGGATTGTAGATATGTGGACAGTAGGTTACATCTTTATGGTAGAGTACGTCAGATAAGATCTCTCGAGTAAGGCCGAGATAGGGTCCGCATGCATCAGTGTTTTAGGGTCAGGGTGATACAGGTCGAGTGAGGCTACCTCGGCCATGTTGCAGCCAGTGCGGTCTAGCGCATGCTGAACTATGTCATAGGGTGATACAGGTCGAGTAAGGCTTCCCCAGCCATCATAAGGGTTGTTTTTAATGTGTAAGCAAAGGTCATAAGATTCAGGAGTTTCTCAGGCTGGCCCGTAGAGAAGGGGATAGGAGTGGAGATTGGACCTTGAGTTCTGATGATGTTTGACGTGATTCGATGGGTGCAGGTATGTTATTAATTTCTTTGTCGGTATATCTACCTCTTGTAAACCTTTTATTGACCTATTCCGTGTTCTAGAATGTGGATAACTCATTTTAGGGATTGGTTTTATAGTATCACTTGCGGGATAAGATTTTTCAATAGTGATAAGTTGTGGTTATAAAGGTAGAAACCAAAATGGAACTTCTGGCCTAAACAATAGTTAGCACCATGCTTATACGCTAACGGATTGATAAGATTTGGATCCTTCACCCAATATAGTGATAGACATGCAATCTGTTTTCTCTTCTCAATCAATTATGATAGATAGTTCCTGGACCCACGAGATCATGTTACCCCGACGGTTGTAAGGAAGTCCAGGTTTTGCTGAAGAATGGTAAGATGAAGATAAGTTGTAAGGGTGAAATGTGGAAAGCCTTATTGAATGGTAAGATTAAGATAAGTTGGCTTGTCTAAATGATAATTGTTTTCTAGCAGAAGAAGCAATCAGATTTTTTCAGGGAGCAATTCACAAATAAAGCTGACCCTATCAAGTTTGATATTCTTATCATGTGTCTAAAATAATCTCTGAAGACCAAAATAGAGATTATTGAAATGCCTACTCATGAAGAAGTTAAGAAGGTTGTTTTCATATTGAACGGGGAAAGTGCAAGAGGACCTGATGGATTTACAGGACTGTTTTATCAGACATTTTGGGAGATCATTGGTGAGGATATTACTAATATGGTTAGGGATTTCTTTTATGGTGCATAATTACCTATGTTAATCACTCACACTAATTTGGTATTACTACTAAAGAAGGACTCTATAAATACCTTCTCTGATATGAGACCTATTATATCAAGCAACTTTGTGAATAAGATCTTTCCAAGGCTGATCCATGAGATACTAGTGAATGGGTTGAATGATATCATTTCAATAAATCAGGCTGGTTTTGTGAAGGGAAGAAGTGTTGTGGAAAATATCTTACTTACTCAGAAAATCATTGCAGATATAATATTGAGAACAAAGATAGCTTATGTGGTACTTAAACTAGATACAGATAAGGCATATGATAGAGTTTCATGGTTGTTCTTGACAAAAGTTCTCAAAAAGATGGGTTTTTCTAAAAGGTTAATTGATATAATGTTCAAAATTATCAGCAACAACTGGTACTCATTTTGGTAACTATTCAACAACAGGGGTTTCTTCAGACATCTAGAGGGGTAGAATATGGTGATCCTTTGTCATATATTCTTTTTATCCTAACTTGAATGCTCTACGTCAAGTACCTCAGTTTATAGGGTATGTAATGCCTAGAAGAAGTCCTATGATCAATGATCTTGTATATGCAGATGATATGATCATTTTTTCATCGGATGACCAGGATTAGTGGATTCTTTTTTATGCTTTTCTTTAGTTTTGGCTTTCCTATAGCTCTTTTCCCGAGCAGATCTCATGTCACTCATATTAATAATGGAAGTACTCAAGAAATATGAGGATACATCAGGCTAGAAGATTAATAAGGAGAAGAGTTCAGTATACATGCACCATAATGTTCTCGGAGATATCAAAGTTGTTGTGGAAGTGGCCACTGGGATAAGAAGAAAGGATTTCCCTTTGTATATTTGGGATGTCCAATTTTTTATAGGAAAATGAAGAAGGAGTTCTACAGTTTAGTGTTACTAAACATCATGAATAAGTTGCAAGCTAGGAAAGGCAAGATCTTATCATTTGGAGAAAGGGAAGTATTAATCAAACATGTTTTACAATGTATGCCTATTCATCAGTTATCTGCATTTAACCCCCTATTATAAAATGTTTTCTTAGTTTTTCTAGAGCAATACCATATGAGGAAAGAGTAGACATTGATCAACTTGGATAAACCTTTGTTTAGCAAAGAAAGAAAGATGGCTTGGATTCAGGTCAATGCATAATGTTTCTATGGCATTGTATTGTAAAATTTAGTGGAATTTTAGAACCACTCCATCATTCTGGAGTGCTTACATCAACAACACATACTGTAAGAATGTGAACTCAATAATTGTTCAATGGAAACAATGATCACTGACCTGGGAAAAGATGTTGCAGGATAGAGACCTGATTGAACCTCATAGTTGGTAGTAGATCAAAATGGGGGATACACAGTTCAAGTATGGTAATTGGATAGGATTAGGTGCTCTATACTATGCCTCAGGAGGGAAGTATTATAATGATATGATACAAAATATTGCACAAATAGTGGAGAATGAAAGTTGGAATGTAGATAATTTATCTAGATTGCTACCACAGGGTATAGTGCATCATATTGTAAGAACTATTATTCCTCCAGCCTTAAATAGAGGAATGGATGTGCCATGGCGGATATTAGACACAGGTGGTGAATTTTCAGTCAAATCAGCTTACGAATATATCAGGCTGAGAAGACAGAAGCAAGATGTGTACAAGTTTGAAGGTCTCCAACAACCAATAGATTATTCTGAAATGGTCGAGAGCTCCTGTTACAGGGAGACTGAAACCTATTTATCAAGTTATACCTGCTATAGTCTGGTGGGAACTGTGGAAAATAATAAATGCTTAGAAATATGGAGAGCAGAAATCTATTGGCAGGTGCATGTACTAGATTTTTAGCACTATTCAAAGATTGATTAGTTTCAGAATTCCATCTATTTAGCAAATCCCAAAGTCCATTTACATAAATTTCGGATGAAAAAAAAAAACCTAGAACCTTACAATTGGATAGTTTGACTCAAGGTTTACTTTTGAGTAGATGGGTTTGTTTCTGAGTTCTATCATTTTCAGTAGCACTAGAGGGTCATTTATGACATAGTCGAGTTATTACTTCACTTCCTGAGATAATTAGATATATTTTATGGCATTATTTGTAATATTTGGTTATTTGGTTTTACCGAATGATTCTTTAGCAAATATGTCTTAGCTCAGATAAATGGGAAATATGAGGGTGTGAGTGAGTTCGTAACACTGTTTACGTTGGGGGAGCATGCCTGGTATGTGTCCGGAGGGGTCTCGAAAGTATTTCAAGTGTTTAATGAAAGTTTGGATTGTTTCTTATGATCTGGTGTGTGATGTCTGCCTGCGACACTTTGTTTGCTCCTGCATGTCTGCCTCAATTGGAGGTTGGCTCGCAGAAGTGAATTTCGGGTAACTGTTGAGTTTTTGCTTTGGCGGGTGGGATTTCCGCAGGGGCGGGTGCGCCTCTACATAGTCAGGATCGCTATTGCGCAGAGGCGAGGTGTTAATTGACACCATCTCAATGAGGTTATTGTTTGCGGGAGAGAGTCCGCGCCAGCGAGGTCGATTCCGCTGGGGCGGAATCGCTGGATCAGATGTCTTATTAAATTCCCTAGGTCGAGTCTCATTTCCAAAAATAGAAATTCTCGAACCTAGGGCTGCCACCAATAAGTTTCTGAAGTTTCAAGAGCAAATTGTCCATTTGGGGTAAGAACAAGAATTTCATCCTATATGATTTGATTTCATGATTCTAAATATTGTGCATGTGAATTGGGTAGAATGATTTATGGATTCCATGTGAGAATAAGAGAGTTGCATTCTTGATTGAAGGGTGTTTATGGATTAGTTTACTTCAATTGTTATTAATTAGTGATGTGATATGCTAGATTATCATGTTATGAGGTTTAATTTGATTATGGAAGTCTCTTAAAAAATTGGGGGAAATTCTGGATTTCAAATGGGGTCTTTTTGTATATTGTTCAATTGAAGGTCCAAAAGAGTATAGGTTACCAATTTACATAAGGATATGATTACCTACTATATATTGATGCTTTCTGAATATTAAAGTTTGAGCCTTGGCGATATGGGACCGGGGTTGGCTTTTGGAAGTTTTGCTTTGTTAAGGATTATTTATTTGTATGTGTGTAAGCTTTATATTTACAAATAGTATATGCATGATTAGACTTCAATTATCACGAGGCGTAGTAGAAAGGCAAGGCTGTCGTGGAAAGTTGACTATTCGAGGCTCCAGCTCAGCCTAGAGGTAGGCTACAGTTTACTTTCACTAGACTCCGATAGAAGTACGTAATTAGTTATAAATATTGAGGGTTATTGGGCGCATTTGAGGGTCCACTCAGCAAGTTGTGATGAATGTTTGAGTGGATATCGGTGTTGAATTATGATGATAGGTGATTTAGGGAATCATTCTTATATTGGTTCCGTCTGCTGATTGATTGGGCTTGTCGTCATATGTGGGCTTGTCGCCATATTTGCTATTGTTTGTTTATTCATCACACCAATTTCTGATATGATATCTTGATTTGTTCTTTGATTGTTATGTTGTTAAATTCTTGGAAGCATGTGATATTAATCTCTATATTTGGTTGCATCTCATTACATAATGATTCTTGCATTATACTGTCATTTGCATTCATACATTTATGGTTCTAAGATATTTATATGAGAGTGGTATGGAATGTTGTGGGTCCAAGATAACGAAAATGTGAGAATGTTTATGAGACAATGGCAATGTTGAGATGATGATAATGATATTCGAGGGAATGAGTTGCACGCCTGCAACAGTTATTATTCAGCCAATAGCTAGGCTCCAATGGGATATTACAAAAGAGTATATGGACTTCGCGGGTCCCCCATGTGTGTGCATCTCATAAAAACCTGAGCGCCTATATACTGGAGAATCAAGGTACCTGGGATATGCATTGCATTCATATCATACATATATCATTTCATGGATTATCTGTTGTTGAACTAAATGTTGGACTGGTTATTGATCACTTGATTGAATTTCTAGATGAGAAGGACTGTTAAATTACTTATTGATACTTGAAATCATATTATTGAACTATTCTAGACCTGGTTGACTTATGTGAATATGAAATCTTATATCAACACAGTCTTATGCTGATTATATGAACCATTCTTGAATAATGTGATAGTAATTGGGTTATTAAACTTCTAGCTTAGGGCTATTTGGTGTCAACTTGGTAGTTATATCTTTTTACGTATATTCCGTCATTGTCGGCATATGATGACTACGGGGGTACATTGTGTACTCATACTACACTTGATGTATCATTTATGGTACAGATACTAATCCTACAACCAGTTTGTAAGCTCGAGTGTGAGTCCGAGCGGGCAGACATTCAGTATTCAGGGTGAGATTCTTCCTCCGGCATGCCTTGGATATTCTTGTAACATCCTGCAATTTCAGGCGATAGTTTGAACAGCTAGACGTATGCAAGTAGACTTGAGGTCGAGGAAATTTTGTTATATGGAGGTATGCACATCAAGAGTTTAGTATAAAAAAGGATAAAACTCTGAAATAATTTTGGACGTAAGAAGTGTGACGACGGGGATCGAAAATAAATTTGGTGCATGCATAAAAAGGTGATGGACTAGTGTTATATCACATGATTATGTCATTGAGTATATGAAGGTCTTATAAGCCATTAAGTAAATTGGGATCAAGAAATTAATTGTGTGTGTGATTGATTAATTGTGATGGGATAAGGATTAAAGTGGGTTAATTATTGTGAAGTGGACATGTGTTAATGTGGTGGCAACTCCCTTCCATGTGGGAGCATGGTAGCTTGGGGTATTTAATATGGGAGGCGGATCGTGGAAAATTATATGGATTCTCCTTGAATCATTTTAGGATTAACAACATCCAAGTACTTAAAGCATGCTTGAAGAGTGAATAGTGAGTAACGACAGTAGTTAATTTTCTGAAAAAAAAGAGAGTCAATCTATGTACCATTTTTAATAGCAATATTCATCTCAACATCTACAAATCAGATCCTATTGCATGTTAATATTCCTTGTTCCAAAAATAATAATGACGACGTGAATGCTCAAAGCAACTCCGACTTGTAGGACTATCGTTAGCTTGAATTCGAGGTATATTAAGGCAAATTATTTCTTCTTTTGGCATGTTCTAAATTACGAAACGTAACCATAATATTGTTCCATAAATTATTCTACTCTTAGTAGTTAAGAATGTTCATGTTATTCAGTCCTTTTGTCAAAGCATGTCTAAATATGTTCCTAAATCCTTATTGAGGTGTATGGAAAAAATGTTAATATTCCCAATGTTAGCCGAAGGTACAAGGATTATATGTCATCCGATAAGCTCAGAATGTTTTATTGTCATTCATGTATTTGCATTACATTCATGTATCACCTTGGACCCACATGTGTTATATACACTACTATATGGTATGAATTATATATATGTAGGGGATGTGGAAAAGGGAATGACGTTATATACACGTCACCACCTGCAGCTAGTACAGACTATCACGAAAAGAAAGATGCCCAATGAGACCAATATGATAATGATTATGCCCACAGTGGCCGATATAACCTGATGCCCACAGAGGCGGTTATGGGGAAGGAAGATGCCCATGTGTGGCCAATATTTATATGTATATCGCATTTGCATTGTGCATGACATTTAGGCATATGTATTAGGGCCCTCAGAGGCATTTACTGCTGGTCAGCTGTTACTATCGGTTAATACTGTCATCTATTTTCTATCGGTCAAGTATCTATCTTGTCATCCGTTACTATTGGCTAATACTTGTCACCGTTTTCTACCGGCCGGTTTCGTTCGTAAATTGTTGCTTGCTATCGCCTACTTTGTCGACTGTTTCTGTTTCAGTTTATTGTTATATCTCTGATATGCTGTTTCTCATGCCTGACATACTTGGTATATCAGTCGTACTGACGTCCTTTTGTCGGAGGACACTACGTTTCATGCCCGCTGGTTCACGTAGGTGAGGCGATGACCCGTATTAGTAGGTTGCTGATCCAGCGAATATTGGAGCACTCCCCTTGTTTCGGAGTGTCAGTTTATCTCGGTATGGTATATTTTTGCATGTACATATGGGTATGGCGTGGCCCTGTCCCGACCTTTTGATGTCATGTACTCTCTTAGAGGCTTGTAGACGGTGTCCTGTGTGTGTAGTAGTCATGTACGGCCTTGTCGGCCTTGGTTTGTATATATATATATATAAGCTGGGTTCTGGTTAAGATTTTAAATAGTGTCTTTTCTAGTATATTATTTCATATGTCAGTAGGGTACTGGGTGACGACCCTTGTGGCCATGATTAACTATGATTAGATGTTAAATGTGCGGCTAGTGGTACCCTATGGGTAAGGTTCGGGTGCCCGTCGCGGCCTTTCGGCTTGGATCGTGATAATTCTATCCTTATCTTGTCTTTTATTTGTGATCGAGAGACATGTTCAGACTCTTATGTTATCTAATTTCATTTTGGCCTACGTGTTATATTCAAAATTATATCTGATTTATTTGAGCTCTTGTATGATTGACCAAATTTGGGGGGGGGGGGGGGGGGGTGTTTGCTATTTCCTAGACTTATTTTTGCATTTATATCATGAGACAATTATTGTATATCTTGTTATCTTTCAACTTTTAATTATACATCATGTGGATAATTGGAAGTGGTTCGCCTACTGGTGTGTTTACGTAAGTGCCACTACGGTCCTTGAAATCGGTCGTGACAAAGTTGGAATTAGAGCTTTAGGTTAAACGATCATGAATACAAGAGCAATGTCTAGTAGAGTCTCACGGATCATTGTGGAGACATCCGTACTTATCTTCGAGAGGCTATGAGACATTTAGGAAATTTCACTTTCTTCATTCCTTTTGTGCTAAGTTAAATCAAATTGGTATCTAACCTCTGTTCCTATTCTTCCACAAATGGTGAGGACCCGTGCCAACGAAGTGAGGGTGGAGTCATCGATACCTATACCTGCAACGCTTGGTCGCAGTAGAGGACATGCTCGGGGTTGAGGTAGAGCCCGATGAGTTGCACTAGCTCAGGATGGGGCACAGGGATTCGGTCAGACTCATGCTAGATCAGTCTCCCCTGAGCGGGTTGTTGAGCCTCAAGATAAGTAACGTGAGGAAGAGATCGGGCCATCCCAGGATCAGCCTGGATTTATTTCTACTCTGGTTCTACAGGACACATTAGTCAGATTGTTGAGTATTCTAGATGGGTTTGCCAAGGCAAGCGTGTATCCGACTACTTTGGGTAGTTCTCATACCCATGCGGGAGAGGGACAAACTTAGACTCTAAGTTTCATACTCCCAAGGATCAGTTAGGGGCGATGTCAGCGCCACATATTGATGAGGTTTCTGCTCCAAAATTTGGTCCCCAGCCGATTTCAGGGACAACTATGACCCACGATGAGTGGAATATTTATGAGCACTTTTCAAACATGAAGCCTCTGGTATTATATGGTCATCTTGAAGAAGATGATTATCAGTATATTATGAGCAGCCATGAGAGGTTGCATACCTTAGGTATAGTCGAGTCGCACAGAGTTAGTTTTGTGGCCCTTCAACTTTTGGGAGATGCTAAATAGTAGTGAAGAGCTTATATTGATTGTCAACCAGTGGGGTCGCCTCCACTATCATGGGTTAGGTTTTATTGCATATTTCTAGAGAAGTGTGTACCTCTTAGCTTGCGTCTGAGCAAGCGTGATTAGTTTTAGAGGATTGAGTAGAGGGGTTCTTTAATTGCAAATTATGAGACTCGCTTCCATGCCTTATCACGCTAAGCACCTCCATTTCTACCTGTAGAATAAAAGAGAGTGAGATTTTTTGTGATAGGTTTGAGTATTACCTTTCAGTTGGCTACGATGCAACTAGTGGATGCTAGGGCTTCTTTTGAGATTGTAGGTGAGCATACGAGGATGGTTGAGTCTGAGAGGGGCAAGATGCCCAGATATGAGTCAGATAAGAGAGTGAGGCGACAGGGACAGTTTAACAGATCTAGATATACTTCTCGTGGTTATGTGCAACAGGGTACATATCGGTAGTCGAATCAAGGTCGATCAGTTTAAGCAGCCCTTCATATTACCGATGGTGTCTTTGCGGGGCAGAGTGGTTATGGGGAGGGCTAGTCTTCTAGGGATTCTCAGTCTTGGTATTCTAGTCATGGTGGTTCGGGTTTCTCTATCTCTAATCAGTAGCCCTCAGCGGCTAGGACTTGTTACACTTGTGGTGAGATTCCGCATTTCAAGAGAGATTGCCCCAGATCTGTATCAAGTGTATCCCGTGCACCCAGGACCCCAGCAGTGGTCAGGTTAGCTGAGGAGGATCTCAATTAGGCCATGGTGGCCATCAGAATGGTCATGGTGGATCCTAGTTAAGAAGAAATGAAGCTCGTTCTGGTGAGGTGGCTAGTAGAGTACTCAATTTGAGGGAGGATACACTCATTGTTATGTTTTTCTAGGTAGACCAAAGGCTGAGGCATCCGATGTAGTTATCACATGTATCATTTAGTCAGTGATCGATCTACTTCTGTGTTATTTGATCTGGGGTCTACATTCTCACATGTGTCTGCCTACTTTATTGGTGATTTGGATATGTAGTGTGATATGCTTAATGTCCCTATTCGTGTGTCTACCCCGATCGGTGATTCTGTGGTCGTAGATTGAGTCTATTAACATTTCTTGGTTACTTTTATGGGTTATGATACTTGGGTAGATTTGGTCATCTTAGACATGGTTGATTTTGATATTATTCTGGGGATGGATTAGTTATCACCGTATCATGCGATTCTGGACTGTTATTCCAAGATAGTCACGTTAGCGATGCCTTGAATTTCAAGGTTAGAATGGAGAGGTGCTCCCAACCCTACTCCTAAGAAGATCATTTCTTTCATTCAGGCTAGAAAGTTAGTAGATAAGGGTTATTTGTCATACCAAGCTCATATTCAGGATACGAGTGCAGAGCTCATTCCCTTGAGTCTGTTCCGGTAGTTAGTGAGTTTGCCAAAGTTATTCTTTCATAGATTTACCAAGTATGCCGCTAGACAGGGATATCGACTTCTGTATTGATCTTATGCCGGGTACGCAGTCTATTTCTATTCATCCATACTATATGTCTCTAATAGAGTTGAGAGTGGTCCTGTCTTGTTTGTGAAGAAGAAAGATGACAACATGCGTATGTGTATTGATTACAGACAGTTGAATAAGGTAACCATCAGAAACAAGTATCCAATCCCTCATATTGATGATATGTTCGATCAGCTTTAAGGTGCTTCTGTGTTTTCAAAGATTGACTTGAGGCTGGAGTATCATCAGTTGAAGATCCCAACCGAGAATGCTCCCAAGACAGCTTTCTGGACTTATTATGAGTTCTTGGTGACGTAATTTTGGATTACCAACTCCCCCGCAACATTCATGGATTTGATGAATAGGATATTCAAGCCGTATCTGGAATATTTTGTGATTGTGTTCATTGACGACATCTTGATATATTCGAAGAGTCGGGAGAACCATGAGCAGCATCTGAGAGTGGTCCTTGGTTTATTAAAGGATAAGAAGTTGTATGTTAAGTTCTCAAAATGTGAGTTTTGGTTGGGTTCTGTGGCATTCATAGGAAACGTAACGTCCAAGGAAGGGATTATGGTTGACCCAAAGAAGATAGATATAGTCAAGGACTAGCCTAAACAGACTTCTATGATAGAGATTCAGAGTTTCGTGTGTCTTGCTAGCTACTATTGCCAGTTCATCAAAGATTTCTCTTCTATCGCTTCTCATTTGACGTGTTAGTGCTTTTTTAGTGGTCTGACCAGTGTGAGGATAACTTCCAAAAGCTCAAGTCTCTTTTAACCACAACCCCGATTTTATCCCTTCCGATGGAGGGAAATGACTTTAATGTTTATTGTGATGTTTCTAGGATTAGATTGGGTTGTGTATTGATGCAGGAGGGTAAGGTTATTGCTTATGCATCGAGGCAGTTGAAGGTGCATGAGAAGAATTACCTTGTTCATGATTTGGAGTTGGTTTCCATTGTGTTTTCTTTGAAGATTTGGAGGCATCACTTGTATGGCGTTCATTATGAGGTGTATACTGATCACCGTAGTCTTTAGCACGTGTTTAATCAGAGCGATTTGAATTCTAGGCAGCATCAGTGGATGGGGTTGTTTAAAGATTATGCCATAACCATTTTGTACCATTTAGGCAATGCCAATGTGGTGGAGGATGCCTTGACCAAAAGGCAGTCAGCATGGGAAGTTTAGCTCGTTTGATCTCTTTCGAGTGTCATTTGGCATTGGAGGTCTAAACTCTAGCCAACTATTTCGTGAGGCTTGATATTTTGAATCCGAGCAGAATTCTGGCTTGTGTGGAGGTGAGGTCATCTCTTTGGTTAAGATTCGGACCCACCAGTATGACAATGTGAAGTTATGCAAAATCAGATATAATATGATAAGTGGATAAGCTAAGAAGGTTGTAATTGGTAGTGAATGGGTTTTGAGGACTAAGGGTAGAGTGTGTGTGCCTCGTGTGGGTGATTTGACCAGAATGATTATGAAAGAGGCCCACAACTCTAGGTATTCAATTCATCCAGGTGCTACTAAGATGTACTATGCTTTGAAGTTGCACTATTGGTGGGGGGATGAAGAGAGATATTACGAAGTTTGTGTCTCGGTGTCAGAATTATCAACAAGTGAAGTATGAGCTCCAGCAACCTCGTGGTGCGTCTCAGAGGATGCCCGTTTTCGAGTGGAAGTGGGAGAGGATTGCCATAGATTTTGTTATGGGATTGCCCAAGACTTTGGGAAAGTTTGATTCTATTTGGGTCATTATTGATAAGTTGACCAAGTCTGCACATTTCATTCCGGTCCAGGCGATTTATAATCCAGAGAAGTTAGCTAAGATCTACATCCGTGAGATTGTTCATCTTTATGGGGTTTCTATTTTTATCATCTCAGACTGGGGGACTCAGTTTACTTCGAATTTCTAGCGGATTTTGCATAAAGCGTTGGGTACTTGCTTGGATCTCAGTACAATATTTCACCCTCAGACCGACAGTCAGTCTGAGCGGACTATTCAGGTTTTGGAGGATATGTTACGAGCCTACGTTATTGATTTTGGAGGTCATTAGGACCAGTTCTTACCTTTGCCAGAGTTTGCGAATAACAATAGCTATCACTCCAGTATTGATATGGCATCATTCGAGGTCTTATATGATAGGAGATCTAGATCTCCGATTAGTTGGTTTGATGCATTCGAGGTTCGTCCTTAGGGTACCAATTTATTGAGAGATTCCTTATAGAAGGTGAAGGTGATCCAGGGTAACCTCCTGGCAGCTCAGAGCAGGCAGGATGAGTGTGGACCGGAAGGCCCCAGACTTGGAGTTTATGGTTGGTGATAGAGTTATTTTGAAGGTCTTACCCATGAAGGGTGTGATAAGGTTCAATAAGAGAAGGAAGTTGAGTCCAAGGTATATTGGACCTTTTGAGATTCTTTAGAGAGTTGGGGAGGTCGAATATGAGTTGGCTTTGCCACAAGGCCTTTCAAGAATTCATCCGTTTTTCTATGTATCTATGCTGAAGAAGTATCATGACGATGGATCTTAAATTATCCAGTGGGACTCCGTATTGCTTGATCAGAATTTGGAGTTTGAGGAGGAGCCTGTGGCTATTTTGGACAAGTAGGTGAGGAAGTTGAGGTAGAAAGAGATAGCTTTTGTGAATGTTTAATGGAAGCATCGTCTTCTTAAGGAGGCGACTTAGGAGACAGAGTCCGACATGCAAAGCAAATATCTTGACATGTTTACTACTTTCGGTATGTTTCCCCTTTTGTTTCTCTCCGTTCGAGGATGAACGTTTGTTTAATTAGTATCTGATGTAATGACACGTTCCGTTGCTTCTGGTAGCTCCGGAGGGTCATTTGGAAAAATGCATCTTAATGATGTCGGCTCAGTATTTTGAGTGTGCAAGCAAGTTCGTAACGTCGTTTTTACTAAAGTAGTTGTTTGTGTCCATGAGGTTCCGGATATGTTTCGAGTGTTGGTTTGAAGCTTTAATTTTTTTTGGGAATTGTTGGTTTTTGGTGCATCTCACCTGCACACAAGGGAGTGCACCTACAATGCCGCACCTACTCATGGTTGGCCGCAGGTGCGAGATTTGGGCTTGGGTAAGTTTATGCACCTGTGAATTTTGGGCCACATGAGCGACATCGCACCTGCGGTGGATATTCGAACCTGCGAGCTGGGGCGAATAAGTGGGGCTCGCATCTACGAGCTTACTTAGACAGAAGCGACCTTGCAGATGCGGAAATTGGCCCGTAACTGCGAGGATCGCTGGATAGTGGTCTTTTAATTCCCATTTCAAACTTTTCCTCTCATTTACCATTTTAGAGGCTAGAGATCTTGGTTTGAGAAGATTTCAAGGGTGTTTCACTCATCTAAGCTTAGGGGTAAATTTCTAATCTCTAATCTTTCATTTCCCATTGATTCCTTTCTTTAATTAACCTTTTAATCATGAAATGGGTTGGAAATTTGGGGGAGGGGGGGGGGGGGAGAGGTTAGACCTAACTTAAGAATTTTGTTTTCTGGAAATTTGAGGGTCAATCCATGGTTAGTTTGAGGTGATTTTATGGATTTAGCTTATTTAGAATATGAGAAAACTATTTTAAAAACAAAATTCTAGATTTGCCCTTGTGGGCCCGATGTTACTTTTTGGATTATTTTTTATTCCAAATTTAAGTGTAGCAATATGGGCATTCTTAGACTCATATTTTAACCCAGAATATATATTTGATAGAATTTGTTCATGCGAAAGAATTCCGGAAGGGAAAAGGTCAAATTTGATTGTTCGTGGCACGTGCTCGGCCTTTGAGGTAGGTTATGGCTTACCTTTTTTAGACTCCAATCGGAGGAACGTATAGATAGTATAATAGTCGTCAGGGTATGCATGTGAGCCTTTGGGCATTAAAGGTGGTGATAAATCCATAAAGAATTGGTTGACATCTGTTATGTGGGCTATGTTAGCCATGTTTGATGCTTATCAAACTTTTTTTGGATTTCTTATTCATTATTTCATATCTTGACAATACTATGAGAATATGATTATTCTTGAAATTTACATGTTTACTTGAAAGGATGTGATCAATGCTTACCTTTTTGTGCTCATTGATATTGATTGGCAGATGAAATTATGCATGCTCATTCATTCATACCTTATTATTGTGATTTGACATACGGTATGGTCTGATGAGGCCGGAAAGAGGTAAATTGATATTGTGCAAGCCACAGGAAAATGATTTCAGGTGTTACGAAATGACTGATATGAGGAAATTATATGATATGAGTGAATGAGGATATTATTATGAGGGAACTAATACTAGAAATTGATATGAGATGAGGCTCAACCATGTCTGAGGGATCATTCTGGATGATCGTGAGTAGTATATGGACCTCACGAGCCCCCATGTGTCATGACTACGTGGCTAAAGGCCTAAGCATGTGTATACCAAGTTTTATCTTAGGCATAGCATATCGTCTGCAACTTATCCTATTTTATTGATTATGTGACTTGATTGACATGAATGATGGAAAGACTTAAGGTCAATACTTGTAATTACGGAAATGAAGGATCTTTTAGAATATTTGTGGATAATACCTGGTATTCAATGATTTGTGTAAGAATGAGCTTTATGATAACTTCTAATGGAAAGACTAGACATCGTGAAACTTAAAAAACCTGAATGTGCTTTAATTGTACTGTATTGATATGGCTCTACTTGCTTATAATGTAAAATCTTATGTTATATATACGTGTTTCCTTGTTGTCGGCCTTTGATGCCTACGATTACTAGTGTTGTACTCATACTACTCTTGCTGCACTTTTAGTGCAGATACCGATCCAGGTTCCAGTTCCAGACCTCGTGGCTGATCGCGAGGGTGATTTTCAAAGCATTTCAGGGTAAGCTACTTGGTCGTTCGTTACTCCTGTGAAAACCTTCTCCTTTATTTGTTTCTCTTTTAGATTCGACATACAACATTTCGCCTATGGGCTTATTTCAGATTCATGTTTTAGAGTTCTTTTACTATTTGACCAGATTTTTGGATTTGTTGGTTACTTCATTGGTATTTATGATATATTAAGACTTTTCATACAATGTCCCTTATTAAATTTCTGGTTCACTCTACCGATGGGTTAAGGGTAGGCATCATCACGACCACGATTTGGGTCATGAAAATTGGTATTAGAGTCCTAGGTTAACCGGTCTAATGAATACAAGAGCAATGTCCATATAACACCCCCCCAACCATGGCTTGGGCGAAAAACGGTACTTGGTGCCTAACTACATATGACCGAGCGAACCACAAGGGTTGTTGAATCAATATGAGCATAAAAAACAGACAATAATAATAGTGATTTAAAATATGTAAATCATGATACTGAGAATATAGTCTGAAAATATCATTGCGGAATAATCTGAAAGACATGATAAGTCTGAATATCTGACATGACATGCTAAACTAGTCTATGAAACCTCTAGACATGAGTCTGACTGCAAAATTGTCTTACCAGGACAAAGACTTGGCATACCTCTAATGTAAAACATAACATAAAATAAATAAGCATGACACCCTGAATGAAATAGGGCTCACCAATAGCTGATACTGATGAGATCTTAATGCACAAATCCGTCGTCCTGAAACTCAGTACCTGCACCATGAAGTGCAAGCCCCGGACAAAAAGGGACATAAGTACATTTGAATTATACTGTATGTAAAGCAACTGAAAGAATAAGTAGGCACATGGAATAATAGGAACTAAAACTGAAATTGTAACCTCGGCATGAATATGTATAATATCCAACATGGACATAATAGAACATGATAACTTATTATAAATGGGAGAGCTTTAATATAACAGACATGTAACCACCATGTGGGAATGTGGCGTCTGATCTCTGCCCGATCAGCTAAGACATCTCGTACCTTATTGGGGTACGAGACATGAACATGACATGAATACATTCAATAACCCGTGGTGGGTAACATAAAGGAATCGTTCTAACTGGGCGGAGCGATTCTTATCCTATGTTGGCATACGTAGTTTCAGGCTATTTGAGCCTTCTCGGTAATCTGTGCAACTCCCAAACATAAATATGTAAATAGTTGGCTAGAAAGCCCATGGTTTGTATATTCATGACTTGTAAACATGATTGATAAGTATAAGATATAGCATGAATAAAAATACATAGTATACTTCACATAAAAACATGCAAACACGTAGAATTCATGGAATTGAGCAATATGGGTTCGTGACTTATGTTTAAATACCTATGGAATGCAAGATATGGCTATTCATGGATTACGGGCGAACCCATGATAACCAAAGTGATATTCATGAATACAATAACGGAAACATGATTGGCTTTAACAATACATACATGAACATATATAACTTGTTTTCAATGGTTTATCATGAAACTGAGACATAACCTTCAATTTCTAGGGTTTTCATGGATTAACGTGGTGTGGGGAAGAACAATGATGTTCCCACACATGGATAGAAACTCTACATACCTTAATCGCTCTAAAACTTGTGATAAAAATCTGAACTTTGAAGAAGAAACCCAAAGTCTGAACTTTAGTCTCTTGGGTTGGGTTATCTTGAAAATCCTAGGTTAAAGACAATCAATTTCACTTAGGAATTAAGTATACTTGATTTGAATCGAGTGGAAATACAAGGAAAGAGCTTACCCTGGTGTCAGAGAAGGTTGGGAGGAGAGAACCTTCATTCTACGGCTTGGAGAATAAGAAAACTGATTTTCAGAATTAAGTTCTCAATATATATTGTTCCAATCATTGGGGGTTTTACGGTCGTATTGTACGGTCTGTACAATCTTGATGTTGGGAAGTACAATACGTATAATTTTGTACGATCTGTATAAAATGACCGTCATCGCGGTGCCAATTTCTAGTGATTACCAAAAGTTGAGGGGGACTCTACGGCCAAAATGTATGAGCCATATAATCTTATATTATTTGTATAACCTACCGTACTTTGACAATTTTGATAGTGATTTGTACAACCTAATTCTATGGTCCGTACCCTATTCTACCGTTCGTATAACCTTAGTGTAAAACTGGAATTGCAGAACTGAAACTGGGTTTTTAACTTTACACTTCCCGTCTTGGTTTCCTAAGCTCCTGAATCATGAACATGGCTTAGTTTGAAGGTACGAGGTTTTATAATATCTCTCCCTTGGGATCATTCGTACTCGAATTATGGGTCATGGTTAAGAATGAGACTGGACATGACATGAGTATATGGACATGAAGGAACATGACATGGAACATGAGGACTAAATGACATGATTACATGAAAACATGAACATGGTAACATGAGGCATGAGTAATGAATACATGAACGTGAAACATGAGACATGAATAATGAAGGTATTACCTTTTATGATTTCTTTTTTTGCCTCAAATAAGTGTGGATATCTGGACTTCATGTCCTCTCCGGCTTTCATTGAGGCAACTTCCTTAGTTCTCAGCTTGCAAAACTGACGATCCAGAATAGCTACAGGGATCTCTTCATAGGTCATGCCATCATTAACTGTGATGGATTCGATAGGAACAACCAGTTTTGGGTCTCTCACACACTTTCTCAACATAGATACATAAAACATTGGGTGCAAATCAATTAAATCTTGTGGCAACTGAAGCTCATACGCCACTTGGCTAATTTTTTACAAGATCCTGTATGGTCGATATATCTAGGAATGAGTTTCCCTTTCTTTCAAAAGCTCATGATACCTTTCATAGGTGAAACTTTCAAAAACACTCAATCATCAACCTGAAACTCCAAGTCTCTACGCCTCACATCTGAATAAGACTTCTGGCGACTCTGAGCTATTTTCAACTGCTCCTGAATTAACTTGACTTTCTACATGGTGTGATGGACCATATCTAGTCCTAATAATTTTTCTTCACCAACTTTGAACCAACCAATTGGCTATCTATACCTTCGCCCATACAGAGCTTTGAACGGTGTCATTTGGATACTAGCGTGATAACTGTTATTATAAGCAAATTCAATGAGAGACAAATTATTATCCCAATTAACTTTAAAATCTAGTACACATACTCTAAACATATCTTCGAAGATCTGAATAGTCTGCTCTGCCTGGCCATCTATCTGAGGATGGAAGTTGTGCTGAGATTTACCTTGGTACCCAATCCTTTCTGGAAAGACTTCCAAAAGTGCATTGTGAACTGAGCACCATAATCCAAAAAATGGACACTGGGTCCTATGAAGTCTAATAATTTCTCGGGTATATAACTTGGCATAATCTTCTGCTGAGTCCATGGTCTTGACTGGTAAGAAGTGGGTTGATTTGGTAAGTCGATTCACAATTACTCAAATTGAATCATGCATTTGCAATGAGCGAGGTAGACTTGTTATGAAGTCCATATTTATCATCTCCCATTTCCAAATAGGAATATTAATATTCTGAGCCAACCCACCAGGCCTTTGGTGCTCGATTTTCACCTACTGACAGTTCAGACACTTGGCTACAAAATCTGCCACATTCCTCTTCATATCGTTCCACCAATAAATCTCTTTAAGATCATGATACATCTTTGTAGAACCGGGGTGGATAGAATGCCGAAATTGTGCACTTCTGCCATGATTCGTTCTCTGAGTCCATGCACATCTGGAACACATAACATGTCTCGGTACCTCAAAGTATCGTCATCTCCCCCTTGTTCAAAAGCAGTAGTCTTATACTTGTGAATTTTTCTTTCAACTGTAATTAATAAGGATCATTAAACTACCTCTCTTTCACCTTGGCTACTAAGGAGGATTCAAACTTGTTCTGGAAAATAACACCACCATCTTCGGAGTCCATGAGTCGAACTCCTGGACTGCATAGTCGATGAATTTCCTTTATCATGGTTCTCTTTTCTTCTTCAACATGAGCTAAGCTTTCCATGGATCACCGACTAAGAGCATCGGCTACCACATTTGCTTTCCCCGGATGATAGAGAACATCCACATCATAATCCTTTATTAACTCAAGCAATCCTCTCTGTCTAAGATTCAACTCCCACTTCTTGAAAATTATACTGAAGGTTCTTGTGATCTATGAAAATGTCAACGTGAACTCCATCCAAATAGTGGTGTCATATCTTGAGCTCAAAAATCACGACTGCTAATTCTAAATCGTGAGTTAGATTGTTCTTTTCATGAGGCTTAAGCTATCTGGATTCATAAGTTATAACCTTAACATACTGCATTAAAACGCATCCGAGAAAAACCCTTTATGAAGCACCTGTAATAGCATGTCAGACCCAAGAAACTCATTATCTAAGAGGCTGAGGTGGGTCTGCGCCGATTCTTTACTGCCTCAATTTTTAGAAAATCTACCTTCGCAATCTTGGAGTGACTACAACACTATTTTGAGATGTTCTGCATGATCAGCCTCACTATGGGAATAGACTAGAATATCATCGATGAAGACAATGAAGAAAAGGTTAAGATAATACTTGAAGACCTTGTTCATAAGATCCTTGAAACCAGCTGGTGCATTCATCAATCCGAATGACATTACACAAAATTCAAAATAACCATAGCAAGTGCTGAAGGCAGTTTTCAGAATGTCAACTTCCTTAACCTTAAGTTGATGGTTCCTGATCTGAGGTCAATCTTAGAATAACACTGGGCACCCTGAAGTTGATCGAATAAGTCATCGATTCTGGGAAGAGGATATTTGTTCTTAATTGTGACATTGTTCAATTGCCGGTAGTCAATGCACATACGCAAAGATCCATCCTTCTTCCGAACAAACAAGACTAGTGCACCCCAAAGTGAGACACTCGGTCTAATAAATCACTTATCAAGGAGATCTTTCAACTGAGCTTTTAATTCTTTTAACTCTGTTAGAGCCATTATGTATGATGGAATAGATATCGTCTTAGTGCAGTGAAGTAAATCAATTCCAAAGTCAATCTCCCTATTGGGAGGGACTCTGGGAAGATCTCGAGAAAGACTTCTGAAAACTCGTTGACAACTGGTACGGACTGAAGAGTTGCGTTCCGGGTATTTGCATCCCTAAACTAGAGGGTAAATTTACCCCTTGGATATCATTTTTTGGCTTTAATATAGAAAATAAACCTTTCTATGGGTGCTACTGCATCACCCTTCCATTCTATGAATGGTTCATCGGGAAATTCAAAACTGGCAATTTGGTTCTACATCCTACCGTGGCATAACATGAAGATAACTAATACATTCCCATGCTTACATCGAAGTCTACCATTTCTAACTCTACCAAGTCAGCTATTGTAATGTGGTGATAGAATTTAATTGGACAACCCTTATATACTCGTCTAGCTATAAGTGACTCACCAACTGGAGTGGATACTTCAAAGGGTTCATGCAATTTTTTTGGCTCTATCCCAAATCTCTTAGCAATAAATGGGGTTACTTATGATATATGATTTACTTGAAACGCTCAGTCAATGAGAGGTCATTAGTCTGGTAAGGGAAGCACTTAGTCAGTGAGAGGTGGATCTTAAGCAGGCGATGGTAGTCATGGAATCACATAGTATAAGGGTGGACGTGCCCATTGTTATGTTTTTCCTGGTAGGTCAGAGGCTGAGGCTTCTAATGTTGTAATTATATGTATTATTTATGTTTGTCATCGGTCAGCTTCAGTGTTATTGGATCTGGGCTCTACTTTCTCTTATGTGTCTGCTTATTTCTCTATGGGTCTAGATCAGCTATATGATTTGCTTGATGCGCCTATTCGTGTTTCTACCATAGTTGGTAATTCTGTGGTAGTGGATCGAGTCTATAGGTCTTATGTGGTTACTATTATGGGATATGAAACTTGGGTGCATTTGGTTATTCTGGATATAGTAGATTTTGATATTATATTAAGTATGGATTGGTTTTCTCTATATCATGCTAAGGCAGCCACTTTTGCTATACTGGTTATTTTGAAGTTAGAGTGGAAGGGTACTCCTAGCCCTGCACATAAGAAGATCATATCATTCCTTAGAGCGAAAAAATCAGTGAATAAGGGGTGTTGGATTATTTGGCCCATATTCGCGACACTAGCATGGTCTCCGTCACTTGAGTCAGTGTCGGTAGTGAGAGAGTTTCCGGGTGTCTTTCTAATAGATTTGTCTGGTATGCCACCGGACCGAGATATTGATTTTTGTATAAAATTAGAGCCAAGCACTCGGCCTATTTCTATTTTGCCATATTGGATGGTGCTAGTGGAGTTGAGAGAGCTGAAGGAGCAATTGCAGGATTTGTTGAGCAAGGGTTTTATCAGACTGAGTGTTTCCTCTTGGTGTGCTCCCGTCCCATTTGTGAAGAAGAAGGATGGTTCCAAGCAGATGTGTATTGATTATCGGCAATTGAACAAGGTTACAATTAGGAAAAAGTATCAGATATCCCATATTGGAGACTTGTTTGATCAACTTCAGGATGAATCAGTCTTTTCTAAGATAGATTTGAGATCGGGGTACCATCAGCTGAAGATTTGAGAATAAGGTATTCCAAAAATAACTTTCAGGACCCGCTAAAGTCACTATGAATTCTTGGTGATGTCTTTTGGTCTTACCAATGCCTCTGCAGCCTTTATGAATTTAATGAATAGAGTTTTCAAGCCCTATCTAGATTCCTTCATCATTATCTTCATCAACAACATCTTGGTTTATTCTCATAGTAGTGAGGATCACGAGAAGCATTTGAGGATAGTACTTGGTTTGTTGCAGGAAAAGAAGTTGTATGCCAAGTTTTCTAAGTGCAAGTTTTGGCTTAGTTCGATAGCGTTCTTGGGTTATATACCCATTCAGATGCTTAAAGGCGAAGCAGTTGTAGTCATTTATTGCTCAAATCTAGAGACATAATTTTAGTATCCAAATGTAAATTCAGATTCACGCATCTAATCTAATGAAAACAACTCAGGCATTAATCTTTAAGGTAGCTTTACCTCTCAACTTTTGGAGAAAACTCTATCACAATATTGGTTTGTAAGTTAATTTCATGGAGGGTCTTTCAAGTTATAGAAATGATTCGAGAAAGTCACTTTTATTTGTTTTCTTCCAATTAGGTCACTCATTATGCAACAAAATAACTCCTGCATGAAAAACATTAGAAAATGACCCTTTAAGTGTCAGAGTAGGCCTAAAATTATTCTATAAATATACTTTTATGCATGTTAAATCTTTTAAATTCATAAAAACTACGCACTTGTCGGTCTCTTGTTAATTTTGTAAGTGATAATTTTCTTTCTTTTTAGAGAAACGCCTTAAAATACTTTTCACAATTTGGCAAATACTTCTTAACAAAAACTTGAAAAAATACGTTTCAATTAGAACATATTTTTGTAAAATATCGTAAAATTATAAAAGCCATTTTTTCCAATTATTTATTAACTGTCTAACTTCTCATATCAATAATTAATTGACTTTTAGAGGATGGTAGTCGGTATAAAGTCAGTACAAACATAAATACGGATTAATTCAAATATAATTATTCCTAAATTAAACAAGAAAAGTAAATACAAAGAAAATGCTATACAAAAGAAGAAAAGAGAAATGTCTGTAATTAGGAAAATTAACAATATATATTTTTTTATTTATATTACTAATTTGTGTGAGTGATAGAAAACTTGAAAAGCCAAATAAACGTGGATGTTCCTTAGAAAAGTTTTCAAGAAATTTTGGATCAGATTTGGAATTCTTTTTGTTTCATATATCCTCCAATTTTGTACAAAACAAATAAGTAATTACTATACATTGATCTGCACAAAAGTTTTCTCAGGTTATGTCCTCTAAATTTAAGTATCGGTAATAATATGAGACTAAAAATACATAATTTTGATACATTTAAAAAAATTGAAATGCACAATATTTTTTTCATTTTTAAAAAAATACTAAGTCTTATTTATAGTTTGAAAGACCACCAAAGAAATTAACTCCATTGATATTCATGAATCATTAAAAGTTACTACTGTTTAGGTAGTTAATGCTTTATTTTCCATACAAACTGGAAGTTTTAGGCATGATTTGATTTTGGGGTCAGCGCTGATACAGTTATCCTAATCGAGAATTAAGGGTCGTCTTTGTCTATTCAGTTCCCGTTGCCAACAAAAGAAGGTAATCATGGACGTGGTTACTAGTTAGAGTAAAATATAAGAAGTTTATCATGGTTATTACTAGATACTAATTAAAATATTAATGGTTTACTATCAGAAATAGTGCAAAATGTTTCCTTATTCGTGAATGCACCTTCGTTGTTGTTGATGAGAACTTTCAACCAAATTTAGTTGCTAATAAAATAAAGTTATTTGTAAGAATAGGTCTTTGGACTTGTCTCGCCTTCGACATTATAAGGTTCAATTTTTAAGTATAAGGTGGTTTCATGTAGATTTCTAGGAAATATACCTCAGACTTTTCATTCATAATATCACAAGGAGAACCAAATTATTATTTTTTTGGACTATTTGTACGACCAAATGGACGTGAATACAAGTTGGAAAAGTAAACAAACAGCTTGTCCGGTCTTCCCCCAACCCCCAAAACCCCAGCTGCTCCTTATAGATAAACCCCAAGAAATACTTTCATTTTCAACATATATATTATATATATAGTTGTTGTCCCCACCCACCCACCCCCCCTTAAGTTGGATGCTTCTGCCATGGGTATTGAGCTTTAAGTTTCCCCTCTTCCTAATATATATCCTCATCCTCTTTCTTCCTTTATTTCACCTCAATATCAGCAACCGCCATGGACTCTCATCAAATAATTGCCAAGTCCAAACAGCGCCATTATTATTCGCCTTTCCCTTCTTGTTTCCGACGGCCTATTGAGGTGGCTATTGCAGCTGCCGCCGCTCATCCTCTTCCGCCCCCGCAGCAGCAGCCACCAGTTGCTGCCAATCCTAACCTGGCCACCTCCCTTTACAACACCCACCTCGGCGTCTTTGCTCTTACTTGGTCCCGCAACCTCTTCGGCAGATCTTTTCACATCCATTTCCTCCTCAACGACTCTGATGACTGTAATAATACTATCTCTTCTCCTTCTTTCCACCTCCACATCAAGCCCTTTTTTTTCTGGAAGAAACAAGGCTCCAAGAAGCTCGATAACAATGTTCACATCTTTTGGGATCTTTCCAAAGCTAAATTTGGATCCGGCCCTGAACCTCGATCTGGATTCTACATCGCCCTCCTCTTTAACGGCGAAATGGTTCTTCTCGTCGGCGATCTACCCAAAGAAGCTTACTCCAGAACCCGAGCTAAGAAGAATCCGAATCCAAACATGGTGCTGAGGAGGGAACACGTGTGTGGGAACAAACTATACAAAACAAAAGCAAACTTCGGTGGAAAAGAGAGAGAAATCTCAATTGATTGCAGGATTGGGGAAGATCCAAGGCTGTATTTCAGCGTGGATAACAAAAGGGTGTTGCAGATTAAGCACTTGAAATGGAAATTCAGAGGCAATGAGAGGATTGAAGTAGATGGGGTTCCAGTACTGGTCTCATGGGATGTCTATAACTGGTTGTTTGATGATGACGAAGATGGATATGCTCTGTTCATGTTCAAATTCGAGAAATCAAGTTTCGAAGACCATGGAATTCAGATGTGGTCCCAACAATCATGTGGATTCGTGTTCGAGACCAAGATGATGAAGAAAGGCGTATTGAGAAGTTCATCTTCTTCATCTTTGTCTTCAGCATCTTCAACCTGTAGTAGCTCTGTAATGGAGTGGGCTAGCACTGAAGAAAATGAATTGAAGGGTCCTTCAGGATTTTCTTTGCTCGTTTATGCTTGGAAGACCTGACATAATTAGTACTATTCATTAAATGCTGCAATCATTGGTACTCATCTACTAACTTTTTTTTTTTTTAATTTAACTAACCCATTTATTCATGTAATATATAGCAAAATAAACCAAGAATTTAATAGGTATATAGTTTAGGTCTTTAAATAGAATTTTCCATCTCTATCTAGCTGCTACGAACATTGAATGCAACTGAAGAATTTTCTTTCTCTGATTGTTTTTGAGTGAATGGTGAGTTTTTAATTAATTGGAGTGGATCCAATGTAACAACGCTCTTTGAGAGTACTTTTTGATAATTATTAATATATTAATAATAATTTTATTTATTGAGGTCTATAGCCTCTATTGGGGCATGTGAGGCTTCGTCCTGATTTTTGAGTTCTTTTGATTCTTCATCACACTTTGGTGAATGCTAAGCTTAGCTTGGTGAAAGTGTGATCGACCTTGAGGCCTCGCGGGTATATTTGACGATTGAACTTTGAATAACTTGCACTTTGATATAATAACTATACGATACTAAAAAAAAAAAAAAAAAACGTCACGTGGTCTAGTATAATTAGAGTGCATAGGAAGTAGCAGCTGGAAATTGCAGTGGCTGGTTTCCACTAACATGTAGTATTATGATGATGAATGATGGCATTTCTCTGATCTGAAATGATAAGTGTTGGAATTACTAGTAAGTTTATGAGTGTGTTCTTGAGATTGCAGTTGGGCTTACTAGTACTATCTTTTTCGTCTCCGCTTTACCCGTCTTAATTATTTGCAAGTATCATTTTTATAATAGTTTAAATTTTATATGTTATCTGTGTAAATAATTTTTTACATATTAAGTCATTTAAATTATATCTATATACTCTCTCCGGATCAAAAATAGTATTTACTTAGTCATTTGCACACCCCTTAAGAAAATAAAAATTTCTAGACAAATAAAAGTAATTTGACTAAACTGTTCTTAATTATTGTATTGAAATTTGATCACATAGTACTTAATAAGGATAAATCTGAAAAAATAATGTTAATTTTTTTTTGATTTGATAGGTGGACAGTCGTTTTTACTCAAAAAAAAGATTAAGTAGACACTCTTTTTTATTCGGAGAAAGTATAAGTTTTCATTTAATGTGAAATTAAAATCTTAAAAATAAAATATATTAGATGCCGTAAAGGGTAAAGATTTTCTGATGATATAAAATTATTTATAATGCCAATGAATATTACTTAAAACTCTTTTTATAATTAGATGATAGAATCCTAATTGATAAAGTGTGAAGTCCTATGTTTTATAGGATCTGTGTGCTGTAGTGAGTGAGAATTGTGCTGATAGGCTGGCGTCGAGTTGTTTAGATTATGATTGAGATAGTAAGATCAGATGGCAATTGGGCGGGCGGGTGCGGGTACCCCCTCCCCGCACTTGTACCCGTCAGAAAATTTTATACCCGCCATTTGTGGCGGATACATTTTCAACATTTATATCCACCTAGGCGGGTATATCCCTAGATTCACACCCGCTCCACCATTCAAGTGGATATCCGCCACCCGCCTGTACCCGTCAATCATATTTTGTAATAATTCATTTGTCATTTTGTCAACCTTCCAATACATGAGAATTATCTACTACTACTATATTGTATCTATTACTACTATACTGTATCAATATAGCAAATTGGCAACAAAGCCAGCATACTTCTCAATTAGTGATCAAACCCAAAACAAAATAGCCTTATAAATTAAATTAGTACATTATATAAACACGACAAACTACATAAAACATACCAATGTCTCCATAAATACTTAAAGCAATACAAAAATCTCAATCGATACACACAACATTTGCTCCTGTATCCATTCTTGTATCATATTAATCCTCAAGATCACATTTTTCCATCTCCTTGACATCACCACCACCTGCATAATGTATACTCAAAGTAATTAGAGTTTAACTTCAATTTAATACAACATAAATAATTTAATACAACATAAATAATTTAATCAAATTAATGTTACCTTTAATATCCGCACAAATCCAGTTTTGAGCACACATCAATGCCTCCACCATTTTCGGAAGAAGTCGACTACGATAAGGATCAAGTACACGTCCACTAGTGCTAAATGTGGATTCCGATGGGACGGTAGAAACTGGAATGCTCAATATATCCCTTGCTATTTGTTGGAGAACGGGATAATTATTTTTATTTGTTTTCCACCAATTAGGAACATCGAAATCATCCACAAGTGGTACAGTTTCAGCTTCCAAGTACTTCTCCAAATCAGATTTTAGTCCAACTTTACTATTGTGTTGTGACACAAATTGTGCAAACTCTTGCATATTCCCCATTTCCATACTACTTGTAACATCAGTTGAAGACACGTGACTACTACTAGCTCGATTATTACCATTTTTGTACCCATACTCATCCACCAATTCCTTTAGAAAATCATAAATCTTTTTTACCTTAACATCAACATCAACATCACACGCATCATAAATTTTAGCAAAGTAAAACTGAATGAGAGCTATCTTGAACCTAGGATCAAGTATAGTTGTCACACCCATAAGACCATTAACATCTAACCAATACTTATTGTATTTCTCTAGCATTACCTCAACCATTTTTCTTATTTAAATGGTAGGTGAGGACAACCAATTGGTTAATAAGATTCTAATCTCACAAATTCTAGGGAAATAAATATTGACAGTAGGATACTTTGAGGCAGAAAATTGATGTGTAATATTCAAGTGACTTGTTCCCGCTCTCGGTCCTCCAGCAAGTTGCTTCAAACAATGATTGTACTCCGCTTTTATTTCTTCCCCTACTCGTTTCCTTGTAAAATCATCTCAAACTTTTGATGTATGTCTACTAGTTCGGGGCAAAACAGAAGGATCTGCATAATTAGTTTGTTCATGGCTCTCTTCAATTTCTTCACCTTTTTCCACTGTATTCAGAGTACAACTTATCGTAGAAGGATCAGATGGTTTTGAGGAAGACTTCGTAGTGGCATTACCCTTGCTTGCCATTCTTCCCTATGCAATTACATATATAGAATCATAATTTTTCTAAGGAAACTAAAGTAGGCAAAAACTAGATATGCTTTACAAAATGTGCAATTGAAACAAGTAGAACAAGAGTTTTCACAATTCAATAATAAAATAATGAAATTAAAATCACAAATTAAATACATAAAAATGGTACAAACAAAACTAATCGAAGAACAACTAGACACAATTACATGTAAATTTTCACTTGATTTTCAAAAATCTATTTAAAATTTTGATTTACAGAAGAAGTATTTAAAATTAATCAATACCTGTTGTCGACTTGTCGAGGTGGTTCGTGACTCTGATGACGGCGTGACGGAGAACGAGAGATGGAGGAGAGATGGCAGAGACCAGTGAAATGGCGGCGTGAACACTGATGGCGGTGGTGGACTGGCGTTTGAGGGAGAGACGGCAGAGACCAGTGAAGGTGAAGACGTGAAGGGGAAGGTGAGAGGGAGAGACAGTCAGGGTCTTAGGGAGGCGTGAAGCAATGACTGAGTAGGATTTTGCCTCAAAATTCATTATTATTGGGTTTATGAGCTGCTAAAATTATGTGTGCCAAATTATTTGGGTTTTAGATAAATATAAAGTTGTACAAATAAAATTATAGTTGGCGGGTATAAGGCGGGCATGTGAATTTGGAGCGGGCGGTTGGATGCGGAGCGGAGAAGGTGAGTATAACTGCAAATTCACTACCTACCCATACTCGTCTACTATCCATCAAAATTATATCCATACTGCCTCAACTAGGACGAGTGTGATGCGGAATCCTCAAAATTATAATCACTTGCCCCTGACTAGGAACAAAGTGTTTGTTTTGGAGGAAAAGATTCCTGTAATCCCGACCTCCATTTGGCATGCATGTGAAGCCAAGTTAAGGGCCTGCCCTTGGTTGTCGTCCTTTTTACCGTTAATTAAAAGAAAAATTTCTTGATTTTTATTTGCTTTAACAAAGAGAATCCTATGCCAATTCTTGGTATTCTTTTGTCATTACCGATGTTTGACAGATTTCAGGTTCTCAAATTTCTCATCTGCTCCTCTGTCCCTCTGTCAAATATTTTAAAAAGTTATCTCATAATTACTTAAGATATTTATGGAACTATCTTATTAGTAAGGTTAAGGTTAATAGTTTAATGCAGGTTTTACAATATCAATTTCTTAATTTAGCAAATTTTCTCATAAAATATGAAGATTTTTGAAATTTACAAAAATCATTTGTATATGTTACTTGACTAGTTCTTTTTAACAAGCATAGTGTTTTTCTTCATAACGCTTACGTAACCTATAGCAACTTTGACCGCGTATACGAAAAAGCTTTGCATAAAAGTGCTTTAATAATATAACTGTACATGAATTTGCAAGAAATACCTTTTAATTAGTTGACTGATTAAACAATTAAAAGAGGCTGTGTTTGCATAAAAGTGTTTGCACGACATTTTTTGTGTGCAAGGAAACTAGAAAGGTGCTGTGTTTTTCTCCGGTGGGTAAACCATACTTGGATCGATCACCTTTTTTTCCTTTTTAAGATGGGATATATACAATGTTTGAGGGGTGTTTTTCGGTGAAATTAATTGTAACCAAAAACACAATTAGAGATTTGTATTTTAGGATTTAAAGATAAATGGATCATATCCGATCCTAGAAAACCCTTCGATTAGTCCGGTATTGAATGAAAGGTTACAGATAAGTAAACAAACCAACAAGCACGTAAAATAATAAGTAAATAATATGAACATGTAAGCTTTGATTTAAATCTGGTAATGTAAAATAATGGATAAGTGTTCCTTTCAATATGCTGGAAGAAGATCTTGATTATAAGTGTGAGCTTAGAGAATACAATGTGCCATTCTTTCTCTTATAAGTCTCACATATATAGGATAAAATTAGACTATTATGCTCCCTAATGTTTTGACGACATGAGCGTGTTGTTGTCACCATACCCACGCGCGTTGCGACACTCTAATCTGGGGAGGTTGATTTGACGGGAGTTGTTAGGAGTGGAAGACAGTTATGTGAAGACTTGGAGCCATTAGACTTCCCAGATACGCTAATCCACCCGGGGACATTTCTACCCAATACATGCCCCACTTTTCAGGGCCTTTGGACTCATGGGCCCGAGAAGTGGAAGAGTTTCTTAACCATCAATAACTACCTTGTCATGATGCTTCTTGAAACCAGTGTGTCAGTTCGATTGATTATCCTTCTCCATATGCTGACTTCTTTCAATTAAATGCTCTGTCGCCCCTGTAGCGTCCTCTTTACACGTGTCATATTTTTATCCACATTCTTCATTCGGGAGTTGGTGCCGTAATGATGATTTGATTTCCTTCTTTTTAAACAAAACGTTGTCTCTTCTCTTCCCTTATACATAAAACCTCTAGCACAAGATCTCTTTTTTGATGAATATTTTCATGCGTTTCTATGCCGTTTATGCCCTGGGTCACAAGTTCCCGTTTAACTTGTTTAAGTCCCATGCGGGGGGCGCGTATTATTGTTCGTTACTCTGGTTATGTTGGTATGCTTTGTGATCGGGAGTGAAAGTTTACCCGATCCTTTGAAGTGGAGTAGTTCAACCATACGGATCCTCCACCCAAGGACCCCCTCATCGGGATTATGCTCTATGGCTAATACGAACGCTTGTGTTTAAGTTTCACGATTGCATTGGGTCTTTTATGATGCACACAGTTTTTTGAGCAATCCCTTCCCCTAATCCGGGAATATTACTTCAGCCGCGTATTTTATGATTGAGAATTAAAATCATCTGTTTCATAATAAAAGGAGGTGACTCTTTTGTTCGGTGCCGATGAGAAGGACGTCTCGACCTCATCTAATACTGGCATAAGGTTATGTTTCCTTTACGCTATGACGCCTACAGGCCATGTTGTGTGTTCATGGTGGATATTATCGAGTCTGATAGGACACATTCGTACCAACAACTTTAGAGTATAAAGAGTAAAATGCAAGCCTATTTTCATTCATTACATTCGGTAAGTAAGCCCAGTACATGTGTGTTTCGACAAAATTAGAAAGTACAAAAAACCAAAGGTTGTCGGCCCCTGAAACTTTAGGGCGAATCTTCTTCCATCAAGTTTGGAATTTCAAGAAGAGTTCTTCTGTGTAATACTATTTATAGTTGTTGCCTCGTTAATAACCACACCGACAAAAAACATTTCGGAAAAAAAATATGTCAAGAAAAAGAATGCAACACGTATTTTTCGATCTTTGCTTGCTATTTTTGAGGTGCATGATTCCTTTTAATAGTCCCAGTCTTGGCGCAAGTCCTAGCCCTGCGATCAAAGGTTATAAAAAATGAAAAAAGAAAGGAGAACGAACTCATACTTGTTACCCTCAAGGTCGTATCATGGGGGCAAAATTGACTGAGAATTCTGGCAAACCTCGCATCCATATCATTGAATGAAGTTGGTATGTCAGGTCGCATTCACTGATCTCGACTGACCATTTAGATAGCTGGCTCGTGAGATCCTCTCATCGCAATAAGGTTTATAGTGGGGCACTTGTAACGGCCGTTATCGGATTACACTGGAAGTATGGTCGCAACTTTCGCATGGCCGTGACAAGGGCTAGAGCCAGCTTTTCTATATCCGGATACTGGGACTTTGCCCCGGTTAATATTTTACTTGCATAATAAATGGGGAGCTGCTTTTCTCATTCTTTCCTTATCAAGGCGATGCTGATTGATACTGCCGATATCGTCACATATATGAGCAATTGTTCCCCTTCTTTTGATTTGGCCGTTATGTGAGGGCTGTCCAGGTAATCGTGAAGGTCTCGCAGACTTTGGTAGCATTCATGTGTCCAACAGAACCGATGATCCTTCTTCGTAAGTTTGAAAAAAATTATGACATCAGTCCATTCATAAGATGAATCTCCCTAAGGCTGCGACCTTTCCTGTCAACCTTTGTACCATTTTGACGATGTTCAGTATGTTCGGAATTTCTTGGATGGCCCTTACTTTGTCAGGGTTCATTTTAATCCTAAGAATTTTCCAGATCTTACCCCAAAGGCACATTTCTTCAGGTTTAGCTTCATGTCGTGGTGATGAAAAACATCGAAAGTGTCTGCTAAGGAAGCCAGGTGAGTCTCCGCTTCGTGGGATTTGACCAGCATGTCATCGATGTAGACTTCCATGGTATGACTGGTTTGTTTTTCAAATATTTTATTTACCAATCTTTGGTAAGTCGCTCCTGTATTTTTAAGACCAAAAGGCATTAAGTTATAACAAAAATTATTGTGATTGGTCATGAAATAGGTTTTATCCTGATCTTCTGGATGTAGGTTGATCTGGTTGTAATTAGAGTATGCATCCAAGAAACTGAGCAGCTCATACCCTATTGTGGAATCAATTGTCTGATCGATGTTCGGAAGCGGGAAAGAATCCTTAAGGCATGCTTCGTTCAAGTCCTTGAAGTCTACACGTATCCTAAATTTATTGAGTTTCTTGGAGACCACTACTATGTTGGGTATCCAGACGGGGTCTTCAACTCTTCATATTGAACCTATATTGAGTAAGCGTGTCATCTCTTCCTTCACAAATTAATTCCTGACAGAAGATATTGGTCGTTTTCTTTGTCTCATCGGGGTGTGATTGGGGTCGACGCTCAACTGGTGGATAACTGTCTCGGGGGGATCCCTGTTATTTGAAGGTGAGACCAAGCAAAAAAGCAATTGAAGTTAGCTTTTAAATAATGTAAAAATACATTTTTGAGCTCGGGCAGGAGCTCCGATCCCACGTATACCTCATTTTAAAGATAATTTTCAAAAAGTGTTGCACTCTCTAGTTCTTCTATGGTGGAATCTGTGAGGTCCTTGTCTGAGGGAATGATGAAGCCACTCGGGATGGCCTGGTCTGAATGTCCTTCCCCCAGGATACTGTTCTTTCTTTCCTCTGGACACTCTTCTTGGGCCCGGTGCATGTAATTGTTATTTATCCTTCTCACGTCCCTACGACTTTTTCATTACTAAGGCATCTTCTGATGGGGGATTATTGTCGCTTCCCTAATTTCTCCGACCCCCAGGTATGGAAAATTTATTCTTCTAGTGGTACGTTAAAGAGACCTCATGTATTGTGTGTAGCCATGGCTGTCCTAATATTGCATTATATGCCATGTCACCAGACACGACGTCGAAGGTCGTACCTTATTCCATGCCATCAACGTGAACCATCATTTCTCCCCTTATCGGCTCACTTGACATGTTGAAGCCTGCCAGCACTTTGTTATTGGGTCGATCGATTCATCTATCCGCATTTCTTTTAAGACGCACAACTGAATGATGTATGCTGAACTCCATGGATCACCTAAAACACGCTTAATAAAAGATTTATTAATTTGACATATATTACTAGGGTCTCATTTTGAGGTGGGGTGAGATCCGCGCAATCTTCGTTGGAGAATGTGATATCCCGACTCTCTATAGGTTCCTGCGTGTGACTTATGGTCGTGATGAAGATCTTAGATTTCCTCAATGATGTGTACGTAACCTTATTCACCACATCTGCTTCAAAGATCATATTGATAGTGTAAGTTGGCGGAGGTGCTTGGTTTGGTTTCTGTCCCGACATTTCTACTCAGATTAAGCTTCGCCCGGTCACTGATGTATTCTCTCAGGTGTCTTGCATACAGTAGCTGTGCCACTTCGATCCTTAAGTTGTAAAAATCCTCTGTGGTGTTACCATGCGTGTTGTGAAAATGACACCACAACCCTGTATTTATTTTCTCTGGATTTGTGCGTACATCATCCGAAAATCTAGCTTCCTTCATGGTTTTCATTACCGCCACCAGCTTCGATGCATTCATACTAATGTTTTGATCAGATAACTTTGGGAGACCAGTTTTTTCCCCCTTGATGTGGATGTTTTGGATCGTGGAGGGGCCTACTCAACGAGTCCCTGATGACTCTTGTTGATACCTCAATTTGCTTCCGAGCTAAAGGATCTTCGGGTGTCATATGGCTCGAACCATCCCCCACTCAGGGTGTTGGCACTGAACCCTTGACCCGACCTTCTTGGGGGACGGTTTGCCGTATATGCTGGTGCTGCCATCCACTGATCCTCCTCAATCCGCATCTTGGAAGTGTATCTAAGGTTTATCTCCCCCAATGTTTTTGCTGAGAATTCCTTCAACTCTCTGGATGCATTTGAACTGTTTGGGTTTAACCCGTCTGCAAATGCAGTTGCTGCCCAATCTTCCGGGATGGTTAGAAGTAACATTCTTTCTCTTTGGAACCTATCTACGAATCCCCGCAGTAACTCGTTTGCCCACTGCTTTATCGTGAACACATTTTGTTTGTGTGTTTCCACTCTCTGGGCCACTGCGTGAGCCCTGACAAAAGTATCTGCAAGAGTAGAAAAAGAATCAATAGAGTTTTCAGGCAAATGAGTGTACCAAGAGATTGCTCCCTTTATGAGTGTCTATCTAAATTTCTTTAGCATGACAGATTTGATCTCATGTTGTTTGAGGTCATGTCCGGCGACGACCGCTTTATGAGCGTCTATCTAACCTTACCAGGTTTCTTTAGTAGGGGTCTACTTTCATTGCTGTGCTACTTTTGATCGGGTTCCTCTTACGGTTTCGTTCTCAGTGTCATTGACGGATCTACCAAGTCTCGATTATCATCAGGCACCTGTTCCTCTTCAAGTCCCTGTGATCCATGGGAACTGCTCTGTCCTGACATGCCTTTTTTTTAGTGTAGTGACCACGTTTAGTTTTTTCAAGGAGATCGGCTATAGATTGAGACAACACCACGACTGTCTATCCCCACAGACGGTGCCAAACTGTTTTTCAGTGAAATTAATTCTAACAAAAAACACAGTTAGAGATTTGTATTTTAGACTTTAAAGACAAGTGGGTCATATCTGACCTGAAGAACCCCTCGATTAGTTCGGTATTGAATGAACGGTTACGGATAAGTAAACAAATGAACAAGCAAGTAAAATAATAAGTAAATAATATGAACAAGTAAGCTTTTATTTAAATCTGGTAATGGAAAATAATGGATAAGTGTTCCTTTCAATATGCTGGAAGAAGATCTTGGTTACAAGTGTGAGCTTAGAGAATACAATGTGCCCTTCTTTCTCTTATAAGTCTCACATATATAGGACAAAACTAGACTATTATGCCCCCTAATGTTTTGAGGACGTGAGCGTGCTACTGTCACCATACCCACGCACGTTGCGGCAATCAGTTGTATATGTTACTTGACTAGTTCTTTTTAACAAGCATAGTGTTTTTCTTCATAACGCTTACGTAACCTATAGCAACTTTGACCGCGTATACGAAAAAGCTTCGCATAAAAGTGCCTTAATAATATAATTGTACATGAATTTGCAAGAAATACCTTTTAATTAATTGAATGATTAAACAAATTAAAAGAGGCTCGTAGACTCATAGTTGTGTTTGCACGACATTTTTTTTGTGCAAGGCAGCTAGAAAAGTGGTGTGTTTTTCTCCGGTGGGTAAACCATACTTGGATCGATCACCTTTTTTTCTTTTTAAGATGGGATGTATACAATGTTTGAGGGGTGTTTTTTGGTGAAATTAATTGTAACCAAAAACACAGTTAGAGATTTGTATTTTAGGGTTTAAAGACAAATGGATCATATCCGATCCTGGAAAACCCTTCGATTAGTCCGGTATTGAATGAAAGGTTACGGATAAGTAAAAACCAACAAGCAAGTAAAATAATAAGTAAATAATATGAACATGTAAGCTTTGATTTAGATCTGGTAATGGAAAATAATGGATAAGTGTTCCTTTCAATATGTTGGAAGAAGATTTTGGTTACAAGTGTGAGCTTAGAGAATATAATGTGTCATTCCTTCTCTTCTAAGTCTCACATATATAGGACAAAACTAGACTATTATGCCCCCTTCAAATTTTGACGATGTGAGCGTGCTGATGTCACTATACCCACGTGCGTTGCGGCACTCTGATCTAGGAAGGCTGATGTGACGGAAGTTGTTAGGAGTGGAAGACAGTTGTGTGAAGACTTTGAGCTATTTGACTTCCCGGATACACTAATCCACCCAGGGGCATTTCTACCCAATACAAAGGAAAAAACATAGTGCTTCAAGAAGAAGAAGAAAGAAACATAAGAATGGTAAGAATGAGAAAGAAAAGAGGATAAAAATTCTCGTGAGTATTTACACCAAATCAATAGATGCATAATATGTATTTGTACAAAATCTTTTCTTAATCATAACCAATTAATATGTATTTAATTTCCATCTTATTAAATTACATAAATATAATAAGATAATGTAATTTAATGTAAATATCGGATAAGTTCTTATCAGAGAAAATATATGCTGGCGTTTACAAAAGGTCACGGAAAGTTATGAGAAATGGCAATAGAGTCATTATAAGTGGGGCGTTTGGAAATTTTTGTCAAGTTCGATCGTTGAAGATGGAAGCTTGGCCGAGGAACTATAAGGAGTTTGCTATGAGCACTTCAAATTTCAACGCCAAATGGTCTACACTTACTATTTATGTGAAATGTAACAAATTTGTCTTCCGTTAATAATTCGGGTCAAGTATTCCCTCGTTGTTATTTAAATGAGCTAAATTTGTATTTATTTTTAAACGGTGAAAGCTTAGCACCTGATGATGTCACGTGTCCATCAATTAAGAATTTTATAAACAAAGGGTAAACTTAAACCTTTCACACAATTCAAGGTCAAATTTAACCCTTCTCCCTAATTTTGAACTTTGAATTTTTTTTATTCCTTCTCTCTCTACCTCTATCGCCAATCGCTCTTCCTCGATATACACCTACATTAAAATAGTATCTTATGTTGCATGTTCAAGTCGTTAAGTGAATTCCCTCCCAGTGGAGAGGTGGTGTGGTGGCTAGAGAGATAAAGGGAAAGGAAAATGGAAGAGAATCAGATGGTGGTGGAGGTGATGGTGACAATGGTGATGGGGAGAGATAAGGAGAAAGGAGGAAGAAAGAGTGACGAGGGTAGAAGTAGTGGCAGAGAGAGAAAGTAGGAACAAAAAAAATTAAAAACTCAAGATTAGGGATAAGGGTCGAATATTCTCCTGAACTATACGAAGAGTTCAAATTTGCTCTTTGTTTAAAAAACATTAATCCTTAATTGTGGGATACATGGTATCACCGGGTACTAAGATTCCATAGTTTGAAAATAAGGAAAAAATTAACCTATTTTAATAATAGTATAGTGCATTTGACCCTAACTATTAACGAAGGACAAAATTATTAATTCCATTTTGCATAGTTTAAAGGTAAAATTAACCTTTTACAATATCTAGAAAGTGTCTTAGTTTGACTAAGCATAAAGATTAAGGAATAAAAAGAGACTTTTAAAATTTGTGGTCTTAAATTAAATATATGTGTAATGTACTAAAGTGTCCTCTGGATTTTGTGATTTTAAACTTGTCATGCATATAAGACGTTTGAATTGTCAACTTACTAAATATAGAAAGAACTCTTTTTTGGAAAGATCAAAAAGGAAAGTAAGACATTTAAATTTAAAAATTTGGAGTATATAATAAGAATTACAAACTTATATCCTAGTGTCGCATAATATCTGGGTTGATACATACCAAATTGCGAAAATGAAATTAAACAACAAGGAATTGAAAGATAAAGAGGAAGACACAATAAAATAGAATTAAAAGCAACCCAAAGTATATTAAACTATGGACCTCAATTGATTAACCACAATAAAACACTTAATCCTATTAGAAGGACCTAAAGGGAATTGGATATCCAATCAACCCACATTTCTAAACAAAGGTTCAATGAAAAGATTCAACAAGCTCTCAACACTCAAGTTCTCAGAAGCATAAACAACAATATTTAAGATAGTCTAAGGAATGAAATGACTTAAGGTTCCTATTTATAGTCTAGGACTAATTTATTACACAAGAGGCTCAAAAAGTGATACACTTGGATTGCAAAAATAACCAGAACGCCACGTTGTCACACTCTGCTCTTGACCTGCGAATTGCGGTCGTGCTTGAAGTTCATGGACTTGACTCTTGTGAACGGTCTTGATGGAACTCGATTTGCATTATTCTCCCCTTCTTGAGAAAAATTTTCCTCAAATTTAAGGGTTTATCATCCATGGTGTCAAAGAGAGAAAGATCACAAATGTTGAAGGTGTTGTGGACTTGATATTTCGAAGGTAGTCAATTTTGTAGGCATTGTCATTGAGCCTCTCAAACACTTCAAACGGATTATCACCTCTACGCATCAACTTTGCTTTTCTCTTGTTGGGGAATCTCTCTTGCGAAAATGTACCCAAACCCAATCTCCCGGTTCAAGCACAACTCTTTTCCGACCCTTGTTTGCTCTCTTGGCCACATCTTGATTCTTCTTTTCAATTTGAAGCCTCACTTTCTCATGTAGTTTCTTCATGGCTTCGGCCATTTTTTTTCATCTAAACTCAAAACAACATCTTGAGACAAAGGGGGAGATCTAGAGGGTTAGTGGATTAAAACCATAAACAACCTCAAATGGAGACATGCAATAGGACTATGAATGACTCCATTATATGTAAATTCAACTAAAGGCAATTGATCTTCCCAAGATGCTAGTTTCCCTTTAACCATGGCCCTAAGCATAGAACCCAAAGTCCTATTCACAACCTCAGTTTGGCCATCGGTTTGTGGGTGACAAGATGTAGAAAATAACAATCTAGTACCAAGTCGTCCCCACAATTCTTTCCAAAAGTGGCTAAGGAATTTAGAATCCCTATCACTCACTATGATTTTTGAGAATACCATGCAATTTGACCATATTCTCAACAAACAAAGAGGCAATATGAGAAGTATCATCACACTTATGACAAGCAATGAAATGAGCCATCTTAGAGAAGCGGTCAACAATAATAAAAATGTTATCTTTGCCCCATTTGGTTTTGGAAATCTCAACACAAAATCAATAGAAATGTCGAGCAAAGGCCGTTGAGGGGTAGGTATAGGGATATACAATCCATGAGGAATAAGTCTAGACTTATCACTTCGACATTCAACACATTGACCATAAATTTTAACATCATTTCACATTTTTGGCCAATAAAATTGTTCCTCGAGTATTTCTATGGTTTTGTTAATTCCAAAATGACCCATCAAACCCCCATCATGTTCCTCCCTCACAAAAAGTTCCCTCCAAGAGCTCATGGGCACACATAGTCGCTTGTTCTTGAACAAGTAACCATCAAACTTAGCAAAAGGAGTAGAAGACCTATCCTTAAGCCAATTTTCCCTTACCCAATCTTCACAATCTTGATAGATTTTTGCAAATATGGGGTCCTCGAGATACAATGCCTTCAAACTTTCAAAACTAATCAATTTGAAAGACAAAGTATTAATCAAAATATGTTTACGGGATAAGGCATCCACCACAACATTATCCTTCCCCTTTTTGTATTGGATTACGTAAGGGAAAATTTCAAGAAATTAACTCATTTGGAATGCCATTTGTTCAAATTTTCTTGGGCCTTAAGGTTTTTCCAGGACTCATGATCGGTCCAAATCACAAACTCTTTAGGCCACAAGTAATGTTGCCAATTACCCAAAGCTCTAACCAAAGCATATAGCTCAAGATCTTAGATGGAATAGTTCAAAGTCGCACCTCTAAGCTTTTCACTAAAATAGACAATGGGTTTTTGGTCTTGCATCAAAATGGCACTAATACCTACTTTGCTAGCATCACATTCAACTTCAAAATTTTTATCAAAATCAGGTAATTGCAACAATGGTGCGGAGCTAAGCATTTGTTTCAAGGCCTCAAAGGCTTTTGCTTGCTCCTCACCCTAACAAAAGGCCTTATCCTTTTGGATTACCTCAGTAAATAGAATGGCTATGGTGCTAAATCCTTTAAAAAACTGCCTATAAAAATAAGTCAATCCATGAAAACTTCTCACATCACTAATGGATTTAGGAGTTGGCCAATTCTTAATAGCGTCTATTTTATATTCAACAACTGCGACGCCTCTTGAGCTCACATCAAAACCCAAAAAACAACTTCATCAATACAAAAAAAAAGCATTTAACCACATTAGCATAAAGTTGTTCTTGCCTAAGTACCTCAAACATAAATTTCAAATGACCAACATGCTCATCCATGGTTTTCCTATAGACTGAGATATCATCAAAGTACATAACCATAAATTTATCAATGAAAGGTTTCATCACATGATTCATTAAACACATGAAAATGCTAGGAGCGTTAGTGAGACCAAAAGGCATCACCAACCATTCATATAGACCAAATTTGGTCTTGAATGTTGTTTTACACTCATCTATGGGTTTCATTTGAATTTTATGGTAACCATTCTTAAGATCTATTTTAGAAAATATGCATGAACCATTTAATTCATCAAGTATGTCATCAAGGAAAGAAATTGGATGGTGATACTTTATAGTTATATTGTTGATAGCTTGGCAATCAACACACATGTGCCATGTTCCATCTTTCTTTGGATCCAAGATCACCGACACAACACGTGGACTTATACTCTCATGTACCACTCCCTTTTCAAGGAGCTCATCCACTTGCTTTTGGAGTTATTTGGTGTCATCAGCGTTGGCTCTATAAGCCGGTTTTTTGACAATTGTGACCCCGGGATAAAGTCAATTTGGTGCTCAATTCTCCTTAAGGGAGGCAGTCCTTTGGGAAGTTCTGTGGGGAATATATCATCATAATCTTGTAAAAGAGAAAAAATATAACTAGGTAAAGAAGAGGTTAGTTCGTTAGTGTGCAAAGAATAGTCTCTATGCATGATAAGGACCATCAGGTGTTGCTCCTCCATTTCCTCTCTAATCTCCCCTAAACTAGCTAAGAGAGCCACATTCTCTTTCTTCCTAGGTGCCTTCACCAAATTGCGAAAAAGAAATACAATGAAGTAAATGATAGATAGATTGACCTAAGAAAGCCAACAATTGAGAACTAAGGCTTTATATTAGCCAAAACCCATAATTGATTAGAAAAACAAGAACCAAATATCTTAGGATGACCAATAGGGAACTATTGTCCCTAGAAACCAATCCTCTCAACAAAGGAACAATCAATGGCTTCAATAAGCCCTCAAACACTCTAACTCTCAATAGAATATCACAATTCTAAGAAATTAAATGACATAAGCTTCCTAATAGTCTTATGCTAAGTTATTACAGGACCCAAAAGTGACACTTTGGATTGCAAAAATAACCAAAATGGCTGAGATGTCATCATTTACTCTTGATCTGTGAATCTCAGGTTGTGTCTGCTCTTAATATGAGATTTACAAATCATGTACTTCAACATCTCTGATTCAGTATGGTATTCATTTAAAGTGTAACTCACAGACATGATTTGTGACACCATCTATGATTCACAGATGTTGTTTTCTTCACCATTATTTCCTTTTCTCATTTAGCTCCCTCATCTTCTAGTAGACTTCACTAACTTGCAAAGGTGACAATGGGTATAGACATGTTGTTCCCTCTATGTACAAATGAGTATCGATTGATTCTTCCTTCATGATTCGGAGCTCTAACATATTGACAAGGCCTTCCGAATAGCACATGGAAAGCTTACATCGGCACCACATCACATAATATCTCATCTTGGTATTTTCCAATCTTAAACTTGATCAAGACTTGTTTGTGTACCCTCAACTCTCCACATTTATTCAACTATTGGAGCTTGTATGAAGTTAAGTGTTTGGTGGTTCGGAATTTTCAAGAATTCCACCAAGGTGGTACTTGCTACATTAGCACAACTTCCGCTATCAATGATGAATGAATATATATTTCCCTTAATGAGCCATTTGGAATGGAAGAGGTCTTCTCTTTGGCTTGGATCATCCATAGCTTTACTTATCATTTCCCTCCTCACTATATAGTTTGGCATGGTGAGCTCCCCTTCTTGAGACATATTCTTGATTAACAAGGCTCTCCTTGCTAACCCACATGGAACAATGATGTCCTCATCTCTCTTACTCACAATGAATTCCCTCCGGTTGGGACACTCACTCATTTTATGACCATATCCTTGACACTTGAAACATTGAAGGGGTTTAGCATTAGTACCTCTTCTTTTAGTGAAAGATTTATTTTTTCTCAACTTGATTGTTCTTGACTAAGGGCTTCTTAGAATCTTATGTATTTCCCTTGTTCTTTTTCTAATTGGAGGAAGAAGTTCCCCCTTCTTTGTTCTTTCTCCTTGCAGATGAATATCCATTGGATTTGATCGCTTTATCCTCCTTGAGACCCTTCTCAATTTCAATTTCCACTTCAAGAGTTTTGTCAAGGTCATTGTAATTATGAAACCTCATTTTGGATGTGATCTCTCTATTCAGAGTTCAGGTGCTACATCCCAATCCTTTGGTTTACATATCATTGACCTGGCTCGGAACTGAGTAACGACATTCAATTCTTCTTCTTTGAAATCAATCCTCATTTTTATGAGTTATAACTCATCATAATACTCCTTTACACTCTTGAGACATTCTTTGAACGTGTAGACCCTTTTTAGTTGTTATTTCTTGTATCCATCAAACACATACTTTCTTGTCATGATTGTCTTTAATACTTTCCAAATAGGAGTTAGATTAAGTCCATTAGTTCACCTAAACTTTACTTGTGTTTCCCACCAAATCGAGGAAAATCCTTCAAATTAGGCAATAACATAAGATGTCTTCTTTAATTTGGACATTTCATTTATGAGAAGATCCGATCATATTGTGTAATCCAATCGAGGAACACATCCGGGTCATTACTTTTCCTTTGAAGGTTGGAAGGGTGACTTTGATGGAATTAAGACTCGTGTCTCACCCATCGATGTTTCCTTAGTTTCCATGGTCCACATAGAGTTCTTCAACATAATCATCATCTTGGTAGTTACGTCTTGGTATCCATCACGGTCTCAGTAACCTCCTTGCCTACCCACTTGAGGTATAGAACCATTTATTTCACCTCTAACCCGGTGAGGACCTTGATAAGGCATTTTTTGTCCCCTCATTTGATTGGCAACTCGATCACCCCAACCTCCTAACTCCTATTGCAAATTATCTCCAAATGGTTGGACATGTCATATTGTTTACTGGATATTTAGTGGTGGTTGGTGTGGATAAGGTTCATTTCGTGGTGGAGTGTAAGACATTCATTTGGTGGTGGTACAATTGGGTTCTCATTTTGAGGTGGTAGTGGTGTGTTGTTTTGGGGAGCCGGTTGGAACATGTGGTGAAAGGTCTCGGGTGTCATGGTAGGGGAGATATAACCTTGCACTCTACTAGTGGATTCTTAAAGATTTTGACCTTGGGGTAGTAGTGACGCTTCCTTTCTTCGCTATTCAACAACTACCACCCAACATCCAAACTAGTCATTTGACGGGTAAGGTCCACCAAAGCACTCATCACATCAACAAGAGTAGATCCCCTGGTGGGAACTGGAGTCTCATCGCTCCTACTTGTCATGATACCTGTTTTAGAACAATCACTCAAAACAAACAAATATGTTAGGTTAGTAAAATAAACCTCACAAGTCACTCTAGTATGCGCACCTTTGATTTTCCTCACAAATGTCTCTGCTAATGATTGTACCTTGTTTAGTCCGGTGAGTTACAATGGTTAATTTCTACTCGATATCAAAAGTGGATCTTTGATGACTCGATGAAAGAATGATTTGATTCAAACAAGTGGACTTGATTCAAGAAGTAATCGACTAAGTTAAAAAGAGAAATGAACGAAAGAAGTAGTACAAAAGAAAACTTAACACTCAAGAACTATCTAATCACTTTGTAAGATCAATTAGAAGTGTTAACTAGTTTAGATGATCAAAAATGGAAAATATATTAAAATGAAATGAATTTTGAGTCAAAAACCTAAAAAGCGCGGTCTACTATTCATTGTGCACGACCTGTGGTTCACAGACAGTGTCTACGGCGCAGTCTCCAATCGCAGATATTGCTGTCGAATTCCCAAAAATCATTGCAGTGGTATACAGCTGACCTGCAGTTCATAGGTGTCACCTGCGACACAACCTGCAGTTCCCTGGTTGTGCTTTTGCTGCACAACTTTTTGATGTCAAATCTTTTTAGGGATCCATGTTCTAGGCCTTTTTCTGATTTTTCTAATGAGTTGGGCCCACTTTTTATAATTTTTTACCTATTTTGGCCCAAAAACAACTTTCAACTTGAAATTAGGTTTTGAAGATCAAATGGAACCTTTTTGCTCCTTCTTCCTCAAGAACTCTATGAATGTCTTCAAGAACACTTGAAGATTCAAAAAATTTCAAACCTTCAATCCTTCTTCAAATCATCCCAAATTTCAGATTCTCACTCTTCCTCAATAGGAGAAAAAACCCACTAACTTTTAAGCTTCAATTCTTCTTCCTCTCAAGACACACTTCAAGCTTCTTCAAGTTCTTCAATGGACCATAAATGTACATGACTCAATATTGACTCTAAAGACTTGTAACTTGAGATTTAGACTCTCCTAACACTAAGAAACTCAAATATAATACTAGAATTATCAAAAAAATAACTAGTTTTGGATTTTTGGATTTTAGGATTTTTTAACTCTAGAACACTTTTTTTGTAGTAATCAAAACCCAAGACAAGGATTATTGGAACAACCCTTCAATCAATCTCTGATACCAATTTATACATACCAAATTTCGGAAATGAAATTAAACAACAAGGAATTGAATGATAACGAGGAAAACACAATACAATGGATTCAAAAGCAACCCAAAGTATATTAAACTATAGACCTCAATTGAATAACCACAATAAAGCACTTAATCCTATTAGGAGGACCTAAAGAGAATTGGATTCCTAAGCAACTCACCTTTCTAAATAAAGGTTCAACAAAAATCTTCAACAAGCTCTCAACACTCAAGTTCTCAAAGAGAAGCATAAACAACAATATTCAAGATAGTCTAAGGAATGAAATGACTTAAGGTTCCTATATATTGTGTAGGGCTAATTTATTACACTCTAGGATTGCAAAAATAGCCAAAACACCACATTGTCACACTCTACTCTTGACCTGCAAATCGCAAGTTGTGTCTGTGACATGATCTACGATTCCCAGGTCATGTCCTTTGAATACACATCAATTCTCGAGCCCCGCTTTAGTGATTGGTTTATCTGCAGCTGATTGGCTCTGTCTGAGGTTCGTAGACTCCACTTGTGACATCATATGTGATTCGTAGGTGGTATTTTTCTACATCGTTTGTTGTCTTTTCACCTTCCCATGCTATCATAAACACTTGAAAACCTCGGGATGATTCTAGAGTATGGTCAAGGATATCCATCTTCATGAATAGTCCTTATAGTGCTTGAAGTTCACGGGCTTGCTCTTTGTGAATGATCTTGATGGAACTCGATTTGCATCATGGGTGGTCTAGCTAAAATAACAATATCACTAGTGAATTAGAATATTGCAAATTGTATCGTTGTGCAACATTGCCCAATCGTTGGACAAACATCAGTCATGACATTAATTCTCTAAGGAGAGTGTATTTAACAATTTTAGGCAAATCTACCAACAAGACATCAAAAATATGTTAGATAAATAAGAAACCAAGTCTTAAAATCTTGTAATGATGTGCTTTAAAGCCGCACAAGGCTACGCTCAAATTTAATATTGTTATTATTAAAGAACAGTCCAGTGCACTAAATATTCCGTGTTAGGAGAAGGACTTCATCCTCTTGGATATGATGTACACAACCTAATCTAATCTAATGGAAGCACCACTTCCATGGATCATTAATGATACTACTATCATCATATATATATATATATATATATATATATATATATATATATATATATAATTAATACTAAGGGATGGAATAAAAACTAGAGTTTAATTATAAAATAGTGAAGTAAAAATGGCATAGAAGGAGGAAGGAGGTGTTTGCATGTGCATGTGCATGTGCATGTGCATGTGGGGGTGATTAATCAACAAATTCCACACGGATTTCACACGGATTTCTGTGGAAGTCAAGTCTCGTGAACCTGAAGGCTGAAGTGACTAATCTAGTGCTCCCTTGTCTTTTGGAAAACATGACCTTTCTTGAAGTTTTATAGGCAAACTTTTGGTACTTTTATTAACTTCTACCCTTTCCCAGTACTATATTTCTTAGATAGATACTCTTTTTTAAAGGACAACGACCGATTAAATATTTTAAGCTCTTTCCCTCTCAAGTTTCACTGCCTTAGCCATTGTCAGTGTGCCAGCAATAACAATCAACATAATCTCAACCCCCCTCATAAATGTTAGTTTTCGGTTCAAGTCTTGCATGTCTTTTCTTTTTTTATTATTTTCTCTATTTCAATTTATGTATTATACTTTTCTTTTCAATCTATCCAAAAAAAAGAATGATTCATTTCTATATTTAAAAATACTTTAACTTTAAACTTCCCTTTTTATCCGTGATAAAATTATTTACAGTCACACAAATATTTATCGCTTGTTTTAGACCACATGTTTCAAAAGTTTTACTTTCTTTCGTAAACTCTATGCCTAATTAAATTATATCACATAAATTGGACCGGAGAGAGTACTTTCCGGGAGTTGAGGGAGGCTCTCGTAAGGAGAAGGGGGAAGGAATTAAGGGGTCGTTTGGTGGAATATAATGGAGTATATTTTTACTAATAGACTCCACTATATCCCTACTACCAAACTACCCTAAAAGTACAGTGGAGTATATATTACCATTTGTAGACTCCACTATATCCCTCCAAGAGTTAATTTTTATTTTATTCTTTGTTCAAGAGTTGTTCAATATGGTGAACAATCTTCTTTTTCTGCTAATGGTACTACTATAGCGATTCACATAAGGGTCTTAACAAATTAAATTTTAATAAATACTATTTTTTTTTCAACTTCAAAGCAATACTGTCTAAACACCTAGCACTAAAATTATACTCCGATCTATTTCTGCACAACCTTTCAAAATTTTAGTCATAGTATACCTTCTTATCTGAATTATATATACTTTCTTTCTTTGACAATTTTTCTATATTTTGATGCCGTATTGTGATCTAGTATATGGGTCTAAATTTATTCATAATTTAAATACTATTCTCTCCATTTTTATTTATGTGACACCATTTTTTTTAGTCTGTTTTAAAATGAATGTCACATTTCCTTATTTGACAATTATTTCCGCCTACTCAAAACTAAGAGGGGATGCCGCCTACTACTAAAATCTCGATTTTTGCAACAGTTGCGTTCTTCTATTCAAGAAGAAGACTTAGAAAGAACAAAGAAGTTTGGATCCAAAAAAGTATGATACCATCTTTATTTCACCCTTGTTAGGTCTCACTTAATTTTAAAGATGTACTTATTATAAGAAAAGTCAACAAAAGTAGGCACTAAAGTAAGGACAATTTGATAAACATAACAAAATATTTCTTATTTCTTAAACTTCGTGCACAATCAAATGGTACCACATAAATTGAGACAGAGGGAGTACTTATATTACTTTCATGAATTTGTATAAATTTTAACTATGTGAAAACTTAGAACTTTTTAATGAGTATTTCTTTTTTAATCATCAGATGTTAAAATAAATCCAATAGTACTTCCTTCAACCGGAAAAACATATATGCATTATCCATTTAATGCTCCAATAAGGTGGTGATTTTATTTTAATGGTATTAACCTAAGCTAAATAGCATCCATTATCTATTTCTTATTTGCAAGAAAAATCTCCCTAATTATATCAAGCTAATATCAATCTCATAAAATAATCAAGCTAATTTGATATTTATATTATGCGCTTTAATTTTTTATTTTTAACTGAGATCTCAAATTTGAGTATCGTAAATGGAATTATTTTTAATAAAGAGTGTTGCTCCCAAATGCATATTGGTTACAAATGTGCAGGAAACGGAAATTACAAGTAACTGCTAAGTAATACAAGAACTGAAATTACAATTCAACAACAAAACTGAAATTACAAAAAACTTGTAGAATAAACTGAAACTGTTTGTGGTATGCTGAGTCGAGTGTTTGCACTCTGTCTTTAAGACAATATTGCCCCGTATGTATCCTTTCTACATCCTGGACAATTGTCTCCCAAGATAAAACAGCAAGTGAACAAATGAGCAAAGGAAACTCAAGTGTTACCGTGAAGATATTTGAGTAATGAAATGATGCTGGAAGTTGTAGGAAGATTGAATTTGTTTCTGTTTTTCTGTTAAGTGTAAAGTGTAGCTCAACAATGGTGACAAATGGGTTCTTAAATAGTTGAATGAGAGGCTGATGAACTGCCTCCATAAATGCCATTACTGGCCAAGTAATGGCAATTATGGAGGTAGTAATTCCTCCAAAATAAATGGTGAAGATGTGCAACGGATTGGCCTCTGCCCAATTCTGACTTTCTTGAAACTTCAGGGACCAAATCGTACATATGAAAGAATTCTGGTCCAAACTGTACATATGGCAAAGTTCTCTGGCCCACGGCCCGTGAACCCGAGAACCCAAGAACCCGAAACCGGACGGGCGGGCGGCAACGCGCGTGTGGCCTTTCCTCGAACCGAAGCACATCTAGGTCCTCCCTCCTTTAAACACATGGGATACCCCTTGGGGTCTCAAACCCTAAGCCAACTTTGAGACTTATAAACAAAACAATTATTTCTTCCTCCACCGATGAGGGAGAATTGATCTCATACCACACTTTTCCATGCTTCAAACACCTCACTTCGTGGACCAATATCTCTTTCATTTCTCAACGAAATTTGACGATCCTTGGCCGTACGGTTATCTACTTACTTAGTAGATCATGCACGTGTGAAGAACTGGATTCTCCAACATGCGTAACACTAGTGTTTAAGCCGTTAAAGTTGATCGGACGCAACTCCTGCCAAAGGCAAATTTCCAACAATGCACACGCAAGTATACGTAATCGCCAAGTAATATAGTGATTAGAAAATCGGATATCGTACCCACAAAGACTTATGATTAACGATCGTAAGAGAATTCACTATCCCTACTACTTATGCAAGTACGTACGTAAGATGATTGATTGTTTATTATTCTACTGCAAAATGTAAATAACTAACTAAGAATGATCGCAATAGTTGAGAACATTGTTAAAGACTTGATGTGTCACGCAAGAGAAAAGCATCACAGGGTCATGGCACATTTCATAATCATGTTGCGCTTACTTTCATTGACTTGCTGCATTGTTGAAGTATTGATTGACAGGGTTAATTATACGACTACGAATATCTCGAGTCCTATAATCGCCTGTTTATATTACTTTCACGCCTATATCTCTATGATCATGAACATTAACACAAATGCATTTATAATTCATGTAATCCAAACAAGCAGGGCGATCTATGTATATTTCTATCCTAGCCACAAATTCCTACCCCGATTTCCCGGTGATGAGATCCTACTCTACTCAATCTTCCTTCTATCTTAGTATTTCTCTCTCGAGTTCAGTCTAAGAATTAAAGATTTATCCTACGGGCCGCGAAGCAGTAAAATAGTTGTGCACAAGATTAAATAAATAACTCATTCGATAAATCAGCAAACGTCAATTCAAATTTATGCGTCAACAATCACACTACGGCCATAACCCTAGAACAAGGGAGTTTAGTCACTCATAATTCAAACAAGAACACAAGAATTCATGTTTAAATTTAGGATTTAATGAAGAAAGAAAAATAAGAATTCAAGATGAAAGGAGTGACAGCTTACAAGTCTCCTTAAAAATTCCAACATACCCTAAAAATGCTCAAAAATATATATTTATAGTCTAAGTTAAAAGCCAAAACAATTAAACCAAATTCCAATAAAATTAGAAAAATCGCCATTATACATGCGATGCACATGCATCACGGGTGTGTCTGCAGATCTCAAATTTCAAACTTCAGAGAGGCCTTTTTCTCGCCTTGTGCGTGCAACACAAGTTCATCGCACAGCGAATCTGTCAAGTGCAAATCCAAAACTTCAGAGAGATAGTTTTCTCGCCCTATGCATGCGATGAAAGTGCATCGCATAGTGTTCTTCAGTGCTCATTTTTTTCCATCAAATGTTGCACGATCTATCCGTCGTTTTGCCCCCATAAAATTGCCCTTCGAATCCATCAAAATTATTCAATTTTAACTCATTTGTCCTTGTTGTACCTAAATACACAAGAAACACCAACATAAACTCAAATACAACGATTTCACTATGAAGCATATGATTAAAGCACTAAAACTATAGGTAAAGTGACACTAAATATAGATATTTATGTTAAATATCACCAGAAATTTGTACCAAATATCAAAGAATGTTTTACCCTCAAAGTGAAATTTCAATGTTTTACCCTCAAAGTGAAATTTCCTATATAAATTTGAATTGATCAAACCCCAAAATAAATATGAATATCAAATGAAACTAACATAATGTTTGATCCACCTAAGAGCTTTTTATTTTTCTGGTAGAGAACTTCAACAAAGACTATGTTATCAATATTAAATCAAAGGCAATTCATAAATTTAATAGGTAACTTCACTACCCAATGATCATTATAAAATGGGTCCCTTCAACAAAGCCTACGTGGTACCATATAAAATGAAAAAGTGTCAAAGAAAAATAGTTAACTTGTCCATGAGCTATTAGTGAATTGCCACAGAGGCAGTGGATACCAGGCAAACATGTCGATGAAACATGCAGGTGAAGCTGCTCAACTGCGGCTTCTAATACAAGAGAATTACTCCAAGTTCCATAATGCACGCAGCGCTAACCATCCGCAAAAGAGAGAGGTGTCCTTAGTGCGGAGCCAAAAATTCAAAAAATAAATCCAATAATGAAGATATTTAATAACTTATACATATGCAAACAGAAAGATCATTTTTATTTTATTTACATAGTATAATGTTTCAAGTGTTAAGATTTTTGCATTGATTTTCTTATCATATTTGAGTAAATTTTTCTTTTGAAGGAAAATCAAAGTATTATCCTAATTACTTTTACTTTTCCTAAAAAAAATAATATAATTCTCTTTCATATTTGGTGTTGTACCCCATCTTTAGAGGGGGGGGGGGGGGGGGGGCATCCGGCGCCTGAACGGCCTAAGCGTACCACCTGAATAAATAACCTGTATGCATAACCGTCTGGGCTGACAATGCCTCAGAATAATAATATGATATAAGTCTGAACAGAACTACATGTAACATAAGACATCAACCCAACAGATACATACAACAGAGATGTCAAGGCTCTAACGAGGATAGTACAACTAGTAAGAGGGCCAACAAGGTTGTACAAAGACACATATACACTGACTACCAGTCTGCAAGCCTCTAAGAATACTAACATATATCATCAAGTCGGGACAGGGTCCCGACATACCCAAAATAACCATATACATAAGCAACGGTGCCTACGGACTCTGTACAACAACTCCGATGAAGTGGAGTGCTACTATCAGCAGTTGAAGCAGATACCCTACTGTAGAGGTACGTCGATCTGTCTATTTGTAACTGCGGGCATGAAACACAGTGTCCCAACAAGGGACGTTAGTACGAAATAATATACTTAGTATGTAAGGTAGGTAAAGCATGTAAATGAAAGATGTAATACTAGAGAATGGTACATAAATCAACCTGAAACTCAGAAAGCCCGCTAAGGGCATACAATTGACAAAATCATAAATATATACATGAAAGTGAAATCGGGCTACTCTATGGGGCCATATAGTATAATCTCAAGCCTCTCTGTTGAGAAAATCCCATTATAACATACCTGATCATATAGGACTCGGTAACGTCGTACTCAACTGCAGTGGTGTGCATGTATAAGTGTGGTACCCGATCGATTATTGCGCGACTCGGTAAGAAAATAGATACATATATATAAGTCTAATGCAAGATAAACCTCAAGGAACACCATAAACAGAGTCGGAGTGGCCTATGATCATTATTCTCTGACTATCGTTATTGTCGCTATGTTTATCAACTTATAACCAATCACTAAGAGACATATATAATACAGAAAGTTTGTCCCCAACAGACAATTAAGGGACATGAGTTACCTCAATAACAAATGAGCTATGAACAACCTAACTTTACAAGAAGGGTGTCGTCTTTTTGGAAAATGACTGTATCAAAATCATACCAAAGAAAGAAGGTAGTCCTACATATCTTGTAGTTGAAGCTATGTAAGTCCCAAGAGTCCTCGCACGCTCTACAAATTATTATCTATATTATACGGACGATTCGTGTAAATAACGGATTCATAACGTATGAGGAAGTTTATTTAGACAATTTATCGAATAACTTGTGTGCATAACGTTGTAAGATCATTTGTAGCTTAAGATCCACACATATCGTCACAACAATCTTTACTACTACTCCTACTTATCACCACAACTCCATCCATAACTTCACAACTTCATTTAGCAACTTCAAATCATCCAAAACAGCCCACAACAATATAGCTTAACTTCAAAGTCCATAAACACTTATTCTTCAAGAAACTCTTTAACAATCCTATCTTAAGTACTTGCACAATCCTAAGAATAAGATGGAAGGGGTGAAACTTACCTTCAAACTCAAGAACTTCTCCAAAACAGAGCTTACTTCATGACCAAAAATTCTCCAAAAGTCAATACGACGATGAGGAGAAAGACGATTCTACGATAATCACGGAATTCCTTACGTCGGATTGATGTAGTTTATCTTTGATTTCACTTGAAATCTCGTAGAGAAAGTATGAGAGCTGATTAGGGTTGTGAAATTGAAGGAAAATGAGCTTAAATCGTGTTGGGGGTCTATTTATAAGAGAAAGAGAAAGAGAAATTGACACTGACCTGTCTCGAAACAAGTCCTGTGACTCGCAGGTCCTTCCTGCGACTCGCAGGTCCTTCCTGCGACTCACAGGTTCGATCTAGTATTTAGTTGTATGATTTATCATCATTCAAAATTTACAATTATTATCTTTCACGTGACGCTCTGTTATTTCGATCCTAACATAAAAAAACGGTTCAATTAAACCCCCTTGCACACCTCCGTTTCCGCCCCTGGTCTAGTCTATACCAGATTTGTGACAATTTTGAATTGTTTAATGTATTTGCTAGTCAAACATTTACATTTCAATTTTTTTTTTAATATTGCGTAGAATAGAACAAGCTTCAGTAAGCAAACAGTACGTCTCTTGTAATATAAATATAAAATGAAATACTCTAAAAGTCACCTATTGACCGCTACCCTAGCTAGTTAACTTATGAAATGAATCCAAGGTTAATTAACAGAAACTAAATACTAGTCGAACTCTAGTACTCCCGTTTTAAACATGAGCTATATATTCCCAATGTGAAAGGATATAATCTTTGTTGAAAGAAAATGTGTGCTTGCTCTTCTCTTTCCATCCTTCTTCCCAAGGATCTCGTTTTCTTTCTTCTTTTCTTGGACGAGTGTCTTCTCTTTAGACCCTACAACCTATTTTTTTTGGGGGGGGGGGGGGGGGGGGGGGGAGCTCAAAGAATCTGCGTATACTGATATTGAATCGCTAATCAGATCTATAGGAGGTCGGAATATTTTGCACATATATTAATCTTAATTACTCCCTCCGTTCCACATTTATCACAATTTGAAGAGTAAGAAATTCTTCTTTGACCACGCATTTTTAAACATGTTTTTAATATTTTAATTTATTTAATATTTTAGTTAAAATAATTTTTAGATAGTTTCATAATTACACAAATGTTATTTTCAAACAGTTGAAGAATTTATGTTGAACTCATACCGAAAATTAAGTACTTTGATCTTGTATTCCAAATCATATGCCAAACAAAATGGAGCCGAGAGTAGTTTTTAACTTTCTTTTCCAAATTAGATCGAACCATTTCTTTCTAGATTAGTAGGGCATGTATATTTAAAAAAACAACAAATATTACTCTCTTTGTTGCCTTTTTACATGTCCATTATATATTTTGTAATCTCTTTAAGAAAGAATTAATTAAGTATTTACTTATCAAACTACTTTTATTAATAGTAAGTACTTTGATAATTTTGAGAAATGATTACTAAAGGATAAAAGTAAAATTGAAAAAAAAGATAATTAATTCTCTCTTAATTTAATAAAGTAAATAAATAAAAAGAAGATTTTTTAACATATTGGGCAAGTATAAGTAGGGATGGCAACGGATTGGATCTGGACGGAATCCTACTAGATTCAGATCCAGATCCAGATCCGTTTTTCATACCTGAATCCAGATTCGGATCCAGATCCGTCGGGTCCATAAAATCAGATCCAAATCCGGATTCATCGGATCCACCGAGTCCACGGATCGGATCTGGATCCACATGTAAAAAAAATTATCTTGCTAAGAATGTAACCTTACTAAGAATTTTTTTTGAACTGACAAACGATTTTTACTTAGCTAACAGTTTACTGTGTTTCAATTTTGAAATGTTCATATGAGATATTTTGTTCGTTGTCTCGTTTTGATATACTTTGTTCGTTGTCTCGTTTTGATTGTGAGCTATTAATTGAAAATACTTGACAATGACAATAGTTGTGGAAAATGCTGACTAGTATTTCCACAATGCAGAACTTTCATCTGCTTGGAATCTTCACAAATAAAGTGAATATAATTTTAATTACTTGTCTATGGAGATGTTAGTTATTCACTAATATAACATTGATTTTATTATCGAAGTTACCTCTTTATTTTTTTGTTTTTGAGTTAACGCGGGGATAAATTAAACTTGTTTTGAGAATTAAACTTGCAAGGATGTGCTTAGCAATTTAAGAAAATACTTATAAAATTACATTCTAGGTAATGAATATATTTAATAAAAAATGGATCCATGGGTCGGATCTGGACCGGATACAGATCTCAAATACAAGATCCAGATCCAGATCCGATCCGTCAGAAATGGATCCGGGTCCGATCCAGATCCGTCGGGTCCAAATTTGAAAGATCCATATCCTATAAAACGGATATGGATCCACCGGATCTGGATGGGGTCCAGGATCCACTGCCATCTCTAAGTATAAGAGAATATAGGAAGTATATTCTGGTCTATATTTAGAAGGTAGTTAATGTATTTTGGCTATTTGAAATTAATAATATGTTTGGCCAAACTTTTGGTAAATCTACTTTGTTATTTAAAAACTTGAAGTGTTTAACCAAGCTTTTAAACAAAAAGTAAGTGATTTTGAATAGTAGTAGATACTATTTTGAGAAGCTAATTGAAATATTGGTCAAGCACAAAGTAGTGTTCTAACATTGGAAAAAATATTTTCCAAATGATTAGTAAAGCACAATTTTTTTTAGCAAAACCACCTAAAGGTGGACATTTATTCAATCAAAATATTTACAGAATGAGATCAAATATTTACAGAAAAAATTGCAGAAAAAAAAACTATCTAAAAAAAGTAGTAAACGAGCTAGCTATAGTTCTATATTAACAGAACATCAACTTTCATCAGCTAAACTTCAGCTAAAAGTTCAGGAGCCTTGATTTGTATCCATCATTCACACCTTCAAGTCTCACAAGTAGAATGAATCAAATCTCTTGAAGACATCTTCAAGCTATCATGGATCCAGTTGATTCTACTTGTAGTATATGTTAACATATGAATTCAGCTAGAATAACTTCTAATACATCCCCCAGAGGTTTCAAACTTAGTGAATCTATCTTTCTGATTACTCCAAAGAACTGAATAATCCTTGTAGAGTTCCCAAACTAGAAATAATATTATTTTCACCAGAATGAACCATAGTTAATACCACACACTAAAAATAATGTTATTTCCAGTTTTAGTCCCTCATTTGTATTCTTCTTCTCCTTATAGATTGTTGCTGAAGTTATGCCTGTTGAAAGGTTGTTGTGTTGTAGGTCTTTTCCTAAGATTTGGAGTTTGATTCTTATCCATGTTGATCAATTTTATTCCCTGAGATGGAATATCATGAAACTATGCATACTGTATTGTACCTGCAAAATAAAAAATCAAGTTAGTGAAATAATCTGCTACACAGTTCCCTTCTCTCAACACATGCTGCACTATCACTTCTTTATCCTTCATCAAACACTGAATGTTTCTGACTATTAAAATAATACTCCAAGGCACCTCCCATATGTCATCTAGTATCTTCTGAATAGTGAGTGAGTTTGTTTCTATTATCAGTGGCAACAAATTATGTGAGACACAATACTTAATCCCCTCCCCAAATACTACTGCTTTTGCAATGAGTAGTATCAGGTACTACAATTTCCTTTGCATGAATGAAATCTCCTATGCTATTTCTTACACAAAAGGCTACTGAGCTAGGCCCTGAATTTCCTCTTTAAGTTTGATATGTGTTGCATTAATAATAACCAATCCATGGAGGCTTCTAAATCACCTGTTTACAAAAAAAAGGTATCCTATAATTTTCCAGAAACTGTTCTAGGAAGGGCCAATATTTTGGCAAATTTGTTAACCAAGGATATCTATTCCGTGCAAGCATGAACACATGTCTATTAATTTCATGTATCACTTTATTAAAAGATAATTGTTCCTCCATGTCTCCTAGTGTTCCTGCTCTTTCATATTTTCCACATGATCAAGGCTGGGATTGCTTGATATAAAGGCTTCAATTTAGCTACACACTTTGCATTCCACCATAGCAATATTATTTGCTTTATCTGTAGGTAAGGCCCCATCAATCTTGTTGCAACTGAGAAATAACTTCATATTCTCCTTGCAAATGGACCTGTAATGAATAAATGATCCACTGTCTCTTGTTGATCAAGACATCACCAACATCTTGATGCTATGTTGATCTACATTCTCATTAAGACTTCATCTACAAGAAACTTCCAAAACCATATTCTCCAAAGACAAAATGATATTTTTTAAGGCAATCCTTTAATCCATAGTTTCTCATATAATACTAATATCTAATCATTTTGTCTCAACTGTTCCCATGCACTACTCACTGTAAAGTTTTCAAAGCTAGTATTTTTCCACCATGACTTGTATGATTCTTCTGATCTAACAAAGTATCATATTTCATGTCTCACATGTTCAACAATATTACCATGTAAGACTCCTTGTAACTTTGAATAGTTCCCGTGTGTTTCATTGATAAGCTCCTTTAAATTTTCTCCTGATTCATTTATCTGGCCTTGTGAGGGAAGCAAATCATGTAGTGTACCTAACTTAGTTCAGTCGTCAAATCAAATTGATGATGAACCATTTCTAGATTCCCACCAAATGTTCTGCTCAATTTCATCTCTTACTTGTAATATCATTTTTCATGTATGTGATCCACATTTCAGCTACACCATAGTTAGTCTAAATCTCTTACAGTATTTGTTGCACATAAAATTGGACCAATGTGCTGCTGGTCCTAAATTTCCACCAGAGCTTAGCAAACAAGGACTTTGATATATCATATAGAGATCTGAAATCCAAACCACCTTCATTCTTAAGGAAACAAAAAATTTCCCATGCAGGTTTCTTTTCCTATCCTCTTTTGTTTGCCAAAAATTCTGTTAAAAAACTTATGAAGATATTTTATGACACACTTTGGATACACCATAACAGATAGCAAATAAATGGGAATACTTTGTAGTACACTGGATATTAATACTGTTTTTCACCAAAAGAGAGCAACTTCCCCTTCCAAGCCTATAACTTATCCCTCACTTTCTTCATCAAATCTTTGTAGAATTTTTCCTTCTAGCATGGAATATAGGACACCCCAAATATGTGAATGGAAACTCCCCTCTACTAAAGCTTGTAATCTGCTGGACCACCTGAATCAATACCTCAACTACTTTTGAGTGCATATAGTATGAGCTCTTATATGCATTTATCTTTTGACTAGAAAACCTCTCATATTCATGCAATACCTCCATAATCATCTATAATGACACCTTATCTGTAGAGGCAAATATAATTGTGTCATCTGCATATACTAAATGGTTCAAGCTGTAAATCCATTTTGGCATCCCATATAATCTAAAATTCTCTTTGTCAAACAAAGAATTCAAAGCAGAAGATTGCACTTCATCAGCCAAAATAAAGAGAGCTGGAGATAAAGGATCTCCTTGTTTAACCTCTCTTATAGAATAAAATCCATGAGACTGCCTATTCATAAGTATTGAATACCAATTATTGGCAATGATTCTCCATATCATGTCCGCATATTCTTCAGCAAATCCCATTTTCCACAAAAACCTTGCACAAGATACCCCCAAGACACTATCATATAACTTTATCATGTCAAGTTTTATGATAACATTTGTAGGTTTCCCCATTTTTATGATATCTATGACCAACTCTTGAGTGAGTAACACACTCTCACTAATATTTCTACCATTCAAAAATCCTGATTAATTTTGAGATATCAGAGAAGGCAGAATGGACTCCAACCTGTCATGCAGGATTCTAGAGATAACTTTGTTAATGAAGATGTTGAGGCTGATAGGTCTTAAATTAGCAAAAGTGTTGATAATCTCTTTCTTTGGCAGAAGGACTAAGTTAGTATAAGTGATACACTTTGGCAATGTATGTCCCTCATAAAAAGATTTGATCATATTATAAACATCAACTCCTATTATATCCCAACACTTTTGATAAAATACCCCAAAAAAACCATCAGGACCACTGACACTACCACATGAAAATGTAAAAACGGTAATTTTCACCTCCTTCAGACTAGGCATAACACATAATATGGAATTTTGCTCTTGTGTTGTCCTCTCAGGAACATGATCAAGTAGACTAGAACTTTTTGAAACTTCTTCATGAGTGAACTGGTTCTGATAGAAAGATATAGCTTCAGCAACAATGTCATCAATAGTCTCTAACCATTCCCCTTCAGAGTTTTGAATTCTGGTAAGTTGCAGCCTTTTCCTTCGTCCCTTAACAAGACTATGAAAATATCTTGTGTTTCTATCACCTTCAGAGAACAATTGAATGCCTGCTTTTTATCTCCAATACTCTTCCTCAAAGTGCAAATATTTCTTAAACTCAGCATGTGCCCTTTGTAAAATCATTTTGTTTTCCTCATATGGATCTTCTTAAAATAACTGCTCCTTAATCTTCACTATATCCTCCATAATTGTCAATTGCTTGAACAAATTACCAAAAGTGTTCTTACTCAACTTAGACAAGACATATTTCAGGCTCTTCATCTTCAGTTTAAAAGTAATGAAAGGATCTACCAAAAAATCAATCCTCCAATCCTGCTCCACTTCTTCCAAAAGAGTTTCATGATTCAATCAGAAATTCAAAAATTTTAAATGCTTTTTATAATGTTCAACCTATTCTCTTGCGGTCAACAAAAGAGGAGCATGTTCTGAGCTAGTCTTTCAGAGATATTCCATGCTTAGATTGTCAAATCAGTCTTGAAATTATTGATTAACCAATATCCTGTCTAAAGATACAATCCTGTCCTACTCTATCATTCCACCATGTAAAAGGACTACCTCTAAACTCAATCTTAGATAATTCACAGGAATTCATGCAGAAAGCAAAATCTTCATAGTATATGGGATGAACATGCAAACCACTAATCTTTTCTTCCTCATTCATGATGACATTAAAATCACCCCAACCATCCATGGTAAGTTTATATGACTGGCCAAGCTATAAATATCATCCCACGGAAGAAGTCTTTCACCAACATTACACTTAGCATTTACCAAAGTTGTAATCAGAGATCTGCCACTATCTTGAGGTAGTAGCTTAATAGTCACTTGTTGAGCAATGCCCATTAATACTTCTACTTTCACTCCATTAGCAGTAAAATACTAAATATTCTCATTACAATTATGATTTGTAAAATTCATCCCAAGTCTCCTTTTATATCTATTTGTATGCGTGGAATTTTGGAAAAGCTCCATTAAAGATATAAAAATAAACTTGTGATGTTTGTTTAATATTTGAACTCTATGGAAAACCTTCTGTGTGTTTACTAATATGATATTCTAAATGAATGATTTAAACATCATTGAGAATTTAGTTTAGTTGTAGCATTCCTCTTTGGAAGAACCCTTCATCGTTCACTATTCTTGAGAGCTGTGTGAGCTTTTTTAGCATGTGTTTTAAGATCCTGAACTTCTCCACCATTTTAGATTTTCTCCCATTTTTAGAATCTTTCTTTATCTGCTGGATTAACCTTCTTGCAAACATCAGTTAAGTGTTGCCTTAAATCCTCTTCTTCAATTTTCTTCATGTCTAAACTTTGACAATCTCCTTTCTTCATGTCATCCTATTTAGAACCACTATCCAAACTATTCATATCATGTGAAATTAAGACATGCAATTCGTTATTGGAGATTGCTTTCTCAATATAGACATAACATTAACATTTTCCTTCATCACCACAGAATCTGATATAACAGATATTTGGCCTGCCTCATGATTAGGGCTGACAATTTCATCCTAACCCGATGAATATCCGATCCACCCGACCCGATTATATGGATGTAAATCCGACAAAACATGAATTTAATCGGGTGACGGATCGGATCGGATTCGGGTGGACATACATCCAACCCACCACCCGACCCACCCATCCACCCGTTATAAATTAATTAATTTCAATCTACCCCTCTTGTAGATATTTTAATATTTGATATAAATAATTGATAAACATGATTGCTAATTATATCTACCAATTTATGGATCTATTTTTACAAAATATAAACTCGTGGTCAACTTTTACATTTAAAATTTGAAATCTCAAATTATGCCTTTTTGGATGATTTAGAATTTCATCTCATTAGATGAAATCGCATGTCCAAATGATGATTTCATCTCATAAGATGAAATTGCATGTCCAAACGCTTAATAAATGCTATTTTTAATTTGACTGAATCAGGCTAATCAAAATAACTCGAGTTAAGAAATACGTGGGTCGCTAACTCATCCAAATTTAAACAGATTGAGAAAATTATATTTTTATCTGCTAATTATACCACTTTAAGTTTGATCAAGTAAAACGTACATTGAACAACATAAGGGAAAAAACAAATGTTGATCATTTTCACATAAAAATATGAACTCACAGTACTAGGAGGATTGATGATATTTATTTTATCTTAACAGTTGATATAATCAAATGCAACTTTGTGGGTTTACTAGACCCTGCCATTCTCGAATTAATCCGTACAATTCTCTACTTCCAATAAAATGAACAAAGTAAAGTTCATTTTTGTGAAATTTGAACTGACATATTTATTGACTGTCTTAAATTACCTACAAGACTTGAGTATCGACCAACTTTCATAAGTCTTCGTCGCTTCCATCCACGAAGCACCCGATCCATCCGTGGATGATGGGTAGATCGGATGTGGATTAAAAAAAATAGGGTGATGGATGGATCGTTGGCGGGTGGATGCGGATTGAGCTCTACCTGATCCACCTCCGATCCATTTCCAGCCCTACTGATGATCTCACTTTGAATGAGGATATCAACCAGCCTTTAAAGCTTCAACTATAGGACTACCAAATATATCTCCATAGGTACTGATCTTCATGTTTACTTCATGTACTACTGCTGACCCTTCATTCAGAGATTATCCATTGCTCAAGATTACTTCTTCAACATTATTACTCATGTCCTCCATGATATGACTTGTGTTATCTCTCACATCTTCAATAATCTCTTTTTCTACTAAATCTTCAAAAATAATATTACTTACCACTTCTGCATTATGTGGATCTGTACCTTGACTGATGTGTCATTCTTTTATTCAACTTCCCTCTCCTCATGATCTCTCATATGTTTGACATTTGTATGGCTTTCTTCACAATCAAGATTCAATTAGAGAGGTAATGATCTTTGCACCTCTTATTGTAGAATCTAAATTTATATCCACATCCTCCTCAAGTGCTTCTACCTCATTCTCCATTACTTTTCCATCACCAACTTATTCAACCATGTGCATGTTATCCTCAGAAAGAGGAGTAACAATATCATTAGCACCACTACCAACCTCTTGTTCTAATGATTCCCCTACATGTATAGTAACATCTTCAATCACATTCACTATTTGCAAGTGCCATGATATGACTTTTATCCTAAACCTCTAATGAAGATTGTACTAATTCAACAGGTGTAACATCATCATTCTCCATATTAGCTAACTGATCATTAGACTCTTTATGAATGTCATCAGCTATTTTCTCATCCTGAATATCTGAGCCAAAAGGTTTCTCCGCCCAATCTTTTATGGTCACTTCTGCATTTGAGATCACTAAAGATTTGTATGCCTTGACTTCAACAGCCTGTACACTGAATCGCTCCTTGTTAACATCATCATTGCTATCTTCATGTTCTAAAACCCGGTTGACCTTGCATCTCACATCCTCCTCATTGACCATAGATAACACATCAAATTGGTTTGTAGTAACTGCCTTGTTGTTGTTTACCTTATTCATCACACTAGAATTGATCAAATTGGTTTGTAGTAATTGCCTTGTTGTTGTTTACCTTATTCAACACACTAGAATTGCCTGATTTCTTGACATTCTTATTCACATTTCCTTCTCTACTTTGCTATGTTTTTCCTTTATTCATTAAAGCAGGATAAGTCACCACTTTCTACTAGATAAAACTTTAGGAACATACTTCTGAATGAGTTTATGCCATCCTTTGTAACTTCTATCCTTCTCTTGAGTGTGCAATTTACCTTGCTCCTATTGTGACCCATATGTCTTCTCTTCAACCTTGTCTACCTGAGGCACATTAGGAGTTTTTTCAAGCTCTGGATGAAATACTCGACATTTTTGTATAGTTAGTCCTTGTAACATGCACTCAGTACAATCTTTAGAAGGATAGTCATACTGAATCTTTACTTTAGCTTCACGACATTCCTCTTTATTTCATCTTCAATCTCCATCATCACAAAATTTGAAAGATCTGCTAATAAATCAGCCTGAACCTTAATCCTGGCACAGTTTGGCCTTGTCTTGTTAACAGTAGCCAAATCTAGTTGCAACGGTTTTCCAACAGCAGACGCGAGTGTAAACAAGGATTGCTTCACAAAGAAAGTCGGGAGTAGATTGGGAAACGATATCCAGACCATTGCAATGGAGGTTTCTTCATCAATCTTGAAATTGAAATCATAAATAAGTGGCCTCATTTGATACGTAAAACCATCCTTTGACTTCAACCAAAATGCACTCTTAGAAGAAATATTTATAAAATCTTTCATTAACGTACATCTTATCAAAACATGCCTATTTCTAAAAAAATCCTACTTGACACTTTTCTTTTGCACTATGTTAAACAGAGCAATATACCTGTGATATACACCCAATATACAGCAGTGTATATCACAGGCAAAGCAATGAATTCTGGCCAATCTAGCCCATCTCGGTAGCGACCTAACAAAGGGCATCTCCAAAGAATAGAAGCAGGCCCGGTGAGTGAGTGGCTACTAGATGAACGAAGCCCATCACGCAGGAAATGTATATTAGACAATGTATATTTCGTATATATGGTTAATATATTGTAGTGTAAAGGTTACCTTAATTAGTGTTATACACTTACCATAATTGTATAGTTAGAATTATGATAGAATAAGGTTTTAGGAATAGGATTCTTCTATTTTGTAACTTGTATAAATACCTTTCAATTAATGAAAATAATCAAGGGGATTATTTCTTTCATGGTATCAAGAGACTAGGTTTTACAAAAAAAATCTCTCCCAAGAATTTTGCACCTCTCGGCCGAGTACCCCCCCCTCTCGAATTTCTCTTCCGAAAGTCGTCTTCTGCTCTCAAAATCTCTCTTACTTTTCCCAAATTTCCCCTCCTACTTTGTTCTTTCAATATGTCTAAGAATAATTATCATCCTGCCCTCATGGTTTCTAATGTCAAGAACAATATCCCTATTGTCCTTGAGATGGAAAACGTCCAATATGCGACGTGGGCGGAGTTGTTTAAAATTCACGCCAAATGACCATCAAGTTCTTCATCACATCATTCCTCCCGCTACACCTCTTCCTGTGGAGGATCCTCAGTTATGGATTACTCTTGATGCTACCATTCTCCGGTGGATCTACGCCAATATTTCGGTTGACCTTCTATAGACGATTATTGAGCCGGATACCACGGCTATGGCTGCCTGAATAGATTGCGTGACATATTCCAAGATAACCAACATTCACGTGTCGTCACACTCGAGCAGGAATTCTCTCTAGTTCGAATGGACAAATTTCCAAACGTTTCTGCATATTGCAAGAAACTCAAGGAGTTGGCGGATCAACTCCGTAATGTTGGCGCACCGATAACAAATAATCGTCTGGTTCTACAGTTAGTTGTCGGCCTTTCGGAGGCCTATAATGGGGTTGGAACTCTCCTTCGTCAAAGCAACCCTCTTCCTGACTTCTATCAAGCCCGCTCCATGCTTACTTTGGAAGAAGCCGGTTTGGCTAAAAAGGCGGCTACCGGTACAAGCCCCGTTGTCATGGTGGCGTCCTCCTCAAGTTCTTCGGGTTTTGTTAATAATTCGGGCCAAAACCATAATCATGGTGGCGGCAAGAATAATCGCAAGAATAATAACAAAAACCGCGGGGGAAAACGTTGTGGTTCTGGTGGCGGTTTCGGTGGTCAGCAAGCAGGCGGTGGGTTCCATCCAGGGAACAGTGGCCCACCACACTTTACCGCCACCAATACAACCCGAATCCCCGAATTACTCATTATGTACCTTCATACCAAGCACCATTACCTGCTCATATCAATTCCATCATCCGTCCAAGCACTATTACCTACCTACTTCGCGAACCATCAGTAACCCTAGAAATCACCTAGTATATCCAATTGTGTCCTTTTACACCCCCATCACTCCAAATGGGTTCTCTCTAAAACTGGACCATTATGATGAGATAGAAAAGCCTTGGATGGACGAACAGGACAAATATGATAAGAAGATGGAGCAAAAGATGATAAAGTTGATTAAAAAGTCTACGTGAACCACCAGAAAAGCAATCGGGTTAAGTTATGATGACCTTTACATGCATCCTAACTTAGATTTTCCTGAAGGCTTCAAAGTTCCTAAGTTTGAGATATTCAATGGGTCGGAGAACCCCAAAGCTCACTTTACAGTCTTACTGCGACCAATTGGTTGGAGTACAGAGAAATCAAGCTCTAAATATGAGTTATTTAGCTAAAGTCTGATCGAAGAAGCTTCCGAGTGATTTGCTGCACAAGATATGCGCTGATGGACCACCTGGGAGGATATGGCGGAGTCTTTCATGGAAAGGTTCCAATTCAACGTAGAAATTGTACCTGACCGATATTACCTAGAAAGGGTCAAGAAAAAATCAACCGATAATTGTCTCGAATATGCAAGTAGTGGAAGGCCGAAGCCGCCCGAGTACAACTATCTATGAGTGAGGAAGAACTGATCTCTGTTTTCTGAGTTAGTCAAGATGGGAATGGCTATAGAGGATGGCTTCAAATCTTGAAGAATCATCATTGTGTCTAATAAATCCGCTCACCAAAGTGTCGTGGGACCCCTTAGAAAAAAAGAGGACATGGAGAATGTTTCTTATACACCTAGCCCCAAACCGAAAAATGAGAGGGGCCACACTCTCTTCTCGAAATATACCAATCACCACCCCTTAGCAGTTACCTACCAATACCATACAGTCATGTGCCTGTCTTTTATACACAACAAAATTTCCAAACACCCGCACCCGCTTACCAAGCTCCACAACCGAATTTCCAAACACCTACTCCTACTTACAAAGCTCCATAGAAAATTATCAAACACCCGTGCCTGTTTACCTATCTCTACAAAATCATCAACCCCTGAACCACCAAAATTAACCACCCCCGACCTCATATAATCTTCCACGTCCTAACTTCAATAAGAAATCATCTCGGGTGTTCACCCCGCTGATCAAAGCACGAACTCAATTATTTGAAAGGCTAAGCGCCACTGGTATGATCCAGAATGTCCCTACCAAACCTACAAATCTCAAAAATTGATTTTTTGGAGCTGATTAGATTTGTTCTTATCGCTCTTGCGGAAATGGGCACAATATATAAGACTATATCAACTTGAAAGACAAGATATAAGATCTGATTGACAAAAGAGATATCACCCTACAGATAGATGCACTATATGTGAACTCCAATCCTTTGCCCAATGATGGCAACACTGTCATTCATATGATCAAAAGAGAAGAAGTCTGGGGTGTGTGCAAATAATTCTTGAGCAAATAATGGATTCTCTTACTATCTGGGTGTCACTCCCCAACCTAGAGGGGTATGACTGTTACCCGGATCTTACTTTTCATGTACTAACATACCTGACTCAGCCACACATATTGACATATAAATGGGTCGTCAAGGCCACCATGATAGACTGAATGAAACTGAAAGGGGATATAAACAATCGGTGACACTAACATGATATGTATATATATATATATATATATATATATATATATATATATATATATATATATATATATATATATATATATAAGGGCCGACAAGGCCACCATATAAATATGTACATAAAAACATACGCCGACAAGGCCACACATGATGTCTATACACATGACACATGTCTACAAGCCTCTAAGAGTAACGTAAACATTATAAGGTCGAGACAAGGCCCTGTCGTACCATAATATGTACATAGAATCATACCGACTTAGAATAGAACCTTCAGAGCAAGTGGAGTTCTTCAACACCACCGCTGAGCTGAGAACCTACTGAGGAGAATCATCAATTCACCTATCTAAATATGCGGGCATGAAACGCAGCATCCCCAGTAAGAGAGGCGTAAGTACGAAAGAATGTACTAAATATATAAGGCAATAAAATATAAATATATAGGGTAATGTAAATAGAGACAAGGGAAACAACATGTAACTCTGAATACCATTGAGGTCATATAACATGCATTATTTCATTTAAAAATGTATACATACATATACAAGCCACACAATGGGACTATATCATCATCATCAAGCTGCTCTCTGGGGATACATCATCATAACGTATCCAACTGTAGTGGTGTGGATATATAAGTGTTGTACCCCATTGACTATAGCGTGGCTCGGTGTCATAAAATAGATACATATATATATGTATATATATATATATATATATAATACATGAAGGACCTCAGAAGGACATCATGAACATTGTCGGAGTGACATAAGGTAGTTATCCTTTGACTGTCGTTATGTAACTACACATATCAACTGTTGTGAAACTAATAAGGAGCATAGAATATCCCACACTGTGAGATAATATAAGATGTGGAAAACTACTCCCGACAAGGGATAAATAAGATCCAAGAAACATTATCAAGAATAAAGGGCAAGCATATCTCTAACGTTCAAGAGTAGTGTCTTTTAGAGGGACGCCTCATTATGTGTCATTTCCACTAGGATCATACCAAAAGAAAGAGAGAATAAATCTTACATACCTTGTAATCTCCCGTAACAATCTAAGGGACATAGTTGTAGGTCACTTCAATCTACAACAAGCGATAATGAACCATTGTTAAGCTTATTGAAGCTATGAGTCGACATAAAAGAACAATAGGTTTGTCTATGGAAATTTTGACAGACCTCCCTTACTTTTTTCACCTTCCTCAAATCTCCAACATCAACACTGACACATTCAACACACAACTACATATATACAATAATAACCAACATTATATACATCACAAGAACACCACCAAATAGCCTAATAAGGCACAACAATAAGGGTTTGATGTATATTGTGATTCTTTGAGGGTTTGCTAAGCATGTGTTCTAATGCAACATAGTAAGGTTATCGCATATGCTTCGAGGCAATTGAGGAAGCATGAGCAAAACTACCCAACTCATGATCTTGAGTTAGTAGCAGTGGTGTTTGCCTTAAAAATATGGTGTCATTATTTATATGGAGTTTTGGTTGAATTTAGTAGCCTTTCTTGGCCATTTAGTTTCAGATGAAGGCATCTAGGTTGACAGACATAATGGATTATAAGAAATAAAAGTAGGAGTGAATAAGATTGAAGTTATGCCAGTTTTCACAGAAGTACGATTACTCTAAATGATCAGAAATGTTGATATTTCTGGACTATTCTGCGACCCACTCTGCAACTACAGAGGAGGTTCTGCGGATTGCAAAAGGGTTCTACTTGCTGCAGAACAGGGCATAGACCTGAAGCGGTGGCCGACCTTTATGGGTTATTTAAGTGGTGACCTCGTCATTTTCACTTATTTCTCAATCAAAGCAGACCCTAAGCACCCCAAAAAGTTGTATAAACATATCTCCATGATTTCCAAGTAAATCCAAGGCCAAACCACCTTATACCTTCATCAAAAGTGTTGTAGATGATGAGAAAATCACTTGGTTGGTGTTGTCGCTAAGTTGTGAGCACTTTCAAGTTAGATGATAATTGTTCCAAAGCTTCTTCCTGTTGTTGAAGGTAAGTTTTACCTCTCCTGCATGAATTTTGAGTATAACTAGTGTCTTAGCTAAGTTGTATGGTGTAGATGCTGCAAAATAGTACTTGTGCACCATATTTAGAATTAGGAGGCTACAAGGCATTTAAGATTGATTACCATTCTTTTGTTGGAAATTTGCCTTTGGCGGGGAGATGCGTCCACCCATCTTTAATCAATTAAACACTAGTGTTCCGCATGTTGGAGGCTTTGTCTCTTCACACATGCATAATCTACTAAGTGAGTAGATGACCGTAGGGCCAAGAATCATCAAATTTCATTGAGAAATGAAAGAGATATTGGTCCACAAAGTAAGGTGTTTGAGGCATGGAAATATGGTGTGGGACAAATCTACCACATCGGTGGGAAAATGAAGAATTGCTCTCTTTTCTAAAGTGGTTAAGGGTTTAGGACCCCCAAGGGGTATCCCATGTGTTTAAAGGGGGGAGGACCTAGATGCGCTTGGGTTCAAGGCTAAGCCCACACGCGCGCCGCCCGTCCCGTCCGGTCCGGTCTCGGGCTCGAGTCACGGGTCGTGGGCCATGGGCTGTGGGCTGTGGGCTATGGGGACTTTTTGATATTATCTTTTTGGAACCCAAATTGCTTAATATTTGCAGTTCGTCCCTAGAGTTTCTGGAAAGTTGAATTTGGAACGAAGGAAAGCAGAAACTTTCTGCCTACCGTTGGAGTTGATTTTTGGGGCATTAATCAGCCATTACTTGGCTGATTAACTCCTCCATAATCGGCCCTCCTTCAATGGCCATGAACAACCTCACTAATGGCCTTAAACTTGCCATTAACAGCCCTCACTAATGGCTATTAATAACCTTGTTTGTGGCAGTTGAGCAACCTCCTCCATGCTATATATTGATGCCTCTTTGGCTCAATAACGTGACAGAAAAACACACGAAAATACCCAAAAATAGTGACAAAATAGAGCGTGATATACACAACAGAGACACACTATATACACAGAGACAAAATAGAAGAGAAAGTCAGTCCAAAAACGTTGGACAAAAACAGAAACTCTTCCTTCCTTTTCCATATCTTCAGCAAGTTGATTCATATTTGTTTTCTTCGTCAGACTCAACCTATTTGCTTTGTAGTGTTGAGATTAAAGTGTTGTTTTATCTTGAGAGACTATTGCCCATTAACGTAAAAACATATATACGGGGCAGTCTTGTCTTAAGGACAGAGTGCAATCACTCGACTCAGCACACAGTTGTAACCATCCAGATTTAGTGTTTCTTGATTTCAGGTCATCAAGATTCAAGACTCAACAACTTTGCGGCAGTTTTGATGATTGACTATTTGTTTATCCTTTCGAACACTTGTAATATTTATTTACTTTCCGTACTGCTTTACAATAGAAAGCCAATAATTTAAGACAAAATTGTATTAGTGTTCGAAAGATGTCGATCGAAAGTTGTGTGACCAAATCTGGATATGGCTGTGGTTTTCGGGTAGAAGATAGTGATGATTATGTTGTTGAAGGTCAACATGTTCATGGTGTCATCTCCTGAGAGTAGTGGGAACAAGCGCTCACGAGAGGCTGAGGATGTCAACTGGGACAAGAGGAGAAGGCTGAAGATGTGGTTCTATCTTGTAGTAGAAGGCCTATATTTGTCCCAGACAAAGGATCAGAATTATGGTAAGGAGGAAATGGACACTCAGTCCGATGAAGTGATTGAAGTGGGCCAGAATCCGAAATTGGGATAAGTTATTTTCTTCCTTGTCATAATAAAGATTAAATGATGTCTGATTAAAAATGGCTTAAAAGTAAGGAGGAATATCAAAATGTTTTACGAAATAATTTATATTCCTTACACTTTAAAATTAGAAGTTTAATATCTTCTTCTTTCCCGTTTAAAGATTGGACTTGTAAACGACTTAAAAGATCCGTTCTTTTAAGTGTAATTATTAAAAGTGTGTAAAGTATGTTCGCACATACAATGGAGAAAGATCCACTAACTGTGCGAAAACTGTTACCACTCTTAAGTAAGCGCCAAGAATTGTCTGGGAAACAATCATAACGGAAGAAGTGTAAAAGCTAAAGACGTTGAGCATGTCACATTATTTGGCAGAAGATCCTTCATGGGATGATATTGGACACTTAGTCATACAAAGCCTCCATGCGACTGGAGTGGGCCAAAATTCCTTTGATATGATGATATTGGACACTCAGTCATACAAAGCCTACGGGTGACTGGAGTGGGGCCAGAATTCATTTCATAGGAAAAGTAATGGACACCTAGTGTGGTGGGCCAGCGTTTCCAGGTCTTAAATGATCTGAAGGCCTAAAGAAAGGCAGAAAAGAAATTGGACACTCAATCTGCCAAAGCAACTGGAGTGGGCCAGAGTATCCAGATCACATATGATCCGGTTATGCCCTAACCACGGGCAAAAGGTTATTCATGTGAAGCAACACCACCTCTAAAGTAAAAGGGGTTGGAGAGGTTGTCCTTAATAGGACTTCAGGGAATGAGATCACTCTAAAATGAGGTGATACATGTCCAAAACTTGGTTAAGGGACGTTGTTGGTCAAACTGGTTTGAGACTAGTCCAACAGGTCTGTAATAACTAAGAATGGTACAGTATGTCTGTAGCCAAATGAATGATATATTTGTAATCCGTGCATCTGTGCCATCATAGATTAAGACACGTTTAATAGAAAGTCATTCAAAATCTAATAAAGTTGAGATTGTTGCCTTCAGTCGACATAAACCCTCAAAATTAATGTGAGTAGGCGAAGAGGCAAAATCACCTTTCCATTCTGTCAAAGGAATAGCGAAAGAAGCACCGCTCCTCTAGAACTTAGTCACACCTACTTGGGTGATTTGAATTTTATACAAAATAGAGGGGGGAGACAAGTACGTTGTGACCTTCATTGATAATGGTACAACGTATTGTATCCTTTTTTTGTTGAAAAGCAAAGATGAAGTTGTTGAAGCGGATAAGCGCTACAATGAAAGAAGTTGAAAATCAACTAAGCCTACGGATTGAGGAAGTCATAGTGATAAAGGGGGATAATGTGAAGCATCGTTCATTAAACGACTGTTCATTACTCACCTCAGTCTAACGGTGTTAGCCAAGCGCAAAGCCGTACGCGCAGAATATGTGGGGCAAGGCGATCCTTACCACTAATGCGATTTTCAACAGAACTACGCATAAGGATAAGGATACCCTTTCGTGTGAAACATGGAAATGATCTCGCATACAAATGTTGTGATATGGGGTGGCTTGGTAAAAGTTGGAATACCGAAACAGGTCAAGTTATACCTAAGACTATAGATTGCATATCCACTGGATCTGCAAATAACAGTAGTGTTTATCGCCTCTTGGTGTCAAAGAATGCTGAATTCTTTTAAGATAACTTTCCTTGAAAAGGAAAAAGAAGTAATTGCTCAAGGTTAACAAGAACCCGCGAGGGCCTGACTGTCCGGAACTAGACATTCCGTATCTACAGGACTCGAAAGTTGCTGGCTATCCGGAACTTAATATTCCAGATCAGCAGAACTCAGGGATTCTAGATGTTGAACCGAGACGGAGCAAAGAAGGGGACAAAGACTTGTTCCAGTCCTTCTAGCTTGTATGGTTGAGAATGAACCATGGACAATTAACAAATAATTGTCATCTCCAAAAGCATTGCTTTGGAAAGAAGCTAAAGAGAGAAATAGATTCCATCATATAGAACCATACTTGTGTATGGTTGATCTTCCTACGAGAAAAGAACCTTTGGATTGTAAAATGTGCTCCCCTGTGAGTAGCTTAACATCCAGGGCCATTGCAGTTTTACGTGGCATGGATGTTGAAACAGCCTTCCCAACTGGAGAGTTGGACGAAGAGGATCAAAGTTGGTTTGCTGAACTGTTGGGCTTCTTCCTGAACTTTCATTTTGGTCCTAAAAGTCTCAGATAAAACAGAAACAATGAATCTGACCACAGAAACATTGACTCTGAAGTTAGAAAGCCAACAGTTGGAAAACCAACAGTCTGAGAATGGAAGTCATATTGAAACAAAGTCTCGATATGAAAGATATGGGTATCATAGATGACATCTTAGGAATTGGATTTCTAAGACATCTAACGGACTGGTCGAATTCCAAACTCAGTTGTGAGATAGTTGACAGTCTCATTGAAGCCACCAATAGATATGAATCATATAACTGATTGAAATCATGGTGCACCCATAGACAAGGAGCGATATGCATAGGTCACGTGTAGTTCAATATATTGTACACACTACAACTGACCTGGTATCGGCCTACAAACAGATCAGTAGAACTAAGGTTCACTGATGATCTTAATAAATGATCAATAGAAGGCGTTAAGTCGGATATGATGATATCTGAATTATTCGCTTATCTACGGATTATAGTATTCTGGATGTCCAGCGGTTCTGAGAGAACACAATGATGCAAACTGGACATCAGATATGAAGAACACCAAAGCCACAAGTTAATGTGAATGGTGGGTCTTGGAAAATCCTTTAAGCAAACTTGCATCGATCGATTCAGGATGGGATCGGAGTTTATCACTTTATACAAAGCATGAAAGAAGTTGAGTAACTTCATGACTCCTTAGAGGACGTCCCTTATTGGGAGAAACCCATGCCTTCAGCAGTTATACACTGTGGTTAGCCGGTCGGCTTCAGAAAGGACACGGATGACGGTGTCTGGACATATCTGTCAGGATCTGTCGGAGACATAAGACTGTATGACCGTTGATCATCACGGGTGTCACTTCCGTGTTTACTAACTAAGGGACTATCCGGAGATCAAATGTTCTGCCTGTCTAGGGGAATGAGCTTAAAACCCAAACAATACGAACCATTGCGGTGGTAACCCAACCATACTGATTGGATATCCCAAGAATTTGGTTCAATGGGAAAACTAAGTTGCAAAAGGTTCAGTTGAGCGCTTCAGTGGAAACAAGAAACACTTCGGTGGAAGCAAGAAGCACTTCGGATGATGATTTATATACGGAAACACGAATCCAAAGTTGTTCCTGCGATAGACATTAAAGTGCTACCTGCATGGTGGGTAAATGTTAAGCTTCCAAACCTTTAACTATCCTCAAACGGTTGAGGTTAAGGTTGGGGAAACTTTTAATGATTCCTAACACTTGTGAAGTGGGGTATAGCAGGATACCTTGTAGGAGATCACCTATTTAAGTGCGAGGAAGGCCGCCTCAAATGAACGCACTTAAGAATCCAAGTGTGTCCACGGCCACAACGGACAAAACCATAAGAATGAAAACGAATAAGGAGAGTTATTGTGTTGGTATCATTGTCTTGGCTTACACTAAACACTGACGGTTCAAGACATCACATTCACCGCGCAGTAAGTAAGTCCGGTGGTATTCAACTAGGGAAGGTTCAAAGCGGAAGCTACCTCTCCTGATGCAATATCTTTTCGCTAAAAGATTGCTGAAAGTAGGCACCTTGTGTGTGCGCCAACATCTCTCTTTCATAGAGGGGATTGTTGGAAATTTGCCTTTGGCAGGGAGATGCGTCCACCCATATTTAATGAATTAAACACTAGTGTTTCGCATGTTGGAGACTTTGTCTCTTCACACATGCATAATCTACTAAGTGAGTAGATGACCGTAGGACCAAGAATCGTCAAATTTCATTGAGAAATGAAAGAGATATTGGTCCACGAAGTAAGGTGTTTGTGGCATGAAAATATGGTGTGGGACAAATCTACCACATCGGTGGGAAAAATAAGAATTGCTCTCTTTATAAGTCTCTAAAGTGGTTAAGGGTTTGGGACCCCAAGGGGTATCCCATGTGTTTAAAGGAGGGAGGACCTAGATGTGCTTGGGTTCAAGGCAAAGCCCACACGCGTGCCGCCGCCGCCCGCCCGTCCGGTCTCGGGCTGCGGGCTGCGAGGACTTTCTGATATTATCTTTTTGGAACCCAAATTGCTTAATATTTGCAGTTCGTCCCTAGAGTTTCTGAAAAGTTGAATTTGCAACGACGGAAGGCAGAAACTTTCTGCCTACTGTTGGAGTTGATTTTTGGGGCATTAATCAGCCATTACTTGGATGATTAACTCCTCCATAATCTGCCCTCCTTCAATGGTCATGAACAACCTCACTAATGGCCTTAAACCTGCCACACAATGGCCTTAAACCTGCCATTAACAACCCTCACTAATGGCTATTAACAACCTTGTTTGTGGCAGTTGAGCAGCCTCCTCCATGCTATATATTGATGCCTCTTTGGCTCAATAACGTGACAGAAAAACACACGAAAATACTCAAAAACAGTGACGAAATAGAGTGTGATATACACGAGATATATACACAACAGAGACATACTATATAGACAGAGACAAAATAGAAGAGAAAGTCAGTCCAAAAACGTTGGACGAAAACAGAAACTCTTCCATCCTTTTCCATATCTTCAGCAGGTCGATTCATATTTGTTTTCTTCGTCAAACTCAACCTATTTGCTTTGTAGTGTTGAGATTAAAGTGTTATTTTATCTTGGGAGACTGTTGCCCATTAACGTAAAAGCATATATACGGGGCAATCTTGTCTTAAGGACAGAGTGCAATCACTCGACTCAGCACACAGTTGTAACCATCCAGATTTAGTGTCTATTGATTTCAAGTCATCAATATTCAAGACTCAACAACTTTGTGGCAGTTTTGAAGATTGACTATTTGTTTATCCTTTCGAAACCTTGTAATATTTTTGGTTCATTTCATTTTAAAAGGTTCCCCCTAAATTTACCGTCCCACATCGAACACAAACCCTAGAATTTGGGATTTTTGGATCCTATATAAAGGACGAATTTATCAATTGATTAAAGATTTCGGACTAAGCATATTTTTGTGCATATAGCCTTGAACAAGTTGATTACTTAGGAATTTGGCTTTGTTTAAGCCAGATTCCTTCAAATCGACTAGTCTTTTTACTAAACCTTTTATTTTCGATTTTCGTGGTTGAGTGATAGTGAGGAGGAGCATTCAAGATCCCCAAATCATTTTTCAATTCAGGGCTACCATTAGAAAAGGTAAATTCTCAGCCTTCTCACTTTAATTTCTGCAGTTTCTAAGTGTTTATGAGGTTATGCGTTGATACGTGTTTAATATATGTTAAGTAGTTTACTTCCATGTTAGATGGTTTACATGCAGTGTGGTTGAATTATGACTTGTTATTTTAGGATTGATTTGCTTAATAATCTCTGAGTAGTCTAAGCAAGCTTAATATCCACACTTAGCTAGTCTTTTTTAAAATCATAAAATGGTTTATTATCTTGACCAGTCTAGTAATATGTTTATAGTTATATGTGTCTCTCCTGGTCATGATTAACATGAACAAGATGAGCATGTATAGTTATGATTTATTTGAGACAATGGGACTGCACAAGAAGACACACATACTTAGACTTATGTGCTGATATACTTGACTGATTCCACTTAGTGCAAGTATGATCTAAAATCTAAGTAGTTTGTATAGTCTTTTTCTATAATGATTGTGTTGTGGCTTTTCTTTCGAACTTTGGTATCCATTCATGCCTTTGTTTTTTGTTTATTTAGCCTGTCTATGCATGTTCATACATACCTACATTGCCTAAGATTAGTTTAAGAACATGAGTCTGTTAGTTCTAATTCAAGTATGATGAGCATGTTTAAAGATGCTTGTTCCTTGTCAATCATATGTTCAGTTGTTACTTAGTCTAGTCTAGTTTAAACATCTTGTGATAATAGAAGCTGCTTAATCTATAATCTAACTTAAATAGGCAGTAATATGATTGTGTTGATTAGACATGCTAGTGTTTTCTTATGCTATGATTAACATATAAGAACCCATTATTAAGATTTGTTCTGGATTAAAAGAGACCAATTGAAGTTATGTCCAACTTCACTAAGCTAAAGATAGTATACTATACATCTTATTTGTGATCAGTATATACTAGGTGACCCTGTCTTGTATATCCTAGGTAACTGCTATTTGTTCACTTTTGCTGATTGTGAATATTCAACTTTGGTTCCAAATATGCATCTATGAAATGATTGTGATGATAATATTAGGAAATTGTTTAATGGTGGGGTCTATTCTACGCTTGCTTAAATCACCTATCTAAATTAGTTTTTTTTAAGAAAGAAAGGAATATGAGAGATACTTGACTAAAATGAATGAACTATGTCCATTCTAGGGATATAAAGAGTCCGTGAAAGCATGAACTTGGTTTATTTCAATTTCCTTTTTTTGTTGTTTTCCCTGAGTCAAACCATGGCATGAGAAGGATAACTTAGAGAATTTCCACCAAACCTGTTGTGTTTTTGTCTTCTTTACAAATAGAAAGTCCTACTATGTCATACTGCCTATGCAATGTGTGGTTGAACTTATACCTGATAGTACTGATCTAGGCATAGGGTCAAATTTAAGTTATACACTTTAGGTCCGACCATCTATTATGTCAATTTATAAGGTCATCTATCTATGTGTACCATGTTGCTCTTTGATAAATAGGATTCAGTATTTGAATTGTCACAAGTTTGGTTCTAACTGATTCTCTGTGAGAGATAAGCTTTAGAGGAATTACTTAAACCACATCCTTATGTTATTTGAAGTGATTGTGGAAAAGATTCTTATGTGAAGTTGCTATACAATCTTTATTTGAAGAAAATTCGACAACATACTTATGCGCATGCATCTTATGTAACTTTAGGGGTGATTTAACCTGACCCATCCAGTCTCTTTGCTTGTATTTTTGTGCTCCTCCATCTCTGTTGAGCATAGATTGGCTCTAGTCATACCTATGGAAATTGTGGTGTGTAGTTTAGTTGTTGCTTGGTGTTGTGAAGGAGCAAAAGCATGATGTATATTTAAGGCTTCTTAACTGAACATCTGTGTATTCATGTCATACGTCCCTGCCTTCTTATGATAAATTCCCTTTAAGAGAGACTATATAACTTGAATATACTGCTAAGTTTACAAGGGTATACATGTATTCCGTATACCTCGAGTGTATAGGATGTATACCTATTGAATATTAAGGTATATTCAGTGTATATAAGGTTAACTTTTAAAGCTTTAATGTGCGTATATTGTATGAACCCTTCTTTTCTCCCTTTTCTGTCATCTAGGGTTGAATATGTTATAATATATTATTAGATATACAGAGGTATACACTCATACGTATGCTCCGGCATACCAGAGTGTATATCATGAATATCCCTGGTATATGAATTGATTTTCCCTCTGTCATCCCTTCTCCACGGCAGTTCTACTGAAAAGGAAAGATTGCCCTTTTTTTGTTTCTTAATGGGTTTTGTCCTATTGGTTTTCAAAAGTTGGTTTTCGATTGGTTGAATCCATTGGGGAGGGAATTTTCCCCTCAAATCCGCCGTTTGTCACGACCCCTTTCAGGCGTCGTGGTGGCACCTACACTTTTCCACCGGTAGGCGAACCACTTCCCAAAAAATTAACATAAAAGATAAATAAAGCAGAATATAGAAGAAATTGTTAAATAAGTCGTCTTGCCATAATATAAATAAGGTAACCAAATCTGAATATCTAATTATTACATTCTTCCCAAAATCTAGTCTGTCAGTACAAGAGCACTAAGGCGAAATTAGTAGAAATGTTTGAATAAGTCTGAAATTGTCTCATGATCACAAATAAAGGCAGGAAATAAAGAGGGAGTATCCAAGGCATACTGAGGATATGCAGTCTCACCCTGAACACTCGAATCTATTACGTATGGACCTGGCCACGTCATCCGGTACTGGTCGATGGCGTGTTATCTGCATAAAAAAAGAATGCAGCAAGTGTAGTATGAGTACACAATGTATCCCCATAATCATCATAGGGCGACAATGACAGAATACAACTAACAGACATAAATACCAAGTTGACACACAAATAATCCTAAACTACGTAATTTGATATACCACATAGGTCACCTTTTATCTCATAGATGATTCAACACTTTAACACTCAGGATCATAGAAATACTGCCAATGTGAATTCAACTTATCATGATAATAAGTTCAAGAAGTACAATTCCTATGAATACAATAAGTATGAATGAATGCAATGCAAAGTACTTTTCCATCAATCGGTATACATACTATATAGGTCTTTGCCATATATAAGTGATCAATAGGGAGTCCCCGCCGTCTATATACCGCTTCTAGCCAGCTGGAAATACCTCGGTCTGACTAGAACCCAAGACTCATTTGTCGAGCCATATCAAATCATCATCATCTCAGTGTTTCCAAGCCATCTCATAATAGTATCATTACCTTTCCTTTTCGGTCTCAGTGGACTCACAACATTCCATACCACTTAGTTTCAATATAGCAATAATAATGAGTGTATGAATGCAACAATAATAAGGTATGTAGATTATATGGAACTATGTGTTATTTATAATCAGACTTTCATATCAGAAGCATATGTGATGAGTAAACAAACAAGTACCAATCAATGGCGACAAGCCCACATAACAACAGTTGGAATCAACTCTAAGCTGATTCTCCAAAATACCTATCAAGACAATTCAACATTGGTACCCACCCAAGCGGTCATCACAACCACTAAGGTGGGACCCCCAACACTCCCAATACCCCTCAATGTTTATATCAACTACATGCTTCTATAGAAGGCTAATAATATTAAACTATAGCCTACCTTAGAGCCAAACATGTGCCACGAACGCTACTCCTTAGCCAAGGCCTTGCCCTTGCGAAGCGCCTCTGAATGATTGTAGTCTAACATATGGATTCTATGTTAATAAAGTATTCTAATACGCATACAAAGGCATAGCCTTTCAAAGCAACCGAATATCCAACCCCCAAATTGACCCCTGGCCCACAAGGGTAAAAAATGGAACTTTAGTGTTCTAGAATCATGAGAGCGATCTAAATTGTCATATCATTAAGTTAATTAGGAAACTAAGCACTTTTAGGCTTCCAATTGCATTAACTTATCAAAATCCCTAATTAGGAAACCCTAGATTTCCCCCTAAATCTTTCAAGGAATCAAACCACTAAATTGAACATTATAATAGATCATACTATCATTACCCAACCCTTATTTACAATATCAAAATAAAGAGATTAATTCTTAGCCTCCAATTTCATGGTGCTAAACCTCTTATTCTCAAACAAGAACCCGAAGGTTATTCTACCCAAAGCAAGGAATACAACATAAATTCTAAGAAATAAACATGATATAGTAATGGAAAAGAGTGGAATTTTACCAAAAGGTGAAATATGATGAATTTCTTCAAGAATCACCTACCCACCGAGCTTAGCTCTCAAAATATGAAATGGGGTTCAATTTCCAAATAAGGCTTTTAATTCTAGGTTTGGCACAACAATCCCGCTTCGGCGGAATTGACCTCGCAAAAATGGCTTGCTTCTGCGGAAAAATATCCGCAAAAGCGACACAACTTAATGTACCCAAGGGACGCAAAAGCAGAGAAAATACCGCAGGGGCGGATCGCCTCTGCACAATAATTGCCGCAGGAGCATACTTTCAAAACATTGCTAGGGCTCGCATCTGCGGACCAACTTCTGTAGAAGCGGCTTTGCAGAGTGGCCACTGGTCTGCTGGTACGGCATACCAGAAACCAGGATCTTAGATAATTTAGCAAACTCTCCACCAAACACCCGAAACACTCATAAGACCTCCAGGATACAAACCAAATATGTTACCCAAGTGTAAACAACGCTACAAACTCACTCACGCTTTCAATTTTTTCATACGACCAAGCTAAGGCCCACTTTTCTACTAAACCACTCAAAATACTCAAATACCATAACTTTGAAAATAGAGACACAAAACATATCTGAATGCCTCGGGAAGTGAACCAAAGACTCGATTAAGTCATAAATGATGTTCTAGACCTACCAAAAGTGATGAAACCCGGAAATGAACCCATATAATCAAAAGTTAACTTTGGGTCACTAGTTCATTTCAAAACTATGAAACTTGGGTTTTTCTTCTGAATTACATCTAATAGTACCTCGGGAATAGTGCTACATATCCTCGTGAGATGCAAACCCACATAGATTTTACGGGAAAGGTAATTTGGTCAAATAAAGGTCTTTAGCTAAAAATGACCAGACATGTCATTACATTAAATACCAACTAAACAAATGTTTGTCCTCGAATGGAGAGAAACAAAAAGGGAAACATACTAGAATCAGTAAACAAGTGAGGGTATCTACCCCACATATCAGCCTCGGTCTCCTAAATAGCTTCCTCAATAGGGCGGGGCTTCCATTGCACCTTCATAGAAACGATCACTTTTGATATCATATTTAACCTATCTTTCCAGAATGGCCACATGCTCTTCTTCGAACTCCAAGTTCCGATCAAGAAACACAGAGTCCTATTGAATGATGTAGGATCCATCGGCATGGTACTTCTTCAACATAGTTTTATGAAATATAGGATGAACACCTGAAAGGCCTGGTTGCAAAGCTAACTCATATGCCACCTCTCAAACCCTTTGAAGAATCTCAAAAGGCCCGATATACCTCATACTCAACTTCCTTGTCTTGCCAAACCTCACCATCCCTTTCATAGGTAAGACCTTCAGTAGAACCCTGTCACCAACCATGAACTCCATACCTCAAACCTTCCAGTCCACATACTCTTTATATCTACTCTGAGAGACAAGGATCTTATCTTGGATCACCTTCACCTTCTCTAAGGAGTCCGTCAATAAATCTGTACCCCAAGGCCTCACCTCAAACGCATCAAACTACTCAATCAGATAATGGCATCTACTACTATATAAAGCCGCAAACGGCGCCATACAAATGTTGGAGTGATAACTGTTATTGTAAGCGAACTTTGCCAAAGGTAAGAATTGGTCCCAATGACCACTAAAATCAATCACATAAGCCCGTAACATATCCTCCAAAACCTAAATGGTCTGCCCAGACTGACCATCCTTCTGAGGGTGAAATGTTGTACTGAGATCCAAACAAGTACTCAACTTCTTATGCAACGTCCACAAAAAATTAGAAGTAAATTGAGTACCCCGGTCTGAAATAATAGAAATGGACACCACATGCAGCCGAATATTCTCTCAAATATAAATCTTAGCCAACTTCTCAGAATTATAAGTCTTAGACTGGAATGAAATGTGCAGACTTGGCTAACCTATCCACAATGACCCAAATAGCACCAAACTTTCCCAAAGTCTTCTGTAACCCAACTACAAAATCCAAAGAAATTCACTCCCAATTCCACTCGGGAATGGGCATCCTCTGATTCACACCACTTGGTCTCTGGTACTCATACTTAACCTACTGGCAATTTAGACACTAAGACACAAACTCGAAAATGTCTCTCTTCATCCTACCTCACTAATAGTGCTGCTTCAAATCACGATACATCTTAGTTACACCTGAATGAATAGAATATCTAGAACTGTGAGCCTCCTTCATGATCAATCTCGTCAAGTCTCCAACAAGAGGAACACACACTCTCTTCTTGATCCTCAAGACTCACTCACTATCAAGCATAGCCTCCTTGGCTTCTCCTTCCATCACCTTTTCCCTGATCTTATACAATTTCACATCATCAAACTACTAGGCATTGATTAGCTCCAAAAAAGATGACCTCACCTCCACTTAAGCCAAAATCCTATCCGAATTTGAAATTCCAAATCTCATAAAACTGTTGGCTAAGGAATGAACATCTAATGTCAAAGGGCGCTCATGTACAATCAAATGCGCCAAGCTCTCCATACTTACTGCCTTTTAGCTCAAGGCATCCACCACTATATTGGCCTTTCCCAGATGGTACAGAATAATCATTGAGTAACTCTATCCACCGATACTGTCTAGAATTCAAATCCCACTGATTGAACACATGCTGAAGGCTGTAGTGATCGGTGTACACCTCATAATGAACTCCATACAGATAGTGCCTCCAAATCTTCAATCCAAAGACTACCGCCGCCAACTCTAGGTCGTGAGTAGGGTATTATTTCTCATGCACTTTCAACTGCCTCGATTCATAAGCCATCACTTTGCCCTCTTGCATCAAAACACAACCCAAGCTGATCCTCAAAGCATCACAATAAATGGTGAAGTCCTTCCCTTCCACAGGTATGGGTAAAAATTGTGGCTGAGGTCACAAGTGACTTGAGCTTTTGGAAGCTCGCCTCACACTCATTGGACCACTGAAAAGGCAAATCTTTTTTAGCCAACCGAGTCAAATGAGAGGCAATAGATGAAATACCATTGACAAACCAATGGCAATAACTCACGAGACCCACGAAGCTCTGAATATCAGTCACCAAAGTAGACCTAGCCCAATCCTTGACTGCCTTTAGCTTCTTCGGATCTACCATGGTACCCTCCATTAACACCACGTGCCCCAAAAATGCTACGGAACTGAGCAAAAACTCATATTTTAAAAACTTTGCATACAACTCTCTCTTTAAGCAACCCAAGAACCACTCTCAACTGCTTCTTATGGTCTTCCGTACTCTTCGAATAAACCAGAACATCATCAATAAAAACAATCATGAACAATTCCAAATAAGGCTTGAATATCCCATTCATCAAATCCATGAATGCTATAGGGGCATTAGTAAGCCCAAAAGACATCACTAAGAACTCATAGTGGCTATATCGAGTCCTGAAGGCCGTCTTGGGAATATCCTCTTCCCTAATCTTCAACTAGAGATACCCAGACCTTTAATAAATCTTTGAAAATACAGAAGCTGCGAGGTATTGGGTATTTTTTTCTGATGGTGACTTTGTTCAACTTCCTGTAGTCGATACACATATGCATAGTTCCATCCTTCTTCTTCACAAGTAATACAAGAGCACCTAGGGAGACACGGTGGGTCTAGTGAAACCTTTATTCAATAGATCTTGTAAGTGCTCCTTTAATTCTCTCAGCTCCACTGGAGCCATACGCTATGGTGTAATAGAAATGGGTCGAGTACCTAGCTCTAGATCAATGCAGAAATCAATATCTCTATCCAGCAACATACCCTGCAAATCCATCAGAAAGACTTCAGGGAACTCAGTTACTACAAGAACAGACTTATGGGAAGTAGTATCCACACTCGTATCCCGAATATGTGCTAAGTATGCCAAACAACCCTTATCCCCCAACTTTCTAGCCTTAAGGAAAGAAATAATCTTCTTTAGTACAGGGCTTGAAGTACCCTTCCATTCCAACCTCGGGATACCCGACATGGCTAGATGTCTGTCTTGGCATGACAATCCAAAATCGCATGGTACGGTGATAAACAATCCATACCCAGAATGATATCAAAGTCTAACATATCCAATATAACGAAGTCTAACCAAGTATCATAACCCATGAAAGTAACCACACAGGACCGATAAACTCGATCTACCATCACAGAATCACTGGCGGGGGCAGATACACGAATAGGGACATCAAACATATCACACCACATATCTAGGTTAGCAGAGAAATATGTAGACACATAGGAGAATATAAAACCCGAATCAAATTATATTGGGGCAGACCGATGACAAACTGAGATGATACATGTAATAACTGCATTAGACACCTCGGCCTTTGCTCTAATAGGGAAATCATAACAATGGACACGTTCTCCCTCGGACTGAGAACCCTGATAACCATCGTGACCTGAACGCGCTCTATCTCTACCAGTTTAAGGTCTACCCCTACCGACTTGATGACCACCACGACCCAATTGAGAACATCATCTGCCAAACTGTCTGCCACCTCTAGAAGGTTGTACTGGGGTCCTGGGTGTTTGAGCTCTACCTAATCTAAGCCTGGGACAGTCTCTCCTGAAATATCTAAGATTACCATAATTGGAACAAGCCTTGCCCGTCATGGGCTGCCGAAAGGACATAGAAGAACCAGAGTGACCTTCGCTGTCTGAGAATCAAGAATAAGAACCTATGAAAGTCGGCCCTGTGCTATAAACACTTTTCCCGGTATGGTTATAACCTCAAAGTTGCTGGGAGAATACCTGCCTGAACAAATCCATCAAGCAAACTCAAAATACAAGCCATAGTATCCTGTAGAACTAGTGTGGCTATAACATTTGGCTGAGCATAGACTGGCACCATCTCCTCCTCATATTGATCATCCTGATACACCATCTCTGGCTTAGGGGATATTGATTTAACATGAGCCTGACCTGCTCATTGTGTTCCATTCCTCGCCAGTGTAGCCGCTCGGGGTTTACCTCGGCCCCTCCCTCAGCCTCTACTACGACCGCGTACCACAGGGGCAGGTGCCAGTGCTTCATATCTCTCACTGCGTGTGCACGAATCCTCTCAATATGTCAGAGAATAGGAAACAAGGTCGGATACCAATTTGATCAAACTTATCACGAAAGGAATGAATAAAGTAAAGTTTCCTACATGTCCCATAGCCTCTCGAAGATAAGTATAGACGTCTCTGCACCGATCCGCAAGACCGTGGTGGCACCTACAATTTTCGCAACGGACGACTTCCAAAAATATTAACATAAAAGGTAAATAAAGAATAACATAGAAGGAATGTTTAAATAAGTTGTGTTGCATTAATATAAATAAGGTAGCCAAATCTGAATATCTAATTATTACATTCTTCCCAAAAGCTAGTTTGTCAGTACAAGAGCATTAAAACAAAATTGTAGAAATGTCTGAATAAGTCTGAAACTGTCTCATGATCACAAATGAAGACATGAAATAAAGAGGGAGCATCCAAGGCATGCTGAGGATATGTATTCTCACCCCAGAACACTCGAATCTACCAAGCTTGGACCCATCCACGTGGTCTGGTACTAGACTATGGATTTGTATTTGTATCCAAAAAGAATGCAACAACTGTAGTATGAGTACACAACGTACCCCCGTAAGCATCATAGGCCAACAATAATGGAATACACCTAACGGACATAAATACCAAACTAACACACAAATAATCCTAAACTACACAGTTTGATATACCACATAGGTCACCTTCAATCTTATAGATGAACCATTTAAACACTAAGGATAATAGATAAACCGCCAATGTGAATTCACCTTATCATGATAATAAGTTCAAAAAGTACTATTCTCATGAATACAATAAGTATGAATGAATGAAATGCAAGGTACCTTTCCATCAACCGGTATACATACTCTATAGGTATTTTTAATAAATAAGTGACACATGGGAGAACTACACCATTCATATACCACTCCTAGCCAGCCAAAAATACCTAGGTCTGAATAGAGCCCAAGACTCATTTATTGAGCCATATTAAATCATCATCATCATCTCAATATTTCCAAGCCATCTCATAAAAGTATCATTACCTTTCCTTTCTGGTCTCATTGGACCCACAACATTCCATACCACTCTGTTTTAATATATCAATAATAATGAGTGTATGAATGCAACAATAAAAAAGCAAGTAGTCTTGGTGTACGAGATGCAATCAAGTTCAAGAGATGAATAACACATGTTTCAGGATTATAAATAACACATAATTCCATATAATTAGACTTTTATATCAGAAACATATGTGATGTGTAAACACAACAAGTATCAATAAATGGCGACAAGCCCATGTAATGACAACAAGCCCACATAACAACATTCAGAATCAACCCTAAGTCTGGTTCCTCAAAACACCCATCAAGACAGTTCAACACTGATACCCACCCAAGCACTCATTAGAGCCATTAAGGTGGGACTCCCAACACGCTTAATACCCCTAAATATTTATATCAACTATATGCTTCTATTGGAGTTTAATAATATTAAACCTTATCCTACCTTAGAGACGAACAGGTACCACGAATGCTACTCCTCAGCCAAGGTCTTGCCCTTGCCCTTGCGAAGCACCTCTGAACAATCGTAATCTAACATATATATTCTATGTTAATAAAGTATTCTAATACGCATACAAAGGCATAGCCTTTCAAAGCAATTGAACATCCAACCCCAAATCAACCCTAAGCCCACAAGGGTAATAATCAAAACTTTGGTATTATAGAATCATGATAGCAATCTAAATAGTAATAATATTAAATTAATTAGGAAACTTAGCACTTTTAGGCTTCCAATTTCATTAACTAGTCAAAATCCCCAATTAGGAAACCCTAGATTTTCCCCCTAATTTTCAAGGAATCAAATCACTAAATTGAATATTATAATAGATCATACTATCATTACCCAACCCTTATTTACAATATCAAAGCATCAAGATTAATTCTTAGCCTCTAATTTCATGGTGTTAACCTTCTTATTCTCACACAAGAACCCTAGGTTTATTCTACCCAAAGCAAGGAATACAACCTAGATTCTAAGACATGAACATGATATAATAGTGGAAAAGAGTTGGAATCTTACTCCAAAGGTGAAATATGATAAATTCCTTCAAGAGTCTCCTCCCCACCAAAGAGATGGATCGCCACTGCGAAACAATTTCCGAATGAAGAGACTTTCGAAATATTGCCAGGGCTCACATCTGGGGACCAACTTCCATAGAAGTGGCTCCACATGAGTGGCTACTAGTCTGCTAGTGCGACATACCAGAAACCAGCAACTTAGGAAATTTAGCAAACTCTCCACTAAACACCCGAAATACTCCCGAGACCTCCCGAATACAAACCAAACATTCTATCCAAGTGTAAAAAATTACTCAAAATGCTCAAATTTCACAACTTTTTAAATAGTGACACAAAACACATCTGAATGCCTAGAAAGCGAATCAAAGACTCGACTAAGTTATAAATTACCTTTTGAACCTACTGGAAGCAACGAAATCCAAAAAAAAACCCATATTTTCAAAAGTCAACTTTGGGTCAACTAATTTATTTCTAAACTATCAAACTTGGATTTTTCTTCCGAATTACGTCTACCAGTACCTTGGGAAACATGCTACCCATCCCCGCGAGACACAAGCCCTATATAGAGTTTATTTGAAGGGTAATTTGGTCAAATAAAGATTTTTAGCTAAAAATGATCGGACAGATCGTTACACCATCCCACATCAAACCCAAATCCTAGAATTTGGAATTTTTGAGTCCTTTATTCTGGACTCATTGAGGAGTTTAGAGTAAGCATATTTTTTTGCCTATAGCCTTGAACAAGTTGATTACTTCGGGATTTGGCTTTGTTTAAATAGGAACCCTTCAAACCGACTAGTCTTTTTACTAAAACTTTTTTCCGTATTCGTCGTTGAGTACGATTGAGAGGAGGAGCATTCAAGGTCCCCAACTCATTTCTCGATCCAAAGCTGAAAATAAATTGTTAATTCTCAGGCCTCACATTAAATTTCTACAAATTCTAAGTGAAAGAAATAATCCCTTGATTATTTTCATTAATTGAAAGGCTATATATACAAGTTACATATTTTCATAATAGGAGAATCATATTCCTATTCTATTCCTAAAACCTTATTCTACTTGGATTCTAAATATACAATTATGGTAAGTGTACAAGACTAATTAAGGTAATCTTTACACTATAATATTACAACAATATACACAACCAATATATACTCGTGATGGGCCAACCCGAGATGGGCTTCCTGCCTTCTACCGTGTTGGGCTGTATCCGAAAGTACCCGTGATATACACCATGTATACCAAGTGTATATACCTTGCTTAACACACCCCTGCAATCATAGCGGGTGGTCTTCAAACGCTGAGACTGTCCCTAAAATCTTCAAAAAGGACTAAGGGAAGACCCTTTGTAAAGATGTCTGCAATTTGATATCTTGACGGAACATGACAAACGCGTACTTGACCACGAGCAACCTTTTCGCAGACAAAGTGAATGTCCATCTCGATATGCTTAGTGCGTTGGTGCTGAACCGGATTACTAGAAAGGTAGATGACGCTAATATTATCACAATAAACTAAGGTTGCTTTCTGAATGGGACAATGAAGCTCCAAAAGCAAATTACGTAACCAACATGATTCCGAGACCACATTAGCTACCCCTCGATATTCTACCTCAGCACTGGATCGGGATAATGTCGACTAACTTTTTGCCGACCATGAGACCAGGTTATTCCCAAGAAACATACAATAGCCAGACATAGACCGTCTGGTGTCTGGACAGCCACCCCAATCAGCATCCGTATACGAGACAAGTGTGGACGTCGAGGAAGGATATAAATGCAAACCATAGTCAAGTGTACCTTGAATATACAGAATGATAAGTTTGAGTGCATTCATGTGCTCAATTCTGGGATCATGCATGAACAAACACACTTGCTAGACAACATATGTAATATCCGATCTCGTAAAGGTAAGATACTGAAGGGCCCCTGCAAGACTGCGATAGCGGTCGGATCCTCATAGGGTACGCCGGCCGCGGCACTAAACTTGGGCTTAGTATCAACTGGAGTGGAAGTGGACTTACAGGATGACATCACAACCCTCTCGATGATCCCAGCTGCATACTTCCGTTGAGATAAGAACAACCCATCTGAATGACGAGTGACCGCAATCCCCAAAAAGTAACTCAAGGGTCCTATGTCTTTCATAGCAAACTCAGAGCTGAGCATGGTCATGATAGACCGGCGTAAGGCATCGGAAGAGGCAATCAAGATAATATCACTCACATATAACATAATGTAGGCCAAGGATGAACCATGACGGTAGATGAACAAGGAATTATCCGACTTGCTGTGAGTAAACCCAATAGTCGAAACATAATCTGCAAACCTTGTATACCAGGCCCGGGGAGACTGCTTAAGCCCATATAAGGACTTTTTCAACAAACATACATGATGAGGATGTTTGGGATCCCTTAATCCCAAAGGCTGATGCATACAGACTGTTTCCTTGAGATCCCCATGTAGGAAAGCATTCTTGACATCTAACTGATGAATAGGCCATGCCTTCGAAAGAGCCAAGCTAAGCACAATGTGAATGGTAGCGGGCTTGACCACCGGACTAAACATCTCCCCACAATCTATACCAACCCGCTGAGTTTGACCATCACCTACAAGCCGCGCCTTATGTCGAGCAAATGAACCATCTGAATTCTCCTTATGAGCAAAAATCCACATAGACCTGATAATATTAATACCAGATGGACGGGGCACCAACTCCCATGTCTTATTATCATATCAATAAGAGCATTATATTCATCAGTCATAACAATTTTTCAATTCGGATCATTTAAGACAGACACATGATTCCTGGGCAATGGGGATTTAGGGACATTAGATTGTAAATTAAAATGTCTTTTTAGTGTAAAAACACCCCGTTGACTACGAGTGACCGGTCTATGACTCGAGGAAGAATTGGGTGGATTTCGGAAATTTGCTGAGCTCGGGATGGATCGATCGAAGGTCGGCGGGCGGTGGGCTCCGCCGGCCCAACTCGGGAAACAGAGCGAGAACTGGACCGGTTCCGAGACCAGGGGGACTGGCCCAATCGCCGGAGCCGGCCCGATAGCGCATCTTGTCCGGCAAAGTGGAGTGACAGATCAGTGGGGCCAGCGGGCAGTGGGCCCGCTGGAGAATTTTGGGTGTGGAAGACGTCCGAAAAATGCTGAATAATATACGGAGATATATTATCATCCAAAAAATTATACGAACTAGGCATTTGTAATGATGATTTTATTAGAGGATAAATCAAAGCATTTGTAGCCACGATGATAGACGGAAACCCCAAAAACACACACGGAGTAGACCATGCCTGAAGTTTGTTAATTGTGGTGGACGGGAATAACTGATAACATAAACACCCAAAAACCTGAAGATTTGAATATGAAGGAATTTTATTATATAAAATTTGAAGGGGGGAAGAATATGTCAAACCTTTGGAAGGAATTATGTTAAGGAGATAGTTAGCCATTTGGAGAGCATGATGCCAATAAGACAGGGGTACATCATGAATCAATAAAGTTCGGACAATGTTATTTATGGAACGAATTTTGCGTTCGACTTTCCCATTTTGTGAAGACGTATGAGAACAAGAAAAATGAAAATTGATCTCATTATTAGCACATAATTCCAGAAACACCCCATTGTCATATTCTTTGCCATTATCACACTGAATAATTTTGATTTCTCGATCGAATTGGGTTCTGATGAATGCTCTAAATTTTAGGAAGATGAAAAAAACTTGAGATTTTTTCGCTATCGGAAACGTCCATAAAAACTTAGAATAATCATCCAAAAAAAGAACATATTACCGATGACCCACAGAACTAAGAACATGAGATGTTCATAAGTCGCTGTGAATAATATCAAATGGCATTAAAGTATGAGAATTTGAGTTTACAAATGGCAACTTAACAATTTTTCCTAAAGAGCAAAATTGACAATTTGGAGTACTACTCGTACCTTTACGTGAAATAAAATTATTTTTATCTAATGACGACAAAATAGAGGACCCTGGATGACCAAGACGAGCATGCCATAAGGAAAGAGAAATGACTGCAAAGGCGGATAGCAAAGCTTGACTCGATGGACCTGAACCGGGTGTGATAGGATAAAGATCACCCCTACTATCACACCTCATGAGATGACTCTCCGTCTTGAAATCCTTCACAGATAAACCAAATGGATCAAATTCAATAGAAACGGAATTGTCAGTAGTGAATTTACGGACAGAGACTAAGTTTTTAATCAATTTGGGGGCGTGTAGGGTGTTTTTCAAGATAAGAGGTGGATGAGGGGGGGGGGGGGATTTTATGACCATAACCACGAATTGGAATAGAATTACCATTACCAACAATTATGCTGCGAGGGTTTCTCAAATTGGAATAAGATGAGAGAGTACTTGAATCGGATGTCATATGGGTAGTGGCACCGGTATCCATATACCAATTTAAGTCCGGAGGACTTAAACCAAGCGTGTGCATTGCAGCTTCGATGTCAGTAGATGTGGGTGCCGCTGCGTGATGGGCCTGCGGGGGCCGAGGCCCAAGCACCCCTTGCTTGCGGTCTCGGCCCGCATCGCGACCGTATGTGGACCCGGGCCGAATGGGCATGGACTGCTGCTGGGCCGCCCACTGCCAGTTGAGCGAGAATTGGCTGGGCCGAAACTGCTGTTGTGGGAAAAATTGGTTAGGCCCAAACTGCTGCTGTAGGCCCCACTACCACTGCATAGGGGCCCACTGTGGCCCCTAGAACTGCTGCTGCTACTGTTGACAATCGCGAGGACCCCCACCACCACCACCACTATTCTGCCGGCTGCCGCCATTGTTGCTGCCGCGGTTTTTGCCATTAATTTTCTTATTTCCACCCTTTTTGCCGCCACCGTTGTTGCGGTTTTGACCCGAGTTGTTAGAACCGATAGGATACACCGTGGACTCGGTCATCATTACTACGAGACTAGCACCGGTAGCCGCCCATTTTGTCATGCTTGCTTCTTCGAGTGTAAGCATAGAACGAGCCTGATAAAATTGCGGAAGCGGATTGCTTTGCCGAAGAAGCGTTCCAACACCGTTATAGGCCTCGGAGAGGTCGGAAACTATTTGGAGGACCAAACGATCGTTCAAAACTGGCGCGCCAACGTTGCAAAGTTGGTCCACCAATTCCTTTAATCTTTTGCAATAAGCCGAAACATTAGGGAAATCTTTCATATTGACGTGGGAGAAATCCTGCTCAAGAGCCGCGGGGATTATGTGATGGATGACTTGATGCGATCGTGCGTGAATTTTGAATAGTTCGGCCCACATCGCATATTGGACGTTTTCTATTTCAAGAACGAGAGAGATGCTATTCTTGATGTTAGAAAATGCAAGGGCAGGATGAAACGTGTTCTGGGATGTAGACATATTGATAGAACAATATGAGATCGAGGGATTTGGGAGAAAAAATTAGGAAGAAGAAGGTTCCTGTCGGCACAAAAACCGAGAGCAAAGGTCTCGGAATTGCAAGGGAGGCGACAGAAAAGTGGAGGAGTTTAGAGAGAGGATTTTAAGACCTAGACTTCTGATACCATGAAAGAAACAATCCCTTGATTATTTTCATTAATTGAAAGGCTATATATACAAGTTACATATTTTCATAATAGGAGAATCCTATTCCTATTCTACTCCTAAAACCTTATTCTGCTTGGATTCTAAATATACAATTATGGCAAGTGTACAAGACTAATTAAGGTAACCTTTACATTACAATATTACAACAATATACACAACCAATATATACCCGTGATGGGCCAACCCGAGATGGGCTTCCTGCCTTCTACCGTGTTGGGCTGTATCCGAAAGTACCCGTGATATACACCATGTATACCAAGTGTATATCACGGGTATATACCTTGCTTAACACTAAGTGTGTATGTGATTATGTGTTTATACTTGTTTAATATATGTTAAGTAGTTCAATTCCATGCTGACCTTGGATTATTCTTTGTTATTTTAGGAATTATTTGCTTAATAATATGTGAGTAGTCTAAGCATGCTTTATATCCTTACTTAGCCAGCCTTTTTTAAAATCATAAAATGGTTTATTATCTTGATTAGTCTAGTAGTATGTTTATAGTTATATGTGTGTCTCTTAGTCTTGACTAACTTGAACAAGATGAGCATGTATGGTTATAGTTTGTTTGAGACAATGGGACTGCAAAAGGACACATACCTGTGCTAGGACTTAAGTGCTGATTTACTTGACTGATTCCACCTATGCAAGTATGATCTAAAATCTTAGTAGTTTATATAGCCTTTCTCTATAATGATTGTGTTGTGGCTTCGCTTTCTAACTTTGGTATCCATTCATGCCTTTGTTTTTTGTTTGTTTAGCCTGTCTATGCATGTTCATATAGACCTACATTGCCTAAGATTAGTTTAAGAACATGAGTCTGTTAGTTCTAATTCAAGTATGATGAGAATGTTTAAAGGTGCTTGTTCCTTGTCAATCATATGTTCAGTTGTTACTTAGTCTAGTCTAGTTTAAACATCTTGTGATAATGGAAGCTGCTTAATCTATATTTTAACTTAAATAGGCAGTAATGTGATGTGTTGATTAGACGTGCTAGTGTTCTCTTATGCCATGATTAACATATAAGAACATGCTGTTAAGATTTGTTCTTGATTAAAAGAGACCAGTTGAAGTTATGACCAACTTGACTAAGCTAAAGATAGTATACTATACAACTTATTTGTTATCAGTATAGACTAAATGAATGTCTCGTATACCCTAGGTATCTGCCTTGTTTGTTCATTTTTACTTATTATGAGTATTCAACTTTGGTTCCAAATATGCATCTATAAAATGGTTGTCACACCCTAACCTTGGGGCACCCGGCGCCTGGACGGCCTGAGCGTACCACCTGAATATCATCATGTGAACGTGTAAATATCTTAGCCGACAAGGCCTCAGAATGATAACTATTAAAACAAGATGACATAATATCATGCAAATAGAAGAACCCAACAGATGCATACATATATAAATACTAAGGCTGACAAGGCCAACATAATCTCTAAACAACATCCAGGCCTATAAGGACATACTGAACAAACTGTACAACACAGAACATGTCTACAAAGCCTCTAAAAGGGAGCATCGACACAATATATAAGTCAGGACAGGGCCTCTGACTTACCCAGGATACTAAAAAAATATAAACATGACCTTAACTCGGCAATACTCCAGGAGGAAATAGAGCTCACCAACAAAAGCTGATATCTAGAGGCGATCTACAATGACGAATCCTCTCTTCGCCTATCTGAACCTGCGTGGCATGAAACATAGCGTCCCTAAGTAAAGGGACGTCAGTGTGAATAATGTACTGAATATGTAACGCAAAAGTAAAACACATCAATACATAATCATAAAATAGAGGGATATGAATCAACCTGAACCTCTAAAATGTCTCTAGCTATAATGTACACAAGGTTCATACCTATCTTGTAACCTTATTCTATATTGCTACATTAACGTCGTAATTTTAACCGTTCAACTGCCCAACTGATCAGTGCTAACTTCCCCACCGACCATAGCTCGGTAGTAAATACGTGCCTGTCCAAACGGTGGTAAATAATGATACATAATTGCCCAACCGGTATTAACTACCTAATCGACCATAACTCAGTGGTAAATACGTGTCTGCTTAACTGGTGGTAAATAATGATAAATATTGCTCAACCGATGGTAATTACCCAACCGACCGTAGCTCGGTGGTAAATACGTACCTATCTAATTGATAGTAAATAATGATACATAACTTCCCAATCGGTGGTAACTGCCCAACCGACCGTAGCTCGGTGGTAAATATATGTCTGCCAAACCGGTGGTAAATAACGATACATAACTTCTCAATTGGTGGTAAATTAGGAATACCATAGCCACGCCCTTATAGATATTGTGTATGCGTATATAATTCCATCACTCGTTTAGATATATGCCTAAAATGCATGAAGAGCCTTTTCGAATCATTAGAACTCTCTCGAAGAAACTTATAGTCGATAACCCTCCGAATATATTATGAACATAAACATCATTATCATATGCCTAAAAAGACTTATCATGTTCTGTAATATCTATAACTCAATAGGCAACATATGTTGTTGTTTAGCTCTTTCTTGGCTTCTATGTAGTCTTACTTGACTTAGAAGTAACACAACCACCTTTGTGGTTCCCTATCAATCTCGTAACTATGTAATTATACATATATCAATAAATACTGGATATTGCGATACTTATAAGTAGCACTCATTCTTTATATTCTGTAAATTATGTAATTCGCTTAACTCGTTGTACTACTCGCCAATAGCTTATTCAACTTAACTCTCAACTCTTTAGTATGACAAGGCACTAGAACCTCGGAAGCTCTATTTACTGCTAGAGGTTAATTTAAGGGAATCACTATTAGGAATGACTAATTTTATCATATCACTACTCATCGTCTCATAGACGAATCTCAACTCTTAAGCTGACCTATCAATTCGTCCCATTGGATATCTTATAAGGAGGATGTAACTTCTAGAATCATGCCAAAAAGATGAATGTAATCATCCTTCACAATCCCACAAGTGACTCACCAATACGGTGCTCTACAAGATGGAAAAACAACCGTATAATAAATATGAAGCATGATGATAGACGACAAGCGGCAAACTTGCTTATACAAAATTGGATAGCACCCCCCTTTTTCCCTCTACTTCCTGCAAACTCAAAACAACACCAAAAAGATAAGAACAATATTAACAACATCATATTCAAGATATTCCATCAATTTCAAGCCACAATACACCATAACCATTGCTTCAAAACAATCCCATACCACACGATATTGACAAGCTCGTGCTACGACAATTTGGACAACATCTTTTCCGTTTCCTTTACACCCCTGAAGTAAATAATAACATCAACACAATAACAACCAACCACTCTATGTTCAAAACATGAAGAACAACCCCTAAAACGTCACACACAACACCTTTAGCTTGATTTTAACATATTAACATCTATTTGCACTTTTATAGCTTTTTAGCACATCTAAAAGTCTCCCTTAACTTGTAAGATCTCAAACCTTAGCAACAACACCATACAAGTGGTCCGGTTAGAGAATTCCCATCAAACCTATGTCAAACCATGGCATGAAAAGGATAACTTGGAAAATTCCCATCAAACCTGTTGTGTTTTCTATCTTATTTACAAATACTATATCATACTGTGTCATAATGTTGTGCAATTTGTGGTTGAACTGATACCTAATAGTCCTGATATGAGCATATGGTCAAAGTTAAGTTATACACTTTAGGCTCGGCCATCTATTATGTCAGTTTATAAAGTCATCTATGAATGTGTACCATGTTGCTCTTTGATAAATGGGATTCAGTGTCTGAATCGCCACAAGTTTGGTTCTAACTGATTCTACGTGTGAGATAAGCTTTAGAGGAATTACTTAAACCACACCCTTATGTTATTTGAACTGATTCTGGAAAAGAATTCTTATGTGAAGTTGCTATACTATCTTTTTATTGAAGAAAATTCAATAGCATACTTATGTGCATGCATCTTGTGCAACTCTATGGGTGATTTAACCTAACCCATCCAGTCTATTTGCTTGTATTTTTGTGCCCCCCATCTCTGTTGAGCATAGATTGGCTCTAGTCATAACTATGAAATTTTAATGTGTAGTTTAGTTGTTGTTTGGTGTTGTGAAGGAGAAAAAGCATGATATATATTTAGGCTTCTTAACTGGACATACATTTATTCTGTAGACCTCGAGTGTATATGATGTTACCTATTGAATATTAAGGTATATTCAGTGTATATAAGTTAACTTTACAGTTTTAATATGCGTATGTTGTATGAACCTTTCTTTTCTCCTTTTTCTTTCTTCTGGGGCTTAACATGTTATAATATACTGCTAGATATACAGAGGTGTACACTCATATGTATGCTCGTGTATATAGGAGTATATCATGAATATCCTTGGTATATGAGTAATATATTGGGATGGGATTTCTACTTCTGTTTTTACCCTTCTTAGCGTGAATATATTGAGCCCAAAGCCCACAATGTTGGCCTCGTACGAAAGCATGATATTTGGGCCTGAGGGACTGTTGTCTTTCCGAGTTTTAGTTCTATTTGGACATGTTATAGCTATTCTTGTCCTTATTTTGTCCATGGAAACTGTGTGTTCTTACATTGCCTTTGATGTGGACTAGTTTTACTTCCTTCTAAAATGTTATTTAAGTGCAAATGCTTGTTACATTTCTTCTTTTTTGGTTACTGTTAAGTATAGATGTCCTCTAACCGTAATTTTGTTTTTTTTTCTTTTTTCTTTTGCATGAACCCGTGTACACGGGCCCATTTGGGCCAAAACATGGATGTCAACCGCTTTCGTTGGTTCTGAGGCCCAACACTGTGTTATACCAAGTCCGCATCCAGAAGTTTAAAGGTCAACTATAGCTGAAAATGGTTAACTGATAGGCTTGGTAGGCCCACCAGTCCATTACACATTTTTTTCGTATTTGTATTATGTATATTTATTTCTAAACATACTTGTATATTATTGAAACCCTTAGTTGGAGCTTAGTTGATAATAGACAAGCGATGCGTGATATCGTTAGAGCGGATAGGAACCCCGAATATATGTTTCAAATCCGAACCCAACAAAAGATTAAGATTGTTCTTTCTTTCAAAAGATGACAAAGAAATATTTCTATTCTCTTGTGAAAAAATAGAAAATGGAAACAATGGACATTTTGAGAAAAACTCAACTTCTTTTTTTACAAGATTAAGAGTTCACAAAAAGGGATAAGGGAAAAATGATTTCAAAGTAAGTTTTATTGAAAATGTATTTTTAAATGGTTTAAGTGGCTTAAATGATTTTTTCTAAATCCTTTTGGGCCAAGCCCACTTTAATTGAAATGAAACAAAGGAGCTTTAATCAAATACAAGTTCAGGGAAAGAAATTAAAAGAAATGATGTGGTTTACCTTTAGTAGAATAAAAGAGGAATTTTTTTACCTCTCAGGAAAAGACAATTTTGTAAAATTATATAATTTTGCATATTTGCAAAAGATATATACTTGAATATTTCAAAAGTTAAAAGGATTAAATAGTACATAACATTATTGACCAAATTAAGTTGAACTCTACTCAAGAGAAATTTTTGGTGTTTTGGTCCAGACAAATAAAATGACCATTTTTGAAACCTTAATGTGTATTTTTTCAAGGGAACTTAACTATATTTTAGGAAACAAAGGTTTTTATCAAAATCATTTTAAATAATATGCCATGACTTTATATACAAGATTTTGAACTCATTTTAAGCAAATAAACAACAAATCATACTTTGAAACTTGAAGATCAACCACATTCTGCGGATTTTTAATATCGGGGTGTCTAATACCTTCTCCGAAGATTCACTTGAACCCTTACCCGAACTCTGGTTTAAAAATGATTTATCTTTGTTGACTCTAAAATAAATGAAAAATTCAAAAGAGTTCACAATTATAAAATAGCTTTTATGACTCGCTTAAAAATGAACCGCAACATCTATGTCACTTAATCATTTACCAAAGGTAAGTCAGTGGCCTTAGTGGTTCAATTTTTAAGTCTGTAATATGATTTAGGCACTCTTTAGCATGTACCAAAGTCAAAGGGATGGACAAGAATCAGGGGAGGCAAGTTTCAACCTTCATGTAATATATAAGACACACTCGGAGGGTTCCCACAAGTTGAGAAATGGCAAAGAGAAATCCATAAACTAGAGCAGTCATAATGAGACTTACTTCGATTAATCAAAGTCTCATCTTGAGCTCATAGTTCAGAGACATAACTCTATGTCCTTCCCAAACTGTGTAACTCCTCTTAGAACTTAACACAACAACCATTGAAGATTCAGAAGTGCAAGTAATCAAATTTCCCTTTTTAATATCCCATAGCTACACTAGATTAGATTACAAGTTTACAATAACCCTACAACCTCATAAGTCTGTGAAAATCATCATTTAACTCTGCTAAACACACAGAGGGAAGCAAACAAATCAGACATCATGCCCTAGTCAAACAGTTGAGATTTAGCAAGTTGAGGAAAGGGTTGAGAGTATGAGGTCATGCTCATGGATTGGGTCTCAGGATTTAGACTTGTAGAAAGGTAAGGAACATCTTCACACAAACAGTTCACATCAGCATTACTTAGGTTATCTACTTGTCCTTTTAGACCAATTAACTCAAATAGATCAGCACTAAGTTATGCAGAAATAATCATGGAGCATAAAGAAAATCATAACACATGGCGTCAAAGTCATATTGCTAATCCTAATTCCTCTCTCAAAGGACAGACTATGTTGTTTCGCCTAAGTTCATCCAATTATCTTATGAATTCTGCAAATAATTGAACCTCAAACATTTATCCCACCCAATTCATGTTAACATATCAAATTAAGAATGGCTCCACATAATCTAATTAGCGTTGCACTGAGGCCAATATTGGCATAGCCAACCCCTTTAATTTTTTTTTTTTTTTTTTGTAGTAATCAAAACCCAAGACAAGAATTGTAGAAACGACTCTTTAATCAAGCTCTCATACCAATTGATACAATAATGGATATGAAATCAAAGGAAAATAACAAGGAAAGTAAAAGAGATAGATATATTTACACAAAATAAGACACCAATTGAAAATCAAAGTTCTAGATTAACTAATACCTTCAATTGATCATACAAATTAGCACCAATCTCTTAGGATGACCTCAAGGGAACAATGTTCCCAAGCAACCAATCCTCTCAACAATTGCACAATCAAAAGCATAGCAAGCTCACAACTCACAAAGGGCATATCAAATGTCAATATTCAAAATAGTCTAAGCAATGAAATGACATAAGTTCCCTATTTATAGTCTAGGACTAAATTATTACACAAGAGACCCAAAAGTGACATTTTTGGACTACAAAAATAACCAACATGTCGAGTTGTCATAGTCTGCTAACCACCATCGAATTGCAAACACTGTTTGTGACATGATCTGCTATTCGCAAGTCATGTCCTTCAGTTCCATCATCTTTTATGACCTCTTGGCTCAACCTGCGGTCCACAAACTCAACCTATGGCACCATCTGCAAATTGCAGATGGTGTTTTCTTCACCATGCATTTTCTTTTCACATTCCCATGCAATTATGAACACTTGAAAACCTCAGGATGACTCCAAAGTGAACTCAAGAACCTCTCTATTCTTGAACAACCCTTGAAGTAGTTGGAGCTCACGAGCTTGACACCTCGTGAATGGTCTTGAGGCAACTTGAGTTGTATCATTCTCCCATTTTGGAAAAGAATTCTCGTCAAATTAAAGGGTCACCATCATTCATGTCAGAGAGAGAGAGAGATCACACATGTTGAAGGTGTTGTGAACATGATATTCTATAGGTAGGTCAATCTTGTAGCCACTGTTATTGAGTCGGTCAAACAACTCAAATGGACCATCTCCTCTAGGTATCAACTTGGTCTTCCTCGTGTTGGGAAACATTTCCTTGTGAAAGTGTACCAAAACCCAATTACCCAGTTTGAGTATAACTCTCTTACGACCCTTGTTTTCTCTTTTGGCCATCTCTTGATTTTCTTCTCAAGGCGAAGTCTCACCTTCTAACGCAACTTCTTCATGCTTTTAGACCTTTTGTTTCCATCTAAACTCAAAACAACAACTTGAGATAAAGGGGTGAAATCTAGAGGGATTAATGGGTTAAAATAAAAAATAACCTCAAATGGAGACATGACAACAATACTATGAATAACTCTATTATATGCAAATTCAACTAAAGGAAATTGATCTTCCCAAGATGCTAACTTTCTCTTAAGCATGTCCCTAAGCATAGAACCCAAGGTCATTTTCACAACTTCGGTTTGGCCATCGGTTTGTAGGTGACAAAAAGTAGAGAAAAGCAATCTAGTTTCAAGTCATCCCCACAATTCCTTCCAAAAGTGACTAAAGAACTTAGAGTCCCTATGACTCGCAATGGTTTTGGGGGTCCCATGCAATTTTACCACATTCTCAACAAACAAAGATGCAACATGAGACGTTTCATCACATTTATAACATGTAATAAAATGAGCCATCTTTGAGAATCGGTCAATAACAACAAATGCTATATTTGCCCCTTTTTGTCCTTGGCAAGCACAACACAAAATCCATAGAAATATCAATTCAAATTCTTTGAGGGGTAGGGAGAGGGGTATACAATACATGGGGAAGAAAATTAGACTTAGCACCACGATATTCAGTACATTGACCATAAAATTTTACAATATCACTTCATATTTGTGACAAGGAATCCACCACAACATTATCCTTCCCTTTTTTGTATTGGATTACATAAGGGAAAGTTTCCAAAAATTTAACCCATTTGGCATGTCTTTTGTTCAACTTTCCTTGGGCCTTTAAATGTTTCAAGGACTCATGGTCAGTCCAAATAACAAACTCTTTAGGCCACAAGTAATTTTGCCAATTACCCAAAGCTCGAATTAAGACATACAATTAAATATCATAGGTGGAATAATTCAAAGTCGCACTCTTAAACTTTTCAGTAAAATAGGCAATGAAATTTTGGTCTTGCATCAAAACGACACCAATACCTACTTTGCTAGCATCACATTCAACTTCAAAGATTTTCTGAAAATTGGGTAATTGCAACAAAGGTGCTGAGCTAAGCATTTGTTTCAATGTCTCAAAAGCCTTTTCCTTCTCCTCACCCTAAAAAAGGCTTATCCTTTTGGATTACCTCGCTCAAGGGAGCGGCTATGGTACTAAACCCTTTAACAAACCACCGATAAAAGCTAGATAATCCATGATTTCTTACATCACTAATGGATTTAGGAGTTGGCCAATTTTTAATAGCGTCTATTTTTGATTCAACAACCTCAACACCCCTTGAACTCACAACAAAACCCAAGAAAAAAAATTCATCAACACAAAAAGAGTATTTAGCCACATTAGCATAAAGTTGTTCTTGTCTAAGCACTGCAAACACACATTTCAAATGATTAACATGCTCATCTATGGTTTTACTATACACCAAGATATCATCAGAGTAAACAACCACAAATTTTCCAATAAAAGGTTTCATTACATGATTCATCAAACGCATGAAAGTACTAGGAACGTTATTGATATCAAAAGGCATCACCAACCATTTCATATAGACCAAATTTATTCTTGAAAGCCATTTTCCACTCATTTATGGGTTTCACCCGGATTTGATGGTATCAACTTCTAAGATCTATCTTAGAGAATATGCATGAACCATTCAATTCATCAACATGTCATCAAGACGAGGGATGGGATGGCGATACTTTATCGTTATCTTATTGATGGCTCGGCAATCAACACATATGCACCATGTTCCATATTTCTTTGGAACTAAGAACACTGGCATGACACATGGGCTCATACTTTCTTGCGCTACTCTCTTTTCAAGGAGTTCATCCACTTTCCTTTAAAGTTTTTTGGTGTTCTATAAGCCGGTTTGTTTGGCAATTGGGACCCCATGACAAAGTCAATTTGGTGTTCAATCCCCCATTAAGGGTGGAAATCCATTTGGGAGTTCCTTTGGGAACACATCATCATAGACCAGTAAAAGATAAGAAATAGAACTAGGCAAAGAAGAGGTTAGTTCGTTAGTGTGTAAAATGTAGTCCCTATGCATGATAAAGACCATCGGGTGTCGCTCCTCCATCTCTTGCCTAATCTCCCCTTAACTAGTCAAGAGGGCTATATTTTTCCTTGCCTCTTGACTCCTTCCTTTTCTCAGTTCCCCCTTGAAGACTACCTCCTCCTCCACCCTTGCCTTTCTATTTTAACTCCCTTATTTTTTGATAAATTTCACTAACTTGCAAAGGTGAAATAGGACATAACACATATTTGTGCCCATTGTGCACAAATGAATATCGATTCATTTTCCCATCATTCTTAGTTAACCTATCATATTGCCAAGGTATTCCATGTAAAAGATGACAAGCTTACATGTGAACATCACATAAGATTTCATCTTGATACTTCCTAACTTTGAACTTAATGGTAGCTTGTCGGTTCGCTTTCAACTCCCCACATTCATTTAGCCATTGGAGATCGTAAGGATGGTCATGGTTGGTGGTGGGAATATTTAAGAAATTAACCAATGTCGTGCTTGCAACATTCACACAACTCCCACTATTAATTATCATGGCATACACATTTTGATTGATGACACACTTAGAATAGAAGAGATTCTCCCTTCATCTAGGATCATTCATGGCTTTGCTTTTCATAGTTCTCCTTATCATATAGTTAAGACCGATTATCTCCCATTCTTGAGGCATATCCATACATGTCAATACCCTTCTTGCCAAGCAATTTGGGACTGTACTATCACCATCACGTCCCATATAATCTTGCTCTACATCATCATCAACAAGGTCATCATTCTCATAAATACCCTCTTTATCATCTTCCTCATACACCCCTTCAACCTCCTTAACATAAGGCTCTTCATACCTCACAACAAAGGCTCTCATATTAGGACACTCACTCATTTTATGACCAAACCCTTGACATTTAAAGCATTCGACATGTTTAGTGTTTGTACCTCCTTCTTTGGGAACAAACTTTGGAGATTGCTTCTCAACTTGGTTGTTGTTTACAAAGGTCTTATAGTTCCCCCTTTATTATTGTTGTTCCATGAACTTTTGTACCCACTCGACTTGTTGATCTTATCTTCATTTAGCCCCTCCTCTATCTCAATGGCCATTTCAAGAGTTGCATCAATATCATTATAATTGTGGAGTCTCATTCAAGAAGTAATCTCTATATATAACCCATCTCAAAATTGAGTCATGACATTCATTGGATCCTCGTCAAATTCGATTCTCATCTTCATAATTTGAAACTCATCATAGTATTCTTCTACACTCTTGTTTTTTTTATTTAAAGTGTATATCTTCTTAAGTTGGTCTTGCTTGCAACACTCAGTGACATATTTGCACCTCAAGCTATTCTTTAGCTCTTCCCAAGTGGGAGTGGGATCTAAACCAAGTATTCTCCTTATCTTCAGTTGAGTTTCCCACTATGTGGATGCAAATTCTTTGAATTAAGAAATGGCATAAGAAGCCTTTTCACCTCAGACATGTCATTAGTGAGGAAGATTCGATCACATTGCATTATCCAATCAAGAAACACATTGGGATCACTACCCTATTTGAAGCTTGAAAGAGATACTTTGATGGAGTTAAGACTTGTTTCTCGTCCCCAATTGTTTCCATAATTTCCATGATCCCCATAAGGGTTGTCACCTTGGTTATCTCTATAGAAATCACAGCCTTAGTGACCATATAAGCCTTGATAGCCTCCTTGCCTATCCGCTTGATTGATAGGGACATTCCTTCCTCCTCTACCACGATGAGGACCTTTAAATTGCAATCATTATCCTCTCATTCTATTACCATATTGCTCATCCAACTCTCCTATCTCCTTTTGGAACTCATCACCCAATGGTTGAAAATTTTGGGTTTGTGGACGGGCATTGAGAAGTGGTTGTGGTGGATATGGATCATTTGGTGGTGGGTGAGGGTTATTTGGTAGTGGTTGAGGGTTATTTGGTGGTGGCGTGGTGGAATTGCCATCTCGTAGCGGGTTGGTGGTATGGTGTTCGTTGGAGTGTGGTTGTACATTCCGTGAATGGCTTCGCGTGATAGAGTGGATGAAGATTCATGTCGCAACCACTTGTGTGGCCTTGAAAATGGTTTTGAGGAGTTGAGGACACTTCCCTAGTCCTTTCTTAAATGGTTCCTAATCTCACATCTATACTACTAATCTGTCGACTAATGGATGCCAACACACTCATCATTTGACTCATAGTTGGTTCCTAAGTGGGAGCTTGTGATTTATCTCCCAAATGCGCCATCACACCTGTTTTAAGACACTAAAAAAAGCAAGTAACATGTTAGGTTAGTGAAAACAACTCACAAAACCCTCAAGTATGTGCACCTTTGATTACCTCACAAATTTCTTTAACCGATTATTGTACTCTTATTAATCTGATTAGTCACAAGGAAACCAGTTTCCACTCTCGGTCAAGAATGGATTCTTGTTTGACTCGATAAAGAAATGTTTCAACTCAAAATAACGGACTTGATTCAATAAGTTACGATGAAGTTAAAGAGACAAAAGAATGAAAGAAGTAGCACGAAAAGAAATGAACGCTCAAGAACTAGCTTATCACTTAGTAAGATCAATTACAAGCGTTAACTAGTTAAGATGATCAAAGAAATTGAAAGAAAATCATAATGAAACGAGTTTTAAGTCAAAAACCTGAAAAATGTTATCCGTTATTCACTTTGTAGAGTTTACAGTTCCCAAACAAGATCTGTTGCATAATCAGCGGTTCGCAAATGAAGATGACAACCCTGAAAACTTTCTATCAAGCCTTGCGTTTTGTCTGCAATTCGCAGACTGTATCTGCGACCCAACCTACGATTTGCAGGTTGTGCTTTCGTGGCACAACTTTGTGATATCAAATATTTTGAGGGATCCGACTCTAGGCCTTTTTCTGAATATTCTAACAATTTAGGCCCACTTTTTCAGATATTTTTCCTCTTTCGGCCCAAAAACACATTTTCACCTTGAAATTAGGTTTTGGAAGATCAAATGGTCCCTTTTTGCTTTTTCTTGTTCAAGAACACTTAAAGATTTAAAAAATATCTGACCTTCAAACCTTATTCAATTCACCCCAAATTTCATATTCCAAACCTTCTTAACTAGGAGAACAAAGCCCAATGTATTTGAACCTTCAATTCCCCTTTCTTATCAAGACCCACCTCAAGTTCTTCAATGACCAATAATGGTAGATGACTCAAAATTGACTCAAAAGACCTGAAACTTGAGATTTAGGCTTTTCTCAAGACCCACCTCAAGAACTGAAATATAATGATCGAATCAACAAACAAACAACTATTTTTGGATTTTTGGATGCTAGTATACCTTTTTTAAAGTAATCAAAATCTAAGACAAGAATGGTAGAAACAACTCTTTAATCAAAATTTGATACCAATTGATACACTAATGGATATAAAATCAAAGGAAAATAACAAGGAAAGTAAAAGAGATAGGTATATTGACACAAAATAAGACACCAATTGAAAACCAATGTTCTAGATCAACTAAGAGCCTCAATTGAGCGTACAAATTAGCACCAATTTATTAGGATGACCTCAATAGAAACAATGCTCCCAAGCAACCAATCCTCTCAACAATTGCACAATCAAAAGCTTAGAAAGCTCACAACTCTCAAAGGGCATATCAAAATATCAATATTCAAAATTGTCTAAGCAATGAAATGGCTAAAGTTCCCTATTTATTGTCTAGTACTAAATTATTATACAAGAGGCCCAAAAGTGACACTCTTGGATTGCAAAAATAACCAAAATGTCGAGCTGTCACAGTTTGCTAACCACCAACGAATTGCAGACACTGTCTCTGACATGATCTGTGATTCGCAGATCATGTCCTTCAGCTCCATCAGTTTTTGCGACCTCTTGGCTCAACCTTCAGTCTACAAACTCTACCCGTGGCACCATTTACGAATTGAATATGGTGTTTTATTCACCATGCTTTTCCTTATTCCCATGCAATTATGAACACTAGAAAACCTCAGGATGGATCCAAAGTGAACTCAAGAACCTCTCTCTTCATGAACAGTCCTTGAAGTAGTTGGAGCTCACGAGCTTGACACCTCGTGAATGGTCTTGAGGAAACTTGGGAAAGAATATGAGTTCATCACCTTCGTTGGAGGATCGACATAGAGGTATGTAATTGCTATCCCATACTTCATTTGGCATGACTACTTAGAAAGTGCACCTGTTAAGAGAAAGCTTACATTTGTTTTAGGTATTTTATTCTTGTATTTGTTTTCCTTACTACCTCAGATTGTAACACATGTAGTCGAGTCGAGAGTTCCATGGATCATAAGTCAGTTCCTAAGTTTATTAGCATTCATTTGATTCGTCACACGAGTGTGTATCATATATAGTATGTGAACCATCTTGTTAGAGGTCCTATCAATTGTGTCTCAAAATCCCAATTGCATGTAATAGTAGTCACCATGTAATAAGAGTCAAAAGTTATAAGAGAGGAGTCGTAATTAGAACTTCCATCTATATAATTGTTGGTCTTTGAGCTTGTCTAGTTGGTTCTATTACAAACTACTAAGTACTCATTAGATGTTATACTACTCGATATGATCTCATAGAGTATTTGTTATCACTAGTTGGTCTTCATAAAGATAAGAGTCCCAAGAGATATGTTATAGCAAGAGCCAGGTCATATACTTGACAGTTATTTAGTTATCAAAGCCTACTTCATGAACTCCGAAGGTACGTGAATTCTTTAGTTACATTACTTTTAAGCAATTGTATGTATCGTATGTTTTCATATTAGAGGAGAGCTTTAGTTGAATAATGTAATATGCAAGAGAGATGGTTGTTGGACCTTAAATCTTATTTTTTAGCCTTTGAGCCTATTTGTTCACCTTCATGCTTACTTGGTAGCCATCAATACTTATTTGGCCACAAGGCGTATTGCTAACCTTCCAAGGTCTATTTGTTGCTCTAGCATAACGTATTTTTGAGACAGAAATTAGTTGTACTTGTAGACGTAACTTAAACCTGTTATGGCCATATCACCTTGTACATTTGTTAGAAATCTCAGTAGAGTGTAGCTTACAGGTAAGTGAAATGATTCACTAGATTTATGGTTATTTTGTTATATGTTTCTATTTGAAGTTTCAATACCTATTGTTATGTTTAGCTGCCTTACATACTCAATACATTATTTCATACTGACGTTCCTTTTCCATGGTGTTGTATGTCATGTTGTAGGTCCAGGTTCCTTCAATTGGAAGGCTTTCGTGTAATCATTCCAGTTGATCAAGAAAGGTTTGGTGAGCTCCATTTTTTCCTGGAGTAGTCGAGTCTAAGAGCACTTATGATATAGTTGTACATGTTATATAGATTGGCCGGGGCCCTGTCCTAACCAAGTTGTGTTCATTAGATGTTCTTAAAGGCTTTTGTAGACGTACGCACATCTGTGGACGGTTGGTAACATTATGTTAGTAAAGTGTTGTACAGGTTGGGGGCTCATATGCCCATGTGTATAGATATGTATGGGATTTTCTATTTGCAGATATTTCATATACAATAAGTTATTTGTGTTACGAGATATGTCGCTCTATTATGTAAGACACTAGGTGTCTATCCACCTCACCTAGGTTGGGGTGTGAAAAAGTGGTATAAAAGTAGTCATGTATCCCAGGGAGTCTATAAAGTCATATCTAGTCGAATATTATTTATGAATGTTTTCTGCACCACATTTATAAATAGGAAGCTACGAGGCATTTAAGATTGGTTAAGTTTTTTCTTATCCCAGATCGTGATATAGAGATGAGTCATATGAGCCTGAGTTTAACTTATGTTTCACTATTTGTATACAGAAATGCCTTTGACTAGAAAGGCCACTGCTAGCCATAAGACTAAGGCAGTTGTAAGAGAGGTTACTAGGGAGATTCCCTAAATTAATATAGGGCAATTTGAGGCTTAAGGTGGGTCCCCTTCTTAGGTATCAGAGACTCCTCTAGTACTAGAGGAGTTGAGAGGAGCTCTAGTACCACCAGTAGCACTATTTTCACCATCGACTCCAAGTGATTAGGATATGAGGAGCGCGGTGGAGTTGTTAACACAATTGGTTGCCGCTCATGCTCAATGTTATGCTACGACATCGATGAATGTTAGACCATCTGAGGGGCCGAGGAGTTCGAGAGTTTATTTAATTGAGTCCCTAAGAGTTAGGGTCATATTCAGATGAGGACCCTAAGGAGTTTATTGATCAACTTCATTGGATTTTTGGGTTATGCACGCTTCTAAGACAGAAGTAGTGGAACTAACAACTTTCAAACTATGAAATATAACAGTATTATCCTATGAGGCATAGGAGAGGTCCAGGGGATAGGACGCACCTCCAACAGAATAAGAGGGATTTCAGACACCTTCTTAGTTTATTATCTTCCGTTAGGGATTTGAGAGGCCAGAGTTGATTAGTTTCTAAACCTTAGGAAGGGAAACATGAGCGTCCATGAGTGCGATCTCCAATTTGACTCATTGACTAGATATACTCCAACGATAGTGGACATGATGTGAGCTAGAATACACTAGTTTGTAGAAGGTCTTGACCCATATTTGGTTGACGATTATACAACAACATCATTGAGAGACAAAATGGAAATTTCTTGCATTCACACATTTGCCCATAATTTAGAAAAGAACAAATGATGGCAACAAATTGATTAGAACCAAGATAGAAAGAAACATAAAAGAGCTAGAACAGTTGGTGACTACAAGGAAACACAGAGCGGTAGTAAGTCACTGTTTTATTGATAGGCTAGATTGTCATAAGGTCTGTGCATGATCAGCTCTCTCGGTAGGGCCAAGTTGGGGTTTACGAGCATCAGAATCTCATAACCATAGTAGTATAGGTCAGATAGGGCCACCTCAACCACCTTGTAGAGAGTGTGGTCGGTCGCATGGCAGGCGATGCCATATGCATTCAGATGGTTGTTTTGGTGCAGAGATCATGGTCATAAAATATAGGATTGTCCAAAGCTCAACCAAGATGATCACGACAGGTACAGAGATGGAACATTAGGCTCAGGTCCTAATTTAGATAAGAGTGTAGGTATGCCAACTCGAGTTTCCCAAAGAGGGAAGAGCACTTAGTAACCTTTCGTAGTTCGATGGTTGCGACACAAATTGACTTTTTGCTCCATATGAAGGATGATAAAGGTCATTGTAAAGACTGTAAGGTTATCCCGAGTGAGAACCTTTTGACTCATCATAAGTTCCTGGTGATGGATTTAGAGATTTAGAGGAAAAAGAAGAAGAGGGTCGTGGAGATGGGGGGAACATTGATGGCTACGCGGGCTTAGGAGATTAGGGGATGCTAGTTTTATGTGGTATAGGATGGTCAGCTGTATTAGGGAAGCAACGATAGAGGTACTGAGGGTCTCGAGAGGTAGGTGTGGTAGTCATCGAGGGGATTAGTGATGGAATGGAGAAGTCTAAGGGAAGATGGAAGCAAAAAAGGTGGCATATACAAAGTTGGTAAACAACAAGACATAGGCATATGACAGAGTCTCGTGGCTATTTCTCACTACAATTTTAAGAAAAATGGAATTTTCAGAAATATTTATTGTTATGGTGTGGAGGTTACTGGCCAACAATAGGTACTCTATTATGATTAATGGTCAAGCTCATTGATTTCCTCATTCTATCAGGGGAGTAAAGGAAAGGGATCCTTTATCCCTTAACTCTTTTTATTTCATCAGCAGAAGTATTATCTAGAGCTTTGAATACTCTATTTGATAATGAATTATATACATGTTTTGGAATGTCAAAATGGAGTGCAAATATGAATCATCTTTCTTATGCCAATGATAACATCATATTTGACTATACTGACAAAGGATCACTAGAGATGATAATGCATACATTGTATGAATATGAGATTCAATCATGCCAAAAGATTAATAAATAGAAGAGTCCTTTTTACAAGCATAGAAATGTGGCAGATGATTTGTTACAACAGATACACAAAAGTACTAGCATGACTAGAGGACAACTCCCTTTCATATACTTAGGATATCCATTAACTCATGCAAGGAAAAAAAAGGATATATGTAATGACTCATTTGGTTGTTTTGAGCTTTTGACTCTTCTTCGTTAAAATACCCTTCCCATAGTTTCATATTGATATTTATGACTTGTGAGGTTGGGTGACATGGTTTCCGAGGTAATCAGGTTAGTTTTGAATCAGTTTTAGCACTATTGGAAGTTCTTAACTTAAGGAAATTAGCAAGTTTGATCAAAGTTAACATTGGGGGTAAATATGTCTTTTTCAAAGTTTCATCAATTCAATTAAGCCCGGAATGTGATTTATGACTTAATCGAGTCATCGGTTTGAGTTACGAGGGGTTTGGATGTGATTTGGGTCTTTGATTGAGAAACTAATTAAGTTAAGAATTTGGGTCAATGTTGGGTCAAGACGAACTCTTTTGGAGATTTTGAGTGCATAAGCAGGTTCTTCGAGTGGTTTATGATTGAAACACATATATGGTTTATTTTTGGGAAGTTATGGATAAGTTTTGGGTGCTAAAATTAAGATTTTGCAATTGTTGAATATTTTGGTGCAACAATTTCGAAAATACTGATTATGTCCTATGTTCATTCTTAAATTGCAGACTTCCTTTAAAACTTCAAAACATCATATAAATCTCATTTGAATTCCAAATTGGGTAATTCAAAAGGCTATCTTGTGTGGAATATATCTCGCAAGCATTCTGTTGTTCTTGTCAAAGTTGAGTTTCTTGATCATCTAAAATTTGATTCGGGGTCAGACAACTACTGCATTTTTTGTTACTTGTTTTGGGACTTTTTCTCACAAGTTTGTTAGCTCATATTGAGGCTATTTCAAGGTATTCTTCTCGTTTTTACTTGGGGTAAGAATTTAAACCTTATTCCATGGTACTCCATATATTTCTTACACTATTTAGAGTTGATTTCATTGTTGGGTGTTGGAAAATTGGGGGATTTTGCCCTAGGTTGGATTTTTGGGAAAATAAGAAATTGAAGGTCAAGTTGGAGTATTTTTTACTGGGATCTCTGGATTTAAGTTCTTTAAGTCAGGGCAAACTAATTTTTTAAGGAAAATCATGATTTGGTCGCTAGAGTTCGGGGTCACTTTTTGGCATTTTAAAGTCCTATGTTAAAATTATGAATTTATTCAAATTGAAAATCGAATTGAAATCGATTTTGAATCATTATCTGGATTTAGACTGCATAGGTTATGGGTATATCTATTTTGCAATAAAATTATATTTTTGACCTTCGGAGCTCGGGATTGACATTTTGGGTGAATTTTTGGACCCGAATTAAAATAATAGTAATATGGGTGTTCACAGGCTCATTTTCTTATAAGTAGTGTGTATTTGATAGATTGAGAGCATTCCAAAGCTTTACAAAAAGGAAAGGCAAAATATTGAGGTTCGTGACACGCTTGTTAGGCTTCGAGGTAGGTTATGGCTTACTCTTTTGACCTCCGATTGAAGATGTGTTATAACATATAAATACTGAGAGGGTATGCATATGGGCCTTCAGGCATTGGTGGTGGTGATAAATCCACTAGTTTGGTATGGTTATTTGATTACGTGGGCTATGATAGCCATGTTTGAATTATTCTTGTAGTTATAGACTCGTTTCACCTTCATCACATTACATCTCATTAAATTCATGGAAGAGGAATAATTCTTGAAATTGCGTTGATATTATGTAATGGCATGACACTTGCTTACTCTTTTCATACTCTCTTGATATTATTGGCATATGATACCATGCATGTTATATTCATTCATACGTACATATTTGTTGAAATAAGTCACTGATAGAGATACGAGATGGTCCTTTAAGGCCAAAAATGAGGTAAGAGTAATGCTTTCGTAGACCGAGGAGAAATTTTCTCGGGTGATATGATATGATATGATACGAGATGATATAATATGATCAAATTTGATATGGTACTCACACTCCTAGGGGAAATGATTCCGCATGGTGGTAAGGGGTATATGGACCTCGCGAGTCCCTCATGGGTCATGACTATGTGGTAAATACCTTAGCATGTGTGTACTGGGTTATATGGCCAAATGCATTGCATATCATAGAAAGACCGAGCTGGATATTCAAACAGATAGTAGTCCTTTTTTACCTGGATGTCGCATTGCATTTTCTCATACATAGGAAACAATTTCCTAATGTAGCTTCTATAGTTATTTTAGGTGCCTTCTCGACCTTTTCACCATTGTTCTAAAAGAACCCTTAAATTCTATAGCTCTTCTTAGCTACCAGGTCTCATACGGGTAAAGTATGGTATTCCTTTGTCGATGGATGACCCAACTCTTTCCTTTCACCAGTTGGTAAGTGTATCCAATTCCTATTAAGTGGGACATCAGTTGTTAAATAAAACGATGGTGCCATTCCCGGTAAATAAAAAGCAACTCATCATACAATCTCTGTTCCAGATTCTGGTTTTACCAAGTCACCTTTCTCTATGGCTAAATAGCTAAATATCCTTGTACTTTTTTTCCTATTTTGTTTATTTTCCTTTAACGACAAAGAAATTTGTAGTAGCTTATTCCATTTGGAAGGTTTTTTGCTTAGCATAACTTTTCAAGCTCTTACTTTTGAGTCTATCAGCTGCAACAAGGCTACGGGAATGAGTGATATGCTTGCCCCGACCGATACCACCATTCATTACCGTGAACTAAAGAGAAATATCTCAAATATCTGGAGTTTCCTTTGGTATATTATATGGATGATCCGATCTGGTTGCATTCATACCATTCTTAGTTGATAATGTTGGTTTCATGATACATTTATATGAATTAATGACAAAATTTAAGCTTTATGCTTGGATTTGAAAAAGACTTGAGCTTTATTCTTGTATTTGAGAAAGACTTAAGCTTTATTCTTGTATTTGAGAAAGGCTTAAGTTTTATGATTAAATTTAGAAAGAAATGAGCTTTATGACTTGAGTTGGATGTACACTTTCTAATGCTATAACCTAAAGGAATAAATGCTCTAATTAAATTTGGGTTGTATGCAAGTCTTTATATTCTATATGTGTTGTCTCTTCCTTGTTGGCCTATAATACTTATGGAGTACTAGTGATTTGTACACATACTACACTAGTTGCACTCTTTTATGATGCTGATTCGACCCCGGGTATGAGTATGTTTGATTCTGGCAACTGGAGTTGTGGTGAGCCGCTTAGCTGTTCTGCACCCTCTATCATTATTTATTCTATTATTTTGGCATTTGGATAGTTTATTTGGGTATTTTCAAACTTTTATCACTCTTTTAGATCTCTTGTACTAGTTAGACCATGTTTTGCAATTGTAATGAGTAAGTTCTCCTTCTGTACACTTATATATATATATATATTTAAGATTGTTGGGTGATACTTTAAATGTACTTACCTTTTTCGCATTTTCTCTTCAAGTGATTTGAGAACTTGGGGATGGTTCTCCTACCAGTGGGATAGTGGAGGTGTCATCATGGCCTATGATTTGGGTCGTGACAAATTAGAATAAAAGCCCTAGGTTCAGTGGTCTAGTGAGTACAAGACCAATGTGTAGTAGAGTCTTGCAGATCGATATGAAGAGCTCCATACTTATTCTCAATAGGCTATAGGACATTTAAGAAACTTTCATTCCTTATCGTGCGTATGTGGTTTGGTTCAAGGTCTAAACATCTTTATTTCAATCTTTCACTAACAATAAGGACACATTCTCAGGTTCACACACGAGCAACTTGATGTGACACCATGCGGTATGGTACGAGATGCGTCACCGTGATCAGTATGCGGGACCAAGTTCAGGTTGCATGTATGACTTAAAGAATGAATTGATTGGGGTTGATATTTAGACTCTTTAGTATGATGATATCCCTAGGAAATAGGAATTATGGTACGAAAGACTGCACGATCTCCATGTCTTTAGCGGTTAGTTGCTCGAAAGTCGAGGAAGTGCATTTTTGGTATAGTAGATAATGGAAAGAGAGTTGGCAATTTTAATCGGCATGGTTAGTGAAATGACTAAGTAATAAATGTAGCTACTTTAAATATTTCACTCAAGGAGGTTTGACATATCAAACTTTGAGGTATGATTAGTGTGGGAATGCTTCAACATCGTCTGAGTTTATTAAGATGCGGGTGTATCAATGACAAGTTTATGATTCGGTAATGGAAAGGTACATATGTTGGTATCATGAAAATAATTCTAAATTTGAGATGATCAGTTGATCATATGAAAAGATAAAGACCTTCTTAAGACTGTGAAGAGAAGTTGAGAAAAGACAAAGACATGAAAGATGATCCTTCATAATGGGATCCAAGATGGTAGGACTTGTTATTGGGGTTGGATGAATAGTTTTTGTTCTATCATATGGGGCTGAGGTGTACTAAAGAGAATTTGAATAGTTCAAGTTTGGTGACACGACTATTAAAATGGTAAAGTATTCATCTGATGGGAGCATGGGGTGTGCTAATTCTGATAATGCATGGGATTATGAATGTCTAAGTAGTGTTTCGACCGGATGGCATTGTGGTGGCAGAGTAACGACAAGTTGTTTAAGGGTTATCTAAGGGAATGGCTAATGGGATTTAAGCCAAGTGGAGAAAGTTACCCATGGAGATTGAACCCTTATGGAAATAGAATGTGATTCTTTAATAAAAGGGTGTGTTCCTAGGTCCGCTTGATATATCAATGTTGGCAACAAAAGGGATCGTTTTGGGCTATAGCTTGTGAATTTTGTGATATACGTTGTAGTTGTTAAATCTACAAGGATGACGAGTGACACTAGTATGGAGTCCTTAAAGGTTATAGTGTCATAAGTGGGATGAACTCATTTAAGTTATCATGGAAAGAGGAAAATCTATTTGCGATGTGGATTATAAAAGAGCATGAATTGGTTGGTATATTTGAATATGTTGTAGGCTATTAGGGGGCAATGATCTACTAATAGAAATGACTCTAGCGATAGACAATTGTGAAGATTTATTACTTAAGGAGTTATTTGTGGTTGCATCTAATGTTGGAGAAGGGATGTGCGCATTGTACCTATTGTTTAGGATTCAGCAAGTTTCTACAATTGCTAGTTATGTGACTCTGTGGGGTTGATGAAATTAAAGCAATAATCATATGAATTGTTGGAGTTCTAGTTCAAATAAGAGGCAAGAGGTTGTTTTTTATGAGAAAGCATCGCTTAAGGACCCTCGAGCGAGGTGTCAATCGATAAGGACATTTAAGGTGGTAGATCCATGGTAGATGTTAATTAACTCAAGTTTTGAAGTGCGTTTCGAAAATCAAATTAAGGATCAGTAATACCAACTAAAACTAGAAGAAGTGAATTCACTATAGTACTTTTGGGTATTGATATTAGGTTAGTAGGCTCATAAACGAAGATGTAAAGAGGATCATTTAGTTAAGGGATCTTCGACAAGGATACCAGTATAGGATCGTATGAGAATGTTAGTAGGATCATGTGAATGGTAAGTAATGATACCTCTACGGTTTATGGACAGGTGCAGTGGTAATTTGGGATATTACATCAGTAGTAATTGATTATTATTGGGATAACTAGAGTTGGTTGGTATTTTTTGGTGGAAAGTTTTCGTGAAGGACCACATTAGTGATGCGATTGTCTTGGATGATTTTTCAATATTTGAGGTTCAAGCAAGGTGAGGAAAATTCTCAATTGTTTGAGTTTGTGTCATACTACTAGCTCAATAAATCAACCTAGATATTCTGCAGAAATTGTGATATTTTGGTATATCCTTCGAGTGGGTTCGAGTAATTTTCATTTGATAACATTGAATTTGACTATGAATGGGATATGAAAACTGAAGAATTAAGATAAAGGCATATTTAATCTTGAATTGGAAGGAGTAAGGTGATGCTTCAGAAAAGGAAAGGATTTGGATTTGAAGTGGCAGGATTACTTGGGTCAATTATGGATTATGGTTGTGTTATCTTACATTATTTAGATAAGGGAAATGGGTCTATGGAATTTGACTAAGTATTGTGAAGAAGTTCTACAGGGTTTTGCATTTAACAATTGATAAGGTGTGAAACTTCAAATGATTGGTGTGGTGAGGTTGATGGAAGGTCGACTTGGGTGAACCGAGGTGTATAATTTCATAGCATTCTCGAATGAATGGTCTATAGTTGATTAATAAGAAGAAATCTTAAATATTTTCAGTTTGAAAGTTAAATTCATATTTTCAAGGTGAGATTGTGTTCATGATAGTGGACTAGGTTGAAGCGTTACTGGTTATATAACATGGTTGAGTATTTTGAACATTATTGACTTGGGAGTATTTGTATGTGGTAAAGCACCTAGATTGCAAGATTTGATACTTTGGGTTTGCGAAAGGCTTAAGGAGGTACTACAATTAGAGATTCAATGGTTGTAAAAGAGGAGTACAAGGTTGTACACCTTACATCGAGGAATTTGGTGTGGTGAATGAGTTAAGTGAAAGCAAAAAGAGGATTCAATGTATTTAGATCCTATGGATTTCTATCAGACTTGCGTAGTGGCTGTGAATTGAGAAACAAAAAGATTTAAGTCATAAGGTATAATTCCTCAGTACTTGGGTGGAATTCAACTTTTGAAGTCGGGAAAGACTAAACGAGGTCGAATATTCATGAGGCAAAGGATTATAGTTGGTCACCACCTTATGAAAGGACTATAATTGGTTTTGTGAAGGTGTGGAGTCTGTTTGGGAGACTATTTGTGACATTATGGGAGTTGTGTACATTACATCAGGTAAGAAATGTTCGTGTAATGCTGGGTGGCTTATGGATATATTACAAGGAAGATTTGTGGTTATCCTAGTAACCCATTTTTGAAGATTTGATTGATTTCAGTTCAAGATAAAGATATGACAAGTTTACGGGGCTTTATTTGGAGTTTGCAAGTCGCTTTTATGATATTTTGTTGATTCTAACTATTCAGACAGTTCTAATGGTCTACACAGGTACTTGGTGATGTATTAGAGATATACAAATGGACATGGGAGCCTTTGGGTGATCAAATGATTATATACTGATTTAACAAGACAAGATAATCAACAAGGTGATTCACATGGTACGTTGCTTGAAGATTTAAGAGAAATTGGATGATGGACATTGATTCTATAGATTAAGCTCAAAGAAATAAAACTAACATACTTGGAATTAGCTTGATCTGCCTTAGATAAGGTATGTTTTTTTTATGGAAATGCTTAAAATTGGCTCAGAACAAGCATAAATTGTTTTTTGGCGATAGAAAGTCATAATTTATACTTGTGGTGTGGGAAAAAGTGTTTTCTATGGACTGTTGGTATTAATGACATTCTCAAAGGTGTGGAAGAAAGTAAGTGAGATCAAAATATTTTACCGATAAAAGTTTGACAACGGATTACGACTACAGCTAAAGGATTTGGGTACTTATGATGAAAATTGTGAAATCAATTAATTGCGTTCAAAGGTGTGGTTCTAATCAAAATCAGGGCATTCGAGCATAGTTAGTTTAATTATATGAGAATCAACTGTTGAAGAATTTTTACGTATGTAAATATGGATATTTGGGGTTTTGAGCTAAGTTGAAGGAATTTTTAACTAATTAAGTCAATAAGCGATGCTATTGACGTGATCATTTCATGTGGAGGCTTACATGAAGTTTATAATGGAGATTCTTGGACTGCTCGACAACTTTGATACTTTTCTTTACTGTTCAAGGATGAATGTGTGTTTAAGTGGTAAATGATGTAACAACTTGCTTGGTCATTTTGAGCATTTGAACTCTTTTACTTTAAAACACCCTTCTCATAGTTTCATCCTGGTATTTATGACTCGCGGGGATGGGTGAAGAGGTTCTCAAGGCAGTTGGGTGAGTTTCGAATCAGCTTTAGCAACGTTGGAAGTTCTTAAGTTAAGAAAATGAGGAAGTTTGACCAAAGTCAACATTGGGGGTAAATGCATTTTTTAAAAGTTTCATCAATTCTATTAGGTTCGGAATTTGATTTATGAATTAGTCAAGTCATTGATTCAGGTTCTGAGGGGTTCAGGTGTTATTTTGATCTTTGGTTGAGAAACTAGTTAAGTTAAGGATTTGGAGTTGACTTTGGTCAGCATTGGGTCAAGACGAGCTCTTTTCGGTGTTTTGAGTGCACAATCAGGTTTGTAGCATATTTTATGATTGAAAAACATATATGGTTTGTGTTCGGGAGGTTCTGAATGAGTTTCGGATGCTAAAACTAATATTTTTCAATTGCAGAATTTTCTGGTGCAACAATTTCGAAGATACTTGTTATGTTCCTAAGTTGGTCCTTAAATTTCATACTTTCTTTAAAACATTGGAATTCATATACCTCTCATTTTAAGGCTAAATTGGGTGATTCAAAAGGCTATCTTGTGTAGAATATATCTTGCAAGGATTATGTTGGGCTTGTCAAAGGTGAGTTTCTTTATCATCTACAATCTTATTCGGAGCCGGACAACTGCTGCATTTTTTGTTACTTGTTTTGGGACTTACTCTCACAAGTTTGGGAGATTGGATTGAGGCGATTTCGAGACATTCTTCTAGTATTTTCTTTGCGGTAAGTATCTAAACCTTATTTCATGGTACTCCATGAGTATCTTATATTTTTTAGAGTTGATTTCATGGTTGAGTGTTAAAAAGTTGGGGATTTTCACCCTAGGTTGGATTTTTTAGAAAATAAAAAATTGAAGGTCAAGTTGGAGTATTTCTTACTGGGTTTTCTGTATTTAAGTTCTTTGAGTCGATAGAGAACTATTTTTAAAGGAAAATTTTGATTTGGTTGTCAGAGCTCGCGGTCACTTTTTAGAATTTTAAAGCCCCAAGTTAAAATTATGATTTTTTTAAAATTGGAAATTGAATTGAAATCAGTTCTGAGTCATTTTCTAGATTTAGACTCCATAGGTTATGGGTAAATCGATTTTACAATAAAATTATAACTTTGACCTTCTAGGCTCAAGATTGACTTTTCTGATGACTTTTTGGACCCGAATTAGTATAATAGCAATATGGGTGTACACATACTCGTTTTCTTATAAATAGCCCATACGTAATAGTTAGGAGCGTTCCGAAGCTTTACAAAAAGGAAAGGCAAAATCTTGAGGTTCGTGGTGCGTTTACTCGACTTCGAGGTAGGTTATGGCTTACTCTTTTGGCCTCCGATTGGAGTTGCGTTATAACATATAAATACTGAGGGGGTATGCATATGAGCCTTCAGGCATTGAAGGTGGTGATAAATCCATTGGTTTGGTATAGTTGTTGCTATGTAAGCTATGATAGTCATGTTCGAATTATACTTGTAATTATAGACTCGTTTCACCTTCGTCATTCTACATCTCGTTAAATTCATGGAAGAGAAATAATTCTTGAAATTGAGTTGATATTATGTAATGTCATGACTTGCTTACTCTTTTCATACTCTCTTGATATTATTGGCATATGATACCATGCATGCTATATTCATTCATACGTACATACTTGTTGAAATAAGTCACTGATAGAGATACGAGATGATCCTATGAGGCCGGAAAAGAGGTAAGAGTGATTCTTTCATATCCCAAGGGGATATGGTTCTGCGTGATATGATATGATACGAGATGACATGATATGATATGATATGATACTCACATTCCCATGGGAAATAGTTCCGGATGGTGATGAGGGGTATATGGACCTCGCGAGTCTCCCATGGGTCAGGACTATGTGGCAAAGCTTTTATCATATTTGTATAGAGTTATATTGGCCAAATGCATTGCATATAATTTGCATTCATACCATTCTTATTTGACTATGTTGATTTCATGATACATTCATATGATTTAGTGAAAAGACTTAAGATTTATACTTGTATTTGAGAAAGATTTAAGCTTTATGCTTGTATTTGAGAAAGATTTAAGATTTATGACTAAATTTAGTATGAATTGATCTTTATGACCTGAGTTGGATGTGAATTTTTTAATCTCGTAACCTAAAGAAATAAATTTTCTAATTGTATATGGGTTGTATATCAGTCTTTATATTCTATATATGTTGTCTCTTGGTGTCGGCCTACGATACTTATGGAGTACTATTGGTTTGTACTTATTCTACACTTGTTGCGCTCTTTTGTAGTGTAGATTCCACCCCGAGTACGAGTACATTTCACAGAGCACTGTGAGCTTGATTTCGGTAGCTGGAGTTGTGGTGAGCTGTTTGGCTGTTCTGCGGCCCACTTCGCCCTCTATCTTTATTTATTCTGTCATTTTGGCATTTGGACAATGTAGTTAGGTATTTTCAAACTTGTATCACTCTTTTAAAGCTCTTGTATGAGTTAGACTAGGTTTTGGGGTTGTAATGTCTAAGTTCTCCTTCAGCACACTTATTTAAGACGGTTAGGTGATACTTTAAATGTACTTATCTTTTTCGCATTTTCTTTTTAAGCAATTTGATAACTTGGGGATGGTTCGCCTATCAGTGGGATAGTGTAGGTGTCATCATGACCTGTGATTTGGATCGTCATAATATATTATACTTAAAAATACTCAAAAAGGTGAAGGACAGACCACAGGCCTAGAAAGGCAGAATTCTATCTTATAGTGGGAAAGCAGTTCTAATAACAAGTGTCCATTAGAGTATTCACATCCATTTGTTATCAGCAATTGTTCTCCAATTGATTCAAGTACGGATTGGACGAGACTCTTTCTGGCTTCGGGCAATCCTCAGATAAGCGGCCATCATGAAATTGGCTTTACTAGGGATCCTATAATAGGGAACTTTCATTCCCAGTAGAAGTCCACAGGTTCCCGATGCCCTACCTGAAGCCCCCCCACAGGTCAAATCCTCTTCATAAGTCCTTTCTTACAGGCTATTCAAGGTCTGCAAAACTCGGCAAGGAGAAGGCGGAACCCAGGTGCTACCGGGATACGAAAGAGTGAAAAAGTACTTTCGTTGTTGTGGAATAAGAAGCTCCGGCGGAAAGGGAAGGCCTGCCAGGCCGTATGCCCATGGGTGCAGGATTCTTCGAAAAAGGTTTGGAACCCTGTAGAGAATGAAGAATTGCCCAATGTTTCCAAATTAGTCCAACTTCACTTTATGGGTGTTGACCCAAGTAGGGCCTTTTTACATAATAAAGGGGGAGAGCGGCAGGAGAACGTCGAGACGCCATCAGTTTTCTCACCCGCCTACGATTGATTGGAGCTTAGTAATGAATGAAGGGAAGCTCTTCGAGGGGTTCTTCGCACCTGGATAGTACCAGGACCCAGTGGGGCCATGCCGGTACGACTGAATATGTGGGTCTTGCTCTCTCGTCTTTTTTCCTCCGCCTTCCTCTTGTAATTGACCCTTTCGCTGTGTTGTAAGAGAGAGAAAAAAACATGAATGTTTTCTCTCCCGGATTTGCAGATCCCGTGTAAGAGCACAACAGGTCTTTTCTAGAACCGTATACCTTGTCTGATTGTGTCGTTGCATGCTTTTTGGTAGAGCCCCCACCTCCCACGGCATGGGATCGGAAAGAAGGCCAAATAGTGTCTCATCCGACATTCCCTCTCTAAGGAATGCTTATTCAAACCATTCACTGACCTTCTGGGGCAGTTACTCTAATCTCACTCTTCCTGGACTTGCTTGACTCGTCCGAAAAAAGATCTCAAGGAAGAAGCGGGAAGGAAAGGTTGGTTGCACGTTTTCTGGGGGCTTTGGTCGAGCAACCGCTACATTTCTCGAACGGCCACAGCCGCCAAAAGCAAACACTGATCATCTTGAGCCAATGTTTGGTTGCCTAAGCAAGATCGAGGATTAGGTTTCAGGTCCATGTTCGATGTGATAAAAGCCATGTATGGTAGCTATGGTGGAAATTTGGGACTAGTAGATCATTATGGGCACACTTCATATGGAATAAATACTACAAAAAGAAAATTCTACTTTAGTTTAAAATAAAAAAGGTTCTCAAGTCTGGAAAATGATATTGGAGAATAGGGAGCTTATTGAAAAATTGATGTAGTTGGAACCAAGAAATGGAACAGCCAGTTTGTGGTTGATAATTAGACTAAATTAGGGCCACTACAATTACAAGAAGAGAATGCAGAGGATGAAATAAAGGAGATAATGGAAGAAGGAAGCTGGAATTACAATAAGATGCAACAGCTTTTGCCTGACTATGTAGTGGAAAATGTCGAACAATATCTATCTAATCTCACAATTACTGATCAATGTGATTATCCGTGGTGGTTGATAACTGTAAAGTTTACAGTAAATAGTGCACATGAATTACTGAGAAAAAGACAAACTAAAACACAACAATTTAGAAACATATGGGTGAAAGGACTCTTTTAAAATCTCATTTTTCCTACATAGGCTATGTAAAGCAAAATTACCTATTGATGAAGTTCTGGCTAAATGTAGAATCTCTATCGTTTCTAGATGTTGTGTTGCCCATCTGCTCAACTAGAAACAAAATTGACCATCTATTTCTTACAGGTATATTTGCCACAAGGGTGTGGAAATACTATACTAGTGTATTATGAATTCAAGGTCCATTCATTCAAGTTAAACATGGAGTGCATAAGTGGTGGAAGGCTAAATCCAATGAGAAGGTGAATTCCAAATATCATGCTACTCATGCAGTGATTCTATGTTTTATCTGGAAAAGAAGAAATGCACTACTCTATGGAGGTTCTTATTCATACAATAGAGCAATACATGATATTAACAATATCTTTTATATGGTGACAAGATGCAGATATCCATGGCCCCAGCATATTCTTATATCATGGTCTCATTTAGTCCAGTACCTAAAAGAGCACAGAACATCCATATCTATTGGTTGCTATACACCTCGAGCCACACCAAATGATCACCAAAGGAAAACTCCCAAAGCCACATATGCTAAAAATTGAAACATTTTTTTACTATAGAATACAGGTAGTGACCCATGACTTGGAAGAAGAAAAGGAACACGCTGAACATAGAGAAACATTGGATGCGTTAGTGACTAGGGGTAAAGGGATTAAAAAGAAGGAAGTTTTCAATCAAGAATAAAAAAATGAGGTTGAATCCAAATAAAGTCAGTAGGGATAAAGAAACAATATATCTACCTCCCAAGGTAGGGGTAAGATCTGCGTACACTCTACCTTCCCCAGACCTCACTTTGTGGGATTTCACTGAATATGTTGTTGTTGTTGTTATTGTTGTAGAGATAGAGAAAGAAAAGGACGAGGATGAATGAGAGGGGGAACTAAACTGAACAAAAGAGTACCAAAAATCAGATACATAAACTTACCTACATAGGGACTTACATACACAAATTGAGCTTAAAAGAACTCAGTCTCTATCCCCTCGTAGTTTGAACCAAACCCAAATCCTACCAAATGCCAACCTGAAATCCATATCTTTCCTGGAAATATAGAATGATATGTAACAATCCTTTAGTTTGGGTCTCATGACTTAAAGTGGTGCAGGCGAATATTCCTCTTAAGTTTTTAACTAGATTACGTTGTTAGAGCTCTTGTACATGCTCTTTTTTATGTCAAAAAAGGGAAGGTTCAGTTCATATATAGATCATGTGTCAATATTAGATATATCAAACACATACAATACATTGACCATATGAAGATTTAATATGGTCCAAGATGTTAAAAATATTGAAAGTTTCTTACATACATATCCAGTTGTCATTTCACTCAATGTAGAGGAACTAATTCTTATATATAAAAGATTAGTCCTAGGCACTGGATGAGGAGTTGTAAGGGAGTAAAACCATGGAGAGATAAGGTTGAAAGAATTATGTCCTGAGCGTAAAACTTGTTCCTCACACATATATCATCAGAGAACACACATATCAGCATTAAAAGTTCTATATAACCTAACCACCTATAGGGTTGCAATTAGTGATAGGTTAGTCCCTACTAAAAGATTAAGTAAACCCTCTTACTTAGTCTTACCAACTCAGTGAGCTTACAAACCTTGTTGAACTCGAGGGTGAACTACTGCGAGCTTACAAATCTCATGTAGTCAGCCTCGGTTGTATCAAGACAAAGTTGTACTGTTAGAACAAGAAGAAGCTAGTTATAAAGAGGAAGATTGTCAACATAGGACCAAAGCCTAAGGGGCAAGATGTTGATACAAAACTAAAGATGAAGTAAGCTGATTAGAATGCACATGAAGAATATGAAGCTGCTATGTATTTGTCATCATCAAAAAGAGGGAAATAGTTATATAGATGTTGGTCAATGATCATGACCTTAACATTAAAGTATTGATGATTTGGAAAATAGTGTACCCAATGAGACTCAATAAAGATGTAAGGAGGAATTCAATTGAAGAACCATACATCCAAGCATATCTCCAAAGGTTTCAGTGAAGTAGTTTGACACATCTCGAACCAGGGCCTGGGCAAACCGACACCCGGTGCCTGAGCTGCTAGACCAAACGAACCAACATGACTAAACTTAACTCTAAAACACGAATGTGCGAAACATAATTTATAAACAATGTTGAGCTACTGAGAGTCAGACTGAATCTTACAAATAACATAATACTTGAACAATACTAATTGAATTACTAATAGAGTCTATGAAGCCTCTAACATGAATAGGAAAACTAATTGTTCACAAGGATAAGGCCCCAGCATACCTGAATTGTTAACACTAACTGAAGCTAAAGATAATGACCCAAATGAAGTGGGGATCACCAACTAGATGATATGTGCAATCCTAACAAGAAGTCATGTCGTCTTGGGTCTTTGAACCTACATCGTGAAATGCAGCGCCCTGGCAAAAATTACGGAAGAACCATAGAATGGATCTTGTATGTAAAACCAACTTAATAATAAATAATTATGGGATGTTCGGGGGAATGAGCAGCCCAAATTCATAAATATAAGATATATCTTAATACAAAAGACTAAACTGAAATTGGAACATAAGGTTAACTAAACATGAGTATCATAATCATAATTTCCCCTTACTGAATATGGGGAAATCACAACAAGCCCAAATAATAGTATATAACATATGGCCTCGGGCCCAAAAAAAAGTATGTAACATGTGGCCTCTAGCCCAAACAATAGTATATAAATGTGGCCTTAACCCAAGTATACATATATATATAAAATATGGCCTCGGTCCCAAATACATGTTTTCATCATTTCAGTATTTATATTTTGAGTATAGGAATCATAGAGTCATAATACTATAGTCTAACATGAATATTGAGTATTACTACTATGAGACACTGAATCATGGGTTATTATGAAATTTAGAGTATTTACTGTTCATAGACATTTTGTGGTTCATGATTGCGACTCATGGAATATCAAACATGAATATACATAGATTACGTGTTGAATTCACGGTGTTCCGAATGACATACATAAAAAATTACGAAGCTATATCATGTAAAGTACATAAATTCTGAAAATGTTCATGAAACTAGGGCATAACCTACTACTGATGCTAATTCATAGTAATCATGATTGAACGAGGCGTGGGGAACAATAATGATATTCTCACGCGTAGATTGTTAGCCTTACATACCTCAATTCTATCCATTAAGTGTACTACAACGTTCGGTTGCCATTATGACTTTGATCTACAACAATATACATCAAAGGGAACCAAAATGAGTAAGAACATTCATGGTTTAATCATCTAAGCATTTTATAAAACACCTAGTTGACATGAATCTCCACAACCTTCATTAATGGCATTTCTTCATCCCATATCCCTCCTCTTGCCAACAATAATACAATAATCACCCATAGGTGTGTAAAATCTCCCCTTATCACCCATGAGGTCAACAACATACTATCAACCAACCATTCCATTAGTATCTTGCTCACATTATCAAATCAATGTCTTAGGCTTCAAATTAGTCATGCACGAGATTTTGAGAGTGTAATCTTACCTCTAGGAAGAAACCCTTGCAAAATCCTTCATATGAGTTCTTGAGAAGATTCCTTAAAAATCTATGGGTTGCATGAGAAGGATCTATTAGTTTGTGATAAGATGAAAAAATCTTCAATATCCTAGGGACAAATCTTACCTTGAATGATAAAGGGACCTTAGAGGAAGCTGCGTGATTGAGATCTTTTTTCTCTAGAGTAAATCTGTGTGCTTGGGAGGTGAGGTCTGACCTAGGTCTTTTTATAATGTTTTTCCATGTGCTCTATTTTGCAGCTGACCGCACAACAATGCCAATAAGATTTCCTTTTATGCGATGTTACGCATCGGATGCTTGGGCACGCAGACGACACAATGTCCAGTAAAATGGGCATAACACTTTACAAATATCGAACTGATATCATCTTTATATGGTTGGATAAGCATTTTGATTGGCTAAAACTTTCATCCTTTGAGTTTTCCAATATTCCCAACTAATAATGGAGTTATACTTGCTTGAAGTAAGGCCTTGTGCAAACTCACTTGAAAACATGCTCCGTAGATTAGCTTCCAACTTTTCTTTGTTCCACGACTCTTCTTATGCCTTGACTAGGTTTCAACATACTTTCTACACTCCTTATAATTGTTCAATTATGTCGCCATCATACGGGTCAAACCTTAGCCCGAAGGCACCAAGTCTACATAGTCATATCTATAAAGGAACTTCTCAAAGGGACTGATCCTCATGCAACTAGAGACTTGAAGTGGTTTCATGCCAACGTTGGAGAAAATAGAATATTGACTGATTCTTATTCAATAAAGAGTTGTATTTTAAGATAGGATAATATTCTCACAAATACCATAAGTTGGTCAACATGAAAATTAGCATTGAAGTAGGGCAAAGAAGTCGACGCACATACAAGGAAATAAGGAAAATCCAAGTCAATCAAGGTTTGATTTTCATGTACAACTAATGAAACCAAAGCCTTCTAGGATTCAATAGTTGAAGGTGGAAACTACTACTATATACAGACAGCACGAACAAGCTTTGGGTCTTGAATCACAACCACAAATCACATTATTTTAATGAGAGACTTAAGTGAGTGCAGTCAACACTTAGTCTTAGAAGAGTCAATTGCAGGACGAAAAGAAACCCAAGCTTATCAATAAATTATTATTTAATTTTTTGGTTTTCTTAGGTTAGGTTCTATTATTATTTCCATCTACTTACCTTTTCAAGTATTTTGTAATAGATGTTTGTTGGTTAAACTTTTGTTTAGATTGTGATTTAGGTAGCCTATTCGGGGAATAGGTCCTTAGGTTATTGTAACTAATTAAAAGGGATATTATTTTAGTGAAGAACTTTGGGAAATCTTATAGGAAGTGAGGTTGTGGTTTTTGACTCCCTTGAGCAATGAGTTTTCCACGTGCAAATTCTTGTGTTGATTTTGTATTCTACTATATTGTAAAGACCCGTCTGGTCATATTTAACTAAAGACCCTTATTTTACTAAATGACCCTTCCCATAGACTCTATGTGGTGTTTGTGATGTGCGGAGATGGGTGGCATGGATCCCGAGGTACCTTAAGGTGAACCCAAAATAGATATTTTAGAATTAATAAGTTTGACCCAAAGTTGAATTTTGAGTATATGGATTCATTTTTGGGTTTTGTCTCATCCGGTAGTTCCGGAGGGTCATTTATTGTTTAATCTAGTCACTGGTTCGCTTTATGAGGTATTTGGATGTACTTTTATGGCCTTATTTGTAACATTGTGTAATTAGGATGTTTTGGTTGATTTCATAGAAAAGTATGTCCGAGCTTGGTCATATGAGAAATCCAACTGAGCGATCGAATTTGTAGCACCGTTTACCTTGGGGTAGCAAGTTTGGTTTGTATCTTGGGGTACCGAGAGTGTTTTGGGTGTTTGGTGGAGAATTGGCCAAGTTCTAGTATTGCTAGTATCTGGTATCTGCACCACGTCCTTTTGTCCGCCTCTGTGGAGGTTGGCTCGCAGATACGGGTCTTGTGTGATATTGAGTTTTCCAATTTTGTGGATGTGTTTGTCGCAGAGGCGATAGCACTTTTGTGGAGTCATTCCCGCCTCAGCGATCCTTCGGGATTTTAAGATTGTCTCGCCTCGGCAGTCCTAATTTTTGCCGAAGTGATTCAGCCTTAGCAAAGTTGATTTCACCGAAATGGAATCACTGTTTCAGTTTAGATCATTAAATTCCCCAAAAATGATTACATTTCCCAAAATCATTCTCCTGGGATTACAGCTCGGATAAGAGGGGATTCTTTAGTTTCACCATTTTTTTTCATTGGAGTTATCATTTCATCATTTTTAGTTATTATTCATCATTTAAGTTTTCTAATCCTAGTGTAGATTGTATTTGGGAAAGAAGGTAGCATAGTTTCCATGCTAGATAAGAGAGTAAGAATCATGATTTGGGGATCGTATGTTGATTAGATGATTATGATATTGTAAACTAGCGTTGATTAATGATAGATGACGATGTTTTGACGGTTAATTTGGTATTAGAAACCATTTCTAAATTAAGTAAAAACCTAGGGTTTGAAATTGGGGATTTTTGCCAAATCTTAAAATTGAGGGTCCAATCTGGTTTAGTATTCAAATTAACTTAAGAATATGGTTATTTAGTATGTTATCATGTTTTTGTGTAATAAAGTTTGGAATTTGATACCGTGGGCTCGGGGTCAATTTTGGGATGAATATTTGTATTATTTAAAAGGACTAAGTCCTTATATTTGTATTAGATTACTTTTAACGTATAATCTATATATATATATATTATATATTATGAGTACTACAAGGCGCTCTAAAAGGGCAAGGCCAGCATTGAGGGTTGACGGTTCGTATCTCCTGACCTGCTCTGAGGTAGGCTATAGATTCTCTTTTGTAGACTCTGATAGAAGTGTGTATTAGTTATAAATGTTGAGGGGTATTAGGCATGTTTGGGCGTCCCACCTTAGCGGTTGAGATAAACATTAGGTAGGTACCTATGTTGAACTGTGATGATGGGTGATTTGGGAAATCTGTCTTATGCTAATTTTGACTAATATTGTTTGGGCTTGTCGCTATTATGTGGGCTTGTCGCCATTGTTGATAATTGCTATGTTTATTCATTACATTGATATCGATATGATAAACTAATTTACGTGGAATCATGTGTTATTGAGTTGTTGAAAGCATGTGATATTCATCTCTTATACTTGATTGCATCTCATACATCCTGATTACTTGCCTTGTATTGGCATTGCATTCATACATTCATAGTTCTGATGATATTGATATTGGAGTGGTATGGAAATGTTGTGGGTCCACTGAGACTGGAAAGGTAAGGATATATTATGAGATAGTTGAAAACATTGAGATGATGAAAATGATTGATATGACTCTAAAGGGGTCTTATTTCGATGGAAATGATTGATGATGATACTAAAGCTACATCCTTTGATCTGTTGAGAAATTCTGGATGGGTATATGGGTGGAGCGGGTCCCCTATTTACTGCAGTTCATAGAATTTAAACGCATGTATACCTATTGTGAAAAGTACCCGGCATTTGCATTTGCATTCATATCATACATACATTTATACTTGAATACATGTTGATTGGTAATGTAATTTGGATTGGTTAATGGAACCTAGGGTAACTTGTGATAAATGATCTTGTTGATTGCTTCCATAATACATGGATTGTCGGTTATTGAACTCTTAAGTGAATAAGGTGACTTATATGATTCATGAACTCTAATATGAACAAGGTAATTTATATGATTTATTAAAATCTTATGTGAATAAGGTGACTTATACGATTTATCAAACTACTTAGTATAGGATTATTTGGAAGTCAACGGGGGTACGTTGTGTACTCATGATACACTTACTGCATTCTATTTTGGATGCAGATACATCATCATCTACCAGTTCAGGACTTCGTGGCTGAGTCTGAGTTGGAGGATATCTTGCATTCGAGGTGAGCATGTACTCTTCCAGCATGCCCTGGATGCTCTCTTATAATTCTTGTCTTATCTTTATTCATGAGATAGTTCTATAGTTTCAGACTACATTACTCTTTATTTAGTGCTCTTGTATTCACAGACCAGATTTTGGGGTTATAATAACTTAGTATTCAGACTTATTCAGTATTTCTGCTATGATTAGACAACCTTATTAATTCTCTTGTTATTCTTATTTTCTTATTATATTGAATTATTAATTAGGAAGTGGTTCGCCTACCGGTAGGAAGAGTGTAAGTGCCACCATGATGCCTAAAAAGGGTTGTGACAAAGTTAGTATTAGAGCTTTAGGTTAAACGGTCTTAAATACAAGAGGAATGTCTAGTAGAGTCTTATGGATTGGTGCAGAGACGTCTATACTTATCATCAAAAGGCTATGGGATATTTAGGAAACTTCAGTTTCTTCATTCCTTTCGTGCTAAGATTGATCAAATTGGTATCTGACCTTGATTTATATTCTATCACATATAGAGAGTACTCGTGCTCACATGGTGAGAGATGAGGCACCGACACCTACACTGCAATGCACGGTCACTATAGAGGTTGTGTCCAACGCTGAGCTACAGCCCATGGAGCTACATCGGTGAAAGGTGGAGCATAAGGAGCCGGTCAGGATCATGCTAAATCAGTGTCCCCCGAGTCAGATACTGAGCCTCATGAGGAGCAGTATGATGAGGAGATAGGGCAAGCCTAGGATCTGCCCAAATTTATAGCTACTCCAGTTCTTCAGGACACCTTGGTCAAGTATTGAGTGTCTTGATTATTTTGCCTAGGCAGGCATTCTTGCTACTACTCTATATGGGTCACAGACCTAAGTTGGAGAGGTACAGACTCTCGAGTTCTGTACACCAGGGGTTCAGCCAACTGCTATTTCGGCACCCCGTAATGATAATATTTTAGCACCAGAGTTTGTTCCCCGACCGGTTACAGGTACTATGATGACCCACGATGAGCGGAAGCTATAAGAGAATTTCTCCAATATGAAGACTCCTATATTCTATGGCTAGCCTGAGGAGGATGCTAACGGGTTTATAGTGAGTAGTCTTGAGAAGCTCCATACTTTGGGTATCATTGAGTCACATGGAGTTTGTTTTGTTGCTCTATAGCTGATGGATGATGCGAAGTAATGATGGAGGGCTTATGTTGATTGTCAACCAGTGGGGTCGCCCCCACTGTCTTGGACTAGATTTTATCAGCTTTTTCTAGAGAAGTATGTGCCCTTGAGCTTGCATATGAACAAGCGTGAGGAGTTCTCCAAGTTGGAGTAGATGGGTTCATCAGTGTTGAGTACGAGAGTCATTTTCATGCCTTCTTGCATTATGCATAGCTGTTACTACCTACAGAGGCTGAGAGAGTTAGATACTTTGTGAGAGGGTTGAGTGTTCCCCTGTAGTTGGCTTTGTTACAGTTGGTGGCCTCTAGGGGCTTCTTTTGAATTAGTGGCAGAGCATCTAGGATGGTTGAGTTTGTGAGGGGAAAGCTGCCCAGACAGGAGTTCGATAGGAGGATGCGAAGATATGCATATACAGTGGGTCTAATTCTTATAGATATGTGCAACAGGGTAGATTCCATCATTCGTAGTCTAGTTGACCAATCCAGGCAGCCTTTCAGAATATAAATGGTGCTTCTATGAGATAGAGCAGTTATAGTGAGGGCCAATCTTCTAGAGGTACTCAGTCTCGGTACTCTGACTGTGGTGGTCACTTAAGATCTTCTATTACTATTTAGTAGCCCTCATCGACTAGGACTTGTTATAATTGTGGTAAGGTTAGGCATTTTAGGAGAGAGAGTCCCAGACTTAGATCAGGTGGATCCCAAACACCCAGGACCCCGGCACATCTATCTAGGGGTCTTGGTTAGTCTAGCAGAATAGGTTTACAGTCAGGTCGTAGTGGCTATCAAACTAGTAGAGGTAGATCTCAGATGGGTAGAGATGGGGCTCATTTAGGCTGAGGTGGTTATCAGAGTGCTCAGTCCGAGGGAGGACGTGCTCATTGTTATACTTTCCCTGGTAGGCTAGAGGCTGAGGCATCATATGCGGTTATCATATGTATTATCTCAGTCTGTCATCGGTCTGCTCCAATATTATTTGATCCAGGGTCTACGTTCTCCTATGTGTCTGCCTACATTTTTGCTAATTTGGATATATGGTATGATACGCTTGATAACCATATTTGTGTAACTACACCAGTTGGTGATTCTGTGATTGTAGATCGAGTTTATCAGCTCTGTGTGGTTACTTTTGTAGGTTATGATACCTGGGTAGACTTGGTCATATTAGACATGGTTGATTTTGATATTATCTTGGGGATGGGTTGGTTATCACCGTACCACGCAATTCTATCCTGTCATGCCAAGACAGTCACTCTAGCGATGCCGGGTATTTCAAGGTTAGAGTGGAAGGGTGCTCCTAGCCCTGTTCTTAAGAAGATTATTTCTTTCATCCATGCTAGAAAGTTAGTAGATAAGGTTTGTATTGCATACGTAGCTCATATTTGGAATATGAGTACGGAGACTCCTGCCATTGAGTTAGTTTCGGTAGTGAGTGATTTGCTGAGGTCTTTCCGTCATATTTTTTGGGTATGCCACTAGATAAATATATTGATTTCGGCATTGATCTAAAGCTGGGTACTCGATCCATTTCTATTCCTCTGTACCATATGGCTCCAACGGAGGTGAGAGAGTTGAAGGAGCAGCTTCAAGATTTATTAAGCAAGGGATTTATTTGACCTAGTGTGTCTTCTTGGGATGTTTCTATATTGTTCGTGAAGAAGAAGGATGACACCATGCATATGTGTATCGACTATACACAGTTGAACAAGGTCACCATAAAAAATAATTATCTGATTCCTCATATTGATGATCTCTTCGACCAGCTTCAGGGTGCTTCTCTGTTTTCTAAGATTGATTTGAGATCTGGGTATCACTAGTTGAAGATTAGGGCTGAAGATTTTCCCAAGATGACTTTCAGGACTCGGTATGGTCATTATGAGTTGTTGGTGATGTCATTTAGGCTTACCATTTCCCCCACAACATTCATAGATTGATGACTTGGATATTCAAGCCTTACTTGGAATCATTTGTGATTGTCTTCATTGATGATATTTTGATCTATTCAAAGAGTCAGGAGGAATACGAGAGGCATTTGAGAGTGGTTCTTGGGTTGTTGAAGGAGAAGAAGTAGTATGCTAAATTCTCTAATTGTGAGTTCTGGCTCAGTTCAGTAGTATTTTAGGACACGTGGTATCTAAGGAGGGTATTATAGTTGATCCAAAGAAGATAGAGACAGTCAAGGACTGGCCTAGGACTACTTCATTGATAGAGATTCAGAGCTTCATGGGCCTCACAAGATATTATCGTCGGTTTATCAAGGGATTTTCAATTATTGCTTCTCATTTGATGCGTTTGACTCAGAAGGAGGTGCCTTTATAGTGGTCCGATAAGTGTAACAAGTGCTTTCAAAAGCTAAAGTCATTTTTTACCACATCATCGATTTTAACCCTTCCTGTGAAAAAAAAGGACTTTACCATATATTATGATGCTTCGAGGATGCTTTGGGTTGTGTGTTGATGCAGGAGGGTAAAGTGATAGCTTATGCATCGAGGAAGTTGAAGGTGCACGAGAATAATTACCATGTTTATGACTTGGAGTTGGTAGTTGTTGTCTTTGCTTTGAAGATTTGGAGGTATTACCTTTATGGAGTTCATTGTGAGGTACCGATTACCACATCCTTCAGTATGTGTTCAATTAGTGGGATTTGAGTTCTAGATAGCACCTCTGGATGGAGTTGCTTAAAGACTATCATATAACTATTTTATACCATTCATGCAAGGCTAATATGGTGGTGGATGCATTAAGCTGAAAGGCAGTGAGAATGGGGAGTTTGGCGTGATTAATTGTTGATGAGCGTCCCATGGCATTTGAGGTTTGTTCTTTAGCCAATAGTTTAGTGAGGCTTGATATTTTGAATCTAGGTAAGATTCTGGCTTGTGTTGAGGAAGTGTTGTCTCTTTTGGAGCAGATCAAGACCTATCAGTATAATGATGTAATTTTTGCAAAATCAGGGATAAGATGATGTGTGGTTAAGCCAAGGAGGTTGTGATTGATGGTGAGGGGGTCTGGAGGATTAAATGAGAGTGTGTGTTCCTCATGTGGGAGATTTGACAAGATTGACTATGGATGAGGCTCACAACTCTATACATTTGATTTATCTGGGTACTACAAAGATATACCGTGATTTAAAGTAGCACTATTAGTAGGGTAGGATGAAGAGAGACATTGTTGAATTTGTGTCTCGGTGTCTGAATTGTCAGCAGGTATAGTATGAGCACCAGCAACCTAGTGGTTTGATTTAGAGAATGCCCATTCCTGAATGGAAGTAGAAGTTGGAGCGGATTGCTATAGATTTCGCTATTAGGTTCCCAAAGACTTTGGGCAAGTTGGATCTTTGGTTCATTGTTGATAGGTTGACCAAGTCCGCGCATTTTGTTCCAGTCCAGACAACTGACAATTCTAAGAAGTTGGCTAAGATTTATATTAGTGAGATTGTCCGTCTACATGGGGTACCTATTTATATCATATCAAACCAGGGTACTTCATTTACTTCTTATTTCTAGCGGACTTTGCAAAAGGATTTGGGTACTCACTTAGATCTTAATACAACATTTCACCTTTAGACGGACGGTCACTCCAAGCAGACCATTCATATTTTGGAGGATATGTTACAAACCTTCGTGATTGATTTTAGTGGTCATTGGGACCAGATTTTACCTTTGCCAGAGTTTGCGTACAACAATAGTTATCACTCCAGCATTGATATGGCACCATTTAAGGCTTTATATGGTATGAGGTGTCGCTCTCCGATTGGGTGGTTTGATGCATTCGAGGTCAGGTTGTGGGGTACCGACCTATTAAGAAACTCCTTAGAGAATGTGAATGTGATTCAGGACAAGCTCTTGGCTGCTCAAAGTAGACAAAATAAGTATACGGACCAGAAGGTCCAAGATATGGAGTTTATGATTACATATAGGGTTCTATTAAAGGCCTCTCCTATGAAGGGCGTGATGAGGTTCGGTAAGAAAGGGAAGTTGAGTCTGAGGTATATCGGGCCTTTTGAGATTCTTCAAAGGGTTGGAGAGGTGGCATATAGTTAGCTCTGCCACCAAGTATTACAGGTGTCCATCCAGTTTTCCATGTTTCTATCCTAAATAAATACTATACCGATGGGTCCTACATTATCCAATAGGACTCCATATTGCTTGATCAAAATTTGGAATTCGAAGAAGAGCTTGTGGCCATTTTGGATAGGCAAGTGAGAAAGTTGAGGTGTAAGGAGATTGTTTCTGTGAATATGCAACAAAAGAATCATCCTGTTGAGGAGGCGACTTAGGAGACGGAGGCTAATATACGGAGTCGATATCCCCACTTGCTTACTACTGCTGGTACATTTTCCCTTTTCATTTCTTTCTATACAAAGACGAACGTTTGTTTAATTGATATCTGATGTAATGACCCATCTGGTCATTTTTAGCTAAAGACCCTTATTTGACTAAATAACCCTTCTTGTAGACTCTATGTAGGGTTTTTAATGCACGGGGATGGATGACACGGATCCCGAAGTACCTTATTGTGATTTTTGAAAGGAAAACAAAAAATAGAGATTTTAGAATTGATAAGTTTGATCCAAAGTTGACTTTTGAGTATATGTGTTCATTTCCGGGTTCCGTCGCTTCTGCTAGTTCTAAAAGGGTCATTTATAACTTAGTCGAGTCATTGGTTAACTTCCTGAGGTATTTGGATGTATTTTATGGCCTTATTTTTAAATTTGTGGAATTTGGATGTTTTGGTTGATTTCATACAAATGTATGTCTTAGCTCGATCATATGAGAAATCCAAGTGCTCGAGTGAGTTTGTAGCACCATTTACCTTGGGGTAGCATGTTTGGTTTGTATATGAGGGTCCCAAGATCATTTCGGGTGTTTGGTGAAGCGTTGGCCAAGTTCTAGAGTTGATGGTTTCTGGTGTCTGCACCAGCAGCCTTCTGTCCGCTTCTGCATGTCTGCCTCTATGGAGGTTCGCTCAAAGATGCCGGTCTTGTGTGATATTGAGATTTCTGCTTCTACCGATGTCTTTCTCATAGAGGCGATGGCACTTCTGCGGAGTCGTTCGTGCCCCTGCGATCTTCTATGACTTTAAGATTGTCTTGACTCGGCGGTCCTAATTTCCACCGAAGCGGTTCGGTCTTAGTGAAGTTAATCCCGCCGATGAGCAAGTTTTGATCAATAAATGCCCTAAAATGATTTCATTTCCTCAAAATCATTCTCTTTGGATTAGAGCTCATCTATGAGGGAGACTCTTGTATCTTTCACCGTTGTTCTTCATTGGAGGTATAATTTCATCCTTATTAATTATTATTCATCATTTAAGTTTTCTAATCCTAGTGTAGATTATATTTGGGAAAGAAGATAACATAGTTTCCATTCTAAGATAAGAGAGTAAGAATCATGATTCAGAGATTATATGTTGATTAGATGATAATGATATTGTAAACTAGTATTGTTCAATGATAGATGATGATATTTTGATGGTTAATTTTATATTAGAAACCCTTTCTAAATTGGGGGAAAACCTAAGGTTTTGAATTGGGACTTTTTGCTAAATCTTGAATTTGAGGGTCCAATCGGGTTTAGTTTTCAAATTAACTTAAGGATATGATTATTTAGTATATTATCATGCTTTTTGTGTAATAAAGTTCAAAATTTGATATCGTGGGCCCGGGGTCGATTTTGGGATGAATCTTTGTATTGTTTGAAAGAACTAAGTCCTTGTATTTGTATTAGATTACTTTTAATGTAGAATCTATTTATGTTAGACTACGAGTATGATGAGGCGCTTCGAAAGGGAAAGGCATGCATTGAGCATTGATGGTTCATGGCTCTTGCTCAGCTCTGAGGTAGGCTACAGATTCCCCTTTGTAGACTCTGATAGAAGTGCGTATTATATATATATGTTGAGGGGTATTGGCGTGTTAGGGGGTCCCACCTTAGCGGTTGTGATGAATGCTTGGGTGGGTACTGTGATGATGGGTGATTTGGAGAATCAGCCTTAAGTTGATTCTGATTGTTATTATTTGGGCTTGTCGCCATTATTGATAATTGCTATGTATATTCATCACATTGCTTTCGATATGATAAACTGATTTATGTGAAATTATGTGTTATTGAGTTATGGAAGGCATGTGATATTCATCTCTTATACTTGATTGCATCTCATACATTCTGATTACTTGCCTGGTTATGATGATATCTATATTGGAGTGGTATGGAAATATTGTGGGTCCAATGAGATCGAAAATGTAAGGATATATTATGAGATGGTTGAAAATATTGAGATAGATAGAAATGATTGATATGACTCCAAAGGGGTCTTGGTTCAATAGAAATGATTGATGATAATACTACATCTACAGAACTGGGATCCGTTGAGAAATTTCGGATGGGTATATGGAGGCGCAGGTCCCCCATGGGTTTCAGTTCATAGAATTTGAATGCTTGTATACCGGTTGTAAAAGGTATCTGCCATTTGTATTTGCATTCATATCTTACATACATTTATACTTTACTTGTTGATTGGTAATGTGATTTGGATTGGTTAATGGAACATGGGGTAACTTGTGATAAAGGATATTGTTGATTGATTCCATAATACCTGGATATTTGGTTATTGAACTCTTAAGTGAATAAGGTGACATTTGATTCATGAACTCTTATGTGAACAAGGTGATTTATATGATTCATTGAACTCTTATGTGAACAAGGTGACTTATATGATTTATCGAACTGCTTAGTATAGGATTATTTGGAATTCAACTTGATATTTATCTCTGTTACGTATCTTACGTCGTTGTCGGCCTATGATGCCTACGGTGATACGTTGTGTACTCATGCTACACTTGTTGCATTCTCTTTTGGATGCAGATACAACCTCATCTACTAATTCAGGACTTCGTGACTGAGTCTAAGTTGTAGGATATCTTGCATTTTGGGTGAGCATGCATCCTTCCAGTATGCCATGGATGCTCTCTTATTATTCTTGTCTATCTTTATTCATGAGACAGTTCTAGACTTTCAAACTAGTTACTCTTTATTTAGTGCTCTTGTATTCACAGACCATATTTTAGGGTTGTAATAACGTATTATTCAGACTTGTTCAGTATTTATGCTATGATTAGAAGCCTTATTAATTCTCTTGCTATTCCGCTTTTCTTATTATATTGTATTATTAATTGGGAAGCGGTTCACCTACCGGTGGGAAGAGTGTAGGTGCCACCATGATGCCTAAAATGAGTCCTAACATGTATTACCTTCTTATGCAAACTTTTCTACGGATCATATTCTTGGAACGCATAGGAGTAGTCCGATCCTAACAGTCCAGGTGTCTAGGTTATTCCTTATTCTTATTAGAGGCTCCATAGACAAATACTTTTATTATGGTTAGTACTTGTGAAAGTCATTGCTTGACTTGGTGGGCGTTTTTTCATGCTTAGATGATATGCAAATTTTGATTATTTATAGCATCTCATATTTCCATCAATTATCGCCTTAATTTTTAGTATGCATAAATGGATTACTTGATTAATAATGAGGCATAGTGTGATTTGTATCATTATAAGGTGCTTCCGGTGTAGTTCCTTAGCATCAGATGCATGTTGCATCATGGTCGATTTTGGGATGTGACAGCATCACAATGTCTTCCCCAAATGGTATGAACCTTTTGTAGTATATATTCTTGCAGTCGTCTTCGTAAGAGAAATCGAGGAAGACATGCTTTGAGTCAGACATGCTAGTTTTGAGAATACCTTTCACTGAGAATTTTCCTATGTTAGTCTTCAATTTTGGGTCAAGATGTATCTTTTTCCGACATGAATGTGACTACCGGTGTTCCATTGTCGATTTTAAAGTGGCGATAGGGGAGTTCGATAACTTTGTGATCAGGGTTGCTGGGTTTTTTAGCATGCAGCGCCTTGGCATAAGTTGTTTGATTCTGGAAATCTTCCTTCCCATTCACAGTAATATCAACGTTGCTAATTGTGGGGATTCTGAGCAGGTTCCTGGTGGAGGTGCATGTTGACACCCAATGTTTGCTCTCCATATTATATATTTAATTAGTCGAACTTATTGAATCACAAACTGAGTAGAATATGGTATTTTCAAAGATAAAAAGGATTTTACAAAAATTACTTTGGTGATATTTTGCAATTTCATTTGGTAAAATATAATAAAGTAATACCATTGTATATTTACTGAAAATTTCATTATATAAGTTAGGAGTTTCAAATATATTTATCAAGTTTCAAAGTCAAAAAGATTTTACAAAATTATTCTGGTGACATTTTGCCATTTCATATTTTGCAAAATATGACAAGGTATAACATTCAAATATTTTCACAACTTTAAATATATATTTATCAATGTTTAAAGTCAAAACAATGAAAATAAATATTTAATTATTTATTTAGACTGATCAATAATTAACTGATAAATATTCTACTCCGTTAAATCAAGAACTTAGATTAATTGAATGATAATCAGTTATTCATCTTCATTTCAATATCAACTTTAAAATTGATTTTAATTGCAATTGTTTCCTAAAATGGTTACAATTAAAATGTTTAATTAATTTCTATAGGTATTGTTACACCCATATTTTCACGCTAATATGCGTTGTAAGTAAGGTAGCGTAAACCTGGAGAAGGTAAGAACCCTTATCTGGATGACAATGGTTTTAAAAAGTGTTAAATAAGTTTTGTAAAAGTTCGGGGTTAAACAAATCAAAAGGAAATACATTTTGACGAAGTTCACCAAAGGAAAGTGGATGGAAATAGTCGTACGTTTAGGATAAGAATAAGAGCGTTTGATGTGATAAGAAGGTCATGTAATGAGGTATTTGAATCGTACAATTCGTATGTTAATCTTTGAATTCAAGCAAGTTGTCAAACAAAAGTTGGCGGAAGTCACTGTAAGCAACGTTCGTATATTCGCTGAGATTTAGGTTAGATATAGTAGAGCTTTTCTCTCAAGCTACTAGTAGTTATGGGGTGATCCACCCATGAAATCGAATATCTACGAGACTAGTTTCCAACTCATTATATCAATCCTCGATACGATATCGAAGTAGAGAGAGATTTGTATTTTTGTCAAACTATACAGACTGTCGGAAAAGCAGCTGAGCGAGCTCCATAGAGAGGTTGTTGCTCGCATCCATCTTAGCGCAATGAGCCTATATGCCCAAAAGTGAGGCGGTGGGATTCCTTTTAAGTGCCCAACTCAACCAAATGTTCATTTTATCTCTTCTCCAACCTTAAGCAGCCCCCAAAAGCTCTCCCAAGGTCCTCTCATGGTTCCTTAACCATCAAGGTAAGTTCGGAAGTTATTAACATCAATCCTTAGCTAGGAAGTTCGTGGTGTGATCTTTTACCTCTCTCCTCTTTTTTGTTGTTGATTTGGAGACTTGGTAGTTAGAAGCAAAGAGTGATAAAGAAATTGATTCTTGGTTCTTAAGGTAATATTCATCTCCTTCTTCATGTATTTAAGCTCATACATGTTATGGAAGTATTGTTGGTAAGAGCTTACAAAGCGTAGTCGGAAACCTGTAGAGTTAGGGTTATATTAATATTGTGCTACACGTAAGGGGTTATATTCATGGTGTTGAATTGCTGGGCATGTTGTTTGTATTAGGAGTAGAGAAGGAGAGCATTGAAAAGCTTATTGTGTTGTATAATTGATGTGTTGCCATGGTTGAAGGGTATAGTGATACGCACTCTAGGTGTTCGGTGAAATATCATAATGAACCGATTATTAGTTTATTGATCCGATTATGATCCAAAATATTTATTAACATCATCATTCACAACATGGACTGGAACTCGTGAGGCTAATTTTAACTAAGGAAGTAGAGGTATGTAATGTCTAACCTTTTCTTTCAAAGAATGAATTTGAACTATCTATCGATTATCAAAGAAAATATGTCTAAATATGTATTCTACTCTGGAGTTGTTTATCCCTGGTCGGGAGTACTTTACTGTCTTATATTATTATTTGTCTAGGTTAGGTTGTCAGTTGTTATTATGAGTTTCTTATGTTTTTGTTTCTCCCAAATAGAGTGTATCCAAAGAGTTACCTGTAAAGTCAATCAAATGTCGTCTAAAAGAAAAAGAAAGTTTATAAGAGTTGAAAGAGCCAAGAATGTTATATATGAGTTATAATTACCACCGAGCTATAATCGGTGGGTGATGGCCCCTATGCAGCATATATGGATTAATTAATAAACACTACCGGTTGGGCGACAGACATTCATACATATAATAATACCACCGATCTATAATCGATTAGGTGACATATATTCATACATAAGAGAATACAACTGAGCTATAATCGGTGGGTGATGGATATCCTTATATGTAGTTGATGTTCATTAAGGGTCCAGAGTTTATTTGTTCGCACTAAGTGGCACTCATATTATCAAGTTATCAGGTTTCTTCTTATACCATTCTTTACAGCTTACACTCTCATATTGTTAGTCATTCCTTACATACTGGTGTATTTCATTCATACAGACATCCATTTTTTCGAAGGCGTTGTATTTCATGCTACAGGTTCAGGTAGTGGTATAGATAGATCTCCCCAGTAGGTGCTTATCGAGTTTAGCTATTGGTTGGTAATCTTCACTTCTTCCAAGGCTACCAAGTTAGAGGTCGTGAGCAGAGTCTTTTTTATATGTTCAGATTATGAGTAGCTCATGGCCCTGTACTGACCTATCACAATTATGTTTTCTTAGAGACTTGTAGAACAGTTGTATGCGTTTAGATATATTGTACGACCTTGTCGGCCTACATGTTGGTCTGTTGATCTATACGATGACCTTGTCAGTCTTGTATATATACGTATCTATCTATTTGGGGTTTGTTTACCCTTCTTGTTGAGATGTCTAGTTGACGTCCTATGTTTCCAGACTGTGGTCTTGTTGGCCCTATATGTATGTTGGTTATACCTCCATACCATTCATAGTTGTTATGGACTTGCCGGCCAAAGTTTCTGTAAGTTCGGATGTTATGTTTCAGACTAGTACGCTCGGGAAAGTGAAGCATTGAGTGTAGGCCACACCTCCAAGCTTAGGGTGTGAGAAACTTGGTATCAGAGCAGGTCAGTCCTAGGAAGTCTACAAGCCATGTCTAATAGAGTCTTATTTATGGGTGTGTTGTACACCACACTGATAAACATGATGTTGTTGGACATTTAGGGATGGTTACTATTCTTTTATCTCATAGATCGTGCAATAGAGTTGAGTTGCAAGAATTTGAGTGTAACTCGTGCTTTATACAATTTCAATAATGTCGGTTTCTAGGGATCCTTGGGCTAGTTCCTATTTGTAGCAAGTAAATGGAAGATCCCTATCATATTATATGCACTAGAAGTATGAATATTACGTTGAAGTCTCAGAGCATGGTCATTTTTCTCACTCATATACAGAATTGGTAGTGCAATTTAGAAAGGTAAAGTGCAGGTTTTAGAATACAAGGGAAGTAAAGTGAAGAAGGTACAGGGTACCTGAATATAGAAGATTGTAAAAGGATTGACCTTCAGATAGGATGATATAAGCATTGTTATTATGCTTCCAGTGGTTGTAGGATTACAGTGAGAGATATCTACCCCAGTTCTTGAATTACAGGTACTAATAGATGTAGTGTTAGAAAGAAATTAGATCTCGGGATCTAGTGAGCGTTAGGACAATCAATAATATGAGCAGTACTGACGAATAGTACGAACATGTCAATAGTACCTCTTTAGAGGATATATGCATGATGTACCCATAAATTATTATTCAGATATGACCTTTTGAGAATCTTATGACTCAAAAACCAAGTAGTGCAGTTTCGGTGTGCGAATTAGATGTTTCCCTTAAGGATCCTGCTTGATGTAAATAAGAAATATTAAGTGTCTAGGTAATAAGACCGATTAAAGAAGGAAAGTTAGAGGTGAGAGAATGTTTTGTTATAAGTATTTAGACTAATTTAATAAGTGATGACGGTAGTAACAAAATGATGCAAAGATAAATGGGACACTTGAGTATATATGAGAAGCGACAGAGAGTGGTAAGATAAAGTATGGTAAAGCGACAAGTTCGTAGCCAAGTAAAACAAAGGATAAGAAGAAGTAAATGCTAAATTGGGAAGAGGAATGTGTTATGAGACCAAGTGTCTATTATGAACTGTGAATTGACAAAGGTCAATGGAATATACCAACTAGATGATTCAGCTTCCTAAGTCAGGAGGTATCGATATTGCGAAGTATCTCGAGACAAGAGAAATATGAATCAGAGACTCGAGAGATGGTTATAATATAAGATATTGTAAATTTGCAAGGTAAGTAATCAGACAGTAAAAGAATAAACTGCAAAAGAGAGACCTTTAAAGGTTGCCCAGAAAGAAGCCCCCCTAAGACTACCATCTTGATTAGAGGATAAAAAGTTTATCAAGATTGAGTGCGTCAATTATGAACACATGCCATTCTACAGAGTATCGTCCCTAAAATAATGAAATTGTTTTGTGGAAAATTGTAAGTTGTTAAAGAATCCCAAAATTTCGGAAGGTGTTGAGACAACAATAGGACTTTTCAAGAAGAAATCCTTTAGCGCAGAGAGTGGTCCTCCTCCCATAGGTAAGATAGTACAATAAAGAATCGATGCAGAACTCACATAATTAATGAGTAATTAAGTAGGCAAGAAGGAAAGGATGAGTCAAGTTACGACGAAAAACTATGTATGTAAAGCTTAGAAAGCTAGTCGGGAAGACGGATGAGCCATCAGATGATACAGAATTCTTGCATTATAGAATGGTCTTGGAGCCTGAAGTTTTAGTTTCACAAGTAAGTGATCATAGACTTCACAAAGTATCTCAAATAGAAAGTAATGATAAAAAGGGCTAACATAAAGTAAATCAAAATTTAAGAGGTTGTGAAGCCTTGAAATAAAGGCCGGCAGTTAAAGATTTTACCCAGAATTAGTACTATCACAATGGAAGCAGAAATAAAAGTAAGAGGGATAAGTGCGTGCAGTTAAAAATGCCCAAGATCCTATAAGTATATATAACATCGAGATTGCAGTTTATATGAATGAGAAGCTTCATACTGAAGAGTATATTGCTAGAAACTTTTAGCCAAGAGACAAGGGAGGGGAATTTACTACAAATATAGTGGTTTAAGTATGAGTTGCAAAAAGGTTGACAATGTAAATCCCTTCAAAATATGGGTGTGCATCCAATAAAGAAATATGTCAACAACTTATTGCTAGTTGTGCTGGTCGAATAAAGAATCAAGATCAGAACCTAGAGCAGAACTTAAGGCCATATATAACAAACCCTGGATGATGGAAATTGAGATAAATGATTGCATTGTAATGCATATTTTTGAAATGAAGGAGGAAATTGGGTCATCCATGATTAAGAACGGTTTGGGAAGCTAAAATGAACTATAGACCCATGATCCAGGGTCGGCAACAATAAGGACGCGTGAGATATGGCATGATACCTTTTATAACTTCAAGGATCTCTAATATACCTTTAGGCAGTAGTAGTCAAATTCAGAATGAGCCTTTCCTATTAGTGATAAAGGCATCCTTCAGGATAAGTCGCGATAGTATAAATCCTTACGAGTCCTCTTAAATAGAGTAACGATTCTTGGGATTAAAAGTAAGTAAAGACGAGCCCAGATGGCCTAGTAGCATATGATATTCTCGAGAGAGAGAGACAGTTCAGAAGCTAGACTACGATGGAAAAGTATTATATGAAGGTGGTAAAGGGGAATTAGGTGAGATTATAGCAAAGTTACTATACATTACTCAATAGCATCACCCCTAGTGGTAAAAGAGAAAACATAGCGGTATTCAGATAAGATCTATGAGTGGCATGGCTTACCTAGAGACAGAAAAGAGAGTAAATTATCCAAAGAGATTCGCCAGTTAACGAGTTAAAGAATCCAATTTCAGGGCTCCAATAATAGTAGAATCGTGCGAAATATAACAGCATCACCCATATGCCAGTAGTAAGGAAATAACAATATGAAGGTCCAAAGTTAGTGTTATCAAAAGAAAAAGTTCTATGGCAAGAAGAGTCAATGTCTGAACTAAAGAGAGACGGAGTTCTCTGATACTCGGGTTGATTGTATATGTCCTAGATATAGTTAGCTTATGGGTCAAGGTTAGAGCGGAGGTACATTATTTCCGCCATTCTATTCATCCTAGTTCGACGAAGTTGTTCCATGATACTATAGATTTGTATTGATATAATAATACAAAGGAAGGCATTGCAGAGTTTTGGCATAGTGACCTAATGACTAGTAAGTAAAGATAGGGTATAAAGGACCAGAGGGCTAAGGCAGAGAATAGACCTCCCACTTAAAAGTCAGTATGGGTTTACCACGTTTGTACCAAAAGTGTTATTCCAAATAAGCAATGGTCGACGGATTTTCACGGTTAACCTATTTTATGCTAGATAGGGCTATTCGGACAGCTGAGGACTATGGAAGTCGTATATTAAGAATATTGTAAGAATTTAGGACCTTCTAATGACTATTATCTTGACTAGAAAGGTTCATGTCACAACAACTTTTTGAAAGTTCCCCTAGAAAGGTTTGAGGACTGAGGAAAACCCTGTCATAGTTTCACCATAAAGAGACAATCATGCAGAACGCGTGATTAAGACATACGAGAATATACTATGGACATGTATGCTAGATTTAAAAGGGAAGTGGGATGATAATCTAACCCACAATGAGTTTGCATAATGTAGCAGTTACTAATCTAATATCAAGATGATTCCTTATGGGGCCTTGTATGGCCGTAATATGGGCTACCTATTAGTTGGTTCTATGTGGAAGAAACTGCAGATGTCTGATTGGCTGATTTGAAGTAGGCGAAGGTTAGATGTTAAACCTCAATTTAGTTCAGCAAGCGATAGAAAAAGTAAAGTTAATCTGGGAGCGATGATTGACCGCCCAGAGTTGCACAAGTCTTATTTGGATGTTCGACACTGAAATTTAGGGTTTGTCATCAATGATTGGGTAATCTTAAAAGTTTTGCTTATGAAAGGCGTAATGAGATTCGGCAAAAAAGAAAGCTTACTCCTAAATACGTTGGATCATATAAGATTGTTCGAGCTTGAGTTACCTCCATAATTAGAGGCATTCCATCCAGTGTTTCATGTATCGATTCTTCAAATGAGCATATGAGATTTCTCTCTATTACTCCTATAGAGGATGTTCATATTACGGACTAAAGATGTAGACTTTTTAGAGGTGTTATGGGGAAACAATAATGTAGAAGAGATGACAGAGGGGCTGAGGAGGACATGAAATCCAGATATCCTCAATTATTCCTGACAGCAGGTTTATATTAATACTCATGCGATATGATTTCCTTATTGATGAACTTATCTTGTGTATCTTGTTTACATTCTGATCCTAGCACTAATGTGATAGATGCATCCCATCTTTCTACTATGGACAGTCAAGGTGAGTATGGCTTATTGTATAGTTCTCTTAAGGAATATACGGTCGTGTGACGCCGATGCAATGATGTATGAGATGTTATAGGGCCCTGTGTGACACTAGTTATGATTCCTGGCTACATAGCAGGTCTTGTATTACCCTATTTATAAAGGAAACTCTGTCAAAAATTCTATAGAATCCCAAGAGCTAGAACTTTTAGACATGCCACCCCAACATTCGAGCACGAATGTTGTTAAGGAGGGAAGGATATTACACCCCGTATTTTCATGCTAATATGTGTGGTAAGTAAGGTAACGTAAATTCGGAGTGGTTAAGAACCCTTATAAGGATGACAACAAGTTTTAAAATAAGTTTTGTAAAAGATCAGGGTTAAATGAATCAAAAAGAAATATTTTTTTATGAAGTTTCTCAAAGTAAAATGGATGGTAATAGTCGTACTCTCGGGATAAGAATAAGAGTGTTTGATGTGATAAGAATGTCTTGTTATAAGTTGTTTAAATCTTACAGTATTCCTACATTAAGTTTTGAAAACAAGCAAGTTGTAAAACAAAAGTTGGCGGAAGTCACCGCAAGCTACGTTCGTAAGTTCACTGAAATTTAGGTTAGATGTAGCAGACGTTTTCTCTCAATATACTAAGAGTTACGGGATGATCCACTGATGAAATTGAAGATATATAAGTCTAGTTTCTAGTGTATTAAACCATTCATTGATATAACATCGGAGTAGAGATATATTTGCATTTTTGTCAAACCGCATAGACTGCCGGGCAGGCAGTTAAATGAGCGATCTCCATAGCGAGGTTGTTGCTCACTTTGATCTTAGTTCAGAGAGCATGTGTGCGCAAAGTAAGGCAGTTGGATTCCTTTTAAGTGCCCAACTCAACCAAATGTTCATTTGATCTCTTCTCTAGCCCTAAGCAGTTCCCAAAAGCTCTCCCAAAGTCCCCCATGATTCCTTAACCATCAAACTAAGTTCGAAAGTTATTAATGTCAATCCTTTGCTAGAAAGTTGATGGTGTGATCTTCTACCTCTCTCCTCCTTGTTGTTGTTGATTTGGAGACTTTGTAGTTGGAAAAAATAGTGCTAAATGATTGATTATTGGTTCTTGAGGTAAGCATCATCTCCTTCTTCACGCATTTAAGCTCATACAAGTTATGAATGTATTGTCATTTAGATCTTATGAAGTGTAGTACGAAACTTGTAGAGTTAGGTTGTATTGATGTTGTGTTACATGTAAGGGGTTATATTCATGGTGTTGAGTTGGTGGGTATGTTGTTTGTATTGTGAGTAGAGGAGTATTGAAGATCTTGGTGTATTATATAAGTGATGAGTTGCCATTGTTGAAGGGTATGGTGTTTTACGCACTCTTGGTGTTCAATGAGATGTCGTAATGTATGGATTCTTAGTGTATTGATCCAATTGTTATCGAAACCATTTATATGATGTAGATTATCGTTCGTATCATGGACTAGAGCTCATGAGGCTAATTTTAATTAAGTCAACAGAAGTATGTAATGACTAACCTTTTCTTTCAAAGCATGAGTTTCGAACTATATATCAGTTTCTAAAAAACATGTCTAAATATGTCTTCTACTCTTGAGTTGTTTGTCTCTTGTCGAAAGTACTTTCCTATCTTATATTACATCCTGTCTAGGTTGGTTTGTCACTTATTTTCATAGTTTCTTATATTGTTTTATTTCTACCAAATGGAGTGTATCCAAAGAGTTCTTTAAAGTCAACCAAACATCGTCTAAAAGAAAAAGATAGAGTTTCTAAGAGTTGAAAGAGGCAAGCGTTTTATATATATATATATAAATATATATATATATATATATATATATGTGTGTGTGTGTGTGTGTGTGTGTGTGTGTGTATACATATATATGAGCTATAATTACCACCGAGCTATAATAGGTGGGCGATGGCCCTATGCAACATATATGCATTGATTAATAAACAATACCGGTTGGGTGACAAACATTCATACATATAAGAATACCACCTAGGTATAATTGGTTGGGTGACATACATTCATACATATAAGAATACCACTGAGCTATAATCGGTTAGGCGACAGATATTCATACATATAAGAATACCATTGAGCGATAATTGGTTATGTGATAGACATTCATACATATAGAATACCACTGAGTTATAATCAATTAGGACATAGATATTTATACATACATAAATACCACCGAGCTATAATTGGTGGGTGATGGATATTTATATATGTAGTTGAGGTTCAATAACGGTCCAAAGTTTCTTTGTTTGCCCTGAGTGGCATTCAAAATATCAGGTTATCAGGGATCTTCTTATACCTTGCTTTACAACTTATGCTTTCATATTTTTATTCATGCCTTAAATGCCGGTACATTTCATTCTTATTGACGTCCCTTTTACCGGGAGTGCTGCATTTCATGTTGCATGTTCAATAGAGGTATAGATAGACCTCCCTAGTATGCTCTTGTTGAGTTCAACTATTGGTTGGTAAGCTTCAATTATTCTGAGGCTACCGATTTCAGAGGTCGTGAGTTGAGTATTTTTTTATGTGTACAGATAATAGGTAGGTTAGGGCCCTGTCCTGACCATATCACATTTATCTTTTCTTATAGGCTTGTTGACTTATCGTGTGTGATTGATGTCTTATACAGACTTGTCAGTCTGGATATTGGTCTGTTGATCTATACGATAACCTTGTCGGTCTTGTATATATATATATATATATATATATATATATATAGAGAGAGAGAGAGAGAGAGAGAGAGAGAAGCGAAAGAGATCTCGAAAGAGCAGATGCTTTATTTGCAACAAAAGCATTAGTCGAGTACCTCCTGCTAAATAACACTATTGACAATAGGGTCCTGAAACCATTTCATAGATTTCATTGATATCTTCTTTTTATAAAGCAAATCGACTTCGATTCTTGAATAATCCACATCACTTCTGCTTCTATTAGAACACAAGATTCCTTTTTTTTTGTGGAAAAGGCCTGTATCAATAATTCTAATTTAACGTTATATATATATAATTTGGGGTTTGTTTACCCTTCTTGTTGAGATGTCCAGACGACGTCGACCTCGTCGGCCCTATATGTATGTTGGTTATACCTTCATACCATTCATAGTTATTATGGCCTTGCAGGCTGAAGTTTTTGTAGGTTCAAATATTATATTTTAGAGTGGAACGCTGGGGCAAGTGAGGCATCGAGTGCCGGCTACACCCACAAGGTTAGGGTGTGACAATTATTGTGGACATAAATGAAATTATTTTGTTACGTTGTAAATTAATTTGGGGCCTCATTTTCCCGAAATGACCACCTCTCATTCAACCTTTAAATGTTACCAAATTTGGGTTGAGGTACAACACATTTCGCGCAGACCCGATCCAAATCCGCCTTCGACCCAACCTAATTACGCATTTAAACCCCAAAAATCTTTTAATTTTATCATTTTTGCATTTTGCATGATTTTTCCCTCAAACCATAGTGTTTCAGAACCTCTCTCTTTCATCCTTTCCAAAAATAGTAAGGTTAGAGTTATACCTTTGTAATGACCCGTTTGATCATTTTTAGCCTAAAACCTATATTTGACTATTTTATCCTTCTCGTAGACTCTATGTGGTCTTTGTGATATGCGGTGATGGATGGCACGGATCCCAAGGTCCAATTGAATGAGAATCGAATAAAAAACCCAAAACTAGAACCTTAATGTTAAATAGTTTGACTCAAGGTTGACTTTTGAGTAGATGGGTTCGTTTCTGATTTTCGTTGCTTTCGATAGCTCTGGAGGGCTATTTATAACTTAATCGAGTCATTGGTTCACCTTTCGAGACAATCAGATGTATTTTGTGGTGTTATTTGAGAAATTTGAATATTTGGTTTTCCCGATGATTCTTTTGAAAAGCATGACTTAGCTCGGTCAAATGAGAAGTCTGAGGGTACGGGTTAGTTCATAGCACTATTTACTTGGGAAAAGCATGTCTAGTTTATGTTTGAGGGGTCTTGGGAGTGTTCTGGGTGTATGGTAGAAGATTGAGTGGTTTTATGTGATCTGGATTCTGGTGTCCACCTCGACAACACCTATGTTGGCTCTTACGTTTCCATCTCAGCAGAAGACTGGCTCACAGAAGTGGGGTTTGGGAATCTATTAAGTTTCCGTTTTGGCAGATAGGATTCCATAGGGGAGGGTGCGCCTCAGCGAGGTTAATATCCGCGGGAGCGAGTCTGCGCCAGCGAGGTCGATTTCTCTAGGGCGGAATCGCTTGATCAGGTGTCATGAGATTTTCTGAAGTTTAAGAGAAAATTCATCTTTGAGGTACAGATTTCCATCTATTTATTTTTTGGTCCCATGATTTAAGATTCTTTAATGGTGTATTATGTTCTTGTAAATAGGGGAAGATAAATTATAGGTTCTTGTGAAAATAAGAGAGTTGTATCCTTGATTAAAGGGGGTTTATGGATTAGTTTACTTCAATTGTTATGAACTAGTGATGGAATATGCTAGATTATCATGTTGTGAGGCTTTGATTGTGGAAGTCTTAAAATTTGGGGGAAAGTCTAGGCTTCTAAATTTGAGCTTTTTGTATATTGTTCAATTGAAGGTCCAAATGAGTATAGGTTTCCAATTAACTTAAGGATATTGATTACCTAGTATGTATTGATGCTTTTTGAATATTAAAGTTTGAGTCTTGGTGATGTGGGCCAGGGGTTGGTTTTGGAAGTCTTTCTTTGTGAAGTATTATGTTCTTGTGTGTGTGTAAGTTTTATATTAACGAATAGTATATGTGTGATTAGACTTCGATTATCATGAGGCACAGTGGAAAGGCAAGGATGTCATAGAGATTTGACCATTCGAGGCTCCAGCTCGGCCCGGAGGGTATTGGGCGTGTTTAGCAAGGATGTCGTAGAGATTTGACCATACGTAATTAGTTATAAATATTGAGGGTATTGGGCGTGTTTGGGGGTCCCACTCAACCGGTTGTGATAAATATTTAAGTGGGTACCGGTGTTGAACTGTGATAATGGATAATTTGGAGAATCAACCTTATGTTGGTTTCGACTACTGATTGATTGGGCTTATCACCATATGTGGGCTTGTCATAATATTTGCTATTGTATATTTATTATCACACCCCTGCTTCTGATATGATATCCTATTTTGTACTTGGATTGTTATGTTGTGGAATTCTTGGAAGCATGTAATATTCATCTCTATACTTGGTTGCATCTCATTACATCATGATTTCTTGTCTTATATTGTCATTTGCATTCATACACTCATGGTTCTATGATATTAATATGAGAGGTATGGAATATTGTGGGTCCAAGATACTGGAAAAGGTGAGAATACTTATGAGATTATGGCAATATTAAGATAATGATGATGATACACGAGGGGACGGGTTGCAAGCTTATAATGTTATAATTCAGCCAAGTGCTGGGCTCCGATGGGAAATTTTTGAGAAGTATATGGACTTAGCGGGTCTCCTATGGGTGTGCGTCTCATAATAAAACATGAGCGCTTGTATACTGGAGAATCAACTTACTTGGCATATGCATTGCATTCATATCATACATATAACATTTCCTGGATTATCTGTTGTTTAACTAAGTGTTGGATTAGTTATTGATCACTTGATTGAATTCCTAAATAAAGAAGGATTGTTAATTACTCATTGATACTTGGAATTATGTTATTGAACTATTATGGAACTGAGTGACTTAAGTGAACATGAAATCTTATATGAACAAGGTGCTGATTTTATGAACCATTCTTTGAATAATGTGATAGTAATTGGGTTATTGAACTGCTAGTATAGGGTTATTTGGTGTCACCTTGGTATTTATCTCTTTTTACGTGTTTTCTATTGTTGTCGGCCTATGATGCCTATGGTGGTACATTGTGTACTCATACTATACTTTTTGCATCTTTTTTGGTGGAGATACTGATCCTACTACCAGTTCACAAGCTCGAGTGTGAGTTTGAGCGTGCAGATTTCTGTATTTAGGGTGAGATGCTACCTTTGGCATGCCTTGTATATTCTATCCTTATCTTGTCTTTTATTTGCGATTGAGAGACATGTTCGGACTCTTATGTTATCAGATTTTGTTTTGGCCTGCATTCCATATTCAAACTTATATCAGATTATTAATGTTGTTGTATGATTGACCAGATTTTGGGGGTTTTGTTATTTCTCAGACTTATTTCTGCATTTATATCATGAGATAATTATTGTATATTCTGTTATCCTTCCGTTTTTTCTTATGTATATCATGTGAATGATTGGGAGCGATTCACCTACCGGTGGGAATACGTAGATGCCACCACATTCCTTGAAAGAGGTCGTGACAAAATTGGTATCAGAGCTTTAGGTTGAACGGTCTTGAATACAAGAGCAATGTCTAGTAGAGTCTCATGGATTAGTAGAGAGATGTCCATACTTATCTTCAAGAGGCTATGAGACATTTAGGAAATTTCATTTTCTTCATTCCTTTCATGTTAAGTTGAATCAAATTGGTATATGACCTTTGTTCCTATTCTCTCACAAATGGTGAGGACTCGTGCCGACGCAGCGAGGGAGGAGGCATTGGCACCAGCACCTGCAGTGCATAGTCGCGGTAGAGTACGTGCCTGAGGCCGAAGTAGAGCCCGAAGAGCTGCACCAGCTTAAGGTGGGGCACAAGGAGTCAGTTAGACTCATGCTATATTAGTCTCCCCTGAGAGAGTCGTTGAGCCTCAAGATGAGTTACTTGAGGAGGAGATGGGGCCAGCCCAGTATTAGCCTAGATTTATTACTACTCTGGTTCTACAAGAATACGTTGGTCAAATTGTTGAGTGTTCTATATGGTTTTTCCCAAGAGGGCATGTACCCGACTACTCTGGTAGTTCTCAGACTAGTGCGGGAGAGGCATATCCTTAAACTCCTAAGTTTTGTACATCCAAGGTTTAGCCAGCGGTGATGTCAGCGCCCCGTATTAATGAGGTTCCTACTCTAGAGTTTGGTCCTTCGCCGATTGTAGGGATAGCTATGACCCGCGCTGAGCGCAAGATTTGGGAGCACTTTTCAAACATGAAGTATTCGATATTCTATGGTGATAAAGGAGGATGCTTTTGAGTTTATTATGAGCAGCCATGAGAGGTTGCATATCTTGGGTATCGTCGAGTCGCATGGAGTTAGTTTTTTTAGCCTTTCAGCTTTTGGGAGATGTTAAACAGTAGTAGAGAGCTTATATTTATTGTCAACTAGTGGGGTCGCCTCCACTATCATGGGTTAGGTTCTATTACATATTTCTAGAAATGTATGTACCTCTTAGCTTGCGTTTGAGCAAGCGTGATGAGTTTCAGAGGATTAAGCAGAAGGGTTCTTTAGTTACAGACTATGAGACTCACTTCCACACCTTATCACATTATGCAGCACTATTGCTACCTAGAGAGGTAGAGAAAGTGAGATATTTTGTGAGAGGTTTGAGTATTCCCCTTCAGTTGGCTATGTCACAGTTAGTGGCTACTCGGGCTTCTTTTCATACTGTAGCTGAGCATGGGAGGATGATGGAGTATGTAAGGGGAAAGATACCCATATATGAATCTGATAAAAGGGTGAGGTAATAGGGACAGTTCAGCAGATCTAATTCTCATGGTTATGAGCAACAGGGTAGATATCAGCAGTCGCAGCATGGTCGACTAATTCAGGTAGCTCTTCAGATTACCAATGGTGTCTCTACGGGGCAGAGCAGTTATGGTGGGGGACAGACTTCGATGGGTTCTTAGTCTTGGTATTCTGATCATGGTGGTTCAGATTCTCCTATCTCTATTCAACAACCCTCAATGGCTCGGACTTGTTACACCTGTGGTAAGATTGGGCATTTCAGGAGAGAATGGCCCAAATATGTATTGAGTGCATCCCATGCAACTAGGACCCCAACACAACCATCTAGAAGTGGTAGTCTGGTTAGCCAATGAGGATCTTAGTCATGCTATAATGGTTATCAGATCGGTTATGGTGAATCCCAATTAGGGAGAGATTGTGCTTGTTTGGGCTGAGGTGGCCAGTAGAGTACTTAGTCCGAGGGAGGATGCACTCATTATTATGCTTTTCAGGGTATACCAGAGGCTGAAGCATCAGATGCGGTTATCACATGTATCATCTCAGTCAGTCATCGATCTGCTTCAGTGTTATTTGATTTGGGGTCTACATTCTCATATGTGTTTGCCTACTTTTTAGGTGATTTTGATATATAGTGTGATATGCTTTATGTTCCTATTTGTGTGTCCACACCGATCGGTGATTATGTGGTTGTAGATCAAGTCTATCGGTATTACTTAGTTACTTTTATGGGTTATGATACTTGGGTAGATTTGTTCATCTTAGACATGGTTGATTTTGATATTATTTTGGGGATGGATTGGTTATCACTGTATCAGCCCTGCTCCTAATAATATCATGTCCTTCATTTGAGCTAGGAAGTTGGTGGACAAGGGTTGCTTGGCGTACCTAGCTCATATTCAGGATACGAGTGCGAAGACTCATTTCCTTGAGTCTGTTCCAGTAGTTAGTAAGTTTGTCGAGGTTTTCCCTTCAGATTTATCGGGTATGTCACCAGACAATGATATCGAGCTGGGTACTTGACCTATTTCTATTCCTCTGTATTGTATGGCTCTATAAGAGTTGAGGGAATTGAATGAGCAACTTCAGGTTTTGTTGAGTATTGGCTTTATTCGACCGATAATATCTCAATGGGGTACTTTTGTCATATTTGTAAGGAAAAATGATGGAACCATGCATATGTGCATCGATTATAGATAGTTGAACAAGGTCACCATCAGAAATAAGTATTTGATCCCTTGTATTAATGACCTGTTCGATAAGCTTTATGGTGCTTCTATGTTTTTGAAGATTGACATGAGGTCAGGGTATCATTAGTTGAAGATTTGGGTCAAGGATTTTCCCAAGACGGCTTTCCGGACTCGTTATGGTCATTATGAGTTCGTGGTGATGTCTTTTGGGCTTACTAATTCCCCCACAACGTTCATGGATTTGATGAATGAGATATTTAAGCCGTATTTAGATTCTTTTTTTATTGTGTTTATTGACGACATCTTGATATATTCGAAGAGTCGGGGGGAGGGTGAGCAGCATTTAAGAGTGGTCCTTAGGTTATTGAAGGAGAAGAAGTTATATGCTAAGTTCTCAAAGTGTGAGTTTTGATTGAGTTCTATGGCATTCTTTGGACATATGGTGTCTAATGATGGGATTATTGTTGACCCAAAGAAGATAGAGGCAGTTAGGAATTGGCCTAGACCGACTTCTGTGATAGAGATTTGAAGTTTTCTGGGTCTTGCTAGCTACTATCGCTGGTTCATCAAGGGTTTCTCTTTTATCGTTTCTCATCTGACGTGTTTCACTTAGAAATAGGTGCCTTTTTAGTAGTCAGACCCAGTGTAAGGAGAGCTTCTAAAAGATCATCTGTTATGACCACATCTATGATTTTATTCCTTTCAGAAGAGGGAAATGACTTTATTGTGTATTATGATGCTTCTAGGATTTGGTTGGGCTATGTGTTGATGCAGGAGGATAAGGTTATTGCTTATGCATCGAGGCAGTTGAAGGTGCACAAGAAGAATTACCATGTTCATTATTTGGAGTTGGCTACCATTGTGTTTGCTTTGAAGATTTGGAGGCATTACTTATATGTTGTTCATTGTAATGTGTATACTGACCACCACAATCTTCAACATGTATTTAATAAAAGAGATTTGAATTCTAGGCAACGTCGGTGGATAGAGTTGTTGAAAGACTGTGACCTGACCATTTTATACCATCATGGCAAGGCCAATGTGGTGTCAGATGCCTTGAGCCAAAAGGCAGTCAACATGGGAAGTTTAGCTCATTTGATCATTTCTGAGCGTCATTTGGCATTGGAGGTCCAATCTCTAGCCAACCATTTTGTGAGGCTTGATATTTTGAATCCTGGTAGAATTCTGGCTTGTGTGAAGGCAAGGTCGTCTCTTTTAGATCAAATTCAGACCCACTAGTATGATGATATGATGTTGTGCAAAATAAGAGATAAGTTGATGAGTGGAGAAGCCAAGGAGGTCATGATTCATGGTGAAGGGGTTTTGAGGATTAAGGGTAGAGTGTGTGGGTGATTTGACCAGATTGATTATGGAGGACGCCCACAACTCTAGGTATTCGATTCATCCAGGTGCTACTAAGATGTACCGTGACTTGAAGCAGCACTATTGGTGGGTAGAATAAAGAGAGACATTGTGGAGTTCATGTTTCGATGTCAAAATTGTCAGGTCAAGTATGAGCACTAGTAACACAATGGTATGTCTCAAATGATGCCCATTACCGAGTAGAAGTGGTAGAGGATTGCCATGGATTTTGTTGTAGGATTGCCCAAGACTTTGGGCAAGTTTGATGCTATTTGGGTCATTGTTATTGACCAAGTCCGTGTATTTCATTCTGATCCAGGCGACTTATAATGTAGAGAAATTGGCTAAGATCTGCATTTATGAGATTGTTCATCTTTATGGGGTTCCTATTTCTATCATCTCACATTTCTGATGAACTTTGCAGAAGGAGGTGGGTACTCACTTGGATTTCAGTAAACCATTTCACCCTCAAACCGACTATTCAGGTTTTGGAAGATATAGTATGAGCCTGCGAGATTGATTTTGGTGGTCATTGGGACTAGTTCTTACCTTTGGCAGAGTTTGCGTACAACAACAGCTATCAATCCAGTATCGATATGGCACCGTTCGAGGCTTTGTATGGTAGGAGATGTCAATCTCCGATTGGTTGGTTTACTTTGTTCGAGGTCCGGCCTTGGGGTACCAATTTATTGAGAGATTCTTAGAGGAGGTAAAGATGATCAAGGAAAAGCTCCTGGCGGTTCAGAGCAGGAAAAATGAGTATGCGGATCGGAAGGTCCGAGACTTGGAGTTTATGGTTGGTGACATAGTTCTTCTGAAGGTCTCACCTATGAAGGGTATGATGAGGTTCGACAAGAGAGGAAAATTGAGTTCGAGGTATATTGGACCTTTTAAGATTCTTCAAAGAGTTGGGAATGAGGCATATGGGTTGGCTCTACCACCGGGTCTTTTAGGCTAACATCTATTTTCCATGTGTCTATGCTAAAGAAATATCAAGATGACATTTTTTATCATCCAGTGGAACTCCATATTGCATTATCAGAATTTGGAGTTTGAGAAGGAGCTTGTGGCTATTTTGGACAGGCATGTGAGGAAGATGAGGTCGAAAGAGACAGCTTCTATGAATGTTCAATGGAAGCATTGTCCTGTTAAGGAGGCGACTTTGGAGACAGAGTCTGACATGTGGAGCAGATATCCTGACTTGTTTACTACTTTCGGTACATTTCCTCTATTCGTTTCTCTCTGATTGAGGATGAATTTTTATTTAATTGGTATCTGATGTAATGACCCATCCTGTCATTTTTAGCCTAAGAACTTTATTTGACTATTTTACCCTTCCCGTAGATTCTATGTGGGATTTTTGATATGCGGGGATGGGTGGCATGGATCCCAAGGTCCTTTTGTATGAGTTTCACATGAAAAACCCAAAACTAGAACCTAAGAGTTGGATAGTTTGAAATAAGGTTGAATTTTGAGTAGATTGGTTCATTTCTGAGTTTCATTACTTCTGGTAGCTCTAGACGGTCAGTTATGACTTAGTCGAGTCATTGGTTCACTTCCCAAGACAAATGGATGTATTTTGTAGTGCTATTTGAGACATTTTGATTTTTTTTCCAGATGATTCTTTAGATAAGCATGACTTAGCTCGGTCAAATGAGAAGTCTGAGGGTAAGGGTGAGTTTGTAGCCCTATTTACCTTGGAAGAGCATGTCTAGTTTGTGCTTGAGGGGTCTCGGGAGTGTTCCGGGTGTGTGGTGGAAGATTGAGTGGTTTTTTGTGATCTGGTGTCTGGTGTCCACCTCGGCAGCACCTCTGTTGGCTCATGCATTTCCACATCAGCAGAAGGCTGGCTCGTAGAAGTAGGGTTTAGGAATCTATTGAGTTTCCTCTTTGGCAGATAGGATTCCATAGGGGCAGGTGTGCCTCTGTGGAGTCGAGAATGCGGTTGCATAGAGGTGAGGTGTTAAGGGACACCACCTCAACGAGGTTAATGTCCGCAGGAGCGAGTCTACGTCAGCGAGGTCGATTTCTCTAGGGTGGAATCGCTTGATCAGGTGTCATATTAAATTCCCTAGGTCGAATCTTTTTCGCAAAATAGAAACTCTCAAAGTTATTGCTGCAAGGGGAGAGTTTCTGAAGTTTAAGAGAAAATTCATATTTTAGGTAATGATTTCCATCTATTTATTCTTTGGTCCCATGATTTAAGATTCTTTAATGGTGTATTATGTTCTTGTAAATAGGGGAAGATCAGTTATAGGTTCTTGTGAGAATAAGACAGTTGTATCCTTGATTAAAGGGGGGTTTATGGATTAGTTTACTTCAATTGTTATGAACTAGTGATGGAATATGCTAGATTATCATGTTATGAGGCTTTGATTGTGGAAGTCTCTTAAAATTTGGGGGAAAGTCTAGGGTTCTAAATTGGAGCTTTTTGTATATTGGTCAATTGAAGGTCCAAATGAGTATAGGTTTCCAATTAACTTAAGGATATTGATTACCTAGTATGTGTTGATGCTTTTTGAATATTAAAGTTTGAGTCTTGGTGATGTGGCCTGGGGTTGGTTTTGGAAGTATTTCTTTGTGAGGTATTTATGTTCTTGTATGTGTGTATGTTTTATATTAACTAATAGTATATGCGTGATTAGACTTCGATTATCATAAGGCACAGTGGAAAGGCAAGGATGTCGTAGAGATTTGACCATTCGAGGCTCCAGCTCGGTCCGGAGGTAGGCTACGATTTACTTTCACTAGACTTCTATAGAAGTACGTAATTAGTTATAAATAATGAGGGTATTGGGCGTGTTTGAGGGTCCCACTCAACCGGTTGTGATAAATACTTGAGTGGGTACCGGTGTTGAACTATGATAATGGGTAATTTGGGAAATCAACCTTATGTTGGTTCCGACTACTGATTTATTGGGCTTATCGCCATATTTACTATTGTATGTTTACTCATCACACCTACTTTCGATATGATATCCTTATATTATCATTTGCATCCATACACTCATGGTTCTGTGATATGGATGTGAGAGTGGTATAGAATGTTGTGGGCCTAAGAGACCAGAAAGGTGAGAATACTTATTAGATTATGGCAACAATGAGATGATAATGATGATACATGAGGGAACGGGTTGCACGCCTGCAACAGTTATTATTAAGCCAAAAGCTAGGCTCCGATGGAAAATTTCGAATGAGTATATGGACTTCGCGAGTTCCTCATGGGTGTGCGTCTCATAATAAAAACTTGAGCACATGTATACTGGAGAATTAAGGTACCTGGTGTATGTATTGCATTCATATCATACATATATCATTTCATGGATTATCTGTTGTTGAACTAAGTGTTGGATTGGTTATTGATCACTTGATTGAATTCCTGAATATAGAAGGATTTTTAATTACTCATTGATATTTGGAATTATGTTATTAATTGAACTATTCTGGAACTAGGTGACTTACTTGAACATGAAATCTTATATGAACAAGGTCTTATGCTGATTTTGTGAACCATTATTTGAATAATGTGACAGTAATTGGATTATTGAACTGCTAGTATAGGGTTATTTGGTATCAACTTGATATTTATCTTTTTTATGTATCTTTCATCGTTGTCAGCCTATGATGCCTATGAGGGTACGTTGTGTACTCATACTACACTTGCTGCATCTTTTCTGGTACATATATTGATCCTACGACCGGTTTGTGAGCTCGAGTGTGAGTCCGAGCGAGCAGATTTTTGTATTGAGGGTGAGATGCTACCTTCGACATGCCTTGGATATTTTATCTTTATCTTGTCTTTTATTTGTGATCGAGAGACATGTTGAGACTCTTATGTTATCAAATTTCATTTTGGCATGCGTGTCGTATTCAGACTTATATCAGATTATTAGTGCTTTGTATGATTGACCAGATTTTAGGTGTTTTATTATTTCACAAACTTATTTCCCCATGTATATTTTGAGACAGTTATTGTATATTCTGTTATCTTTTCGATTTTTCTTATGTATATTATGTGAATGATTATGAGTGATTTGCCTGTGGGTGGGAATAGGCAGGTGCCACCATGGTCCCTTAAAGGGGTCGTGACAACCTTGCTTTAGTTGTCCTTACGGCTGGCCAACGGGGTGGGTTCCGGCAGGACGGGACCCGATGGGACGGGGGGTAGGGCGAGACTGGTCCTCAGGAGGGACTGGCGAGCCGGGACCGGTGGGATCCGCCGATGTCTTGTCCCGTTCCCGATCCCGTTGAAAAAGGGGATCGGTATTATCGGGTCGGGGTGGGACTGGATCGGGTGTGTCCGGGTTTTTTTTTTGCACTTAATTTTAAAAATAACATATATATAAACACCTCAATAATTGAACAAGATAGTGTAATAAAAACATCTCAATGTTGTTTTTGTGTCTTTTATATTATTTAATAGAAATATTATTTTTTTGTAATACAATTGTTAAAATTGCAACTTTGTGGTGTTGAAAGTTGCAAATAACATAGTAAAATTGCAATTAAAAAAAACTACATATTTAAAAACACCTTTTCTAGTTTCTTTATAATTTCTTGTGGTTCTTCGGTTGGAATTGGTATTTGTTGGTCAAACTGCTCGACGTCGCTTTCACCTCCGTCGGATAAGATTTCGTTGTAGTTTTCGTCTTCTTCTTCTTCGTTGATCTCCGGTTGACCGCACCTTCTCCGCTCCGCTCGTATCCAATCTCTGAAAAATACTGCAATCTCCAAGCTGTCATCCGCTAATGAGTGTCTGTGCTCTCCTATTTGAAATATGCCGGTAGAAAAAGCGCTTTCAACGATGTTGATGACGCTTGAATGTTCAACACATCTCGGGCCATCTTTGACAGTGTTGAAAATGTCTTCTCATTCTCCCTCCAATAATTCAGCAAGTCTTCACGTCCTTCTTCAGTGAGAACTGCATGGTACGATACAAAACCCTGCAAAACAAAAACATCAAAGTTGCTAATTTGATTAGTAGTGGTACTACCACACATTCTATTTCTAAGACTTTCAATACTAGCCGCAGAAACAACATGTCTTTTTTGAGGTTGTGTTGAAGAAGAAGAAATTGGTATGGAAGCCGGTTGGTTGCTAGCACTTTCTTGTTGGTAATGCGTATATACTTTTTTGCATCCATCATGTATGCTAGACAACACTTCTTTTTTAGTTTGTTCAATATGTGGTGGGTCATTTGGATTTTTTGGAGTTGGAGGTGGAAGTACTGCTATACAATCATAAATAGTTTCAATAAGTGTTTTACAACTGTCTATTTTAATAGTCGGATTTAATACAACACCAATAATATAAATAGTGGGAATAAGAATAAAATATTTTTTTAATTTGATAAACATTTTTTAATAGATGCATTATAAGCTGATTTTTCCATATATTCACTAAGTAATAAAAATATTAGAGCTATATAAAACAACATAGTTGAAATATTAGGATAATATATACCGAAAAATTCTTTTGTTGCTTGAAAACATTTCTCTAGAAATACAATAAGTTCTGAAATTTTATCACAATCGTTATCTACAACCATAAGTTGGATTTTAATTATGGGCGTTAAAAATAAAGTTATAGGTCTTCTATAATCATAAGCAACAAGTAGTTGTTCGTATAAAGAATTCCACCTAGTCGCTACTTCTTCAGAAATTTTTCTATAAGGTAGTCTACAATCGTGACAAGTTTTTTTATATTTTTTTTCGTTGTATTCTATTACTTCTAAAAATAAAGTTTATAACAAATTATATTTTATTAAGAATGTTTTCAAAATGTGAGAGATCATCATTTACAACTAAGTTATAAATATGACATGCACATTTAATGATTTGAAAAAGATGGAGTTAAATGATCTTTTAAAATTCTAATGGCATAATTATTAGAAGAAGCGCTATCTAATGTAATAGTAATAATATTATCAGTTATGCCATAATAATCGCAAACTGAATAAACATTTTCTGCAATAAAAGTATCAGTGTGCCTATCATCTATATATCTATATGCTAAAATACGTTTTGCATAGACCATTTATAATATATCCAATGACATGTTACCGTTAAATAATCATGTCTGTTAGTACTACGGCCTATATTAGACATGATAGATACTTTACTAGGAAAATGATATAAGGAACAACGTAAAGACTGTTGATATTCATGTGCAAATTTAAATACATCTCTCCTAATAGTTGATTTAGAAAAATGTTGAAGGCAAGATTATACATATCTCTAATGTAATGAATAAAACCAAGAGATGAAGGAAATGAAAAAGGCAAATCCTCCACCGCAACTAATTTTGCTATTGCTTCCCTATCTCTATGTTTATCGTATTTAGGGCCTACAATTCCCCCCGTCATAGGGTTAATTTGACCCTGTACTTGGTCCGGGACTGTATGTAAACCTTGTCCCGACTGAGAGGGCATTGGCGCACCTGGTTTTTCAGTCAAGTATTGGTCCCACCTAGCTTTGTGAAAGTTTTGGACGTGTCTCAATAAACCTTCCGTCCCACCCTGACCTTTTTCCATTTTAAATTTAGAAACATTTTTACAAATTTGACATCTAACTACTTGATTCTCTTCGTCCCTATAAAAAAAATTCATGCATCTGATTTTAATTTTTGTTTTATTGGGCCTGTCTCATACTACGGGGAATAGGAAGCGTTCCAGTTGAAGGTGCACTAGTGGGTGTGTCATCTAGATTATCTTCTAAATTAAAGTTTAGTTGAGTTGCAAAAAATATCTCGTCATCTAAATCTAATGGTATTTCAGAAAAAAATTCAGTTTCACCTATATATGTGTAATCAACCAAATCATCATGTCTAGGAATATGATGACTAGAAGAAGTACCCCTGCCCTTGTTAACCTTACTAGATGAAGCTTTACCCTTATCCTTAAACATATCTCCTAATCCTTCCATTTTAATTATACTAATAAATAATTAAATTAAGTACACTAATTAAAATAAAGTAACAATAATAATTTAAGAGAAGGAACAAATGTACCAAACGTCGACGTAACATTGACATGTAATCGAGGTTGAAAATTGAAACTTTGCTCGATGGATGATCTTCAAGCTAGGTGTCAACTGCACTCCCAATTTTTTAACTTTGATGTAGTTATACAAATGAATAAATAAAATATAATATTTAGTATACAATGTAGACTCGTAGAGAGATAAATTGAGAGATTAGAGAGATTGTAGAAAGATTTGTGAGAAAGATGAAGAAAAAATGAGGTATTTATAGTTGAGAAATTGAGTTAAAGTATAAATATATTAACTTAGTGGTTAAAAATAAATATTTAAGGGGTAGAGGGTTGGTGAACGTCAAAAATGATCGTTCCACAACGGCCAAAATATAAAATGGTCGTTGTGCAACCACCATTTTTTGCAAAGGGGAGGGATCGGGCGGAACCAGAGTGGGATCAGGGCGAGTCGGGCGTAGCGGGATTGGGGCGGGACGGGCCCGAGCGGGACGAAACCGGGTCCCGTCCTGGTTCGAGTCCCGTTATCAACTATTTTATAGTGGGGTCGGGGAGGGACCCGCCCAGTTGGCCAGCCTTAGCCGTCCTTGTATGACCATTTTGGGTAAGAGCATTAATAATTCCTTGTCCTCTCCGACAAGAAAATGCCATGCGCAAAGGTAAATCCTCACCTTTTCTCTTTCTTTCTGCGAAATCTTAATTAGTTTTGTCTGTTTGCTTTCCTTTCCAACAAATAAAATGATTTCTTCATAAAGTTCTCAATTTCGAACGAATTTAAAATTCGAACCCTAGTCCCACATCGATTTCGAAGGGTGAAATCCTTGAATTGGGGTTCTATATAAAAAAATCCATTTTCCACCAATTTCACACGTTTTTTAATTCTTTTGAAAACACTTGAGAGCTTTCATCAAAGTAACATAACTAACTTTAAGTTTAATTAGGGATTTGGCTTTAGCCGAAACTGTTACCTAATTGAATTTGGTCTTTTTTTAGTGTAAAACTTTCTCATTTTTTGTGTGTGGCTGAGTATCATGGTGTTGAGGAGCAAGAAGAATTCCTAACTTCAACCTCAACCAGGCTACATAAAAAATGTAATGCGTTAGTTCCTCGGTGATTATCTATTCAATTAGCTTATGTGTGTGTTTATCTCAATAATTAGTTTCATTGATATGTGTTCTGTTAGTTCAATTATGCTCTTGATGTTTTTATGATGATTCGTTGTTTAGATAGTTCATGTTATATTGATTAGGTCATGTAATGCTCCCGAGTTAGCTTAATTGATTCAGTTTTTATTAATCAAATGTTAATATAATACTAATTGGGTTTATCTTTTGGAATTTCAATTAGGACCTAACCTTTGGTAAAAAATATGATGAAGTCAGTGTTTAGTATTTTTTAGGTTCATCTTGATTTGCAAGCTGTCCTTTAAATCTATTTATAGCTGGTTTAGTTGGCTTAAGTAAATATTTAGTAGTTAATTAGATTCTGAATGTGTTTATCATAAGCTTAATCTCTTAAACATGATCTTTAGGTTTTAAAAGAAGTAAGTTGATGACATTGTAGGTTTAGTTGATTTGCTAACCTAGAGCTTTAGGAATTCAAAACTTGAAATAATGATAATATTCAGTTGTTGCTTTGCCTTTTTTCTTACTTTGCACAGTGGGATGATATCCTATATTCATGAAATTGTCCTCTGATTCTCTTGTGACCCTTGACTGCCTTGTATGGCTCCTGCAACTTATATGTGTTCAGTACATGATGAATTCAGTGTCATTTAAGAATTATATATTTCATAAGTGTGGTACAGTTTTCATTTTTGTTTTGACATGTCTATACGTTTGTAGAATACAGAGAAATACTTTTATGAAGTGTAAAAGAGGGAGATGAACATCTTGATATATCTACCCCATCTCTTTCTCTCTGAGCTTTACCTCTGATTCCATGCCCTTTCCTCTTGACTCCCCCACTCGTTACTGATTTCTACAATAAGCTATGTCAGCATTGTTGCGTATGAATTCTGTATTTCAAGACATGAACTTGTTATGGTTTGACTGCATTGAGAAGCATTATCCCTTTTCCTTTTACCTTAGTTGTTACTACTGTGTAAACACTTATGTACTTTGAGGGAAAGGTTTTAAAACTCAAAGCATGGTTCTTTTTTCCCTTACCCTTTTGTTTGGCAATTCTGGGTGAAGATATTCTCATATTTTATTGAATATAAGATTTGGATTCTAAGATATGAAATGGTTAAACCTCTTTGATTTGGTTGTGCGATCAAGCTACTTTCTTTGTTCAAAGAAATATGACCCTTTTTTCCTTACCACTTTGCTTACTAATTGACAAGGGCATCTCATGGGTGTGGGAGTATAATGAGTTAGCTCTAATGTAGTGAGTTCACGATGAGGTTTTGAGTACCCAACTCAGCTTTGTTATGGCTGGTCCTACATTAGAATTTCTCATTATTCTTCTTTGACCTCTGAGGTCCTTTGTTTTGTGTTTATGAAACATTATTTGTAACCAAAAAGCTCTTGTGTGCCTTAACTAAAATACTGAATATGCTTTACCTATTTTTCTGGACTTTAAAACCCTCTAAAACAGTATATGAGTTCTGCACTTGTTTTAATATGAAAAATGAGTTTGATTTTATGCCCCTTGTTCTGCTTGTTGATTCTGTGAGTGCTGAAGCCTTTCTTGTATCACAAATGACTCTGTCCCTCACCAAGTGATGGTGAGGTGGTGGGGTTTGTGTGGTGCCATAGCCTTGAATTGGAATGCGATTGTTATTTCTGACCAAAATAAATTAAGTATTATTCAAATTAAACAGTTGAGGAAGATTATCGGAGTTACGAGTGAGGTGGGATGTGGCGTCCGTATCCATATATACCAGGCATCGACGGCCTGCTATAAATTCATGGTGTTGTAGGCCTGGCCCAGTTCAGTACGAGTAGGGAGGTCGTATGGTTACTATTGTTGTTGAGCCGCTGAGAAGTGAGCCTGTTGTGTTTGGCCGACGGAATTGGACCGTCCCCACGTCCTTTTCCTCTGCCGCCGCATCCTCCATCGCGGCCTCTGCCCCTGCCACGGCTATTGTTTTTAGGTGTGTTGCGGCTGGCCGACGGGTGCAGTAGTCGTCACCGGCGCATCAACCACCAACACCTTTTGATTATGTTCGTCCTGTTTGGCACGCCTGGTCTCCTCTAAGAGCAATTGTGATCGGGCCTTGTTGAAACTGCGGAGGGGATCATCTTGTTGGATCATCATCGTAAGTGTATCGTACTCACCTTTTGGTAAACCATTAATTAGTTGCAAAACCATATTCGTTTCGGAAATTGGTGTGCCCGCATTAGATAATTGATCTAAAACTAATTTTAATTATTTACAATAGTCAGACATATTCACAAAGTTTTCAAGACGGGTGTTATTGAATTGTTCCTCTAGATACATGGCACATGTATGTTTGTTGTCTTGAAAGATTTCCTTTAGCCTTATCCATAGTTTGTGAGACGAAGCACATGTATTCATAATAATATGAAGTAGGTCTTTGGATATGGTGTCATATATCCATTTCTTGACGATAGCATCAAGCCTTTTCCAAGTTGTGTTGTCAACATCGGGTGGACGGGGTGTGGTGGCATTGATGTGATCAAGAACGTTGTAGGCACAAGCATGGATTTGAAATAACTCCACCTACGAAGAGTATTATCCATCCTCTTGATCAAGAACCAAAGGGATAAAGTTGTTGATATTTGTTACGGCGAAGATCGGATGAAAGGAGTTAAGAGAGGAGGAGGGAGGAGGAGGAACCCTCGAGAGATTTGGGAGAAGCCATGAAGTGGTTGTTATCAGCGGCAAGAAGAGAAAAAAAATAGGGTTATGGGGGGGTGCCGCCGGAAGCCGAAAGGGTAGGGTAGGGTAGGGAGGGTGTTTAGGGTTTGACTCCTTAATACTCTCTTGCACGCCCAGACCTCAAACAATTGGAATGAGTCTGACTCTGATAATGTAGAATTATGAAATTCTCCTCGTTGGAGGTTCTCATTAATGCAATGTATATAGGTGTTTACAATTACAAACATAATTGTATAAGAATCTCTACTTTACATAATTACATCAAATTAATAATTATAGAATATATACGTAATCTATACGTATTATTCTCTATCAATTATTAATGTACAATAAAAAAAATAGAAAAATAGGTAAAAAATGAAAAAAAAGATAAATAGAATTCTTGGTCAATGAGAGGTGACATTTCACATTTTCTATTCCTGACTTTATTATATAAATGGATTCTTCTTAATATCCACATCAGCGAGGAATTTGATATGCAATCAAATATGATTCTCAGAATTGTATAAGCTTTGTCACCTTATTCTTATAAAGGTACAAATAAAAATTTGAACTACATAGTTCAAACTTAAGGGCACATAGCCTTGAGTTTGAACTGTTGAATTCAAACTTAAGGACAGTTTTATGAATATATTCATCATTTTAGTCACCAAATGATAAAAAAAAAAAAACAACAACATTAAATTGGTCAATGTTCCTGCTTCTTCTTTTTTATTCTCCATATTCCTTCTTTTTCCTGGCCTGAAGTTGGAATCACAATAATTGAACTTTAGGACTCGAGCCTAAATTAAAACTACACAGTTCAAACTTCAGGATACAATGTTCCTAAAGTTTAAACTGAAAAAATTGAACTATAGGAAATTAAAGATGAAGATCCAAAAGTTTAAATTGAATAGTTGAACTTAAGACACAATGTATTAAAATTTTAAAGTGAAAAAACTGAACTAATGAATACTGTGTTCTGAATTGAAAAAATTTAACTTAAATACTGCCATGTAGTTTTGAACTGAAAACTGAACTTCAGCCCACTACGTTATAAAATTTTGAACATAAAACACTGAACTTAGGATGTAGTGCCTTGAAATTTTGAACTAAAAGACTTAACTTCAGGATATTATGAGTGTTTTGAAGTTTTGAACTCACTGACTGAACTTCAGGACATAGTGACCTTGACTTCGGGACACAATGTCTGGATGTTTGAGGAAACAGAGACAATGAAGGAGCAACATTTGTCCGTGTTTTAAGTTACGACTAAATATTAAATAATTTGCAAGTGTTGGATAAAACTTAAATAACCGTTCTAAAAGTGGTTACAGATGATATTTTTACGAGTTCAAAGTTCGACTATACTTGCACATGTATATCAGTACATTTGATTTGGGATAATGGATAGCAGTCTTGAGATAGATACGATATTATTTTATCCCCTATTTCATAGAAATTTGTATTACGAGATCAGTGATTTTGAAATTATTTATAGTATAATTATAATATTATTATTAATAAATAATCAATGTGGGATAACAATCTCAGAATTACTAATCTCTGGATAACACATCAAAATAATTAAGATGCCTATTTTCTAAACTTCTTCTACCAAAGTCCTTTTAAAAAGTCAAGCTTAAAATAGAAAATAAAAACATATCCCAACTTATGTAGTGTCAAATCAAACCCATATTTTAATTAAATCTTATATCTCATTTTTTGTCCAATAAATCAAACATCAACCAATAAAAGTATATCTACTAAATAATCATGTTATTATTTAATCTCAATATTATAATTTTGATATTATAATCTCGAAATAACTTGTTCATCAATAAAAAAACGGAGAGTTGTCAAGAAAATATAAAGTATAAAGCTGTCATACTAATTATTGAATATTTTTTAAATATGAATTGAGTTGCATGATATAGAGCCTTAATGCTTTTCAATACTTTAAAATGCCAAAGTATTTCAAGATTATAAACTATTCTAATTATTTGGTACGAGGAATTAGGATATCCTGAAATGAAATGTGAGTTTTTTTGTTTTTGTTTTTAGTTGATAATTTATTTTTGATTTCAGTAATTTTGAGAATATTTATATATCGGATTTGGTATTATTCTTACAATGTATCATGTGGGATAACAATCTTTGAATTGGTTAATCCCATAACATGGCACGACCCAAATCACAAGCTATGACGACATCTACATAATACCTCGGTAGGCGAACCATCCCCAACATCAACTAATTACTAATCAATAAGTGCGGAAAACATACAGGAAGCATAATATATTTTAAGTCTTGATAATATAGAAAAGTACAAAATAGAACTTAGTCAATACAATCTTAAAATCTGGTCTAACTCGTAAAAGAGCTTCTAAAATGAAATACAAGGGACCCTAAAATCTGGTATAACTCGTACAAGAGCTTCTAACTGTCTGAAAACACGAAATAGGATGAATAGCAATGGAAGAAATCTAGGGTTGCAAGTCCGACAAGTAGCTTACCTTAAAAACTTTGAAAGATAGCATTAGGATCATCCACAGAGCCTAAAATTGGAACACGGGTTCGTATCTGCACGAAGTGCAATAAGTGTAGTATGAGTACAAATCACTGGTACTCTATAAGTATCATAGGCCGGCAACTAAGAGACAATACACATATAATATAAAGATTGAACATACAACATATATCCAATTAGAACATTTATACTTCCAGCTTTTAACAAGGAGAGTGATGGTTCATGCAATACAACAAGTAGGCATATAATCAAATAGGATCAAGTAGAAGAATGAATAAATAAATGCAATACATTGATCAATAATAAATCTGGTATACACATGCTAGCGGTTATTTCATCTAGTCATGAGCCATGGGGGACTCGCGAGGTCCATATATCTGTCACTATACCATCCCGGATCATTTCCCATCAGACCGCGACTGCTCACTCTATCGCCCAACTTTATCGTCGAACTGTGAGAACCTCACTATACCGCTCGTCTTCGGACGGTGAGAACATCATTCTTACCTCTTTTTCTAGCCTTAAAGACCACCTCGTATCTCTGTCCGTGACTCATTTCAACAATATATAAGTAAGAATGATCACAACATGCAAAATATGGTATAATAAGCAGTAAACAACCCATATTGTTCCAAATATGCTGATAGGCCCTATTTAACAAGAGAGTATGAGAATTATCACGTAATAAATTATGCACATAGCACATAAAAATATTTACAAGTTCATACATCTTAATACTACCTACCAGCACATAACCAGGTTCTAGATTTTCGTGCATCAGACGACAATAATTATTAACTTAATCACAGTAAAATACTCTTACAATTACACCAGTACCTACAAAAATGCTCATTTCAGTCGCAAATGTGGGACCCCCTTTCATGCCCCAATATAACTAGTTTTTGAGACATAATTGTAATCTGAGTCTGGTCACGCGTCCTCATCACTAAAACACACCTTTTTCCAAACCAAGTGATGTCATATCTAAATGCTCATGTGTGAACCCACGAACATGTCCTCATAATCAGTGAGAGATTGGAGTAATAAAGTTTGGACCTTGACGGAATCACACACACACGATAAGGAATGAAATAATGGAATTTTACTGGATGTCTTATATCCTCTCGAAGATAAGCATAAAGTTCATCATACTGATCCGCAAGACTCTATTATACATTTTTCTTGTACTTGTGAGACTAGTGAACCTAAAGCTCTGATACCAATTTGTCACGATCTAATTTTTAAGCTGTGATGACACCAACTCCCACGAGTCAGTAAGACAATCACAAACCATTTAAAACCAATTATTTAAATAAGATAATGCTGAAAGTTAAACAAATGTATTTAAAGTCTCAAATAAGTCTCATAATATAAAAAGTACGGGAATAATACGATATTTACAAAACTTAGTGTCACTAGTACAAGAACGACTAAATAGAAATGCATGTCTAGGATGTATCTCGAATACAAATACTGTCTAGAAATAAAAAAGACATAAATGAAGATAGATGAAGAATTTGGTGCCACGGTCAGGTAGTAGTTCACCCCGAATCCTTCAAATGGTCTCCTCAATGACCGGCGAAGTCTCGAGATACGCTCGTGCTATAAAAGAATTTGCACACAACAGGGTGCAGCAAGTGTGGCGTGAGTACGAAAAACAATGTGTACTCAGCAGCATAGTCGACCAACCCTAGAAAAATCGAGATGAGGATTGGTCTTTCGAATACAACTTTCACACTTAACCGTTATTATTCCGATTGTCATGACCCCTTTTAGGGACCGTGGTGACACCTACATACTCTCACCGGTAGGATAACCACTCTCAATCATTCGTATGATATATATATATAAGGAAAAGCGGAAAGATAACAAAATATACAATAATTGTCTCAAGATATAAATGCAGAGTAAAGTCTGAGAAATAACAAAACTCTCAAAATTTGGCCAATCATACATGAGCACTAATAATCTGCTATAAGTCTGAATACGACACGTAGGCCAAAACTGAATCTGAATACAAAAGTATCTGAACATATCTCTCAATCATCAATAAAAGAAGAGATAAGGATAGAGTATCCAAGGCATGCCTAAGGTAGCATCTCACCCTGAATACAGAAGTTTGTCTGCTCGGACTCATGCTCGAGCTCGGGAACTGGTAGTGGGATTTGTATCTGCACCAAAATAGATGCAACAAGTGTAGCATGAGTACACAACGTACCCACGTAGGCATCATAGGCCGACAACGACAAAAGATACGTAAAACGAGATAAATATCGAGTTGACATCAAGTAAATCCTATACTAGACAACTTCACAATCCAGGTAAGTCATGTAGTCATGTACAAGTCCACTAAAATCAACAAGCCACTTATTTACATATAACCCCATATTCATGAGAGTTATCCAAATTACAGAGGTTCAATATCAGTATTCAAGTACTTAGCGATCAGTTATAAATCATCATTTATCTAGAAATCAATAGTCATCAATTTATCAATCCAGCTCTGCTAAGTAATATTGTTCACATAGTAGTTCACTGAATCAATGATGCACTTTATTCACGTAAGAGTTCAACCATAAACAAGTACAATTCACTTCATAACGCACACAAGGATCCTACACTTATTATGCACCAATTAGTAACTACACTAATCTAGCGATCCCGCCCAGAGAAATCGACCCTGTTGGCGCAGGTCCACTGCCGCGTCAAACAACCTTGCTGAGGAGGTGTCACTTGACACCTCGCCTCAGCGTCGTGGTGACCCCGATCCTTATGAGGTACACCCGCCCCTTTGAAAGTTCCCTCCACCAAGGAGGAATCTTAGTAACTTCCCAACCCCCACTTTTGTGAGCCAACCTCCCGCCAAGGCGGACATACAGGGGCAAATAAAGGTACCGCCGAGGCGGACACCAGACACCAAATATGGAAACAAAGCCAAGTCTGCCACCAAACACCTGAAATAATGCCGAGACCTCTCAGATACAAACTAGACTTGCTCGTCTAAGGTAAACAGTGCTACGAACACACTCATGCTCTCAGATATCCCATTTAACCGAGTTAAGACATACTTTTCTAAACAACCATCCGAGAAACCCAAATATCCAAATTTTACAAATAAGACCACAAAATACATCTGATTGCCTCAGAAAGCAAACCAATGACTCGACTAAGTCATAAATGACCCACCGAAACTATCGAAAGCGACGGAATTCGGAAACAAACCCATCTAGTCAAAAGTCAACTTTGAGTCAAACTATCCAACTCTAAGATTTTAGTTTTGGGTTTTTCATCTGAAACTCATATAAATGGACCTCGGAATCTGTGCCACCCATCTCCGCGCATCACAACCCCCACATAGAGTCTACGAGAAGGGTCGAATAAGCTAAAAACAACCAGACAGGTGTTTACATCAGATACAAATTAAATAAACGTTCATCCTCGAACGGAGTAACCAATAAATCCCTATCATGACCTCATGAAGTCTCAACAAGCAAGAAATATACATGGAGTGACCGTTAACTATGCTCAAACCTAACTTTCCATTCCTTGTAATCGAAATTCTTTCACAACTGATCCTCAAATGTAAGCGCAGAACCCGCTCGAATTTCCTGATATTATCATAACCATATGTTTATACGCATTTGATTTAATGCACAATAATCACCATCATCCTTTATTTATAGCCACAACCATCGCCCAACCTGTACCGATAAACACAATATGATCCTACTAATCTTCTTTCACAACTATCAATGTCATTCTTCGCACCAAGATTTCTTAGAGACACATAGGCACATGCCACAAGTCTAAACCATGGATTTCTTTCACCCGAAAAGATCCTTGCTCATCTAAGAAATTTTTCAAGTAATTCCATTCAAAAATTGATTTGATCCAAGGCTTATTGTGCATATTCCATTCTCATTAGTTTGTACCCCAAAGTTAGAATCACTTAGTCAAAATCCATTGCCCAGTTTCTCTCAAATACCCGAATCACCATACTAATAAACATACATACTAATTACCTTTTTGTGCCAAATCCGTCGAAAATCAATTGATCACTCAAGACCTCACATAACAATTTGTACCTTCTCAATACATACCAAGTACTTGTGTAAACCACTAGAACTGTCTGAATTGTCGTTACCCGAGAAATATCATCAATCCTACTTGCAACTTCAATGAGACCTGGTAACACTGTCATACCTCCATTTCGAATCAAAATCTATCAAACCCTTATCGTTGGTTTACTAGAATTCAATAAGTTTTTCTGGAAACATAAACATGGGCCACCCGACCCTAATTGAACAATGCTAACCCGAAAATAAGTGCTCGAATTTATAAATCATCGATAGTCATCCGACTGATTCCAAACATAGCTAATAGGCTTTCCATAACATGAGGTGACCTCTCAAATCCCTTTTCTCATGAATAATCAAACATGTACTGTCACCCACGACTCAAAAGCTGAATTCTATCAGAGTCATTCACTTAGTACCGAAGAACTATACCTTATGATTGTAATCTTCAAGTATCTCAACTTACACTTGATACACAATTTTGATAGAACCTCATGAACTCTAAACACATCAAATCCTCATCTATTATGAAGAAGCTCCTTACGCGTTTCTAATCAGATCAACCATGCATTTATCAAAATTCTTAATTCTCTACCTTTCATTTCAATCACACTCACCACTAGCGACCGATCACTACTCAAACTTGTTCGAGAGTGTACTGAAGTATCATAGGTCTCACAATAACTGAACCGATCCTAGAAATAGTACATTGCAAACTCAATCAGAGAGTTTCCCTCACCTCACTCAAACCTTAAAACTAGAAGCTCCTCCCTGATCCGGCGCGTTCCATGTACCATCTTTTTATAAACTTTCTCAACTAGAAAAGGTATCGACCCACTCTTATTACTCTGACCAACAATCATTTAGTACCCAAGCTATAACCCAAACCATTACTTAACTAGTCCAAATCCGAAAGTTGATCCTTAATTACCTAATATACACCCTTGCTAACATTCTCATATAGTTTCATCAAAGTACCCTTGCCGAAAATCTCAACCCCAAATAATCATTCTTCTATATTGGTGCACACATTACTAACCCGATCATCGATACCCGAAGCTTTTCACAACTAGAACTAGATCAAACCGTCATCAATATGTTACCGTAGACATCCCCATTTACCACTACCTTATTCGACAGTCTTTATACGATGCTTTCTTATGAAGAATCAGCCCTTACCTTATTGCCAAACCAACACATATCCAACTAATGCAATTTTTCCTGCCTTTCGGCCAACTCCAAGTCATTATACTAGTAATTATAAAACTTCTCAAGCATTAACCTTTATATACCATGCTCACAGGTCTTATCCAAGACTAGATGCAACACTCGGTAACTCCTTATAATAAAACTTCACTTTGTCCAATGCTAAAGTTATTCATGTTAGTCGAGCTGGCTCACATTAGTCTACGACATAGTCTAATGTACCAACTCATACACAATCACTTACACTTATAACTCACATATCAACACCATATCGGTTTCCACAATCCCTCTTTATTACTGACTTCGAATATCCAAGTGACCCTACGAACACACTCCTTATTTGGAGAAATGCGACTGTCTATTTCCATAAGCGTCAATATCCATAAGTGACATTGCCACATAGTCTATAACATATAGTCATTTCCTGAAAGAACCCACAATCATTAGATCTTACCCTGCTACCTTAATTCTATCAAGTCGAAGCCAAACTAAATCTTTCATAACTTATACGACGTCCACTCTCGTACACCTTGTAACTTATCCTAACAAACACGTCAGATACCAATTTTCCCCTTCTTATAGCGGAGATTGACCCATCCAATTACTCTTTCCTTTCTTGCACCTCTGTATTCCTATTTTCACTTTCTCAAGATATCACCAAACTGAGGGGTCCCTAAATACAAACCCCAATTAACTGCACCTTCAAACTAAACTATAGCTGAAGACCGAACCTGGTCATGCATCCGTATCATGGTAGCAAATCTCATACCCTACCGAGCGACGTCATATCGAACCACTCACGCATTAATTCAAGAGCATGTTACCATCATCAATGATGGAATAGGAAGAATAAGTTTCAAATACCAATTTGATTGATCTTAGCACGAAAGGAATGAAAGAAGTGAAGTTTCCTAAATGTCTTATAACCTCTCAAAGATAAGTACGGACGTCTCCGCACTGATCCATGAGACTCTACTAGAAATTGCTCTTGTATTCAAGACCATTTAACCTAAAACTCTAATACCAACTTTGTCACGACCCTTTTAGAGACCGTGGTGGCACTTACACACTCTCATCAATAGGCCAATCACTCCCAATCATTCACATGATATATATATATATATATATGGAAAAGCAAAAAGATAATAAAATATACAATAATTGTCTCATGGTATAAATGCAGAATGAAGTCTGAGAAATAATAAAACTCCTAAAATCTGGTCAATCATATAAGAGCACTAATAATCTAATAAAAGTATGAATACAGCACGTAGGCCAAAACTGAATCAGAATACAAAAGTATCTGAACATGTCTCTCGATCATCAAGAAAAGACAAGATAAGGATAGAGTATCCAAGGCATGTCTGAGGTAGCATCTTACCCTAAATACAAAATTCTAGCCGCTCAAACTCACACTCGAGCTCGCGAACTGGTAGTAGTATCTATATCTACACCAGAAAAGATGCAGCAAGTGTAGAATGAATACACAACGTATCCCCCATAGACATTATAGGCCGAAAACGACGGAAGATACGAAAAAAAGATAAATATTGATTTGACACCAAGTAAATCCTATACTAGATAGCTCCATAATCCAGGTAAGTCACGTAGTCATGTACAAGTCCACTAAAATCAACAAGCCACTTATTTACATGTAGCCCTATATTCATAAGAGTTATCCAAATTACGAAGGTTCAATAGCAGTATTTAAGTACTTAGCGATCAATTATAAATCCTCATTTATCCATAAATCAATAGAGTCATCAATTTATTAGTCCAGCTTTGGTAAGTCATATTGTTTACATAGTAGTTCACTGAATGAACGATGCACTTTATTCACATAAGAGTTCAATCATAAACAAGTACAATTCAGTTCATAATGCACACAAGGATCCTACACTTATTATGCACCAATTAGTATACTCCGCCTAAGTCATGTTCATAATATCACCATCTACCTGAGTCATCAAATAATTAATTAAAACATAGTGACCCTAGTACACACATCATATCACAATCCTTCTCAAAGGTTTCACAATTAGCCTAATCATAACAATACTAGCTTCTATTCTCTCTGACCCCTAGGCTTGTTTACAAGCTACATAAGTAAGGGCAGGACATATATTTGTGCTTTTAACGTCCTCATTATACTATAAATAGAGGTCTATGTCATTTATATTTGATTAAGAAGGAGATATACACATGCATAACATACAATCATTTAACCACAACACATCGACTAATTCTTCACTACTCTTTTATCAAATAACATATCCAATTATTAAGCGATGCAAACATATACAAATTTCTATGATCAACAAGACAATCCCGTCTGTAAAATTCAGTGACCACAATATAGTTCCATAATGAGTACTCAGACTCATAAAGGTGTAACCTCTCAACTCATTGCACAGAGGATAATCCAATCTCAACAACCAATCTGATTCGATATAACCAATTCAATCATCCAAATTCATTTAATTAGGATATCACCCAAGTTTCAATAACCAGTCTATATCACATTTCAAATAATAAGTAATCACAGTATGAATGCTGTGAATAATATGAATGCAATGTATTTGCCAAGTACCTTTTATCTCCAGTATACAAGCTCTCAAGTTTTTATTATGAGACGCACACCCATGGGTGACCCGTGAGGTCCATAAAATCCTCCAGAATTTCCCATAGGAACCCAGCTCTCGGCTGAATAATATCTGTTACAGGCATGCAACTCCATTCCCTGCGTATCATATCCATTGTGGCATGCAAACTAATCCATCCGTAACATCTCCGTTGCGGAGTGTAACTTGATCCATCTTTAACATTATCACTATCTCATTGTTGTCATAATCTCATAAGTGTTCTTACTTTTCTGGTCTCGTGGACTCACAACATTTTCATACCACTCTCATAACAATATCAACAGAACTAGGAGTGTATGAATGCAAATGACAATACAAGGCAAGAAATATGAGTGTATGATATGCAACCAAGTATAAGAGATGAATAGCACAATGCTTTCAGAGTTCAACAACCTAACAATCTAAGTACAATTAGGATATCATAACGGAAGCAGGTGTAATAAATAAACATACAATAGCAAATATAGTGATAAGCCCACATATGACAACAAGCCCAAACAATAAGAAGTCGGAACCAACATAAGGTTGATTTCTCAAATTATCCATCATCATAGTTCAACACCGGTACCCACTCAAACGTTCATCACAATCGAAAAAGTGAGACCCCCAAACATGCCTAATACCCCTCAATATTTATAACTAATTATGTACTTTTATCGAGGTCTAGTGAAAGTAAATCGTAGCCTACCTCTAGGATGAACATGAGCGCTAACCAATAAAGTCTCATTGATCGCCTTACCCTTCCGCTGCGCCTTGTGATAATCGAAGTCTAATCACACATATATTATTCGTTAATGAAGAGCTTACATAACATACAAGGACATAATCCTTAACAAGCAAGACTTTAAATACCAACTCCGAGCCCACGTCACCAAGACTCAAACTTTTTACCCAAATACCAAGAACACGTACTTGGTAATCATACCCTCAAGTTATTTAGGAAACTATACACATTTGAGCCTTCAATTGAATAATATACAAAAAGCCCTAATTTGGAAATCCTAGAATCCCCCCCCCCCCCCCCTAAATCAAATGGATTTCTATACTCAAATTCAGCTTTATAACATGATAATCTAGTGTAATCCATCACTAATTCACAATGATTACAGTAAACTAATCCATAAACATCATTTAAATCAAGACTCGACTCTCTTATTCTCAATTGAACTTGCAACTCATCTTCCAAACTTATAGACATACTATATAACCATTACAGAACTTAAAAACATAAAATGAAAGCACAAGGGAAGGAAATCTTTACCTCTAGGATGAATTTCACTCTTGAACTTCTGAATACTCTCCCTTGAGGCTCTAGGTTCGAGATATGCTATTTTGGGAAAAGAACCTTGACCTAAGAATTAAATAGGACACCTAATCCAGCAATCCCGCCCTAATAGAATCGACCCCGCTGGCGCGGGTCCGTTGCCGCGTGAAATGACCTCGCTGAGTAGATGTCACTTGACACCTCACCCCAGCGCCATGGAGACGCCGATTCCTTTGAGGCGCAACCACCCTTGCGGAAGTTCCCTCCGTCAAGGCGGAATCTCAGTAACTTCCCAACCCCCACTTCTGCAAGCCAACCTCCCGCTGAGGCGGACATGCAGGGGCGAATAGAGGTACCGTCGAGGTGAACACCAGACGCCAGATATGGAAACAAAGCCAAACCCTCCACCAAACACTTGAAACACTCCTGAAACCCCCCAGACACAAACCAGACATGCTCATCTTAAGTAAAGAGTGCTACAAACTCGCTCATACCCTCGGATTTCCCATTTAATCGAGCTAAGACATATTTTTCTAAAGAACCGTCCGGGAAACCCAAATATCCAAAAGCGACGGAACCCGAAAATGAACCCATCTAGTCAAAAGTCAAATTTGAGTCAAACTATCCAACTATAACATTCTAGTTTTGGATGTTTCATCTGAAACTCATATAAATGGAACTCGGGATATGTGCTACCCATCCCCGCGTATCACAATCCCCACATCGAGTCTACGGGAAGGATCAAACAAGCTAATAAGATATTTTAGCTAAAAACAACCAGACGGGTCGTTACACCGATACAATAACATAATCAATAATTTCTAATTTTCCATATTAGATATGAGGAATCTCTAAAATACAAGAAATTGTTCAATTAGCCACATAGACATCATAATATAATTCAACACCACGTTTAGACAAGTCAAACACCCAGGAAATTAATAAGATGATATAATAAGCAAATGCTAAGTAAATGCAAGGCCTTTTTCTCATCACTGGTACACACATTCAAATACTATGAATTGTGACCCATAGGAGACTCGCGAGGTCCATATACCAGCCAAAATCATTTTCCTTCAGGTTCCTTAGCCAATATTAGGTTCTTAATCACATCATTTAGCCAATTTTAGGCTTACAATACATGTCTCTAGTGAATATTAGGCTCAAATACTTGTCTCTAGATAATATTAGGCTCAAATACATGTCTCAGCCAATATTAGGCTCAAATACTTGTCTCTAGCCAATGTTAAGCTCACGATACAACTCATCAATCTATCCGAAAATATTTTCCCCAAGACCCACATATGCATCCACAAATGTGCATACATGACATACCATATGAAGCATGAATATGACATATGCAACAATAAGAAGCTAAGATATGAAATAACGATTCAATCTTTAGCCAACGTATTCCATAAAGACTCGACCTTTAACCACAATAATCAATAAAGATCCAATCTTTTAGCTTCTTTTAACTTTTAAACGAGTATTTGGTAGTTATGAGAACACACAAAAAAGACAGTCAAATAATCATGGAGACAGAAAGTACGAGATTCATACCCCAATCACATATTCAAAGAATCATACTATCTATAAGCTAGTGCCCAAAGCATGACATTTAGACAGGATTATATAATTTAAATAGCGTAAATACCCATAAGATGGCACTGATACCCGATACAAGTTCTTGTCACCTCACGAGTATTTAGACCCCATTATCATCCCCATTACACCCTGTTAATTAGTTTATTTCAACAACCATGACGCTTTAAATATGGTCACATGTCTCAACTTTCCTGAATTAGAAGTCTGATGGTCACCGCGAACCCTTTCCTTTTCGTACAGTCTACGAATGGTCCAAATATATTCAAATACAAAAAATACGTTAACATAGGATTCCATAGACACCCATATCTCTATAAGATAGTTTGAACCCAAAAATAGGATTTCGAGCCTCGAAAGGAAAAACGGAAAATAAGTCCAAATATTAGTTTACCTAAGGTTCATGGAGTCTAAATTTCAATTATCAACCAATTCCAACATCAAATCCATCATTAATCGAAGAATCACTCTTATTCAACCTAGGATTCATAGACCCAAATCCCCCAAATCATGATTTCTATCATAAATCCTTTAATAATCAATAATATAATCAAAATAGGGTGATTAGGAACTTACCCCCTTGAAGGTCCTTGAAAAATCCTCCAAAATACTCTCAAAACCGAGACCCCAAACTCAAAATATAAGAATGAAATATTTTAGATCGTTTTGGACATTAAATTTCGCTGAACTGATTTCTCTTCGCGATCTCGGGCCCCAGCCTCACGATCGCGGAGGTTTCTCGACCCGACTCACAAAATACTCTATGTGATCGCGGCCCCTGGCATCGTGATTGTGGCCCCTGGCATCATGATTGCGATGACCAATAGCCCAGTGACTCTCTATCGTGCCACGTGGTTTCGCAATTGCGAAGGCCAAAACCAGCAACTGCACACCAGATTTTTTTGGTATTTTTCCAACTTTGAAACGGCCCTCGGGATTCATCTGGAACACCTCCAACACAAACCAAATATGCAAACTAGTCCTAAAATATGGAACAAATCTGCTTGCGCACTCGAAAAAAATCATATGAGGTCGTCTTGATCCGACGTTGGTTGTGGTCAACTCCAATTCTCTTTAAAAGTTATTATTTTAGGAGAAAGTCCAAAATAGCCCCCGAGTACCTCAGGAACCAAACCAATGACTCGACTAAGCCATAAATGACATTCCAAACTTGATGGAATCGATGAAGCTTTGAAAAAGACTCGATAACCCATAATGTTGACCTAAGTCAACCCAAACTCTTATTTTAACTTAAGAACATTCAAAATCCATTTTCTTATCTGAATCTCACCCAAATTACTCAGAACTAGTCCCAACCATCCATCTAAGTAAAAAATAACGTTCTGGAACTAACAGAACCGTCATAATTCAATTCCAGACGCATTTACTCAAAAGTCAGCTCTTAGTCAAACTTTCCAAATATAGAACTTTCAATTATCAAAAATAGGATTTTCTTCGATATTTCCACTCGATTGCCTCAGGAAACACGCCACCCATCTCCGAAAGTCAATTAAGACATAAAGAAGCAAGGGGAAAGGTCATTTAGGTAACAATAAGCAAAATAACCAAAATGGCCTAACGGGTCGTTACATATGTTGGGATTAGTTATCATGGTATTATTTCTTATTGATTATTTGATTTGTTGTAATAAAAGTAACATGCATTGCAAAAATTCTAAGAAAAAATTATTTGTTTACAAAAATAGAGTCCACCTTATTTAGTAGAAAAAATATTTGAGGGGCCTCAGAGCTATTTTGTCATTTTCATTATTTTATCCTAGGATAACTAATCCTGGTATTGTTATTCCACCCTCTATCAGAGATAACTTATCTCGATACTATTTTTAATCATGAAATAATTTATCACAGGATTAATAACCAAAAAGGGATAAGGCGACACTAAATTATGGATCGTCTGGTATGATAGATAAGAAAAATAGACATCGAAATTTAGCTGCGAGTAATTATTTGTTAGTGTGTGTATTAGGTGCGAGTAATTATTTCATTATTGGACACAATTGTAGAACTGACGGTGATCACCTTACTTTCAATATTTGAATTCCTTTTAGCCTTTAGACACACATAACATATATAATTGATCCACATACCCACACTCCTGTAACACCTGTTCACAGTTTCACACTGATATATATGGTCACATAGTAGGGTGTCATCTGTCAAGTGAATGGCAGAAATCGATACCCTAGAATTCCCTGGATCATCCTACTAAATGTGAAATAATTATTTCCTCCGTCTTAATTTAAGTATTTTAGTTTAACACGATATAAAATTTAATAAATATTGAGAGAATTTTAAATCTTATAATTTAAAATTAAATATTTTTATAATATATTAAAATATCCTTTAAATTTTGTACATACCAAGAGTGGAAGTAAGAAATTATTAAATGGAATAGAGGGAGTATGTAATAAAAAAACCAAAATGAATTATTTGTCAAAAGTGGACTCACTATCATATTGGATTATAATACAAGAACCAAATCTTGCAATATCTAGCAATGAAATAATGTAATGTGACACCGTAAAGGATCATGGAAGATGATAAGCATTATCTCTATACATTAATGGTTGATGACAGGGCTATAATTTAATTGCTTAAATATTTGCGTAAAATATCTAGTTAACACCCTCTCTCCTATAATGGTTTAATTAATATTATTTTATATATCCATGAGTTGTTCAATAACCGACAGCTTGCAGTAATTACTGCAAGGTCTAATTGTGAGTTGCCACAATTGACAAACTCTTTGATTGAACGTGCTAGCTTCTGGATTAATTTCCTTGATTGCTGAAGACCTGGTACTGTTGTCTGGATACATTAACCATAACTATACTTTGTTTAGATACGAGGTCCCATTGGATGCGACCAAATTAGTGGCTTTATGTGATGCTATCTTTTTTTTAGTTTGTTTCAAAAGAATGTATTTTTTATTTTTAGAAACTATTTAACGATATAATTCCTATTTTATTCTTGTTTGAGTTACATTTAATTTTGAAAATGTACTTGTAAAGAAAAGTAGTATCCGATCAAATAATCCACATAAATAAATTAAGACAGAGGGAGTATATATATATTTCCATACGATTTACATATCTGATCAAGTACATAGTTTAAGGTAGAAGCAATGAATTTAACAATTTGTTCAATTCAACCTGCTATAGGTAAGGGCCTATAGAAAAGAGTGTCTCTACCACACACAAGTTAGGGTAAAATTTACGTACACCCCATTCTTCCCCCACCTTTGTGAAAAAAAGCCCTAAATCTGTCTATGAAATCAATGGCATCAAATGAAACTAACATCTATCTTTAAGAAAAATGATGTGAAAGGGAAGGTATGGCGTACCATTGAAAGACGTTGATTTTCTTTGGACTTTTACGGCTTCTAGAATTGAGAGGAAACACACTCCTCGTGTCATTGTTATCTGTTTAAGGTAATTCAGAAACAAAAGGTTGTATGAGACTGGTGTAATAAAAGTAGTATATATCTCTGTATCACTGAAACAGACACAGAAGCTAAACGGATGCGGTGAAAAGGAATTCTTGATATCAAATAATCTATGAATACAAGGCAATTAATATCATACAGAAACAAAAAGGAGAGCGACCTAGCTAGAGCTTGAGAGAAAGGTCAATGTTGTTCTCTTGTTCCCCGTGAATGTTGTGCAATGTTGAGAATGATGGGTGAATATTTGCCTTGGACAGTTTCCCTACAGCTGGTTGATGATTGATAAATTGCCTGCTTCTGCTTGACCATAATCCAGTAGTAGTACTAGTATTCGTTGTTTTATGGATCATAGAGTGTGCCTGAATTCCCAGAGAGTTGTGATAATGAAGAGGAAGGGTAGCCATGCTGCTACCATAAGGATGATGGCCAAAAGCTGCAGCAGCAGCAGCAGCTTGGGTGGGGAAATTGAAAATTAGGTGCCTACCAGCTCTTTTTGCAAGTGTCCTTTCTCTCTTGTGTGCATTTTGATGTCCTCCTAATGCTTGTGAACTGTAGAATTTCCTTTGGCAATAGTTGCACGAGAACACTCTTGTTTCTGTTGATGGATTTAATAGAATTCTTACAGGATTAATTGTGTTTAAACGCTCAACAAGATTCCGTTCTCCCGAAATCTGATCATCGTCATCGTCATTTTCTTCTTTCTTTTGGTTGTTTCTTTGATCATCTTTGGCATACTGAAATGAAGAAGAAGCCTCTTGATCATGAAAGCTTGTTATTTCTCTTTTCACACTCACCATTCAACTTGTTGGCTGACAAGATTGATCGAGTCGGAGCAAGAGATTATCCTTTTATCAATTTGTTAGAATAGAATACTGATTTAACAACTTTGATTTTTGGAACAAGAGAATTTGATAGGCTTCTACTTCTATATTTTATACTTATTTTTTCCCTCACAAATCCAAATTTTGATTGATTATAAAAATGATACTACAATTTTCTATTCTTGACTTTACCTTTGTAAGTGATACCTACAGGCTACAGCTCCCAAAGCCAATACCATGTACTGCATAACTCGTACGTCGAATGCTTATTGATTCCATCAATTTAATTACCTACAGAGGGGAGGGTGTTAGAAATTTTTTTATACCGTTCATACAAGATGGTAAGTAAATCATTAGATAAATTCTAGAAGGATGTTAAAGGCACTAATCTTGTTCCGTTATAACAATCGATAGGAGGAGATAAAATCTTTTAAGTCTGGATACTGCTCTTTATTGTTTCTTCTCAGAGATGGAGTAAAATAAATAGAAGCGTATTATCTGATTTAGGGACCACATCTCCTATATAATACGTTTAAGTGCATTTGCAGGTTTAAGCGGTACATTTTCAATAAGTCTCCATCAGAAAACTAAATAAAAGGCCAATAGATTTCTACTTATTTAAATTAACCCCATATTAACTGATATTTACTTTGTAAGCCCGGATGCTTTAATGTTTTATTAGATCATAAAATGGGTCCTTTAATGATAGCATATCTATGTAATATATTCATATGTGAGTCTATAAAGTAGAAAATTACTAACAATCTCTCAATTGACCCACATATAATTTTAAATAATCGTACATAGATAAATTTTTAGAGTGTATAAACTTTTGCTATCTTAATTGTAATATCTCAAAATAATCTAGTCCATCGATAATACCACTATACGATCAAAGCGATTTTTGTAACATATATTCATAACTAAATCCATCACTGGTCACACATATTAGCAAAACCAATGACATAGATCAAATATGGAATTACATGCAAAATGATCTAAGTCGTGTCTATTTCCAACTGGTCCTACTTTATAACTTAAATAGTCCAAAATTACTTTCTCAACAGTAGAAAGTTAATATCTTTATTTTCAGAGTTATCAATGAACACATGAAATTTATAAGTTTCATAAAACTTCAATTTGTACAGAAAAAAATATTTTAACATGTCAAAAAAAAACTCCCACTAAATTATCTCATCAGAGGGTATAACAACACTCATACGAGCGACATGCTCATGAAATACTTTAGATGGCAAACCCTTAGTGAGCGAATCCGCAATTATTGAGTTTGTACTAATATGCTCAATCGTAATAAGACGACTTTGAACTCTTTCCTTCACAGTTAGAAATTTAATGTCTGTGTGTTTTGACTTTGACGAACTTCAGTTTTTCTTTCAATATAACGCAACAAATTTATTATCACAATAAATTTTTAATGGTTTTTCTACACCACTGACTATTTGCATCCCGCTGATAAAATTCTGTAGCTATATTTCCTGATTTGATGCTTCATAGCATGTTATAAATTCATCTTCCATGGTAGAATAAGCTATTGATGTTTATTTCACACTATCTCAAGAGATAGATCCTCCGGCCAACATGAACACATAACCTAATGTAGATCTCCTACTATCAAGACATCCACCAAAATCTGAATCAGAATACTCCATGATCTCCAATTGATCGGACATTCGATAAGTGAGCATGTAATCTTTAGTTCTTTGAAGATATTGCATAACCCATTTTATTGCTTTCCAATGATTCATTCCTGGATTACGTAAATATCTTCCCAATATTTCTACTATGTGCGCTATATCTGGACACGTAAAAACTTATGTATACAAGAGACTTCTCGCTACTGATGCATATGAATTTTTATCCATCTCTTTCTTCTCTATGTCTAACTTTAGAAATTGGTGTAAACTAAACTTATTACCCTTTGCCACATGTGTATCTCCCGATGCACAATTTTGCATTCCAAATCTACTAAGCACCTTATCAATATAAATCTTTTGTGATAGTTCAAGAATACCCTGGTACGATCTCTATGAATTTGTATACCCAGAACAAAGGACGCCTCACCAATATCTTTCTACTCAAATTTACTGAATAGAAATTTATTGGTTTGTCATGACCCCTTTTTAAGGAATCGTGGTGGCACCTACACTATTTCCACCGATAAGTGAACCACCCCCAATTAACCAACACAATAAGGTATGAAATGCGGAAATAACAAAATACTTAATAAAATTGTCTGATTATAATATAAAAGCGGAAATAAGTCTGAATAGAGCGATACAACCCCCAAAATATGGTCAACAATACAAAAGCTCTAAACTGAATACAAAGTTTGATAAAAAGATAACATAAGCCAAATGTCTAGAGAACATAGTCTAAATGTTTGAACATGTCTCTCAGATAAATAAAAGACTGGAATAAGATATGAGCATCCAAGGGTATGTTCGAAGGAAGCAGCATCACCCTGAACGCTAGAAATCCGCCGGCTCAGGCTCAACCATGTAGTCCTGAACTGGTGGAAGGCCCTGTATCTGCATCAAAAAAGAATGCAACAAGTGTAGCATGAGTACACAACGTACTCCCGTAGGCATCATATGCCAACAATGACTGAAGATACATCACAGAATTAAATATCAAGTTAACCTGCAAGTAATCCTATACTAAACGGTTTCATAAATCATATAAGTAACCTTGTCCACATAAGGGTTCACTTAATCATATAGGTTACCACATTCACAAAAGAATTCAATAACCAATAATCCAAGTATCAAATGACCAATTAACAATGCTCTTTTATCAAGAAGTCATCCAAATCTCATTAACCATTTCAACCAATTCACCAATCAACAGGTAATCGATGAAATAATGTGTATGATATGAATGCAATACATATGCATATACCTTTCATCTCCAGTATACATATGTTCAAATTCTATAAACTGCACACCCATGGGGGACCCACGAAGTCCATATACTCATCTAGAATTTCTCAACGGATCCCAGCTCTTGGTTATAATAACATTCGTTATAGGCGTGCAACCCGGACCTCCGCATATCATCATCATCTAAATGTTTCCAACCATCTTATAGAACTTCTTACCTTTCCGATCTCATTGACCCTCATCATTTCCATGACACTCACATTTCAATATCATCAGAATCATGAGTGTATGAATGCAAATGACAATCCAAGGCATGTAATCAGAATGTATGAGATGCAATCAAGTATAGAGATGAATATCATATGATTTCAAAAATTTATTAACACATAATTCATGTAATTTAGGATATCATATCGAAAGATATGTGATGAATAAACACACAATATCAAGTATGGAGATGAGCCCATATAATAGAGACAAGCCCAAACAACAACCCCAAATCACCCATCATCACAGTTTAACACCGTTACCCACCCAAGCGTTCATCACAGTTGCTAATATGGGATCCCCAAACATGCCGAATACCTCTCAACATTTATAACTACTACATACTACTATCGAAGTCTACAAAAGCGAAACTGTAGCTTACCTCAAAGCTGAACATGAGCCATGAACGGTCAAACATATGCGCACACCTTGCCCTATTGGAGAGGCTCGTAGTCTAACATACATAGAATCTACGTTAATAATTAAGTTGATATACATACAAGGACTTAGTCCTTAAACACACCAAAAGACACCTAAAACCAACCCCGGGCCCATGGTGCCAAAATCCAAACTTTATTATTCACAAAGCATAATTACATACCAAATAGTCATATCGTTAAGTTAATTAGAAAACTAACTCCAATTGAACCCTCAATTGCAAGATTTACGAAAAGTCCCAATTGCAACCCCAGAATTTCCTCCAAATTTGAAAGGATTTACATTATCAAATTCAACATCACAACATGATCATCTAACATTAAGTAATACTAATTCACAATATCAAGATCATCTAACTCATATTCCACTCACAATTCAAGGATTTACTCTCTTATTATATGCCTTCCTTTTGAGTGAACCCGTTGGCAACTAGTCGTACTTTATATCTTTCAATGTTACCTTTTGAATGACGTTTGATTTTAAAAATTCATTTACAATCAATTAGTTTTGATCTTTGTACTAACTCGAAAAAATCTCAAACATCATTGTCTTTCATAGACTTTATCTCATCTTTCGCGGCTTCAATCCATTTAGCAGAGTATCAACTTTCTTGACTAACAGTGATAGGATCATCTTCTAATCCCATATCAAAATCATATTCTTTAAGAAAATAACATAGTCGTCCGAAATTTCATTTCGCCTTTCTTTGCTAGACCTTCTTTAGGCACTTCAACTACAGGTTGTTGTGATATATCAACTTAAAGAGAATGTGATATCATTGTGTTTTCTACGATCCTGATTTACAAGTTGAAAAGCATCTGGTAAAACTACTTGATCATTTTCACTTGTAGAAGGAATGTTAACAAATTCCTCTTCAAACACAATTTGTTTCTTTTTATTGCTCCCACCATAATCAACATCCTCAATAAATTTGGCATTTTCTATCTTGAAAAGAGATATATTGAGGGGTCGTAAAACATAAAACCTCTCGACCTTTCTGAATAACCTACAAGGTAGCAACTAAAAATTCTTTAATCTAGTATCTTTTCATTAGGATTTAGGTCCTAGCTCAGTTGGACATCCCAAACATGTAAGTGCCTAGTACTAGGCTTTTTACCAGTCCACAACTCGTATGGGTCTTAGCTATCGATTTGCATGAAACTCTATTTAATATGTAAATTGCATTTTTAATGCTTCTTTCCAAAGTGATTAAGGTAAAGAAGAATGATTAATCATACTTCTTACCACATCCTTAAGAGATTGATTTGATCTCTCTACTACACCATTTTGATTTGGAGTTCCTAGCATGGTATATTAACGTACATCCCACACTGTCAATTTCTTTGCAAAAGGTTTTGGATGTTCACCTAATTTGTCGTATCTTCAGTAATATTCTCCGCCATTATTAAATTTGAAAGCCTTAATTTTCATGCCTAATTGAGTTTCAACTTCATCTTTAAAATTTTAAAAACGTCTAAAGATTGTGACTTCTCGTGAATTAAATAGAGATAGTCATAATAGGGTAATCATCTATAAAACTGATAAAATATTATTGCCCATTCCATGAAGTCATAGGAAATGGACCACAAATGTATGTATGTATCAACTCCAAAGTTTCTTTTGTAACACCTCGAACCATGACCTAGGCGAAACATGGCACTCAGTGCCTGACTGCATGTGATCGAGTGAATCACATGGCTTGCCGAATCAACATGAGCATCAAAACATACGATAATAATCATTTAAAACATGTAAAAATATAATACTGAAAATATGGTTTGAAATTATAATTGTGGAATAATCTGGAAAAAAACATGATAAGTATGAATACTGAATATCTGACATGACATGCTAAAATAGTCCATGAAACCTCTAGAAATGAGTCTGATTGCAAAATTGTCTTACCAGGACAAGGCCCTGACATATCTCTAATGTAAAACATAAATGAAAAAAATAACTCTAACACCCCGAATGAAATAGGGCTCACCAATAGCTGATACTGATAAAATCCTAATGAGTAGATCTGTCATCCTGAAACTTAGTACTTGCACCGTGAAGTGAAGGCCCCGGGCCAAAAGGGACATAAATACATTTGAATTGTACTCAATGTAAAGCAAATGAAAGAATAGCAGTCATATGAAATAATAGGATCTGAAACTAAAACGGCAACCTGAGCATGAGCATGTATAATATCTGACATGAATATAATAAAACAATGATAACTTGTTATAAATGGGAGAGCTTTAGTATAACCGACATGTAACTTGTCGGGGTACGAGACATGAACATGACAAGAAAACAGATCCAATAACCCGCAATGAGTAACATGAATGAATCATCCTAATTTGGCGGAGCGATCCTTATCCTACGTTGTCATATGTAGTTTCAGGCTATCTGAGCCTTCTCGGTAATCTGTGCAACTCCCAAAATATGAACATGAATATATTTGGCTTGTAAGCTTAAGAATTTCATAAACATAACTTGTAAACATGATTTGTAATTATAATTTATCATGTAAATCGATATATATATATATATATATATATATAATATAACTTGTAGGAATCCTGAAAACATGTATAATTTTTGGAAATGAGTAATAACGATTCATGACTTGTATTTAGGAACCCATAGAATTCAAAACATATGTTCATGGATTACAGATGGGTTCCTGACAATCATAATGACATATCATGAATACAATTAATGAAATATGGTATAAGCATGGTATATAGTTGTATATGTATATAGGATCATCATGAATTAGAGTAAAACCCTAGGTCTGAGGAATTCATGTTTCATTGATTAAAAATGGCATAGGGAAGAAAATGATATTCCCACACGTGGATAAAAACTCTACATGCCTTAATCGCTCCAAAACTTGTAATAAATGTCTGAACTTTGAAGAAGAACTCTAAAGTTTGAACCTTGAGACTTGAGATGGATTTTATTGAAAACCACAGGTTAGAAACAATGAATTTCTACTTAGAATTCATATGTATATGTTAGAATCCACTTGTAATACTTGGAATAGGCTTACCTTAGTGTATGAGAGTGATAAGAGGAGATAACGTTCATGCTAGGGCTTGAAAAGGATGAAAACTTATTTTTAAAATGATTTCGTGAATATCTATTGTTCATCTCGTTGGCATTCTACGACCGTATTGTACGGTCCATATAATTTATATGTTGGGAAGTACAGTAGGTACAATATTGTACGGTCTATATAAAGAGACCATCATCGAATTGCAAATTCCAGTGATTACCAAAAGTTGAGGGCTTACCTACGATCTAAATGTACGGTCCGTATAATTTTATGTGATCCGTATGGGCCACCATATTTCATTGATTCTCTACGATGATTTGTACGATATGATTCTACGGTTTGTACTCTATTTTATGGTCCATATAAACCTGGCTTAAAACAGAGGCTACTGAACTGAAATAGATTTTTAACTTTACACGGAGGTCTTGGTTTTCTAAACTATTAAATCATGAATAAAGCTTAGTTTGAAGGCATAAGGTGTTATAATATATCCCTCTTGGGATCATTCTTCCTTGAATGTGGGTCATGGTTAAGAATGAGATTGGACATGACATGAGTATAGACATGGAACATGGGGACTGAATGACATGATTACATGAAAACATGAACGTGGGGGCATGAGACATGAGTAATGAATACATGGACTTGAAAAATGAGACATGGATATACATGAGACATGAGTAATGAATACAGTGACATAAAAAATGAGACATGGATATGCAGGAGACATGACATGAATACTGAAGGTATTACCTTGTATGCTTTCTTTTTGAGCCTCAAATAAGTGCGGATATCTGGACTTCATGTCCTCTTCGGCTTCCATTCCAAAGTCAATCTCCCTATCGAGAGGGACTCCGGGAATATCCTGGGAAAGACTTCTGGAAACTCGCTGATGACTGGTACTGACTGAAGAGTAAGCGTCTGGATATCTGTATCCCTAACCCGAACTAGATGATAAATGTAGCCCTTGGATATTATCTTTATGGCTTTAAGATAGGAAATAGACATTCATATGGGTGCTACTACATCACCCTTCCATTCTATGACTGGTTCACCGAAAATTCAAAACTAATAATTTTGGTTCTACAACCTATTATGGCATAACATGAAGACAACCAATCCATTTCCATGATTACATCAAAGTATACCATTTCTAACTCTACCAAGTCAGTTATTATAATGTGGTGATAGACTTTAACTGGACAACCCCTGTATACTCGTTTAGCTATAACTAACTTACCAACTAGAGTGGATACTTCAAAGGGTTCATGCAACTTTTTTGGATGTATCCCAAATTTCTTAGCAATAAATAGGGTTACATATGATAGCGTGGATCCGGGATCCAAAAGGGCATAAATGTCAAAAGTGAAAATAGTTAGCATGCATATGACAACATCTGCCCGAGCTTCTGTATCCTGAAGATCTGCTAGTGCATACACGCGATTTGGACCTCCGCCTGTGTTACCAGACTAAGTTGTACCACGCCCGGATTGGGCTTGTGAATTACGAGGAATTGCTGAATTTGTAGACTGATCCATATTTTCTCTGATATCCTACCTCGACGATGGATATTCTCTCTGAAAGTGACCTCACTGACCACACTCATAATAGATATCTAAACCCATGCGACACTCCCCCGAGCGTCTCTTACCATACTTACCGCAAACTAGAATATCAAAGGTCTTCTGACCTACACTGGCCTGTGATTGAAAGTCTGATGCTCTGAAGTTCTATCTATTTTAATCATTCCTGAACCATGGGACTGGGGCACTTGCTGAAGATGGAGTGGGTCCTAATGAAATATTTTTAATGAACTTTATTCCTCCATCTCCCTTACGATTGAAGTGTCCTGAAGACTTAACCCTCTTATTGAACTCTCTGTCTTTCTCCTTATGTAACGCTTCTTCTTCCTTCATCCTGCTCTCATTACCATGCACAAAAGCAATAGTCTTGGTCATAGTTATTTCCTTGTTCTGAGTAGAAATGTTAGCAATATCGAACAACTGGAGGTCAAAACCCCATACAAAGCTCCTAACTCTGGCCCTCATTTATGGAACCATATGTGGAACATACTTGATCAAGGAAACAAAGTGGAGGTAGTACTCATGCACACTCCTACCATTCTGCTTGAGCTTCTCGAATTCAATGGCGTTTTCCTCCCTGACCTCTAATGGAAAGAAATGTTTAATTAAAGCATCTGCAAACTCATCCCAAGTTGTAAGAGACACATCTTCCCCTCGGGACTGTTCCCATGAATCATACCAAATATTGGCAACATCCCGCAACTGATAAGCCCCCTACTCTGCTGCCTCTAACTCAGTATCATACATAACACAAAAAATCTTCTGAAGACCGTCAATGAAATTCTGCAGATCTTCTGTCTTACTAGACCCTGTGAACACGAGAGGGTCCATATGCAGAAATTCCCAAGTAGTAAAACTGGAAGACTCTCCACTAGTACCTGCACTCGGAGCCATTTCCTGACGTTGAGCTTGTGCATCCACAATCTGGGTGAGCAGCTAAATAGCTCCCTTAACATCTGAGTCAGTGGGCGGCTAAATTGGAGTACGAACCTCTGTAGGCCCCTTAGTGTCAAGTGGGCGTGTTTTTCCCACGTCATCTCTCTGAGCTTGAGTGTTCTCCTCCTGAGCAGTATTGGTACAAGCCCTCTTGCTTTTAACAAACTTCCTTTTAGCAGGCATTTTTTGAAACACGTAATACGCACAAGTTAGAAGAATATCTTGAAGGTATAACTCTAACTGCACGATCTAGAGTGTGAAAGAAGTGAGACAATCCTAGATGTCTTGGTGGTCAACTGTTTAGATGTGTGGGTGCCTCACACACATAAATGTGACCCACCAAACACAGTTTCATAGACTCCCTAAGACACTTGAACCTAGGCTCTGATACCAAGTTTTGTATGCCCCAAACCATAGTCTGGGCAAAACACGACACTCAATGCCTGACTACATGTAACCGAGTGAATCAAATGGATTGTCGAATCAACATGGGCATCAAAACATACAATAATAATTATTTAAAACATGTAAAAATATAATACTAAAAATATGGTCTAAAATTATGATTGCAGAATAATCTGAAAAAAATATGATAAGTCTGAATACTGAATATCTGTCATGACATGCTAAACTAGTCTATGAAACCTCTGGACACGAGTTTGACTGCAAAAATGTCTTATTAGGACAAGGCCCTAACATACCTCTAATGTACAATATGACATGAAAATAAATAAGTCTGACACCACGAATGAAATGGGGCTCACCAATAGGTGATACTGATGAAACCCTAATGAGCAGATCCGTTGTACTGAAACTCAGTACATGTACCGTGAAGTGCATGCCCCAGGCAAAAAGGGACATAAGTATATTTGAATTGTATTGTACGTAAAGCAACTGAAAGAAAAGCAGGCACATGAAATAATAGGAACTGAAAGTGAAACTGTAACCTGAGCATGAACATGTATAACATCTGAAATGAATATAATAAGACATGATAACTTGTTATAAATGGAAATCTTACGAAAAATACTTAATCACAAAATTTGTAAAGAATCTTGAAAGCTTGAGACGTGTTAAAGACACTGTCTTTAAGGATATTTCATCCGATGTAGGTGTATCCCCATGATTATATAAGTTTTTCTAGCATAAAATTAGGAGTCAGAATGTAATAAAAAAATAGAAAATAAAATCAGAATATGGGGGAAAGAATTATCTTCAGATGTCTTCCCAAAGTAAAAATTACACCTTCCGTCTCATTTTAAGTGTGTTACTTTCCTTTTTTGTCTGTCCCAAAAAGAGTGTCTCTTACTATATGTAGTACGTTTTAGCAAGTTTAACACTACAACATTTAAAGAACTATATAGTATACACATTTTTAATCTAAGACCACAAGATTTCAAAGTCTTCTTTTATTTTTTAAACTTTGTGTTCAATCAAACTAAGACACTTAAATTGAGACACACAGTATGAGACTTTATATAAGAGGAATTAGGTCCATAACCAGTTGCTCAAGTTCTGATAGCCAATAATGTCTTTAATAGAGCAAATGAGTAAAGACTCATTAAGACAAATAGTGAAAATTCCAAAGCCTCAAGGGATCAAATGTCATGGCCGATTGAACAACGTTATCATATGATAAAGATTCATAGTTAAATGACTAATGAAGAAGAGCTAAAAAGTAAGTTACAATTGCATGTAACGTTAGAGTTTAAATAAAATAATTGGCATATTAAAAGACTCATTAACAAGGTATTAAAGAATGAATCTAGACATTAATAAAAATATTTCTTTTTGAGATATAATAATCAAATAGTTTGAGGATAATTTTGGTCCATTTTCGTTTAACATTTGTTTTTGAAGGTGAATAATCCCTTGATTATTTTCATTAATGAAAAGGTTTATATACATGATATACAATATTTAATTATAGAAATTAAATCTACCTTGTCCTAATACATAACTACTTTCTTTTTATAATACAAGACTATTACCATAATTATACATGTATAAAAATTCTAATAATATGGTAACTATACACTTTACACGGCCATATACACAGCCAATATACATGGTCCTCCGTGTATATTCTTTCACACCCCTGCAGTCATAGCGGGCGGTTGTCGTACGCGACTGTCCCTAAAATCTTCAAACAGAACTAAGGGAAGACCCTTAGTAAAGATGTCAGCAACTTGGTACCGTGAAGGGACATGCAAGACACGTACTTGTCCACGAGCTACCTTTTCGCGAATAAAGTGAATATTCATCTCGATATGTGTTAGTGCGCTGATGTTGGACCGGATTCCCAGAGAGATAGACAGCACTAACATTATCGCGGTAGACCAAGGTAGCTTTCTGAATAGGAAAGTGAAGCTCTAATAGGAGATTATGCAGTCAACAGGACTCAGACACCATATTGGCTACCCATCGATACTCGACCTCCGCACTGGATCGCAATAAAGTAGCCTGGCATTTAGCCTACCAAGAGACCAAGTTATCACCAAGAAATATACAATAACCAAATGTCGAATGTCTGGTATCTTCACATCCACCCTAATAAGCATATGTATAAGACACGAGAGCAGATACGAAGGATGGATATAAGTGCAAACTATAATCAAGAGTTCCCTGAATGTAACACACAATGCGTCTGAGAGAATGCATGTGCTCGTCCCTCGGATCATGCATAAATAAACACATCTGCTGCACTGCACAAGTAATATTGGGCCTCATGAATGTAAGATATTGAAGAGCCCCTACAAGACTACGATAGTGGGAGGGATCCTCATAAGGTGTGCTAGAATTAGCACTCAGCTTAGGTTTGGTGTCAACCGGAGTAAGAGAGGACTTACAGGATGACATGCCAGCACATTCAATAATCTCAGCCACATACTTCCTCTAGGATAAAAATAGACCACCTGCATGACGAGTTACAACTATACCTAAAAAATAACTCAAAGGCCCCAAGTCTTTCATAGCAAATTCGGAGCTGAGAAGAGAGATGATAGACTTGCATAGTATATCAAAAGAGGCAGTCAATATAATATCATCCACATATAATAGAATATATGCCAGAGAAGTACCACAACGATAGATGAACAGAGAATGATCAGACATGTTGTGAGAAAACCCAATAGTAGACACATAATCTGCAAACCTTTTATACCAAGCCCGAGGGGCCTATTTTAGCCCATACAAGGACTTCTTCAGCAAAAATCATGGTTAGGATGATCGGGGTCCCTGAAACCCAAGGGTTGATGCATGTATACCGTTTCCATGAGATTATCGTGTAAGAAAGCATTTTTCACATCTAGTTGATGAATGAGCCTTGCTTTTGAGAGAGCCAGACTGAGAACAGTGCGAATGGTTGCCAGTTTGACCACCGGACTAAATGTCTCTCCACAATCCACGCCAACCTGTTGAGTTTTACCAGCACCTACAAGATGGGCCTTATGCCTCTCAAAACAACAATCAAATTTTTCCTTATGAGTAAAACTCCATATAGAACGAATCACATTAACAACAGGCGGATGGGGCACCAACTCCCACGTCTTATTTTCAATAAGAGCATTATATTCATCGTCCATAGCCATTTTCCAATTCGGGTCATGAAGGGCAGACACGGGGTTACTTGGAAGGGGTGATTTAGTGACACTAGAATTTAGATTAAAATATCATTTTTGATTTAAAGATACCTCATTGGCTACGCGTAATAGACCCTTGACTCGGAATTGAAGGTGTAGGGACGTCTCAGGATTGGCCAATAGGCAGTGGGCCTGCTGGACGAGAAGCTGGACCAGGAGGGAGTATATTTGGGCCAGCAGGCAGTGGGCCTGCTGACAGATTTTAGAAAGGGACAGAGTATGGGTCAGCATGCAGTGGGCCTGCTGGTTGGAATTCCTGACGGGAAGTTTCTGGGCCAGTGGTCACTGTGCCAGTCGATGGCTGATGGTCCAGATCCTGAGACAGGGTTCAGAATAAATGGTGGACCACATATGGTGAGAACTCATCATCTAGAAAATTATAGGAATTAGACATGAAATTATGCAACTTAGCAAACGAAAATTTGGTTTCATTAAAAATTACATGGCGACTAATGATGATTTTATTAAAGAATAAATCATAACATTTATAACCACGATGATTAGACGGATAACCCAAAAGCACACAAGCAGTAGAGCGGGATTGTAGTTTGTTTACCGTAGTAGAGGGAAATAGAGGATAGCATAAACACCCAAACACCCTAAGATGAGAATATGTCGGATCTTTGTGATAAAGAATTTTGAGTGGAGATTGGTATACTAATCCTTCGCTAGGGAGTATGTTAAGAAGGTAAGTAGCCATTTGTAATGCATGATGTAAAAATGAAGGTGGTAAGGAAGCATGAGCTACTAATGTCTGAACAATATTATTAATGGTGCGAATTTTTCTTTCGGATTTCCCATTTTGTGAGGACGTATGAGGACAAGAAATTTGAAAATATATGCCATTAACATTACAAAATTTCCTAAACAGCCAATTATTAAATTCCCTTCCATTATCACACTGAATGTTTTTAATTTTCCGTCCAAATTGGGTACGGATGAATGCTCTCAACGATAGGAATGTGGAATAAACTTGAGACTTTTTAGACAATGGAAAAGTTCATAAAAAATTAGAATAATCATCGAAAAATAATACATAGTAATGCCCCAAAGAGCTCAAAATGGAAGATATCTACAAATCACTATGAATAATATCAAATGACAACAAAATACTAGAATTAGAGGCTACAAAGGGTAATCTAACATGTTTTCCAAGCGGACAAGAATGGCAAACATTAGTACTACGCGTACTATTGCACTCAATAAAATTACTATTTTTAAGAGAGGAAAGAACAGACTCTCCCGAATGACCCAAACGGACATGCCACAAGGAAGGTGCTAAAGCGGCAACGTTGACGGTGTGACTTGATTAGTGGTAGTGGTGGTGGTGGTGGTGGTGGGATATAGCTCGCCCCGACTATTACATCGCATTAGAGGTATCTCCGTCGTGAAATCTTTCACAGAAAATCCAAAAGAAACAAAGTCAACAGAAACCGAGCATGAAGGACATTTTTCAAGGCTAAAGGTGGGTTCAGGGGAGAAATTTATGTGGCCATAAGCACGAATTGAAATTGAATTACTATTACCAACAATTATGCCACAATTTTTGCTCAAATTAAAATAAGACGTGAGATTACCTGGTGTATATAAGACTCAAATTAAATCCCAAACCCCAAACCACTTTCGAGTCTTATATACACAACAATTCTTTCTTCCTCTACCGATGAGGGAGAATTGAACACAATACCACACTTTTCATGCTTCAAACACCTCACTTCGTGAACCAATATCTCTTTCATTTCTCAATGAAATTTGACGATTCTTGACCCTACGGTTATCTACGTACTTAGTAGATCATGCATGTGTGAAGAACCGGATTCTCCAACATACGTAACACTAGTGTTTAAGCCGTTAAAGTTGGTCGATCGCAACTCCCGCCAAAAGCTAATTTCCAACATAATCGACGTGTCGAAGACAGATGTGGTTTGTCGTATGCAGTCATGGATGTCAAAGAACATGAGAAGTGGCCGACAAAGTGACAAGGTACGCTTTCTTAGATTGTATTTTAATCCCCTAAGTTTAGTGATTTATCATCATCAAATCTTAAAAGTAAACCCTTGAGATCAGTGTAATTTTGGCTTTTTAATTAGTTTTCCTTAGGCTAATAAGGCTAACCTTAGCTTTAATTTTTTCCTGGCTAATATATCTTATTTACTATTATTATATAGTTTCATGAGATAAGTCCTAGTTTATGGTGCGAGTCTTTTTTGTCTTTTTCTATTTGCCTTCTTCACCCTATTGACAAATGAGAGCAATTTAGTTTTATTATTACTGTTCTTTAACTCTAAAGCTGATATTTAACACGTTAGCAAGATTATTTTAGAAAACTGAAGTAAGATAAGACAAGAAGTAAACGAAAATCTTTGCTTCTTAGCGCATCCCTTTTCATAGCATAATATTTTAATTTGAGCTGAAATCGTATTAGTCTTTTCTCCAAACTCCAATAGCATGTTTACACCATGTATGGTCAAATTTTGAATATTTGTTAGGAGGACTTATTTTCAAATTAAAAGAATTTACTTTGAAGAATTAAGGTGTTCGTTAAACTTGTGAGAAAAAATAATTTCAGAAAAAGCAAAATGCTTTAACATAGTAGCAGAACTTATTTTTCTATTGTGGAAAAAAGCTTAAAAGAAGTAGCTTCTTATGATAAACAAAAGATGAATTATGGAAGATGTTGAATAAATTAGTTGATATTATTCAATTTAACAGCTTTCAATATATTTTTTTTATGTCAGTAACTAAAAAGACATTGTTTTAACATTTGCTTCATATCAATCGATCACCGACCGAAATTAACTTAAGCCCAATCACTAAAAATATTGATTAAAGCAGCAAAAATAATTCGAACTTAATAAGTTTGAAGGTATTTTTCTTTATGTTGGTAACTGATCAAAATTTCTTAACAATATTTTTCATACCTTCTTATTAATTGGATAAACTACAAATTACCAACTCAATAACGTTAGTATAGGAATATATTAAATGGAAACATAAGTACTAGAACCTAGCTATTATAATCTAGCCTAAAATTCACGCTAATACCAGTTGGTTAAATAGATTGTTAATGTAGTATTTGAAACATAAATACTAGTTTAAAAGACTTGTGAGTTTCTCCTTAACAGAATCGGATCATGACTCGTGTCATCGATTATCAAAAATTCTCACTGTATTAGGTAAAATCCGTAGAAACTAAGTGGATGAATCATATGCTAACACATGGAGGCAAATGACAGATCATGCGGGAGTCGGCAAGTGAAGTCTTCTTGGCCGGTTAAGAGTCAGCTCGAGTCTCCATTTTCGGAGACTAAGATGGCGAAAGGTCCGGGGAAAGTAAAACGGTTCACCAGTTAAGCTTAACCGTCACCCATTATAGAAGATCCCTCCCGCATTTATCTCAATTTATTGATCATTATTGTTGGCATTTATGTTAGACAAATAAAGAGGGCATTATTTATGGATTGTCTAATAAATAGAAGCTTTCATTCTTACGGTAAGGACATCTTGAAAAATACAAGAGAACAAACACTTTACTTTGTATTTCTCTGAGTTCATAATTCTCTACTCAGCTTCTGAAACTTCCAAACATAAACACGGTCTTAGCCCGGAGACTCAAAGCTCATATTACCTAAGTTTTATTACATTTTCTTTAGCTTAACTTGTTAATTCTTATTTTTACTTTGCTAATTGGGTCATTTTGATCCGCGTACTGTGGGGCTTGGGAAATTGTGGTATACTGTGATCTTTCTCTTATACTAATCCTCTCAATTTTTTTTTTGTCAGTACATATATTCCTGAGATAACAGGCACCGGTGACAACCAAACTGATCTCAACACCGAAAATAATGGTAACAAGAATCAGTAAACACCGGCACTCTGAATGGTGTACTCGTGGACCCTTTGACAGGCGAGACGCTAGCTCAGCATGGGGACCGAACTGATGCTCAGGGGAACGGTCTCAACCTATGAGTAACGAGAGAAGCGACTCCGACTGATGAGACTCCGGAGGAGGCAATGCAGATCGTGCGGGCACAGCAGAAGACATTGATGGAACGACTTGACCAGATGCAGCAGGTGATCTCGACTTTAGCCGGTAATCCAAGTTCTGGAGTCAGGGGACCCATAGGCGCACCTTCGTTCCAATTTATGTGGCACAATTGTAATTTCAAAGTACCAACCACGTTTTTCTTTAAACGGAATTTTAATATACCTTTTTAATATTTTAAGTTATTAATTATTGTGACTTATAGTACTTTTATGTAAATTTTAAATATATTTTTATTTTAAAAAATTTAAAGTTTCTATGTCCGAATTCACAATTTGAATCTCGAAATTCCAATTAGGAAACATAAATGGAGAAAGAGTGAGTAATGAAGTGTACCTAAAACAATAATTACTTATAGATCATGACTCTTATCGAGTGCGTTGTTTCAAAATAGCAAGCCGCAAGAATTGAAGAAAAAATCATAAATAAATAATTTAAAAAGTAGGTTGAACTCAATTTTTGCCACTTTCTTCTTGATCCGTGACTTTCACATTGTCTTGGACCAACCAAATGTCAAGGCTGCTGCATATGGCAAAGGATCTTATAAGAGCATTCTCATCTCTAACTGACCAATTTGGTGATGGCGATCATAATAGAATATATCGTTTCCATCTGTGAAGCTAATAGCACTATTGAAGATTAATATGTTACATGTTATGTTTTAATTTTGAATTGTTTCCTTGTTGTAATTCAATCAATTTACAATTGTCATTAACCAATTACTTGAGCTGATTAGTTAGGCCGAGCTGTTAATTGGAAGCTGGTTAGGAAGTTGTTACAAGTCACGTGCCATGTTTGTGACTCTTCCGGAAGTTAGTTAGTAACTGACTTTCCCCCCCAAATCCCTTGGGAGCTGATCTTATATGGGATTGAACTGGATCAATTGTGATCATCTTTGGATCAATATTCAAGTAAAGGAAATATGTTCTTTCTTCTTCTATAATCTCTCTCACGAGTATCTGTTCAGGAAATTCCTTTTTCTTAGGATAATTTGATTCTTTTTCCTTTAATTTGTGGAGTTTTTATCATTGATATAAGAGCATGTCTATTCTCGGACCTGTGAGATACGCAGTGGGTGGACACAATACACGAATTCATGAGCTTCGAAGAGATGTTGATGGTCTTTGAGGATCTTTGGAGGGAGTTACTGGATCAATGGAGGAATTGTGACGAACTGTGGATGAGAAGTTGACTCAAGCCATGGATGAAATCAAAAGGTTAATCATGAAAAATATGAGAAATGGGCGAAATGATAACCCTGTGCACATAGCGAATAGAGCTAGAGCAGTTGAGGGTGAAAGGGCAGCAAGGGGAGATGAATACCAGTTGCCAACTCGAGGTTATCATGTAGAATATCCGAAATTTGATGGATCTAGCTTAAGAGATTGGTTGTACAAGTGTGAGCAGTTCTTTGAAGTTGATGAAACCCATACAGCTTCAAAGGTGAAACTAGCTTCGTGTCAATTAGAGGGAAAGGCCTTACAATGACATCAGGTGTTCATGAAATGAAGAACAGACTGACTAGAGAATGACCTACTTAGGGAGAATATGTGAAACGTATTTATTCCAGACTCAATACTGATCTGTATGATAATCCTATGGGTGATTTGAAAGAGCTATATTAAGTATCATCAGTTCAAGACTATGATGATTTGTTTGATGAATTACTTAATAGAGTAGAATTAGTTGATGAATATGTGGTCAGTTGCTTTCTTAGAGGACTAAAACCAGAGATTGTGATGCCTGTCAAGATGTTTGCACCCAGATCCCTGTAAAGAGCCATTAGTTTGGCTAAAATTCAGGAGCAAACGTTGAATTTGAACAAACAACCTTCTAGAAATCCACCCCCACCAACCAGATCCAACTATATATATTCATCTTTTTCTCAACCATCTTTTAGTTACCAACTAGTTCCAAGAACCAATTTCAATCCATTCACTTTTTTCCAAGTTTTTAATCCAAAGAGCACACAGAGACCTAAGTACTTGAGTCCTGCTGAGTTAGAGGATAAGAGAGCAAAAGGTCTATGTTTCAATTGTGATGATGAAATTACTCATGGCCATCTGTGTAAGAAGAAGAGGTAATTATTTTCTATTGAGGTGGAGGAAGATGTAGAACCAGTAGAAGGTGAGGAGGGAATGTTTGATCTTGGAGAATTGCTATCCATGATGACTCATGGGTTAGAGACTGATTCTGAGGGTTATATAATGCCGAAAGTATCCATGCATGCTATGAATGGAGTCTATGACTTCAGGTCAATGAGAGTGACAATCTCAAACAAGGACAAGGGATTCCAGGACTCATTGACACAGGTAGCACTTATAACTTCTCGTATCTCAACACAGCCAAGAGATTAGGGTGTATTTTGATTGCAACATCCCCTTTTGCAGTATCTGTAGCTGATGGGGCTAAGGTCCACAGTAATGTTGTATGTAAGAACTTGAACTGGAAGATGCAAGGGGTGAATTTTGAATTTGATATGCTTATCTTACCAATAGGTGGGTGTAGAATGGTGTTGGGAATCCAATCATTGATAACATTGGGTGGTATTCTGTGGAACTTTAAACAGGTGAAAATGGAGTTCATTGTTAAGGGGTAAAAAGTTTCACTTGGAGGTAATCAACCTCATGAAGTAAAGATGACAAGACATGGGAAAATGGAGAAACTGTTAGCCAAACCTGCATAGTGGTGTATGACATCAGGAGTCTTTATTGAGGCTTCTGAAGAGTATACTGCCAGCTTACTATCACTAGATGGGAACTGTGAAGAGCAAGAAGCTGACAAGGAACTACAGGGTGTGTTGTAGTTTGAAGATTTATTTGAGACTCCTAGGGACTTACCACCATCCAGAAACCATGACCATAAGATTATTTTGAAGGAGGGTACTTCCCCTATTAATATCAGACCATACATATACCCTAATGTGCAGAAAATGAGATTGAAAAGATGGTGGAAGAGTTACTTACTACAGGGGTGATTATAAACAGCATCAGTCTTTACTCTTCACCCATTTTCCTGGTGAAGAAAAAAGATGGCACATGGAGGATGTGTGTTGACTATAGAAAACTCAACACACACAGTAAAGAATAAATTCCCAATCCTTGTAATTGAGGAGTTGCTAGATGAGTTGGCACATTATTTCTCTAAACTTGACCTAAGGTCATGTTATCATCAAATTAGAATGTGTGAGGAGGACATTCCAAAAACTGCATTTATAACCCACAGTGGGTACTCTGAGTTCTTAGTAATGCCATTTGGGTTGATCAATGCACCCTCAACGTTAGCTTGATAAACTAGGTTTTCCAGCCTAATCTCAGAAAGTTTGTCTTAGTTCTTTTGATGACATAGTTATACAGCTCTAATTGGTGTGATCACTTGAAACATTTGGAGATGGTGTTCACTGTCCTTAGAACCAATGTGGTGTTGTCAAAAGGGTCAAGTGTGACTTTGAGGTGACCAAAGTTTATTACCTAGGTCATGTGATATCTGCAAAAGGTGTAGCCATGGATAGTCAAAAGATTGCTGCAGTGGTTAGCTGGCCACAACCAGTTTCTCTCAAAGGTTTGATAGGATGTTTGGGTCTCACAAGGTACTATAGGAGGATCATAAAGGGGTATGGTGTGATAGCAAGATCTCTTACTGATTTGCTGAAAAAAGACAAGTTTTCTTGGTCTGAAGCAACACCTTTTGAGGAATTGAAGCATGCCTTAACTTCAGCTCCTAATATTGGCTTTATCAGACTTCACTAAGAACTTTGAGGTGGAGATTGATGCATCTGGAGGAGGTATTGGAGCAGTTCTGATTCAAGAGAAAAGACCCATAGCCTATTTTAGCAAGGGACTATTAAAAAAGAGTAGGGGCATTGTCTGTCTATGAAAGGGAACTACTTGCTCTAGTTACTGCAGTTCATAAATGGAGACCATACTTGTTGGGAAGGAACTTTGTCATAAAGACTGATCACCAGAGTCTCAAATTTTTACTGGAGCAAAGAGTTACTACACCAAGCCAACATAAGTGGCTTGTTAAACTCCTTGGTTATGACTACAACATCTGTTACAAGAAAGGGAAGGAGAATACGATGGCTGATGCACTGTCCAGGAGAGGTGAAGACATTCGGTTGTGTAGTAACTGGATGAGGTAAAGCAGACTTGGTTCAGGACCTGCATTACAAAAACTCATAGCATCAATCTAAGCGGCTACTCAAACCAAACCTCACTATAGCTACCAGGATGGAATTCTTAGCAGGAAAGGGAGGATGTTTGTGTAACAAGATGCTGAGGTCAGGAAGAAATTGATAGCTTATTATCATGACAGTCCAATAGAGGGCCACTCAAGTATCAATGCCATTCTTCGAAGACTGAAATAGGATTTCTATTGGATGAAAATGAAGCAGGATGTATATGTTCACATTAGAGATTGTGATACTTGTCAAAGATGTAAAAGTGAATATGTTGCCACCTCTGGATTTCTGCAGCCTCTCCCCATTTCTGATAAGTGTGGAAAAACATCTTTATGGATTTCATTGAGGGACTTCCTAAAGCTAGTGGGAAGGAGGTCATATTTGTAGTTGTGAATAGATTAAGGCTGCTCATTTTATGCCTCTTAAACATCCTTACTCAGCTGTTAATGTAGCTCAAGTTTTAATGGATACTGTTTTCAAATTGCATGGTCTTCCTAAGACTATAGTCTCTGATAGATAGGTGGTTTTCACTAATAATTTTTGGAAGAAATTATTTCAGCAGCAGAAGGTTTCTCTACTCACTTCTACTACTTACTATCCCTAGACTAATGGTCAAACAGAGGTATTAAACAGATGTTTGGAATGTTATCTCAGGTGTATAACATCTAAGAAACCTAAATAATGGTTACACGGATTACCACTAGCAGAATGGTGGTACAACACTTCATTTCACTCATCTATTCAAATGACCATATGAGGTTGTTTATGGACAGAAACACCTCCCCTTTTGCCTTACATGCCCTTTGTTCTCACTTAGATATGGTGTACAGAAGTTTGCAGGCAAGGGAAGCTACTCTCAGGTCCCTCAGGTTTCATTTAGAAAGGGATCAAAGCAGGATGACGTTTCAAGCTGATAAACGTAGGAGTGACATATCGTATGAGGTTGGAGATTGGGTGTATGTCAAGTTGCATCCCTACATGCAGTTGTCCCTAAAGAAGCACAATTTTCAGAAGTTGTCCGCAAAGTTTTATGGTCCTTTTCAGATTACTGCTAAAGTTGGAAAGGTTGTTTATACATTGGCACTTCCGGCTCATACTAGGATTCACTGCACTTGTGAAAAAGGAGATGTCAATCCAACAGAAACGAGGGATAGAAGATGAAGGAGTTCTTTGGGAGTTGAGATTCAGGAGGAACTTGTGGGACTGGGAAGTCACAGAGTTCCCAACTTTGATGGAGCTGCTTCACAAACAAAGTATGTCACAGTCCAGCCATGATGTATGGAGATGGGAGGCGGAAAATACTGGTGTCTATTTTGTGAAGTCCTATTATGAGGAACTTTTGAATAGGGAGGAGTCTATTTTCCATATCTTGCGGTGCGGATCCCCAGAACATTGAGAAAGGTTTGTTTCTTTACTTGGCTAGCTGTTAAAGCGGTAATATTGACGGCCGAGAATTTAAGGAAGAGGAGGATTACATGTGCTGATTGGTGCTTCATGTGCAAAAATTCAAGTGAAGATATCAACCACCTCCTTTAAAACTGCCCCGTTGCGGCTAGTTTGTTCTGGGAAGTACTGCATTGGTTTGGTCTCCAATGGGTAATGCCAGGTATGGTCAAAGAAATTATGTTTAGCTGGAGGCTAGAGCTTTAGAGGGCAGAAGAGAATACACAGGGCGTGGGATGTCGCCCTACTAGCACTTATGTGGAGACTATTAGGAGAGAGAGAAATAGGAGAGCTTTTGATAGTATAGAGAAGGACTATGCACACCTAAGAAATAGCCTTGTTTCCTTGATTTCTTTTTGGTTTACCCATGAGGTTCCTGTAGGTATAGAAGATTGGGTGTTGTTTGTACAAAACCATATCTTTCTGTAAGATTTTCCACTTTTTGGTATACTTCTTGTATGGGGATGTTTTATAACCTTTGTTTATAAAATTTAATACTTGATAAAAAAACAATTTATACCATAATTAGTAGTTGCCACAGATATTCCAGTGAAGACCTCATACTCCCCCTCTTTCATCCTGATAGTGTTGATTTTTCGGCCAGCTTGCATGCAACTCTAGTCCTCTACTATTCCACCGGATACCTACATCCTTCCAAGTTCCACCAACAGTAACTTGGTCCACCAAAACTTAGGCAACTTGGTCCACCAAAACTTAGGCAGATGGGGAAAGATGACCTAACCTTTTTAGTCTCTGCTAAGTTTCGAACCTTTGTCTCGGACCTTATACGTTCTTATTGGTTGTTTCAAAGACATAACACTGTTTCTCAGCATAGGTTTCTGTCGTACAGTATGATCCCAAAGCTGATCAAATAGTCTTAACATGCTCGGCCCATTTTCATGTCCAATTTTATGTTGGATTTGGACCTTGAAGTAGTTAAACTGCAATACATCACTGATCAACACTTAGCCCAAGATGGTGGAATTGTTCATGGTTTTCATATCCATGACAACAAGTAGAAACGACCCACTTTCTACGCATAATAAATGAAAAAAGGCCTCCCATGTATGACCCCACTTATCAATGTTATACTCATCTTAGAACTACATAATGAGTATCTATATTTTACTCGGCATGATTCTGTTAGTAGACAATTTCCATGTCTTGTCATTGTAGTTCTATTATCAATAACAGAGTTACAATGGAAAACATTACCTCAAAAAGATCCTGAAGAATTTCTTGATGGCGAGTCAATGTATGAGAAAAGATCTGAGATCCTCCAGCTGAAACCCAAGCTTGCATTTGTAAATTTACTTGTTCAAGCTGCTTGAGTAGCTGATTTATACTGGATTCAAGATCATTATCATTTGCACAGTCAACTTTTAAGGAAACAACTTTACTATATAAATGCATCTGCTCATCCAGCTGTGCTTCAAGCTTCCTTGCCTGGTTGTTTATACATTGGCACTGTCATTAATCATTTACTTGAGCTGACTGTTAGGTCGAGCTGTTAGTTGGAAGTTATTACAAGTCATGTGCCGAATCTGTGACTCTTCCGGAAGTTAGTTAGTAACCTACTATTCCCTCACAATCCCTTAGGAGCTGAGCTTATATGGGATTGAACTGGATCAGTTGTAATCGTCTTTGGATTAATAGTGAAGTAAAGGAAATATCTTCTTTTTTCTTCTACATTCTCTCTCACGAAATATCTGTTCAGGAAATTTCTTTTTTCTTAGAATAATTCGAATCTTTTTCCTTTAATTTGTGGAGTTTGTATCGGACGTTTTCTTTGTAAAACAACAAAAAGAAGGCACAAAATATGTTATTTATATTTCTCTTTTTCTTCTTTACAAATATTTTAAGAGTTTTCTTCTACGCAACCAAGTTGTCTATATGAAATAGTGATTGGCCTTTGTTGGGAAACAGTCATTCATAGCCATAAGTTAGTTTCTTTTCATCAGTTGGTTGTAGTGACAAAATAGTGTTGCTTCTTTAATTTTATTCCAATCTATGAGATCTGAACTTTAATTTCTAAACTTTCATATATCCTTTCAACAATAATTTGCCAACGGGCGCCTCAAACTCGATCGTCTAATACCAATGTGTTTTTATTAGAAAGACGAAGCCTTGTCATGAATGGTTGCAACTTTTAACAAGAGGGTATGAAGATGTTCGTTTGGGATTGTATGTAAGCATTAGATTTTTTTAATAAGTAGGGTATTTAAATTGTTTAGAAGAGTATTTTAGTAATTTAATATTTGCCTTACGGCTTCCAATTTTTAATATAATATAGATAGATATAGATAAATAAGTTTGAGCACTTGATGCATATACCACATTTTTTTCAATTTAGTAAGTCAAACGGAAGAATTGCACGCCAAGAGGGTGCAAGGTAAATTGGAACAAAGAGTATTAAAAATAGGAAACAAAGGAACACGCAATGAATCATGTTGAATCGTACAAACAATAATTCTCGAGGATTAGTATTGGCAAGTCGTACTTGAGAAAGTCAGGTGCTTGATAAAAGAATTCAATAAACCATCTTAAATGTGCAAGAATGAAGAATTACAAAATTTACTCAGTCCTACAAACAAATACAATGAGCAATTACTGTGCTCATCACCTCTATCAAGAAAACCAGTATACTACCTGATTCATCTCGTGAACAAGTAAATCAAAATGAGAAACATGCATACAGAGGCAACTAATGAAAGAATGATTGTGTCCATTGACTTTTTCTTTATTGCTGAAAGAATATGATTAACCTGCAAAATTGTGTGTTAACAAGTTAGGTCAGGGCAAATAATATCTTAGAGTAATCCGACCTGCAACAAAACCAAATAAATTTAGAAATGCCAGCTAACGCCAGTCAATGGGAGGTTTGCGTTTTGACAATTTCCAGCTCTCTATGTATAGCAACAATTAGGCGGCTCAGGATTACCTATGTAGCAAGAATCACTTCTATAATCGTTTACTTAGACACGCATAACATTCTCATTATAGACCTATACAGATCTTTCTATCAAAAGAATGAAACTTTAACTTCCCCAAATGTTGGTCACTCTTTGATATTCGTGAAATGCATAATTGAATCTTGAAGAAGTTTCCTTACAGTTGGGAGGCGACTAGCGACATTGCTGAGTTTTATATTGACGCCACCAAATGTCGATCGTTGAAACACAAGTGCCTTCATGGTTTCTTGAGCATGAGAAATAACACCATCCATCTATACCAGAATAAGTCTGCATTTAATTACAATTGTATGCATAGATACGAGGTAATGACATAACAAAAAACCCCAGAAAGCAAGTACTCGGAACTACAGGACCAAACTTGGAAGATTTATAACCACATGAAGAGGTTTGCTCTTGTTATTCTTTGTTTCAACTTTGTCTATCAGTAGTTTGGGATTGACACATAGTTATAGATTCATTGACTTCAATTTTTGCTCCACGATTCTCGCATAAAAAATCGGATAACTATTTTTGTTGCAAGTTTGTGCATCCATTAAAATGAACCTCACTGACATTGGGTAACCCAACATCAGAGATAGGTCCGACACTAATACCATATTAAAAATAGACCTTAGGCCTAATTTAACCTCAAAAAGCTAGCGCATTTTGTAGTGAGGATTGTCCAAGAATATATAGAGACTATAGTCCATACTCTTAACCAAAGTGAGACTCCAACAGTATCTATGGATATGGTCCCATGTTGCTTATTGCAAGTCCATTTTACCCTCACTATTCAATTCAAAATCATTAAATCAATTACATAAGTAATCTCCACAAGTTCTTTTTATAGAAATATATATATATATATATATATATATATGTCATTCTCAGGACTGTTTCCATACTATTATAATTGAAGAAACCATGAGATCCACATTGCTAGAGTAGCACCACGTAAAAGTAATTTCAAGGAACTTTCCAAGTGTTTGGACTATTATATCTGGAATGACATAGTATTCAACTTCATAAGTAGTAGTGAAACTTTCTAGTTTCATCACAAGTCTTAAACAGCGAAAGGCTTCAGCTCATATTGAAAAAATATGTCGTTCACGTGTTCAATGTCATGAGAATATCAAAGAAATTTCATCCTCATAGGATAACAAGAAAAAAACGTTTACTACTAAGATATACCTGTCCAGTACTCCTATGCAGGGAAGCATGCTCATTAAGGACTGATTGCTCATAAGACCCGCTGCCATCTTCCAGATCTAATCTAGTTCGGTCAAATTCTCTAAAATCTTCAAGCAGTGAAGCATGCTCTTTCTTAGCTCTGTAACTTGAACGAAGCCGATTAAACTCCTATAATTTAACCGGAATTATAGCTTTCTTTAGTAGTATAGATAACGTTCTTAAAAAAGAATTCTAGCAAGTCATGCTACTAGACATTAAAAATAGCCCATTGATAATTGCATTTCTTCCAAATAGAAAGACTGGAATCAGATGTTTCATTGGTTCAGAATCTCATGTGAAAGAAAATACAATAATGTGTTGATCCATTGACATAGAATCACTTGCTAACAAGACGCATTATAATTGCATATTGAGTTTCTTGTTATGTCATATGGTTCTTTGATAAGACATTTCAGTGATTCTCACTGCAAGGTTGAGATCTCACATTGACAGAGAATTTGATGTTCAGGTTGATGAAGTGCCATTTATATAGAAATACAAGTAACTTGAGTCTTCACGTGTTTATTGAACCATTAATTAATGGATTAAGTTCTTTTTAACAGTTCACAATGAATATATATATATATATAGTATGTTTTAAGTTAGCAGTAACACTTTATAAAAAAAAAATGTTTTAAGTTAGTAACAGATCAGCAAAATTTGCAATCTTGTTTTACAAAATTATGACGAATGTTTGATCCATATATTGAAGTGCAAGTAGCACACTGAGGATAAAATCAGAGGTCGCTTGGGATGTTTGGTCATATCCTGCGTCGACCTTCAAATGCACCAGTCGGTAGGTGTGAAATCATGGTGAATTAAGGTGTTAATAGGAGAAGGGTAGTTCTAAAATCACGTGGAAGGAAGTTGTCTTGCAAGACGTGCAATCTCGTGGAATCAATGCAGAGTTAGTGAAAGATAGGGCACAATGGAAGAAAAATATTTATTTAGGCAATACCAATCAATAAGAAATGTCTTAGTCATGTTAATACGTTCACATTAGGTGCTTTCTTCCTAGGAGTTTTTTAGCGCTATTAGAGATTCTTATGCTAGTAGGAAATATGTAGAAAACTTCAAGACTTTTCATTTTATCTTTCTTTTGTATACTGTTGACTTGAGATGAATTTAAATGAGGAAACATGGTCAGTGAGGATTCAGGATTCAAATAGCTGACTCAAACTTGTTTGGACTGAATAATGTCATCCTGGCTATGGAAATATGGCAGAATACTGTGCAAATGTTCTAGTATTGCTGTGCAAATGTTCTAGTTCTAGTATTGCTGTGCAGAATACTTAAGTCAACCAACCTGCTGGCACAGTAACATCTCTGTTGGTAAGTTGATTCGTAATCCAACACTGATTTGGAACCGTATCCTTTGCAAATGTTCCAGTTATTCACCTTCACATAACAAACACAAGTTCCAGCTGCAAATAGCATGTGGGAAACTACTATGATGGGTAGTAGAATCAGAAACTATATAAAGGAGCAGAGGTCTTCAACATAAGCATATGTCTACAAGTCCACCTACTACATGTCTTTATTCCACTAAGCTAATGGAGTGGATAGATAGCAACAACACAATTTTTTTTGGAGGGGCGGGGAGGGGAGCATGGGGGAGTGGGGCGAAGAGCACAACGGGGGCATAGCAAAAGACCCACAGAGGAGGATAAATGTTGAGAGATATAAGAGTATTCAACAAGGCCCTCTTCAGTTCATAACTTTTGAGATTTGGCCTGGAGGAACAAGCTTTCATCAGGAAGGTCATCGTAGACGAGCACAATTCTGAAGAGAGGTGGAGAACTGATCCCCGGCAAGTACCTATAGGGACTATGATTAGTCTGAAGACACAGAAGAACTTCAGGAGCATACGCTTCAAAGTGGAAGACTTGGCAAAGGTCAATTGCTGCAAACATAGATGGTGTACAGAGTCCCCCTTCTGTGACTTTCTGCAGGATACATAACATATCCCGCCAATAGATGGCCCATATTTTTAAAATATTTGTAAAAGTATGTCGTACCTGTACCTACTTTCTTACCAGTAGTATTAGCACTATTGTAGTAGTTTCTTGTACTTCGATTTTTTTACCACCTGTATTTCTTGTGCTTCGGTTATCACATTATTTCGTTGTTGTACTGTTCTTTCTCCTAATGCTATGTACAGCTTTCCATTTCGCATTATTTCGTTGTTGGTACTGCTTTCATTTCTGTATTCCCCTTTTCAAACTGTATTGAAATGTCTTACTTAAGCAGAGGGTCTGTTGGAAACAACCCCTCTATCTCTACAAGGTACGGTAAGGTCTGCGTACACTCTACCCACTCCAGAGCCCACCCGTCTGGGTTGTCGTTAATGTTGTTGTTGTATTTCAGGGAGGGTAAGCGTTATTGGATTTGACATATAGAAGAAACTTCCGAAATTGGGAGATTAAAAATTTTGAACGGCTTCTTTTTTTGTGAAGGCAAAGAAATCTAATTATAGCTCAAGCCAACATGAAAATTGGAATCCTAGAGTGCTGACATCTTCACTATTAGATCATTTTACTGTAAGATCATCCAAGGAGTTATTGTTGTGAGCAAGAAGAGAGTTTGAGGGAGAATACACCTTGATTATCCCCTCACGCTATTGCGCAGTTTAAATAACTATGTTTTCATGTTCTAAAAAGGGGGAAAATCACTACATAATTACAATAGGAAAAATCAAGCTATCTACTATATTTACATAAAAAATGCATTGTTATTGGGTGAACCACTTGACTTGCTTATGATGGAATGGTTCAGTAAACGATGATACATATTCTTTTGCTACTAATTTACTAGTTTCAATAAAAAAAACTATCTACTATATTTACACTTATTCTAGAATATTAACAGGATTCTAATACTTCCCTCAAGCTGGTGCTTACAAATCATATGTACTAAGCTTCCTATATAGAAAAATTTGTTTGGAACTGGCGAAGGACTTGGTGAATATATTTGCAAATTGATTATTTGACCATACAAATTTTGTGGCAATGTCCCTTGAGAGTACCTTTTCTCTGACGAATGAACAATCATTTTCTATGTAAAGTGCAGCCTCATTTTCATATACAAGTTTCTTTCAACTATTGCTTGATCCATTTAAGTTCACATTTAGCCACTATCAAAGCCCCATATTCTTCTTCTGCCCTCGGTCGTGCAAACACATTTTGTTTCTTACTTTTCCAAGACACCAAGTTTCCCCACCCCCCCAACTAGAACGCATTATCCAGAAGTGGATCATCTCTGTCAGAGTGTGATCCTGTCCAATCCACCGTTGTATATCCACCAATTTTCTAATGTCCTCGGTCTTCGCAAAGTAGTCTTTTTTCTGGAGCAAATTTTATATATCGAAGAATGTGAATAACTGCACTCTAATGATTGTCACAAGGAGAATTCAAAAACTAACTTAGAACACTAACCGAAATGCAGTGTCAGGTCGAGTCACGGTGAGATATTTAACTTGCTTACCAACATAATATATCTTCCTGGATCACTAAAAGGCTCATTCCCCTGATTTGGTAGAAGCTTAACATTTGGATCCATGGAAGTATCAATAGGACTACAGTTTATCATTCCCGTCTCCTCAAGAATATCAAGAGCATACTTCCTCTATGAAATGATAATTCCTGATTGGATTGAGCAATCTCAATGCTCAAAAAGTACCTCAGTCGACCAAGATCTTAGTCTGAAAGTGTTGAAAAGGTAATGCTTCAATTTGGCAAGTTTCTCTTAATTATTACCTGTGATGATTATATCATCAACATAAACCACCAAGTCCATGCACAAATCTGGAGCAGAGTGACAATAAAACACAAAATGACCAGCTTTACTACACTCACCCGAGTGATCATCGTAGTCTGCGTACCATGTTACTAGACTTTTCCTAAGCAACAAAACCCGATGGTTGCTCCATATATGTGATAAGGCTCAAAATAGTTCACTATCTTTGGACATAGGCTAAAATGATCCTATTTCTTTAGGAAGAATATATCGAAATCTCCTTGAACTTGACCACTTTTATTCAGTACAAACTTGAACTTTACATTGGCCTAATTACCACCTCTAAACAAGACATTTCACTATCCTTGAACCCCTCGATGTTTGCACCTCATGGAAGTGTGACACGCTCTACCATATGGATTGTTTTGTCCATGTGATTTTTTAAGAATAAAATATGTATACATATTTTACCTTTTTAAATACATTAATTGTTTGGATCATCTTTTTTCGAGCAAAATCTATAAAAACAACTTGGAACAATGTTCTTTCGACTACAATTTATTTATTTGGCTAAAGTTAATGATATTCTAATTAAATTGACTTTATCTATTTGGCCAAGAGAAGAAGAAACATACAGTAATAACAAATAATCATTTCATCTAAAGAAGAATAAAAAGAAATACACAATCGAAACTCCAAATACCTGACAAATTTGACAGAAAATATTAAATACACAGTTGAAACAAATAGTCATTGCATGAAAGAAGAAATAAACAACTTATTTCTTTCTTTAGAAGATACACTGTTCGACTATCTTTAGAAAATACATTGTTCGACTATGAAGTTTTCTATCCTCATTAATGGTTTTTCCCTTCTCAGCGAGGTTTAAGACAGGGTGACCCTCTATCTCCTTTCCTATTTATCATTGCTACGGAAGGCCCCAATGACATGATAAGAACCGGTCAAGAAAATTTGTGGATAAAGGGTTTCAAAATTTCTAACAGAGAGGGGGGAGGGGGAGGGGGGGGGGGGCAGATATGGATATTATTCATCCCCAATATGCTGATGATAGTCTTATCTTTTGTGATGCTGACAGGGAGCAACTAAAGATTCTTAGGGTGATTTTTATCCTTTTTGAAGCAGTATCAGGTTTACACATAACTGCAATTAAAGCTTCTTATATCCAGTAAATGAGGTAACTAATTTGCCCTCCTTGATTAAGGTCCTGGGAAGAAGATCTGGGAATTGCTACTGTTTATTTGGGCATACCTCTTGGTGCTAAAAAATGGTCCATAGGAATATGGAATGGGGTGGTTGAGAAATGTGAAAGAGGCTAGTGAACTTAAAGTGCCACTATCTATCTCTGTGAGGGGGGAGGCTAACACTGATCTTGATGTCATGCCTACTTAAATGATGTCCCTATTCCCTATTCCCTATTCCCTATTCCTAAGAGTGTTATTGAGAGACTGGATGTCTTGAGAAGGAACTTCCTTTGGCAGGATAACAGTGACACTAAGAAGATCCATCTGGTTAAATGGGAGGCTCTAATAGCAAGGAAAAAGGCAGGGCCCTTGGGAATAAGGAATTTGAAAGCTTAGAATCAAAGTCTTTTGACGAAATGGCTTTTGAGATTTTCTTCCAATGAACAATCCTTGTGAAAAGAGGTGATAAGCTTGAAATATGAAAAGGAAAACAACTGGATAACTACGCCTGTAACTACTAACTAGTACTTATGGAACTAGTTTATGGAGAGCTATCAGAAACAAATGGCCAAAGCTCAAAGGAAATTGCAGATTAAAGGCAAGAAATGGCATGAAGATATCCTTCTAGGAAGACAATGGGTTAAAACAAGGTAACTTGAAACTCTTATTCCCAGATATATACATTCTCAACCAGCAATAAAATGCCTCTGCGGCAGAGATATGGTCTAATCAAGGGTGGAATTTGAGTTTTAGAAAACTTCTAAATGACTGGGAGATTTAGAGACTAGCAGATTTCTACAAGACCTTGGAGCAATTTAAGGGACCATCTGATGCTAAAGACTGCCTAATCTGGCAGAATCACAAACTAGGCAAGTTTTCTATAAAGGAGGCATACAAGACTTTGTCATGGAAATTGATATGAAAAGCTAAGATCCCTTACAAAGTTTCTTTGTTTTGTCTGGCTACTAGCTTAGAAGGCAGCACTGACTCGGGAAAATCTCATGAAAAGGGGTTTTCATCTTTGTCTAAGGTGTTTCTTATGTGGAGAAGAAGCAGAGATTGTTAGTCACCTCTTTACTCACTGTAAGATTACCTTTAAGATATGGAGTTCATTCATCAATTTGAAAGGGTTATCATGGATAATGCCTAGGAAAATTGTACAAGTCCTGAAGATGTGGAATAGTTATGGCAGCCTTTCTGACCACAAAGAGAGATGGAGAATTATACCATCTTGCATCTGGTGGTCTATGTGGAGTGAAAGCAACCTTAGATGTTCTGAAGATAAGAGTATTCTATACAGAAGATGAAAATGAACTGTCTTGCTTTATTCTACTTTTGGTGTAAACAGGAGTACATGGAAGATCTAGAATCATTTAGGATCTGTTTGGAAAGCCACCTGGTAATTGGAATTTGTGTAATTACTAGGGTAGTAATTACACAGCCTAGTAATTACACAGTATTGTAATTACGACCTGTTTGTTTGTCATAATGTAATTACAGTATAATTACAAGCGTGATATTTGGTTGCACAAGTGTAATTACACAGTTAGTTTAATTTAAAATAAAAAATTTAAATTAATATTTAAAAAATGTGTGCCTTTGTAAATGATATTAAATTAGTTATTTAATAACACTTGTTTCTTGAAAATATATTAACTAGTAATCATATATTTGTAATAAATATTGTAAAAAATATTTGATATATATATTTCAAATTAATAATATTTAAATTTAATTTAATTAAAAAACTTTAAAGCAAACTTTTTTTGTGAGAACATCATGGATTGGATGTTTGGCTAAAAATAATAATTATAAATATAATGACATAACATTATTCAAATGTTTGATGAAAAAATTGATAAGTGAAAAATAAACAACATGCAATGTGAAATAACAAGTCAATAGTACTAAAGCAAATAAATTAATATCGAAAATATAACCTAAATCCAAAATTCAAAAGAAAAAGTTTAATATAATACTCTTATGTCAAATTCCAACATTACATAAGTTCCAACGTAACTTAAGTAAATAATTCAAAATAAAGAGAAAATATAAGTCTAACCTCATTCAGAACGAAATTCTACTTTAATAGTGTCACTCATTATATGCCAAATTTGTTAATGACTCATTATTTCTAATATTAAGAGGTGTAGATTCAAAAATTAGAATAATAACACGGTTATGCTAAATGAATAAAATAAAAAAATAAAAAATATGAGCAATTACATGGAACCACAAGAAGTAAAGGTTGGGAATGATATGAAAGATAAATAATATAAAAAGAAAAATATATTTTAAATTAAAAAGTAAAAATTAAAAAGAAATTAAAATAATAGAAATAAAAAATAAAACAAAAAAGAAAGAAACTAAAAAGTAACCCTGTAATTACACCCTCTCAATTACTCTCAATTGCCACCTAACTGTGTAATTACTTGGTCAAACAAATAGGCCAAACTTACATAAGTTTTTGTTATAGGATTGAAAATTTTCTTAATACTCCTTTGTAACTATGGAGACCTGTAACTGTTTGTGGCAGGTCTGACTTTTGGATATATATACAAGTGTTACCTTTTCAAAAAAAAAGTATAATTCTTTTCTTATTCTATCTTTCTAAAAGCTCAAAGATCTATCTTATTAAATGGCTTCAAAGACAGATCCTGGACTATCTGATTAGCCATTTATAAGGTTCAACTGACATACAACTTGTGAATCAGCTTCCAGTTTTATGCAAATGAATTTTATCCACGAAAATTGATCCAGTTTCAATAATTTTGCCAAAACATTTTTTATATCATGGTTGAAAATCCTTGATCTTCTATGAGCAGAAACATGATCGACTGAAATAGCTCAAAGATTTTAGGGAAAAAACAGAAAATCCAAGAAAGACTCTCGTATACCTTTAGTTCTATATGTACGAATTTGGTGAAAAATTATTATGGATAGAAGCAAGAATGATGAGTTTGAGTTAGGAGGAAAGTGAAGCAGGAACGATGGGTGTGAGTTTGGAGGGAGACTGGTAAAATATGTGAGATTTTGTCTCAGTTAAAACAGAAAATTTCGATAAAAAGGAAAAAGCCTCATGTCAGTTGATGCTTCATGTGCAAGGCCTCAAGAAATAACGTAGATCATCTGCTACTACATAGTCAAATTACCAGTTGTGGGCTCCTGTGTGGAACTTGTTCGGAATTGCATTGGTGACTCTGCTAGCATCAATATGTCGCTTAGCTGGGAAACTGAAGAAATGTAAGGAAGAGAAGCAGAGTGTGACCTATGGCTGCTCTATCTCATGGATCCGTTTCAAAAGAAATGAGCCAGAGAGCGTCCAAAGGGTAAATTCTTTCTACTAACTTTTTTGTTTTTCATCAATTTTCGAGCACATAGATTCCAACTAGTAAATATGATTGGATGCAGTTTGTAGATAATCATTTTTCGTCCACCTTTCTGTACGGATGTGTATAGTGTATATGGAGATCCCCTTTTTCTGCTAAAAGCCTGTACTTAATAAGACAAAATGGCAATCTTTTTTTTTTTTTTGACAAGGTAACACAAAATGGCAATCTTGTGCTTTTACATTTATTAAAAAGATACTCGTTATTGCATGATTTCCGTCATTTTGACTCAAATGTACACAAAAGTTAAAAATATAAGCAGTTGGTTACTCCATATGTTTAGAAATCAAACCAGGAAATCAAAGGCTACACTTTCTTCATATGCATTTCACAGTTTCACACCAAGAGATCCATCCAGAAGGTCAGAGTTTCACTAGCTCAAAAAGCTAGATCTACTACGGCATCTACACTTAGGGGCCTGTACACCAATTTCAACTAAACCTCAAGAATATGACCACGATGCAGAAATTACTAAAGAAAAAAAAATATCACTTCCATTTGGGTGCGGTTTGTGGATGAATATCCTGAAAGGGTGGGACGAGTTTTATGGGAAAATATCTTTCATGGTGGATGATGGGAGTAGGGAAAGCTTTCGGACACAAGTGGTGTCGGGACAACACTTTTGAGTATCACTTTTTCAAATATGTACAGAATTTCAGGCGAAAAAGGAGATGTCAATCCAACAGAAACGAGGGATAGAAGATGAAGGAGTTCTTTGGGAGTTGAGATTCAGGAGGAACTTGTGGGACTGGGAAGTCACAGAGTTCCCAACTTTGATGGAGCTGCTTCACAAACAAAGTATGTCACAGTCCAGCCACGATGTATGGAGATGAGGCGGAAAATACTGGTATCTTTTTTGTAAAGTCCTATTATGAGAAACTTTTGAATAGGGAGGAGTCTATTTTCCATATCTTGACGTGTGGACCCCCAGAACATTGAGAAAGGTTTCTTTCTTTACTTGGCTAGCTGTTAAAGGGGTAATATTGACGGCCGAGAATTTAAGGAAGAGGAGGATTACATGTGTTGATTGGTGCTTCATGTGCAAAAATTCAAGAGAAGATGTCAACCACCTCCTTTAAAACTGCCCTGTTGCGGCTAGTTTGTTCTGGGAAGTACTGCATTGGTTTGGTCTCCAATGGGTAATGCCAGGTATGGTCAAAGAAACTATGTTTAGCTGGAGGCTAGAGCTTTAGAGGGCAGAAGAGAATACACAGGGCGTGGGATGTCGCCCTACTAGCACTTATGTGGAGACTATTAGGAGAGAGAAATAGGAGAGCTTTTGATAGTATAGAGAAGGACTATGCACACCTAAGAAATAGCCTTGTTTCCTTGATTTCTTTTTGGTGCACACCTAAGAAATAGCCTTGTTTCCTTGAATTTTTTTTGGTGCACCCATGAGGTTCCTGTAGGTATAGAAGATTGGGTGTTGTTTGTAGAAAATCATATCTTTCTGTAAGATTTTCCACTTTTTGGTATACTTCTTGTATGCGGATGTTTTATGACCTTTGTTTATAAAATTTATTACTTGATAAAAAAAACAATTTATCCCACAATTAGTAGTTGCCACAGATATTCCAGCAAAGACCTCATACTCCCCCTCTTTCATCCTGATAGTGTTGAATTTTCGGCCAGCTTGCATGCAACTCTAGTCCTCTACTATTCCACCGGATACCTACATCCTTCCAAGTTCCACCAACAGTAACTTGGTCCACCAAAACTTAGGCAGATGGGGAAAGATGACCTAACCTTTTTAGTCTCTGCTAAGTTTCGAACCTTTGTCTCGGACCTTATACGTTCTTATTGGTTGTTTCAAAGACATAACACTGTTTCTCAGCATAGGTTTCTGTCATACAGTATGATCCCAAATCTGATCAAATAGTCATAACATGCTCGGCCCATTTTCATGTCCAATTTTATGTTGGATTTGGACCTTGAAGTAGTTAAACTGCAATACATCACTGATCAACACACTCTTAGCCCAAGATGGTGGAATTGTTCATGGTTTTCATAACCATGACAACAAGTAGAAACGACCCACTTTCTACGCATAATAAATGAAAAAAGGCCTCCCATGTATGATCCCACTTTTCAATGTTATACTCATCTTAGAACTCCATAAATGAGTATCGATATTTTGTTCGGCATGATTCTGTTAGAAGACAATTTCCATATCTTGACATTGTAGTTCTATTATCAATAACAGAGTTAAAATGGAAAACACGAAAAAGAAGTTAAAGTATCGATATTTTGCTCCAAGGCCTCCCATGTATGATCCCACTTATCAATGTTATACTCGTCTTAGAACTACATAATGAGTATCTATATTTTACTCGGCATGATTCTGTTAGTAGACAATTTCCATGTCTTGTCATTGTAGTTCTATTATCAATAACAGAGTTACAATGGAAAACATCGAAAAAGAATTTAAAGTACCTCAAAAAGATCCTGAAGAATTTCTTGATGGCGAGTCAATGTATGAGAAAAGATCTCAGATCCTCCAGCTGAAACCCAAGCTTGCATTTGTAAATTTACTTGTTCAAGCTGCTTGAGTAGCTGATTTATACTGGATTCAAGATCATTATCATTTGCACAGTCAACTTTTAAGGAAACAACTTTACGATATAAATGCATCTGCTCATCCAGCTGTGCTTCAAGCTTCCTTGCCTGGTTATAAAAAACACAAATAAGAAAGAGAAGACAAGCAAAGAAGAAGTAACTAAAAATGCAATTCCAAGAAATATTTCCTCATATAATAAATAAATCTTCATTGAGAACCTTAGCTCAGTCAAGCTAAAGAACAGAGGCCCAATAAAAAATACCCCCATCACATGCCACCCACTAAACATGATTCTCGCGGTTTCCTAATTGTTTCAGGAAGATCTTCATAGAATCCATCCAATACATAAAAAGAGTAACATTCTTCAAGAGTTGAGAGTTGAGAGAAAGCAAGAATAATGTTTTTCCAAGCTCCTTGATTAACCACTAGTCCACTATCATCACTAAAGTGACCGTGACCATACAAACTAGTACCAAATGAATTTCCAGAGAGTTATATAGTTACATCACAACAAATCAAATAAACCCAACATCCCCACCCCTGGTGCCCACAAGCCAAAAGAAAACATCAGCTATAATCCACAAAATATTTGCTCGTGTTTCTTAAAGTGATTTAAGCCTAGTCGCTTATATATAGGTAACACAAAATTAGCAACTCCCAAACACTATCCTTGGGCCTTTTTCTAGCCTCTAACCTCCAAAAAGCAAGTTTGTCCTTTCAAATGTACGACTTTACTTTTGACAGAAGTTATAAATTTATTGATTGAAAGGAAAACTTCGCATAAATGATGTATACAAGGTAGAGGATCTACTTAGGAATGTGCTATTCTCTATAAAGAACACCCAATTAACGATACTAACTAATATGTTGTAGCTGTTCCAAACATGTATAGAAACAAATATGTTTCAGTGATTTGTACAATTAATTCTTTTGATCAGATCTAACTTGCAGATAAAACATCTTCCACTACCTTGGACTTTCTCCTACTTCTCTCCTTCTATATGGTCCACATAATGTTCGGGGGGTTATCAAGCTCTACTTCTCTGCCTCTAACCTCTGAACTTCCATTACAATAGCATTCCTTTGACCTTTAATATGGTCCACATAAGTGTAAGGAGAGACACTTCCAAACTCTACTTCTCTGCCTCTTCCTTCTGAGGTTCCAATTCTAATAGCATTCCTTTTACGGACCCCACATTATCCATTCAGCACCAACCATGTTCCACTTAATATCCCTAACTAATATCAACCCATAAGCCCGTAGTTACCATGGCCTGACACCTATTTACCTAGGCCTAGTAGAAAACCAAATTGGAGAATCCAAATTCCATGCCCTGAAATGTGTGATCTTAGTTCATGTATTCCTTCAGGGTCTACAAAAATTTAAACTTTGCATGATTTGAAAAGGACCAGAAAATGATACCAAGATATGAAGCACAATACTACCATCCAAAAAAACAAGGTTTGTAGAACATGACCTGAGGAGGAGAGGGAAAAGATAGGACTTAGTATGTTTGTGCTGTTTAAAATATATGGAGCCATAATTATACTGTGGATTGTGGTTAATCAACTGCATCACAAAGGTGCTTTCTGGCTTCAGTAAAAAGTATAGGTCTTACTCTCCTCTTTCTTTTCTTTCTCCCAACCTTTGCTGCTCTTTTAGAAAAAAATTCAATTCTATATGCAAATTGACCTTACATCTAAATTAAGGGTGTGTTTGATATGAAGGAAAAATCTTTCCATGAAAAATGTTTTCTTCGAAAACAAGTGGGCGTCTCACTTATTTTCTAGTGTTTGGTAAGTAAACAAAAAAATATTATCAGAAAAGCATTTATATGTAATGTAGCTAAACACTGGAGGTGGGATGGGGTTGGGAGTGGGGTTTCAGGGTTGAAGGTTGGGAGAGTTGGTTGGGTGGAAGGAGACAATGAACTTGGAATGTCACTTCTGGAACTTGTTTTTCTTCTTTAGGGAATTCATTTGTCTCATTTTTAAGGAACTTGTTTTCCTAGAGAAAATGTTTTCCAAAACATTTTGACCAACCGAACATGAGAAAATCGTAAAATATTTTCTCGAAAATATTTTCCTCCGTACCAAACACACCCTACGAGAAACTCATATTCCTAGACACATTGCGGAGATGCTTTCTTTATCTTTTGTTGTTTTTCTGTGGTGATAGGCACATTGGGGAGATGGTTTCTAAGGTTAAGAGGCTAAATAATTGGAATGCTCAAGCATGTTTTTCCGATACACCTTTGGTTAGTGTCTACTTTGTGCCAAATTCCTCAAACATGTTTTTCGGATACACCTTTGGTTAGTTTCTACTTTGTGCCAATCCAAACATACTTTTTCACAACAAATACTTTTGAAAGTGGCCATGATTAGTAGCTATGAAGCACAAACAATTCTAAGAATTCAGTGTAATTATGTGGGAAATGATTTTCCCATTAGATAGAGCCCAAATATTTACATTTTTGGATTAGTGCGAATTCTAGTCATCCATGTACCCACAGGGTGTGCAGTTTCTTTTTAAAGAATATAGATTAAGCTTACTGAATTAAATGTCAACATTTCATAATATAAGTAGATCTTGAAAGGAAACACAAAAAGTCCCAAGTACATATGCAGATAACTTTTCTTTTTTCTGCTACTTAGAAGTGCAGAGGACATTTCTACATGTAAAGTGCTTCTCTGTCAGTACATACTTTTGTAAAACAACTCTCCCTCTTTTTCTAAAGGGTATACGAAAAAGCATATCCAATTTGTTATGGGAGAAAAAAAAAGAAAGGAAAATGAATGAGGGAAGAGAATTATCAACAATTTGTTAACTAGAAAGACTAGCACCATTGGGAGGTATTTAAATTAATATATTGTAACAGTCTGTCTAACTCCCAAGGTAGAGGTAAGGTCTTCATATACACTATCCTCCCCAGACCCCACTTGTGGAATTACACTGTGTATGTTTTTGTAACAACACAAAGAACTAACAAGCATAAATGCTAGTAATAGAAGATTTCAGATTCTTACAATGTTGTCCCGTACATTCTTGTCTGACTCCCAGTCTTATCTTCTTTAAATTGTGTAATTCACTTCTCGTTTAAAGCCTTAGCAATCTCGTTGGACACTTCTTATTTCAAAAATCATGAAGGAAATACCAAGAGAGTACAATATGAGAGAGAGAGAGAGAGAGAGAGAGAGAGAGAGAGAGGGGGGGGGGGAGGGGATTGACTTTGACAAATATGTCAAAGCTATAAGGATGTATAACTGACATAGTTAGACCTCATCTGGTCAACAAGTCAAGACAAAAAAAGCTTGTGGAGATATTTAACCAGTTACACTTGAGCTGGCAGAAGCAATCAAATGCACAAGTATAAAGTATTTGCAAAACAAGAGTTAGACAACAGTCACATAGTATATCATTGCACTTCAACTGATTAAACTAAAGGGTTAGATATGTCTTGTAACGTATTTGATATTACATTCACTATCTTAGGGATATCTCTTTCTCCATTTTAAGTTTCAGATTCGAGGAAAAAAGGATTGCGAATTTACTTGCATAGTACATAGATAACTCCTTTATGCAATGGGCAGAAACTTATACATCCTCAGAGAAATTAAGGACATCGTATTACCATGATAACCAAAAAAAAAAGAAAAAAGCTTATTGGAATTCACTAATATATCCAAACAAAATAAGGAAATCCAATAAAATTCCTCGAGATGATCCAATTTCATCAACCCAAATCACGTATGTGCATCTAAAAATGAGGAAAATAGGCATAATTCATAAAAACAAAACGACGATGAAATACCTGGTTTCGCAAGGAGTCCCAAGAGGTAGGAGGATCCATGAGAAAGTGACCAAAAATAGAGATATCCTTAAAGGGTGAGAGAAGAAGAAAGAGAATTCTGTATAGAGAGAGAGAGAGAGAGAGAGAGAGAGAGAGAGAGAGAGGCGAGGCAGTATCGTCGAGAGAAAGGTTACTCTCTCGCACTCTCACATTTCCTGAAAATTTTGTCAACGCAAACAGGTTGCTCTACGATCACTAGTAAATTGTTTCGTATATACCCCTATACATATAGGTAGCCAGTGGGCCGGGCTCTGGATGGTTGGGCCGGGTTTGGCGGGATCGGGTTGGGTGTGATCGGGATCCAGGAGGTTATTTTTTTTTCACTTAATTTAAAAAATAACATATATATAAAAAAACTCAATAATTAAACAAGATAGTGTAATAAAAACATTTCAATGCTGTTTTTGTGTCTCTTATATTATTTAATAGACATATGATTTTTTGTGTAATACAAATACAATTGTCAAAATTGCAATTTTGTTATATAGTCAAGGATGTCATATTTCTGCATAAGTTTGCACACGAACCAAAGAGCAGATTCGATATCTACAATATTTCCAATAGTCATGGATGTCATAATTTATCTGCACAAGATTGCACACAAACCAAGGACAGATCTGATATCTTTTAAATACTACTCTTTTCGTTTATTTTTACTTATTCATAATCTACATTATATTGTTTTTTGAAAAAATAATAAATGAAAGTCTATTTTTCATAATAGTTATATTAATTTATGTATAATTTCAATAAATTTGAGAAATAATTTGAGAAATGAATAATCAATGATAAAAATAAAACAAAATAACTTTTTCAAAATATATTAAAGAGAACAAGTAAAATTAAAAATTTGTTTTTAGCTTAATGAGTAAGTAAAAATAAATGGAGAGGGTATTTTTTATAGTTAAGGATACCATATTTTGGCTACACTTGAATCTCATCAACAACTACGGGTTTAGAAAGAATTTAGCACTTGAATCTTAACTTTAAAACTTCAACAACATTCGAATATACTTAACACCTCTAATAATTTTTCAAGTTCATATAAAAATAATTGTCCTTTTCATTTTTTTAAATATAAAATAATATTTCCATTACATTTCGGGATTAAAAAGAAAAGAAAAAGAAAGAAAATAAAACAAATTTTTAAAAAATTAAAAAAAATATGAAATTACACGTGACAGCACGTGTATTTCACTATTTGCCAAATGTTTGGTTCTCTATGCCACGTCTCATTCTCCCTCCAATATTTCAACAACTTTTTACGTCCTTCTTCATTGAGAACTGCTTTGTACGGTACAACACCCTACAAAACAAAAACATCAAACTCTCTAACTTGATTAGTAGGGGTACCACTAAACATTCTATGTCAAGGCTTTCAATACTAGCCGCAGAAACAACACGTCTTTTTTGAGGTTGTGTTGAAAAAGAAGAAGATGGTATGGAAGCCGATTGGTTGCTAGCACTTTCTTGTTGATAATGTCTATACTTTTTTGCATTCATCTTGTATGCTAGACAAAATAAAATGATATGATAATAATATAACATAATATTTATTTATTAATATTTCAGTTGAAGGTGCACTAGTGGGTGTGTTGTCATCTACATTAGTGGGTGTATCATCTAGATCATCGTCTAAATTAAAGCCTTCTTGAGTTCCAGAAAATAGCTCCTCGTCTAAATCTAATGATATTGTAGGAAAATGTTCAGTATCAACAAAATCATCCAGTGTAGGAATAGAATTCTGTCTAGAAATAGGATGACTAGAAGAAGTATTATTGTTCTTGTTGTCCCTACTAGAAGAAGCATGACCCCTACCTGTAAGCATACGTTTAAATCCTTCTATTATAAATTTATAATTATACTAATAAATAATTAAAATAAATAAAATTAAGTGCGCTAAATAAAATAAACAGACAATGATAATTTAATGAATGAACGAATGTACCAAACGCCAACGTAACATCGACGTTTAATCGAGAGATTGAAAATTGTAACTTTGCTCGATGGAAGATCTTCAAGCCAGTTGCCAACTTCACTCCCAAATGAATAAATAAAATTAAATATTTAGTAGACAATATAGACTTGTAGAGAGATAGATTGAGAGATTGTAGGAAGACTTGTGAGAAAGATGAAGAGAAAATGAGGTATTTATAGTTGGAAAATTGGGTTAAAGTGCAAATATAATAACTTATGAGTTAAAAATAAATAATAAGGGGTAGGGGTTGGGGGAGGGGGGAGGCCAAAAATGATCGTTGCACAACGGCCAAAATGTAAAATGATCGTTGGTGCAACGACTATTTGTGCAAAAGGGGGAATTTCGGGCGGGACCGGGTCGGGCCTGGCAGGATTGGGGCGGGCCAGGACGGGTTGAGACGAGACCATGTCCCGTCTCGGTTCGAGTCCCGATATCGCAAAAAAAATTAAAAAGGTCGAGTTTGAGGCGGAAATGGTGCGGTGTCGGGGTGAGACCGGGCCGACCCGGCCCACTGGCCAGCCATACCCTCACATTTGACATTGCCACTTCATTTTATTATTTCAGAAGCAAAAGGGTGTTGTTATAAAATGGCCAAATCCATTTAAGATATTTTATTTAGACACCTCAATTAAATTTTGTTTTATTTAGGTACATGGCGTAAAGTTTGACTATGTCACTTAGACACTTTTCGATGTATCAGTCAAATATGTAATGTGTGTAACACACTCGTTGATGACATGGCAAAATGACAACTTAAAAATTATGACATGTGTCATTTGATCTCATAATAATATAAAAAATAAATTTTGAGTAAAACTAATATTTCAAAAAAGAAAAATACTCTATTTTCTAAACCTTACACATTATTAACACACAAAAAAAACACATTTATTAACAAAAAAATTGAAATCATGTTCTTGGTGTTCTTCACCATTTTCATGTGTGTTCTTGTTTCAACCACAATTTAAATTCAAAATTTTAAGAAAAACTACTCCAAATTTGCTATTACTTCAGCTAAAGATTCCCCACAAAGACCCGAAGACAATCCAACATTAATTTCTCAAAATTTTCATTAAATAAAATAACTCATTATAAACTTTCAAAATTTCTAAAGAACCCTTTAATAGTGTTTCGATGAGTTCCCTCGATTTTTTTTCTTTCTAGGAGAAAGAGCAAGAAATTGGAGTTGAATTAAAAATATAATTGATTTTTTCCGATAATGATAGCGTCGGCGATGATGTTGTAATAGTAGGAAGATGCTAGAAAAAAATGAAGAAGGAGGAAATAACAAATACAAAAAAAAATGAAGAAGAAGGAAATTTTAAAAAAGAACTTTGGCCTTTCCACGCGCTTGTTTGATGTGAAATCCACTCAACTTGTCAAGTCATCAAAAAATGTCTAAATGACACGTGGGGGTCCACCTCAAGTGTCTAACTGGAATAAGTTTTAGTTGAGGTTTCTAAGTGAAAGATTTTGAAGACAACAAGAGGCCGCCGATGAATTTGGCCTTATAAAATACTCACAAAATTGCAAGATAAAGTAATACAACAAAACATGTTTTGAGAGAGAAAACTTGATGTATATATGAAGAAGTCATAATGAACTATTTATAGAGTTGGGAAAATGTAAGGGTGAATCAAGTCGTGACACGTGTCACAATGCAAGTCAAATGATGTGACACGTGTTGCCCTTGCATGCCTGCAAGTGTCCCTTTTGCATGCCCGCCAAGTGCCTCCTGGAATACTAGTCATGTATCACGTTTGCATGATGTCCATATGTATCACCATAAGTTGGTTGCAAGCTTTGTACTTGAGCTACTCTGCTACTTGTTTGATTGTAAGCTTCAAGAAGCAGTTGCAAGGCTTTTTAGGAGCTAAATGGACATTCACAATTTAGTGTATTCGCAACACTCCCCCTTTAAATGTCCATTAATAAATAATGTGTCTTGTTAAAATCTTACTAGAAAAAATCCTATGGAAGAACAAAAATCTAGTGAAGGAAACATAGCACATATTTGGTAATATGCATTTCTAGTTACCTCATTAAAATCTTACCAGAAAATTTTAATTGAGACAAAACCTTAATTTAGAAAAAAAAAAGTACACCGCATATTTTACTCTTCGTGATGAAACCATCAGTTAATGTCTCGGAGACGACACATTCAAATCTTGTAGATCAGCCTTTCAAATGTTGAGGTCAGTAATGCCTTGGTGAGCAGATACATCAAATTCTCGCTTGAGCGAACTTGTTGAACATCTAATTCATCATTCTTCTGAGGATCATGAGTGTAAAAGAATTCAGGTGAAGTATGTTCTGTTTTGTCCCCTATAATTGTCTTACTTTTAGTTAGCTATGCGTGTAGCATTATCTCCGTACAAAATTGTTGGAATATCCCTGTTCTGTGGAAGATCACATATTTTTTGGATATGTTGAGTTATTGATCTCAGCCAAATACATTTCCAACTTGCTTCATGAATAGCAATTATTTCTACATAATTTGAAGAACTAGCAATTATAGTATGTGTTGTTGATCTACATGATATAATTGTATCCCTATATGTAAATAAATAATCTATATGAAATCTAGCTTTATGTAGGGAAAATAAATAAACTACATCTGCATAACCAGTATGGTGAATTGAATTCATTTTAATAAAACAAACTCATATCAGTTGTTCCTCGAAGGTATCCAAATATATTCTTAATACCATTTTAATGTCTTTGTGTTAGGAGAAGAGCTAAACCTTGCTAATAAGCTTAAGAGAATGCTATATCTTATTGGGGGTATTATTGACAAAATACATTAAAGCCTTAATTGCATTAAGATATGGTACTTCAGCTCCAAGAAGCTCTTCCTCATTTTCATAAGGCCGAAATGGATCTTGACTTATGCCAAGTCATCTCACAACCGTTGGGGTATTCAATGAATGTGTTTTATTCAAGATAAAATGATTTAGTATATTTTCGGTATATGTTGATTGATGAAAAAATATTCTATCTATCATGTGTTTAATTTTTAGACCAAGATAAAATCTTGTCTTCCCATGATTTTCATCTCAAACTCTTTCTTCAAACAATCTACTATTTTTGACATCTCTGCAGGAGTTTCAAAAATACTCATGTAATCAACATACACAACAATTGTGATAAATTCATAATTAGACCCTTTTATAAAGACACAAAAACAAATTGGGTCCTTTTTTTTTACCCTTTCTTTCCACAGGTATTCACTCAGGCAATTATATTGTTTCAATCATATAAGGATTTCTGAAGTTTTATCGAGCAAGTTTTCTAGAAATTTTTATATGCTTCAGGCACTTCAAATTCTTCTGGGATTTTCATAAGAAATTGTTATCTAATGAGTCATATAGATAATGTCACGACTCAAATCGTGTGCCATGATGGCACCTACACGTTTCCGTTGGTAGGCGAATCATTCCACAAAGTCTCACTTTATATCGTTTCGAAACAAGTGTAGAAATTAAATACAATGAAAGAACTAGTTAATAGTCATAATAAATATAAAAGTGCGGAAAAAATACTCAATTTTTAAAACCCCTAAAATTTGGTCTAGCTTGTAAAAGAGCATCTAATAGTTATTACAACTTAAAATACAGAATAGTAGCTGACTCGAAAGAAACAAAGACATAATATAAAATAGTGGGAGATCTAAAGACGCTGATAGGACTGTTGGCTCACCGTGAAAACCTCCCAATATGTATCACCTCGAGATTAGCCACGAGGCCTGAAATTGGAACAGGAATCAGTATATGCACCAAAAAGTACAACAAGTGTTGTATGAGTACAAACATTAGTACTCGTAGGTATCATAGGCCGACAAGAAAACATGTATACAACAAATAAAGATTGAATCTAACACATATTACATGAACTCAACTTATTCTTTCCAATTATGTTCACAAAATCATGGATTATACAGATAACACGTAAACATATATATCATGGAAGGGGAAAATGATTACATGTATGAAGAAGTGTATGAATGTAATGCATTGGGCCAATATCAAACCTGATACACACATTCTAGGGCCTTTGCCACATAGTCATGACCCATGGGGGACTCACGAGGTACATATACCTGCCACTATACCACCCGAGGTCCCTTGCCTTCGTACTGTGACTACTCATTGTACCGCTCGACTTTACCGCCGAGTGAGAATACCAAGCTTACCTTCATATAAGTCTTATACCATCTCGAAACTCCTCCTTCATGAATTATCCACAATATCATAATGTATGAAATGAAATGCATCATCTGTAATAATTCATGCCAACAATATCATACATTTAGGATGTGGATGCATACTGCTAATAATTTCATACAACAACTTGTGTATTCAAATAGTTCATCTTTCCATAATTTAAACGAGATGGAGAGCGATGAAGTAAATGGATCAATTATAGCAAATACAAGTCAAACATGACTATCATAGCCCACCGTAAACAACAATCATACCAACCTAAGTGGATTTATGCACCACCTCCAATGTCTGAAGGCTTAACATGCTTTCCCCGACATATTACTACAAGTACGTCATTACCCAACAATTTACATCGGTACCCACCCAAGTGTTCATCACAACCACTAAGATGGGATGCTCTTTCACGCCCGATACCCCTTCAATATTTATAAACTATATACACCCTCTAATGGAAGTCTAAAAGGATAAATCTTAACATACCTCAAAGACAAATAGGAGCTACGAACCCTCAAGCCAACACCTTTCCTTTCCAAAGTGCTTCCAAATGATCGAAGTCTATCAAATATGAGTTCTATGTTAAAATACGAATCTAAGAATACTCATATTGTCATACTATTACCCGGAACCCAAAATAATCAAACCCGAGCTTTAAGGGGAAAACTGAAAATTGGTTTCAAAATCATCTTGCCCATAACCTAATTAGTAAATACTCTAACAATCATGGAATTCTAATCACTTTAGAGCCTTCAATTTCATTTAATTCTACCAAATTCAATTCATGGGAAAACCCTTATTCTATAAGTCTAAGTCAAGGATGGAATAGGTGAATAATTATTGGAACTATGATTAATTAGTTAGAAGGTTATAATAAACTTACCCAAATGAGAAAACTTGACGAATGCACTTGATTTCGCCCTAAACTGAGCTCTAAAACTTGATTGAAAGTGAAAATAGGGTTTGAAATCAGATTTGGGAGAGAAAAATACCCTGAACCCAACCCTTCTTCGTGATCGCAGTCAGAGACCACACAATCGAGAGGCTCAACCATAACCTGGCCCAGTTGGGCTCATCGCAACCGCGATGGCCCGCGACTCATCCAACCCAGCGCATGTACCCACCCGATTGTGGATCACCATCACGCGATTGCGATGGCTTTCCCTACCAAGCTACACTATCATGACTCTCTTCTCATGATCACAAAGAAGGGTGCCTGGCACCAGAAAAACCAGTAATTCAAGCCTAACTTAGCACTTCTGATCCAACACTCAAAACTTATCCGGAACCCCTCAGATACAAACCAAATATGTTACTTGAGTATAAATGATGCTATGCACCTGCTCGCACACTCAAAACATTGATCCAACATTATTAGAACACATTTTTTCACAAAAGCGTTCTTTATTAAAACTCAAAACTAAACAATCAAACACCTAGAATCTTTCTGAAACCCTCGAGGCCCGAACCAACGATGTGACTAAGTCATAAATAACTTCCCGGACCTGATTGAATTGATGAAATTTGATTATGAACACATTTACCAAAAAGTCAACTTTTTAAAACCAACATTGAAGAGACCTCAAACTTAGCATTTTCCATTCAAAATAAATCTGATCGCCTCAATGGACGCATCGTCCATCCCCACAAGGCATAAACGCATAAGGGAAACCACAAGAAGGTTTTTTTATTATAGAAAAATGTCAAAATGGAACAAACGGCCAAACGGGTCGTTATATCAAATACCAATTCAATAATCCTTCGTGCTTGAATAATAAAGAAGGGAAAAGGGGAAAAGATACCCGAACTATTGAATAACTGAGGGTATCTACTCCATATATTAGCCTCAGTCTCCTAGGTTACCTCCTTGACTGGACGGTATTGTACCTTTACTGAAGCTATATCCTTGAACCTCAACTTTCTAACCTGTCTGTCCAAAATTGCCGCCAATTTTTCCTCATATGCCAGATTCTAATAAAAAAACATCGAATCCCATTGGATGATGTAGGACCCATCATAATGGTACTTCTTCAAAATAGAGACATGAGACATAAGATAGACACCTAATAAACCTGGTGGTAAAGCCAACTCATAGGCTACCTCGCCCATGCGCCGAAGGATCTCAAACGGTCCAATAAACCCTTTTACTCAAATTGCCTTTCTTTTTAAATTCATCATGCCTTTCTCCTAAACCAACTTTACATTATCCAAGAAATCTCTCAACAAGTTTGTGCCCCACGGCCTCACCTCAAACGCATCAAACCAACCAATCAGAGATCGATACCTTCTACCATACAATGCCTCAAACAGTGCCATCCAAGTACTAGAGTGATAATTGTTATTTTAGGTAAACTCCGTTAAGGGCAAAAACTTGTCCTAATGACCACCAAAGTTGATCAGACATAACCACAACATATTAACCTTAATAGTCTGCTCAGACTGCCAGTATGTCTGCGAGTGAAATGTTATACTTAGATTCAATTGAGTCCCTATTTCGTTATGCAAGGTCCTCATAAAATTAGATGTGGATTGCGTGCCTCAGTCTGAAATAATAGAGATGGGCACTTCATGCATGTCACATCCGAACCTTGGGCGTGTGGCCGACACTTGGCGCCTAGACGGCCCGAGCGTACCACCTGGATATCATAACCCGAACATATAATTGTCTAAGCCAACAAGGCCTCAGAAGACCTGAATATAACAACCTGTACAAGTGACACCCAAACCAATATGTACATATATCAAAGGGCCGACGAGGCCATAAGAAGTATACTAATAACTGAATAATAAATATACAATGACCCTTAGTTTGCAAGCCTTAAGAGTACAACAACATGTCATCATGTTTGGATAGGGCCCCGCCATACCTAAAATTTCTATAAACATAAGTAACAGTGTCTACCGGCTTTGTACAACAACTCTGGGGGAGTGGAGTGCAACAACCAATAGTTAAATCAGATAACCTACTAAGGAGGTGCGTCTGACTGTCTATCTACACCTACATGCATGAAACACGGCACCCTAGAAAAAGGGATATTAGTACGAAAGAATGTACTGAATATATAAGGCATATAAGAAAATAATGTAATTCAAGGAAAGGGGTACAGAGGTCAACCTGGAATTCATAACAGCTGATGAGGGCGTACAACGTACATAAACATGAACATATGCATAATAATAAAATCGAGCCAATATAGGGGGCCATATAATATCATGTCAAGTCTCTTTGTAGGGCGAATCTCATCATATCATACCCGGCCATAATAGGACTTGATAATATTGTACCAAACTGCAGTAGTGTGCACATATAAGTACCATATTTGGAAGACTATAGCATGGCTTAGTAGAAAATAGATACATATATATATAATTCATGAAAGACTTTAAAATATCAATACGAACAAGGTGGAGTGACCTAAGGTCGTTAACCCCCACCTATCGTTATGAAATCATGTACATCGATTGTTATAATCCAACAAGAGTCTTTGAGTTAATCACATCACAAGGAGTATCATAAGGTGCGGAAAGTAGTCCCGACAAGGGACAAATAAGATTTATATAACATTTCAAAACAAGAATGAGTATACTTTCAAGATCAAGAATGGTAATTGCTTTAAGGACATGCTACTTTGTGACATGTTTTTTAAGATCATGCCAAAAGGAACGAAATGTAAGCCTTACATACCTTGTCGCCTTAGCTTATATAAATTCCCCCAAGCATTCGGAAGTTCTACGAGTGATTATCTACATTATACAGATGATTTGTATCATTAACGAATCCATACCTTAAAACTCATTCATCCATTTCATCGAACATTTTGCCTGTATAAAGTTTATGTTACTTGTTATACTTAATCTTATATGTGTATCAACACCCCAAGCTTCATACTAATTCTTTTATATCTTCATATCTCAATCACAACTCAAAAACTTCATACTACACTCCAATCTATACCAAAACAATCCAAGAACATCATAATTTAACTTCAAGATTCCTAAGAACTTATTCTACAAGATTTCCAACAAATTCTGTTTTTTCTAACGCTTGTGTAATCTTAAGAATAAGAAGATGAAGATAAAACTCACCTCAAATCACAAGAAATACCCCAAGTCTAAGCTTGTTTTACCTACAAGAATTCTCCGAAATCAACACAACAAGGAGAAAGACGATTCTACGATAACCACAGGATTCCTTACGTTAAAATTACTTGATTTGCCCTTGGTTTCCACATTGGATCATATGATACTCTTAAATAGAGTATAGAAGCTGTTTAGGGTTGTGGAAATGAAATAAAATGAGGTCTTGATCGAATTGGGGCTATTTACAGCAAATGAGAAAATTAGCACTGACATATCCCGCGACAGGTCCTTTGAGTCGCAAGACCTTCTTGCATCTCGCAAGATATGTTCTGAGCCCCAAAAATCTCGGGCAAGCCCTACATCTCATAGTCACTTCCTATGAGTCGCAGGTTATGATCTATGATTCGCAGAGTTCTCCGGGAGGCGACATATTATCGAAATTTTGTCAAATCTACTTCCGTTGATCCGATAAGACTTAAACATTCTCAAAACTTACTCAACACATTCGTAAACCCTTATCACTACCTTGGAGGTATCCTACCATTTCTGAGCCTATGTAGGCCAGCATTACTATAACAACGACGCACGAAAATATAAGGTGTACAAATTGCAATCCTACAATCTTCGAAATATAGATATTTGCCAACTTCTCTGAATTGTAGGTAGTTGAACCAGAATGAAGTGTGCATACTTGGTCAACCTGTCCACGATAACCCGAATAGCATCAAACTAGCCCAAAGTCTTTGGTAACCTTACCAAGAAGTCCATAGAAATCCTCTCCTATTTCCACTCAAGTATAGGCATTCTCTAAGTCATACCTCCAGATTTTTGATGTTCATACTTCACTTGTTGAAAATTTAAACACTAAGATACAAACTCCACTATATCCCTCTTCATCTTACACCACCACTAATGCTACCTCAAATCATAATAAATCTTCATAGCACCAGAATGGATAGAATACCTAGAATTATGAGCCTCCTCGATAATCAACATGTTCAAACCACCAATGTGAGGAATAGAAACTCGACCCTTAATCCTCAAAACTCCCTTATCATCAAAAATCACTTTCCTGGTCTTTTCCTTCAACACCTTATCCTGAATCATGCACGACTTTATATCCTCAAACTGTTGAGCCTTAATTTGCTCCAAAAGTGATGACCTCGCTTCCACACAAGCCAAACCTTTCTCGGTTCCAAAATATCAAGTCACACCATTCTATTAGCTAAGTACTGAGCTTTTATGGCCAAAGGATGCTCCTCGGCGATCAAACGTGCCAAGCTACTCATACTCATCACCTTATGGCTTAATGCATTTGCTACTATATTAGCCTTGCCCGGATGATAAAGAATGGTATATATCATAATCCTTGAGCAAATCCATCCACCTACGCTATCTCAAGTTTTAAACCCTCTAATTGAATACATGTTGAAGACTACGATTGTCCATGAACACCTCATAATGGACAACCATACAGATAATTCCTCTAAATCTTCAAAGCAAAGACTACCGCTGCCAACTCCAAATCATGAGTAGGGCAGTTCTTCTCATACACCTTTAACTGCATCAAAACATATGCTATCACCTTTCCTTCTTGCATCTACACACACCCCAAACCAATCTGCGAGGCATCTCAATAAATGGTAAAATCCTTCCGTTCCATCGGTAAAGCCAAAATCAGAGCTAAGGTCAAAAGAGACTTGAGCTTTCGAAAGATCTCCTACACTCAACCGACCACTGAAAAGACACATTCTTCTGAGTCAACTTGGTCAAATATGAAGTAATATATGAAAACCCCTTCATGAACAACCGATAATAACTCGCAAGACATACAAAACTCTGACTCTCAGTCATTGAAGTAGGACTGGCCCATTCTCGAACTGCCTCAATCTTCTTTGGATCTACAATGATGCTCTTACTAGACACCACATGCTCCAAAAATGCCACTGAACTGAGCCAAAATCCACACTTAGAAAACTTGACGTATAATTTCTTCTCCTTTAATAACCCAAGTAAATCTTTAAATGATTCTCATGATCCTCCCTACTACGAGTATACACCATATTGTCATTGAAGAAGACAATGACAAAGGAATTCAAATAGGGCTTAAAAACCCCATCCATAAAAGTTGTGGGGGCACTCGTAAGCCCAAAAGAAATAACCAAGAACTCATATTGGCCATAGCAGGTCCTGAAATCCATCTTTGAAATATCATCTTCTCTAATATTCAACTTGTGATAGCCTGACCTCAAATAGATCTTAGAGAAGACATCCACCCTGAAGCTGATCAAACAAGTCATCAATGCGAGGTATCAGATACTTGTTCCTGATTGTAACCTTGTTCAACTGTAGATAATCAATACACATCCGCATAGTACCATTATTTTTCTTCACAAACAACATGGGGTTAACCCAAGGGGAAACACTAGATCTGATTAATCCTTTGCTTAATAAGTCTTGTAACTACTCCTTCAACTCTCTCAACTCTGCTGGCGCCATCCGATATGGCATAATAGAATTATGCCGAGTGCCTGACTCTAAATCAACACAAATTAATATCTCGATCATGTAGCATACTATGCAAGTCTGTTGGAAAAACCTCTGAAAACTCTCTCACTATCGGCACCGACTCAAGTTAAGAAGTATCTACACTAGTATCTCTAATATGAGCCAAATAAGCAAAACACCTCTTATCTACCAATATCTTCGCCCGAAGGAGCGATATGATCTTCTTTGGTGCAGGGCTAGGAATATCCTTCCACTCTAACCTTAGAATACCCAACATAGCCAACTGAACTATCTTAGCATGACAGTCCAAAATCACATGATAAAGGAGATAACCAGTCCATACCCAAGATAATGTCCAAATCAACCATTTCAAAAATAACCAAATTCACCCAAGTATCCTACCCCATAAAAGTAACCACACAAGACCTATAGACTCGATCCACTACTATAGAATCACCAACATGAGTAGAGATACGAATATAGACATAGATCAAATTACATAGCATATCCAAACCCATAGAGAAATAAGTAGACACATAGGAATAAAGTAGAGCCCAAATCAAATAAGACTGAAGCAGATCGGTGACAAACTGAAATAATACATGTGAGTACCGCATCAGAAGCCTCCGCCTCTAGCCTACCCAAAAAAGTATAGAAATGGGAACATCTATTCTCGGACTGGGTGCCTCAACGACCACCACAACCTACTTGAGCTCCACCGCTCACTGACTAGAAACTGCTCTACTGGACTGATGTCCACCTCTACTAGATTGTGCACCTCTTCTACCAGAATATCCACCTCATCTAGTTGGTGGTGTTGGGTGCCTAGGTGCATAAAATCAGGAGCTTTACTATGTTCCACTCTATTAAAGTCTAGGACAATCAATCTTGAAGTATCTTGAATCACAACACTCAAAACATTCCCTGCAATATATGGGATAGATGAACTCGAATGCCCTCCACGGTCTAATATCGAGAGTAAGAACCTTGGGATGTTTGTCCGAAACTGTATCTATTATTCCCTAAAAACTACATGCTGAAGCCTAAAGCGCTGACTGGATGGGGAAAATGGAATGATAATGATGACCTCTATCATAGTGACCATCTCCCCTAGAAGAACCACCAAAGCTATCAAATTTGTAGGACATCTTCTCGCTAACTCCCCTGTGAACATAACCCCTCACCAAATCAACCTCTTTGGCATGCTCAACCATTCCTGAAAATGTAGCCCCAGAAGCTACTACCTGTAAGGTCGCCAATCAAAGCAAAAGAGTCAAACACTTTACAAACTGCCTCACTCTCTCAGCCTCAGTGGGGAGTAGCGACACTGCATAATGTGCCAAGGCATGAAATTTTGCCTCATACTCTACAATTGATGAACCTATATGCTCTAGGATCGTGAACTCATCCATCCTCCTATCTCTCAAAGTACAAGGAATGTACTTCTCTAGAAATACCTAATAAAACTGAGCCATGTCAAAGGAGGCGATCCAACTGGTGTCGACACTCCATATAAGACCTCCACCATTGCTTGGCGTCCCCAATCAACTGAAAAGCAACATAGTAAACTCCATGAGACTCTATGAACCTTGCTTGTGAAGCCTCTCATGATAGCAAAGGATAAACTCATAAGCATCCTTCGCGAGAGTATCATGAAACTAGGGTGGACTCATCTTAGTGAGCATCTCGAACAACTTCTGCTCCTCATGGGTCACCAATGGTCCAAGAACAAGCCAAGGAAAAAATTCAGCCAAAGGAACTGCATCAATGCGGGGAGCCATAGTGGCAGCTGGCTATGCTCTGGGTGTCTAAAATGCTATAGAAGCCATAACTTCAGGAGTCTGGAATCCTACCCTAGTTTGGGAACTGATGAAGTAACTGGTATCAAGCCCGTTTGGGCCATACTTTCAAAATAACCCAACACATGGAATAAAGCCTCTTGAAGATCAAAAGTAGTGACGAACCATGATTGTGCCTTTACGGGTTTAACCTCATCAGCTAGAATCAGATCCTCATCTAGAATGTTCTCAATATTTGGAGACACATCCCTAATGGGGGTCCTAAGCAGGTGTTGGTGGTCGGTCCCTAGATGGTACAACAACACGGCCTCTGCCCCTGCCACACCCCTTCCATGTTTCCTGCCACATATATGTGCAATTCCTCCGGCAGTGGGTGTGGGCTCCTGGCCTATAATAGTAGTCGATCATGTCCTCACATTTGTGAGAAAATAGAAGAACATGGTTAAGATACTAATTTGAATAAACTCGCACGAAAAGATGAAATAGATACCAATCGAACTGAACTAGCACAAAAGGCAAGAAAGAAATAAATATTTCCTAAATGTCATTTTGCCTCTCTAGGATGGGTATGGGCGTCTACATACCAATCGAAAAGACTCTACTAGACATTTCTTTTGTACTTATTAGACCGTTGAACCTAGGAGCTCTGATATCAACTTGTCATGACCCATATCACAGGCCATGTTGGCACCTACACCTTCCCACCGGTAGGCAAACCATCCCCCAAAATTTGACTATGCATTCGTATCGAAATAAGTGCGAAAATTAAACACAATAAAAGTACTAGTTCATAGTCATAATAAATATAAACAAGTACGGAAAATACTCAATCTTTACAATCCCTAATATCTAGTTTATATGGTACAAGAGCATTTAATAGTTATTACAACTTAAAATACTGAATAATAGTTATCTCGAAAGAAGCAAAGACAAAATATAAAATAGAGATAGATCCAAGGTTGTTGATAGGGCTAATGGCTCACCCTGAAAACCTCCGGATATGTATCACATCAGGATCAACCACGGGGCCTGAAATTGGAATAGGGATCTGTATCTGCACCAAAAAGTGCAACGAGTATAGTATCAGTACAACCACTAGTACTTGTAGGTATCATAGGCGAACAACGAAGGAAACAAGTATACATCTAATAAAGATTGAAGCTAACACCAATTACAAGAACTCAACTTAATCTTTTCAATTATATTCATGAAATTGTGGATTATACGTTGAACACGTAAGCATGTATATCATGGAAGGGAAAAATGATTACATGTATGAAGAAGTGTATGAATGCAATGCATTTGGCCAATATCAAATCTGGTACACACATGTTAATGGGATTTTCCACACAGTCATAACTCATGGGGGACTTGCAATGTTTTTATACCTACCACTATATAACTCAAGGTCACTTGCCTTCGAATTATGACCACTCACTATACTGCTCGACTTTATTGCTAAACTGTGAATATCAACCTTACCTTTATCTCAGTCTTATACAATCTCGAAACTCCTCTTTCATGAACCATCCACAATATCATAAGGTATGGAATGAAATGCAACATGTGTAGTAATTCATGCCAACAAATCATATATTTAGGATGTGGATACATGATGCCAACCTTTTCATACAACAACCCATTTATTCAAACATTTCCTCTTTTCATAATTTAAATGAGATGAAGTGCGATAAAGTAAATGGATCAATTATTGAAAAAACAAGTCAAACATGGCAGAATTCTGCACAAGAGTTCGGGGCTAAACGAATCAAAGAAATTAAGTTCGTCGAAATTCGGGGAAAGGTAGGCAGAATTCTGGACAAGATTTTGGTCAAAAGGTTTGGGGGTATATCTTCTAGTATATAAAGATTTATGGAGTGCATAACTTATCTAAATTCAAGTTTTGCGAGTCTACTTTTCAATACAATAAACCGTTTGTTAATCGGAGCTATGTGCAAGAAGTTATGGATGTTTTAAGAAAGTGTTGCCCGTACAACTAAATTACGGGTCGTAAAAATCTGAGTTTTCCACTGTAAAAATAAGAAAAAACCTGGAAACTTTTTCACAAAAAATGGTGGAGAGAAACGGACCGTAAAATATTTTACGGAGCATAAAACCTAGCGTAAAAGTGAGGCGGTGGCCGACTTTTAAGTGTTATTTAAGCGGTGCTTCACATTTTAACCTCATATTTTTTACCTGAATTTCCCTAGATCACTACTAAATCCCTCCTAAAGTTATCCAACAGTCCAAGAACAAATCCCAAGGCGATATACGTATATTTAACACCGAAAAGCTCATGGTACTTATAGAACTCAAGTTTTCATAATTTTATCGATTTGGGAGTTACTTCACAATGAAGTAAGCTTGAAGTTGGGTGTTGTAGCTATAGAACTAAGGTAATATCTTCCTCCTTAAGTTGTATTCAAGAATATTTAAGTCTTGTCTAAGCTACACAAGCTAGAACTGACGAATAAATCGCCGAAAAATCTTTTAGGAGTTATGAGATGTTATGAACTGTTTTGGAAGGTGTTCTTGATGTTATAATGGCTGGAATATCATAGAAATCATGTAAATTATAAAGGATGTTGTGGAAGTGAGTCTTGCGGATGAGAAGAGTAAAGGAGAGTATTGAATTTTAAGCTAAGAATCTAGCTTGTAGCACATCATATTGAGTTCTAGTTATCCTTTTGCTTGACGTTAGTATTGTTGTCGTTTGTTGTATATTAAAGTACTATATGACTCGATTACGCTATGGATTATGTCGATTAAGTTACAAAAGTTGTGTAAGACTTACCCATCTTTCCTTTGGCATGATCCTTGTAGAAATGATTCATAATGAAACGTCCCTCAAAAAAATTCTACTCTTGAATGTTAGAGTTGTTCTTGTACTTCATTCCTTGAAGATTTTTCTTGTAATCTTATGTGTCCCTTGTTGGGAGTACTTTTCGCACCTTATATTATCTCTCATTATGTGATATTTTGTGCTCCTTGTTAGTTTTACGACAACTGGTATACATAGCTACATAATGACCAATGGAGGGTAACGATTTTGTCACTCTGACCTTATTTGTGAGGTTCTTATAAGGTCTTTGATGCATTATATATATGTATCTATTTTATGACACTAAGCTGCTCTATAGTCGGTTGGGTACGACACTTATATGTGCACACTATTGCAGTTGGGTACGTTATGATGATGTTAGCCCCAAAGAGCAGCTTGATGATAGCAGTATTTCCCCATTATATGGATTATATAAATGTATAAGTTTTTAAATGAAAGCATGCATATCATACGCCCTCAGTGGCATTCAGATTTACAGGTTGTATCACTTATCTATATTTGCCTTACATATTCAGTACATTCTTTTGTACTAACGCCATTTTGCTAGGGGCAATGCGTTTTATCCCGCAGGGTTAGGTCAGCAGGTTGACGAACCTCCCCAGTAGGTTGTCAAGTTCAGCAGTTAGTTGGCATACTCTACTTCTCTCAGAGATGTTGTAGAGAGAGTTGGTAGGTTGGGTTGCTTATGCACATATGTATTTGGGGTATGGAGGGACTCTATTCTAACCTTCTAGTCACGTTATATTACTCCTATAGGCTTGTAGACTTGAGTCGTATGTTCAATTGTCCTGTATGGCCTTGTCGACCTTCTTTTTTATCAGTAGACATATATTGTGGCCTTGTCGACCTTATATATGCATATATATAATTTGGGTTGTATGGATGTCATTATAAGGTCTTCTTAGCCCAGACACTTGCATGTTCGGGTTACGTTTCAAAGGCGGTACGCTCGGGCTGTTAAGGCACTGGGTGTCGGCTATATTCCCCAAGGTTGGTGTGATAGGTGGACCCCCTTTCACGCGTGATACCCCTTCAATATTTATAAACTATGTACACCCTCCAATTGGAATGTAAAAGGGTAAACTGTAACCTACTTCAAAGATGAACAGGAGTTACAAACCCTCAAGCCAATGTCTTTTCTTTCCAAAGTGATTCCAAACGATCAGAGTCTATCAAATATGAGTTCTATATTAAAATACGAATCTAGTGTCAGACCTCAAATGGTCATCATATATCAAATGTAAACATCATAGGACCATAACTTACCATGTATGTATGAATTCCGTCCTTGTCAAACTATCTCAATTTATATATCACCTCTGACTATCGGTATGCAACTACCAAACCATGATACGTTTCATTAACACATGGATGAATACATTACAATAAATATTAACTAGTATGATATGAAAGTACTCCCAACAAGGGACAAGATTCCAGAACATTTCCATGGAATAAAAAACAAGAATGTTTCGAACGTTCCAGAGTAGAGTCATTTTAACGGGACATTCACGCTTATTTCATTTCCATTAAATTCATGCCATAAGAAGGAAATGAGATATCCTTAACATATTCGGTACATTTATTCGTATTGACGTCTCCTTGTGGGGATGCTGCATTTCATGCTGCTGGTCCAGGTACATAGATTGACAGACCTCCAAAATAGGCTGCCCCAGTTCAGCGGTTGTTGGCGCGCTCCATTTCTTCAAGAGTTACCTTGTTGAGTCATTATAATATGGTATATTTGGTATGGGCCTGTCCCAATTGTATGTCAGTTGTTATATACTTAGAGGCTTGTAGACATGTGTCATGTATAGAGTCGTCTTGTGTGACCCTGTCGGCCTATATTTTGATGCAAGAGTTCTATAGTGGCCTCTTCATCCCCCCCCCCCCACACACACACACACATATATATATATATATATATAAATTATTTTATTTTATTGATCCATCTTTTCGAATTGAGTACTACTTCTGTATGGAGTACTATTAAATTTCATGTTGTTTTCTAAACATATATATATATATATTTGAATATCTCTAATTTGTTGTTGATCTAGGAGTTTTCCTTCTTATTCAGTTTATCATGTGACGGCCTTGTCGGCTCATAATTTTGCTTGAGTTGGGTAGTAAGTAATGTATGTTGGTTCTCAGTAAGTAAGAACTAGGTGTCGGTCTCGCCCCTTCAGTTTAGGGTGTGACTAACCTTGGGGGGAGGGTTGTGGTCCACACCTAGTGCCTTACTGGCCTGGGCGTACCACATCTAAAACCATAACCTGAACATACAAAAGATTTGGGTCGACGAAGCCACATGAGATAATCTGAATGAAAGTGAGAGACTAGATACAACTGACAACCCAACAAGACATGCATATATATATATATATATATGTAAGGGCTTACAAAGCCGCCATGAAAGACTACATAACAGAACATAGGCCAACAAGGCTATCCAAAATATCTATACACAAGACATAGGTCTACAAGCCTCTAAGAGTATTATAAACATCATAAGGTCGGGACAAGGCCCTGTCATACCCATAATATGTACACAAAATCATACTGATACAAAACAACAATTCTGAAACAAGTAGAGTGCACCAACACCATCGCTGAGCTGCGTAGCATATTGAGGAGGGTCATCAACCTGTCTACCTGAACCTCCAGGTATGAAACTCAGCGCCCCCAGCAAAGGGACGTCAGTACGAAAGAATGTACTGGTATGTAAGGCAGATAAAGCATAAATAGAGACATGAATGTAAGTGAGAGACAATAAGGGTCAACCTGCAACTCTAAATTTTCATTGTGGGCGTATGAAATGCATGCTTATACTTATATACATATATATACATACCAAGCTACTCTGTGGGGCTAAACATCATCATCATAACAAAATGATTAGTGGTTCTATACATATATATATCACACACTAGGTGTCGTACCCATAAATTATTGCTCAAGGTGTGAAACCATATCATATACTTACACCTCCGACTATCGTTAGCATCTACATGACCATCATATGTTTCATTAACACAAGGAAGAATACATTACAAAGAAGATTAACCCGTATGACATGAAATTACTCCCAACAAGAGACAAATAAGATTCTATAATATTTCCATGGAAATAAAGAACAAGAATGTTCAAACATTCAAGAGTAGATTCATTTTAGCGGGACGTTCGCTTATGTTTACTTCCGTTGGATTCATGCAAAAAGAAATAAAAGAGATATCCTTAACATGCCTTATATCGAACCACAACATATCAAGCTGGAATATTCCTTCTTCACGCCTAATTCTACAACCAACAATAAGTGTACTAACGTTAATAACGAGTAGTTCAACAATCCCCTATCGAGCGCCAAGCTCTTTCTATATAAAATTGGAAAGCATCTACTCTTTTTTCCTTACTTTCCCAAATTCATAAAAATAACAAGATCACATACAACCTTCTACTATTTACTTTCAGCACCACAACACACCCAAACAGCCCAACAACACAACTTAATAATTTTCAATATCGAGTTTACAACTTCTAGTCGACGTCTTGCATGTTTTCAACAATCCAGTATATCCAGAACCTAAACTAATTTTTATACATGATGAAGAGCAATATTCTTACCTTAAATATCGAAAACCAGCCATTAACTTAGAACAACTTCAAAACAAAGTAGAAACTCACAACTACACCAGATACGATTAAAGACCTTTATATCACAAGTTCTCAACCAAACAATCTAGTTACAACTTGTACAAACTCAAATACATGTAAGAAAAGTATAATATTACCTTAATCCAGCAAGAACAATTCTTTTCTTATGCTTCCTCAACTTTAAAGAATAACCAACACAAGCATAACGTAATACAACTACGTTCTACTAGCACCAAGGGATTCATGACACTAGATTTATGTTGTTTACCTTTGGTTTTGCCCTTGAATCATGTAGGAACCCTTTAGAGAGTATTTTGGGGTGTTAGGATCTGTTGGTGCTGAAAATGAAATGACAAAAGGAAGCCACCGTTTTATACATTAAAAGAAGCTTCCCACCGCCTATGTGGGTCCCAAAAGTGGTTGTATGCGCAGTCTCGTGAAAATGTGAGTATCTCTCTACTCCAACATCATATCGATGAGCGGTTTAAAGCGTTGGAATCTAGCTTGTAGAAGTTCAATTTGATGGATGGTTCACCATATAAATCCCAGTATATTGGGAGAAAATCTCAGTGATATTTTACCCAAATTTCAGTAAACTTATGAATATAACTTACGATGACCTTTACCGATTTTTTTATAACTTGCTTGACTTCAAAACATAACAGATGACTATTGTACGATTAAAATACCTCATAACATTACCTTATTATCATATTAAGCACTCATAGTCTTACCCTGAAAGTACACGTTATAACATCTTCGATTCGTATAACCTTCAACCCGCTCGATACTTCCTTAAACACTTATTTTAACCAGTCATTATCTTTTTATAGATACTTAACCTCTCAGAATCATATTGATTCACTTACGACTCAATCTAATATGAAAGTACGAGGTATAATAACCTAATTGTCATACTAGTGCTTGCAACCCAAAATAATCAAACCTGAGCCCTAAGGACAAAACTGGAAATTAGTTTCAAAATCGTCTTGCCCATAACCTAAATAGTCAATACCTAAAATCATGAAATTCTAATCACTTTTGACCCTTCAATTTCATCTAATTCTACCAAATCCAATTCATGGAAAAAACCTTGTTCTACAAGTCTAAACCAATGATGGAATAGGTAAATAGTGATTGTAACAATGATTAATTACTTAGAAGGTGATTAGAAACTTACCTTAATGAGAAAAATTGAAGAATGCACTTGATTTATCCCTAAACCGGGCTCTAAAACATGATTGAAAGTGAAAATGAGGTTTAAAATCGGAATTTGAGAAGAAAATACCCCTAAAACCCAACCCTTCTTCGTGATCGCAATATGAGACCACACAATTGCGAGGCGCAATCACGAGGCCATAGCTCGCCACCGTGATGACCCGTGACTTACACAGCCCATAGATATCACAATGGCTCTCCCTACCAAGATACGCAATCGTGACACCCTTCTCGCAATCGTGAAGAAAGGGGCCTGGCACCAGAAAAGCCAGCAATTCAAGCATAACTTAGAACTTCCGATCCTACAATTAAAGTTTATCCATGACCCCTATAAAGAAACTGAATATCTTACTTGAGTATAAATGACTCTAGGAAATGGCTCGCACACTCGAAACATTGATCTGACATCATTAGGAGATGTTTTCCATAAAACCACTTTAACTTTCAAAACTTAAAACTAAAGAACCAAACACCTAAAATATTTTGGAACCCCTTGATACCCGAACAACAACTCGACTAAGCCATAAATGACGTTCTGAACTTGATGGAATCGATGAAATTTGATTACAGACATGTTTACCTAAAAGTCAACTTTTAGTCAACCCTTTCCAAAACCAACAGCCTCGAGGGATGCGTCGCCCATCCTTACAAGGCATAAAAGCATAAGAGAAACCACAGGAAGGATATTTTTCAGGAGAAAAATGTCGGAATGGAACAAATGAACAAACAGGTCATACAGATAGTCTGTGACATCTATTAGACGCATATCTAGTTTTTTATGTACTGTTAGATTTATAGGATACCTAAAGGCGATTGGATAACTACATGAGAATATGTCTCCATATAATAAATCTCAGGTCTTTGTGAAAACCCTTGTGCTACAAGTCATGCTTTATATCTAACGACTTCATTTTTCTCATTTCTTTTTTCACACAAAAACACATTTATACCTCACTACTTTATAACTTTGGGTGTTCTGACTATAGGTTCCAAATACTTCACGTTTTCTAAGTGAAATAATTCAGCCTGGTTAAAATCTTTCCATTTTTTTCATTTATTTCTCTGTTTACATTCATCAATAGATTTTGGTTCAAGATCCTCATCTTGTTGGGTTATTTCAATAGCAACACTATAAGAAAAAAAATGTTGATAACTATGTCATTTTGGTTCCATTTTTTTTCTCATAGAGACATAACTTATTAAGCTCTCTTCATTTATTTTTTTCATGTACCTACACCTCTTAAGAGGTTTTATCAATTGTTATGTTTCAGGGCTCTTTTTTATCCATAGCCTCCATATTATGACTATCTTGGTCATTTTGTTCCCTTTTTTTTCGAGAATTGTTATCTTTGAAACCAATTGGTATACCACGCTTCAGGCGCGACTTAGATTCATTTGCATTAATAGATTGTCCCACTGGGATATCAACTCGATTAGATAATTTGTAGCTCGAACGTGAGATTTAGTAATCCTTTGTAGGTCAATAAATATATTTGGTAGTTGAGTTGTAATATTTCACAAATGGATTATCTTTTGAACCTCTAGTTCACATTTATTTGTACGAGGATCTAAATGAGTTAACAATATTACAAATTCCAATCTATCTCCTTCCCAGTTTCTTACTTTCTCTCCCTAATATGGGGTGTTTATTATTTTCCCCCGACGTTGGGAAAATAGATTCATCAAAATAACAATCAACAAATCTTGGTGTAAATAGATCTCCAGTCATAGGTTTCAAATATTTGATAATGGAAGGAGATTATACTCAACATATATCCCCAACCTTCTTTTGGGACTCATCTTTGTGTGATGTGGTGGAGCAATTGGAATATATATCACACATTCAAAACTTCTAAGATGGGAAATGTTTGGCTCCTAACCATAAGCCATTTGTAATGGGAGATTTTACAGTAACTTATTAGCCTAATGTACACAAGTGTTGCTGCATGCGAAATAGCATGTCCCATATCGTAATGAGAACTTTTATTCTCATAAGCAATGGTCTAGCTATTAATTAGAGGCGTTTCATAAATGATTATGCTAAACCACTCTGAATATGAACATGAGGAACTAGATGTTCAACTGTTATCCTAATTTATATACAATAGTCACTAAAAGCTTGAGATGTAAACTCACCAACATTATCAAGATGAATTTTCTTAACTGCAAAACCTGGAAATTATGATCTTAATTTTATAATTTGAGCAAGTAACCAACAAATTCCAGATTGCACGTTGATAATAAGAACACATGTGACCATATTCTTGATGCGCCTATTAAAATCATATAATATTTAAATGGTCCACGTGAAGGGTGAATGGACCCACATATACCTATTTTGTTATTTTATGTTGTTATCTATAAACTGAAGAATCAGGTTCTTCAGTAACTATGCAAGAAGGATATTGTGGAATAGTAAATCAATACTAGGAGTTTTATGTGGTAAACTCCTTGCTCAAGGGAGACAAAAACCACTACCTATCTCCAATAGGATTTCCCCAAACTCTCCACTATAACTTGAGCAATTTTAAGGTTATACTTTTTGTACACCCAATGGACTGACCACTACTGCACATATCCCTCTTTCTACAATACATTTCAATTATAGTTGCTGAGACGTTGTTGTCTCAATGATAGTTCACTAGCTTATGGAGTTTTGATGCCTGACAAAATAAGTACAAGAGACAATCAACATGCAAGGAAGTAGGACAAGGACATATATGAATCAAATCCTTAACAAATCTCCAAAAGGAGATGGTAAAGCAGACATCACTCAAGATGAACTATTGAGTGGAATTGGTCCTCTGATGAAGAGCTGGAGATTATTTGAAAAAGTTGTTTCATAAAGATTTGGAGAATTGGAACTATGACTTAATCCAATACTACAAGGAGCTGGAATTAGATTAATGGAAATATTATCATAAATTGAACACATGGAATGTAACACATTGTGCCTTCAGACTAAGGTTTGACCGGTTGAATATGAGTAAACCAACCAAAGTTGGAGAATATGATTTTTCTTGAGAGTTAAGGTCCCATTTTGATGTTTTGGGAGTTGCACTTGTGTGGAGTTGATAAGAAATTGAAATAAATATGTTTGAACGTTCCGGGTTGAGGTATGGTACAAGGTATGATCATACATTGGACCTTCAGACGATACATGGGACCATAGATGGACTTAAGAATGAATTTCAGTGATTTTTGAATTATGGTGGAAGGTACGGTCAAAAGTGGGAGGTACGGGCCGTACCTTAGGCATATGTACGAGGCTCCAAAAACCAGAATTCTACCAAAATCATTAGGGCCATGTACGACCAAACCTATGGACTGTGGGTGGCATTTACGGACCATGCATGGTACCATATGTAGCCGTACGTAGCCGCCGACATCAACTTTAAAAGTTTGTTTTTTCTGATTTTTTACTATATTCTTAACTTCTTCAAGCCCTAACACGACTATTCTTATAACATCTTGTACTTTTGGGATATGGAATGACTTAAAATGAATAGTTTAACTCAAACCAAGAGGATGTGTATTAAGGCTTAGGTTCTAACACTTCAGACCATTCATAAATTTGAGCTCTATTTGAAGAGTTATGCACGTTGTACCGAAAAATAGAGAAAATATTCTAAGTTTTGGTATCCACATGAGGTCGCGACACACTACCCATCGCACCGAAGTTCATAGTGGTGGAGGTCGCACTACGGTGAAGTGGTGGTTGCGAAGAAATCTGGAAAATTTTACAAAGTATAGAAAAGGCAGTCGCGTCACCCATCACATTGAAACTTACTATGATGGATGATGCAGTGTGAAGGCCATTGAGGCTAATGTCATCATGATGGACTTTGCGATGCAACGACTGGGGGTTTTGCCTCTAGTCTATAAAAATGGTACATGTGCATTTTATTCTGAAATTTTCATTCCATACTTTGTTTTCAAGCCCTAAGCATTGTCCTCTCTCCCTCTCATCCTCCTACATCAAGGTAAGTCAATCCTAACTATTTACATGCTATTCTAATATCAATTCTTGGATTATTAACACTAATCACCATCTAAACTTAGGGTTTTCAAGGTAAATCCCACCTCCCAAAAAAGCTCAAGCAATTGTTTTGGTGTTCTTCGCTAATGACTTAGCTTCATTCAATTTTTGGAGTGATTAAAGGTATGTAAGGCTTCTATCCATGTCTTGAAACGTCATTGTTCTTTCCCATGCCACATTTATCTATGATATTCATGAATATTTCCGCAATAAGAGTATTATGCCTTAATTAATGAAATCCTTAATTTTTCCTATGTTTTCGATAATAAATCATTGTATTTGTTAATGCTATATCATTCTGATTGTCTTGAACTCCCTATGTAATCCATGATCACTTATATCTTGATTTTCATGAGTTTCCAACATGAAGTATTAATTATTTGATGAATTATAACTTGTTCTAAATTAATGAATATATGATATTCATGAATATTTCCGCAATAAGAGTATTATGCCTTAATTAATGAAATCCTTAATTTCCTATGTTTTCGATAATAAATCATCGTATTTGTTATTTTGCGATTCACATAATGAGATATGAATTATGATATGAATACCATGGGCGTGTAAGCCATCTTTATCACTTATCATTTTGGGAGTAGTATTAATTATCCAGAAGGTGTTTGTCCGACTCACGCCTGAATCTACTAATGCCAGCGTAGGATAAGGATTATTCTGTTGGTTTGAATGACTCCTTCATGTTATCCCATTAAAGGCTTATTTGTGGATCTAGTCATTTCATATATGCCTCATATTCCCGCAAGGTATGAGATGACTTAGCTGATCGGACAAAGACCAGACATCATGTTCACACATGGTGGTTTATATGTCGGTTACTTAAGAATATCCCATAAAATGATTTACTTATGATTATGATATTCGTGTTAAGTTATTTTCACGTATCAGTTTAGTACCCCCTTCATGAGCTATGTTTATTGTTTTGGGCTTCCCATTCCCTCATGTACCCCTATGTTATTTTATTTAGTTGTTTTACATATGAGTAGTATTCCACTGTACTTACATCCTTTTTATCTGAGCACTGTATTTCATGATACATGTATAGAGATCAGGAGGATGGGACTCCTATTAGGATCTTTACATATCAGCTTTGGTGATCCCCACTTGCTATCCGAGCATTATCTTTCATTCAATTATTTTAGTTGTTTTAAGTATGTCGGAGCCTTATCCTGAACGTTTTGACTCATGTTCATGATAGAGGCTTCATAGACTATTATGTTAAGTCAATTTAGCGGATATCGCCTTTAGCCATTGTGGCTATACATTTTTACGTTTTGAAACTATTACAATTATTTGTCCAAGAAACTTATAAATATTCTCAACACTTGATCTATATAATTATTTATTTTTTTGCGCAGTCTATGCCTTAAGATATGTCATGTATGTGGTTCGCTCGGATAAATTCAGGCAGCAGGTATCGGTCCGTCTAGGCTCAAGTTTGGGGTGTGACAATTCTCTCCTCTCCTCATGTCCCATATCAAGGTAAGTCCCTCCCATGTATTTTTAAGTACTACTAACCATTACACATATATTACTAACAAGAATCTACGCTACAAATCTAGGGTTTTCAAAAAAAAACTTATCTATTTGTTCTTCCCCATATTACCTTCATACCTCATGAATATACCTCTATTAGACAAGTTATGACTTCAATTATGAAAATATTATGTACGCTTCATGGTATTTAATTTTGAATGTCCTGAAATCCCCATGTGATCTTTATATTCTCATTATATTCCTATTCCATGAGTTTCATTGGTTTCATCATAATAATATGATGAACGATAAACTTATGATTTTTCTTCAAAGAAGATGACTTGATGACATTATGGATTACTCATGTATGTTATGATTCTCATGATGATAATAATATGAAATATGTTTATGGACATGTGAGCCATATTTATATTTAATGTTTGGTAGTACTTTTGTTAATTGAGAAGTCATTCATACTTGTGACAAGTGTCCAAAACTACATATGCCAACATAGGATAAGGGTCGTACCATTATTTTGGACTATTCCTTAATGTTACCCTATATAGGGTTATGATATGGATCCGATTTCTAGCAAATGTTATGTATATCTCATCACCCTAGCAATGTGGTGGTATGACTTAGCCGATCGGGTCGGGATTGGACTACATGTGCTCACATGGTGGTATGTCGATTATTTAATGTCTCTCATAAATGAAATAACTTATGTTTAAGGCCAAACCCATTGCTAGCCACATGTGGTCGTCCAGATTTGTCACTTGAACACATCAAGTAACGTTTGTTCTATCTAGATACTTCACGTGGGCCTTCGTTGTGCCATTTAAACCATTTTTGCACAATCAACCAAATATGTAAAATATTTGTAACACACTCATCGATGACGTGAAAAAATGACAAACTAAATTAGGGCATGTGGCGTTTGATAAAAAAATATGAAAAAATTAATATTTCAAAAAGAGAAGAAAGTATGTTCTTGGTGTTCTTCTCCTTCTTCATATGTGTTCTTGTTCCAACCACGATTTTAATTCAAAATTTTAAGCGAAACTCCTCCAATGTTTTTATAACTTTAGCTAAAGATTCCCCATGATGACTAGACCCAATTAGTTAGAAATAATCCAAATAGACAAAATAAAGTTTCTAGATCTGATAAAAAGAAAAAAATAACGAAATCAAATAAAAAATATTGGAGTTTCGCCAAAAAATATTTGAAAATGAAAAAGAATGAAGAATAAGAAGAAATAAAAAGAAAAAGAAAATTTTGTTTTTTGGGCTTTTCACGCGCCTTATTTCTATGAAAAAATCACGCAACTTGCCAAGTCAGCGAAAAGTGTCTCAATGGCACAACAGAGGTGCACCTGAATTGTCTAGATGAAACAAGAGTTACTTGAGGTGTTCAAGTGAAAAATACAGGTGGCTGGCTATGGGTTTGGCCTATGTTTAATGATGTTAGTGATAGATCCTTATATTATGGTTACCTGACTCCTTCACGTCTTATGCCTATACTGCTTTGCATTGCCGTTTACTTTCATGTCCCTTTAGTAATGGGCTTTTTCGCACTTTTTAGCTATTGGTGAGCCCCACTTGATCTTCGGGTCATAGATTTACTTTATTTAGAATTTCTAGCTATTTGGGTATGTGGGGCCCTTTTCTTGATAAACATTGCTATTCATGTTATGTCTTACAGGCTTCATAGACTATGTTAGTCAAGTATGTAGATGTTGACGTACTTCTATTTCACTTCATGTTTTAATATTTTGAACTTAAAGAATTTATTTATCAATGAAAGTTGTTTTTAAACTGTATTATGAAAGCTATTTCATATTATTTTATGTATGTTTCAAGTCATATGTCATGTAGAGCTGGTTCGCTCGGTCAAGTTAAGGCATCGAGTGTCGGTCCGGCCAGGCCAAGGTTTGGGAGACAAACTTCGTATCAAAGCACTAGGTTCAAGTGTTCTAGGGAGTCTATGAAGCCATGCCTAGTAAAGTCCTACTTATGGGTGTGTAGCGCACCACACATATAATTTGGAGGCCACATGATAATTAGGAAATATTACCCTTCTTTCATACTCGTGTAATAGAGCTATGCCTTAAGGATTGGTTCTAATTCGTGCGTTACTATGTTTCTTTCAGAATATGCCTACAAAAAGGAAATAAACCACGAGCCAATGGCCCAACATCGCCCTAGAATTTGGCTATAATGGGTTGGCATAGACTTAGGGAGTTCGAACTAGGACATAAAGGTCTCTCATCTAGCCAGAAACCTTGGACTTCCTCCACACTGCCTACTGAAAGGCCTATGGGAGCCCTTACGGTAGTTCCGCCACTACCAAGCTCTTCCGGTGTCGATTTTAGGAGAGTTATTCAGCTGCTCACCCAGATTGTTGCTACATATTCTTAGTGTTAGGGAACAACACCCTCAAGTGCTAGTTCTCATGAAGGTTCAGCAAGCTCCAGGATTATAGAATTTATTGATATGAACCCTCCCTCCAGTTTTCAGAAGGTCCAATCCTGATGAGGATCCCAAAATTTCATTGATGAGATTCCTCCGAGTCATGTATTCTAATGAAACTGAGGAAATTGTATTTGCTGCTTATTAGCTAATGGATATTGCTATCATATGGTACGAATGATGGAAAGATTCCTGAAGGGAGAATGCACCTCCTGCAATTTGGGATAAGTTCACTGAGGCCTTCATTTATCATTTTTTGCCCTTGGAGGTAAGGAGACTAAATCCTCGGAGTTTGAAAGACTCAAAAAGAATGAAATGAATGTGAAGGTGTACTACCTCAAGTTTGTTTAGTTAGCCAAACATGCTCCAGAGATGGTGTCTACTATGCAGGCCAGGGTAAAAAGCTTCATCTTATATGGTCTCTTATAAATTGTTTTCATGCTTTTCAGATTCATGTTTAGATTCATAGAGCAGGGTTCGCTCGGTCAACTTAAGGCACCAAATGTCAGACGCCTCACTAAGGTTTTGGGGTATGCCATCCTTTTTCGGTCCTCAGTCTTCTATGCAAAAGCTATTGTCGTGGAGATAGTCATATTCACATTTAGAGCAGCAATAGAAGCTTCACCAATCAAATGGGTATAAGTGTCGGGACATGGCCCCGAACTACACATTATCTATAAACAACATCGGAATTCTAGACTACGCCTCAGGTAGAAGTGAGGCTCAATCACAATAACTGAAATACAAACTGATGTCTAGTTGATAGGTTTGCAACTCTAAATGTATGTACCTGCATCGTGAAATGTAGCGTCCTTAGCAAAAGGAAAGTTACGTTTGACACAAATAACGCAATAAAGGAATAATCATGATACAAAGTAAGCTCAGGAAGAGATCCTGCAACCTAACATCATATGAACAACATCTAAAAGTCTGATTAGCTGAGTAGATATTAACACTAAGAGACATCATATGCCATGTCTTACCATTCTTAGTACGTTATTCACATCTTTTGGATTGCTCGTTGTATCACTTGGGATCATTATACTTTGTCACATTTGGATCATTGTACATTAGATTGATTCTTTTAACCATTGGGCAAGTGAGCCACAAGGGGCATATAACATGTGAGCAAGTGAACCACTAGGGCCACATGCACTATAACATAACATATGATCCGGTGAGCCACACAAGATGCGTGCTATACGCAGTAATATAACACATGAGCAAGTGATCCATAAGGGCCTCGTGCTATTCACGGTATCAGATGTATCAAATAGCATATGAGAAGATGATTAACATCCTTCAGATACCATTTCATTAGTTTATGAAAGGCATTACACATGATTCTATATGATCGTTATACTTATAAAGACAATTCACTTAACACACATGTCATAGACATCTCAAATGAAGGAATATAAATATCTCATATGGATTCTTGGTCTCTTTTGTAAAATCATAAAAATCGGCTTAATAGACCTTTTTCAAATCACATTCTATGGCTCAACAACCTATAATATATGTAACATCATACTGTAAAACTTTAACATAAGAAAACATTTTAGAAATATATGGTGGACCTTTTCAAGAGGAACTTGAACTTAGTCGATGTCTAGACTTAGACCTATAGAATATCATAAGGAACTTCACAGAGCTTTATCGCACTCGAAACTTTAAAAAGATATATAGAAGTAAGTGAAGTCATAGAAAGACTTTCTAAAACTGCTAGGTCTTGAAGGTTACTTAAGTACATATGTAAATGTAAGTGGAATCGTGGAAACTTTAGGAACTGAAAGGCCTTGAAGGTCACTAGAAACTCATATGACTTTGAGAATGCTTACATACTTGTGAATGTTTCTCGTTATGGACTTCAAAACATGTAGTATATTTAGATATGTAAGAAACATAACCTCGGAAGACATATTAGAAATATTATTCAGCCTAAGGTAAAACTATATCACCACTTGATCATGTAGGAACTGGAAATCTTATATAATGCTCTTATCATGAAAAGTTTACGAATTCTATCATGAACTGAGAATCATGGAAAATTCTGGCGTACTAGATTACTATATGCTATGAATATCTAGCAACTTTCATATGATACATACTTCGCTTTGTAAAGAGATCGTCTCAAGTAGAAGAACATATTTTCTAGGAAACTGATTACGAGTTCCAAAATTGAGATGTTTAGCCTTATATACCTCGATTTTCGACTTAGGACAACTACGAAGCGTCGCCCTTCCATTAAAGTATTATTTTACTAGAATAAAGAATAATAACCAGAATCAACATCTAAATGATAAGCTCGGGTCACACAAGCAACTAACAAACATACAACGGGTTTTGAGCTCGCAAAACCATCAAATCAATAGTGTTGCTCCACATCCTTCCTTTCTTCTATAACCACCACACCCTACAACCTTCTTATGATAAAAACCAATATTTCCTAAACATCATCTCATATAGAATATTAGATAATTAATTTGATACAACAAACAAAACTTGGACTCATAGCTTCCGATCACCATATTGTGAGTCCTTAATGAATACATATTCAAAATGTTCACATGAGCTCATAGATGAAGGTATAGAAGAAAACTTACCTTGGCTGCTAAACACTATAACTTGATTCACCTAACTTCCCTTGGAAGAAATATCTGATATGCTATAATCCAGAGAAGAATCAACGTTAGAAAAGCGTAAACTATGGAGAATAATCATTTTTAACTTTGGGATACGCTTACCTTGAAGATGGAGAGCAAGAGAGAGTGTTGGAGCTCCTATAGTCTGCTCTTTAAGTAGAAATGAGATCAAATGAATTGAAAACCGACTTGGGGACTTATATGTGGGCACCCTTGGATGTGCCACGTGTCCCGCATGCACTTGGGCACTGTGTAGGTCCGTAGTAAAATATGCATAACTCTTTTATACTGAGGTCAGATTGATGAAAATTTCAATAAATTTGAACTAGATTCAAATAACTTTAATTGGCTATTCTTAAATCACTCCTCATACACATCCTACACTTATTAACATGACAACGCAATACAATACTAGTTCATAGCCTTTTGGCGTATAAAACATTATTTTCTAACCATCGTTTTCACACATTAAAGTGTATGATCCGTATGTCACCTCATTCATGATGAACTTTGTCAAAACTCATTCTTTTCAACTTCCTTAACCTCCAATATTTGTTCAACACATAAATACACTTAATACTTGATCTGTAAGCTTGGATACAACCTTGATATCCCGAGTTTAAATACATTCATCTATGTCGCACGAGTCAAACCATAGCCCGGAAGTACGGGATATTGTATCATCTCCCCTTGGGATCATTCATCCTTGAATAAGAGTAATAACTCAAGAAAGTCTAACTCTGAGATTTGTCTATAAATATCAGCGTAATTTCCTCCGTAAATATTACTATCCTAAAGTATGTCAGCTAACCAGAAACATATACCTCAGGGTGTCACAATATGCATCAAATACTGGAAATGATCAATAAATGTAACGTGGCTCTCTTGTCCATAAGAAGTATGAAATAATTTACCTTCAACTTACATTACCTTTCACTTCTCTTGTCAATACCTATGGCATACTTGGAAAAAGAATTTAGAGACCGTAACATAGATGTTAGTACATTACCACGATAAATACATGAGGTAAGAATACAACTTTAACTTTGGACGTAAGCACATGAGAATGATGGGACATGGATCAGTTAGAATATGAACAAGGTCCTGACTCATAGGTAATGAACACAGAGCGTAAGACTCAAGCATAGGCATAACATAAGTACGTCGAATCTGAGTAAGATACATCTGACATAAGTACCATAGGGTACCTGAAACAAATCTCTTTTGGAACTGAAACATAATGTTGCCTCGAATCTTATCTTATTCATCCTGAAACATAGATATGAATACCTTGTTTCTCATATTGTCTATAAGATTCTTGCATAAATTTATTTCGAACATCATTCCTAACTCTGATTTCTCTCCATAGACATGATAGATGATGAATCATCGACATATTTCACTTCTATTGTTGCATGGAATCCTGAATGCATTGTCATCACAAGTCTTTGGCCAACTTTCTTTGCGATGATTTGAACATATTAATGAAATGGGATAAATTTTTCTTTCTTCTCAACTCGCATACGTCTTTTTCATAGGCAGCCTTATCGAGAAGATTCTACCATTAACATTAAACTTCGAATCATTATGCTATGCATCCTAATAGGGCCTTAGGAGACTCTGGGCTTTCTTTACTTATCTTTAAGCTACTTCCATCTTTGTCATTTATCTTCCCCTTTATAAACAAAGGGTTTTATCTCTCGAGTTAACCCTCCGCAACTTTGACATACAATTGGAGGCTGTTACATTTTTTCCTTAACATTGCACTTATATACTCTTCTAGAATTGTAATGTACCTGCAGAGCCTAGATTAATATAACATCGTAAATCTTGCACTCTTGCCAAAATCTTTCTTGAAGCTTATCGATAGGTGGAAAATATGATTTTACCCCGCAACCTTATTGTACCATCTCCCCATTGGATCAAAATCTAATGCTTTATACTTGTGAACCCCATTCTTTTTTCAAAGTCAAAAATTCATTCCCTCTATATTATGTAACTCTTCGTATTGTACATAGCTCAAGAATCATTTTTCGAATCACTTTGGAACAATCTTCCATGCTAGGAAATAACTGAATTACTTTACAAGGACATAGTGTCAATGTATTTAGAACTGACACACTCAAACTCACTAATATTGCTTGTTTTAGTGAGACCTCATTTTGATTACTCTCGAAGGCTAATATCATGCAAGTTATTCTCTTACTGCTTAACCACTCATTTTATCATCATCAGTATACGAGAAATTAAATTAAATCCCTTGGGTTTCCAACTTACATCCGGGCATTATCAAGTTGTCACCTAATCATCTGCATTTATCTGGCTGGAAAAAATTAAATCGTGTTTAGGACAATTTCGTTGGAATCGTCAAATCACTTCTTAAAGTGAAGGCATAATCTTATGGCTTTTACCTCCTATATAAACTTAATGTCCATCTTCTTTTGTAATCACCTCCCCTAACTAGGAGCTTTATCACATTATCACACTTGGGCTACGACATCTAGTCGTCATTCACATCTACTCATGATTTATCAAATACTCCTCTAGTAACAACTCGTTAGCATCATGACCTCTAATTCTACTCTAAACAATCTACGTGGGGTATAAATTTATTCCTAATCATTTAAAATCATACGACTCTATTTTCAGGTTGTACACCTCTCTTTAACCATAGGCATGAGTCACAGTAAGGTAAAAACAACAAAGAACATCACTAAGGTAAGTACACGTATTTACTAGAAGAATTGAAATATCTAACCCTAAACTTTCTAATCACCAAAGAAATCACCTCAGACTATACAAATCAGTGGTAGAAAAACACAGTACATATCATGAGAGGAAACTATCAACATAAACCTTGACGATCCACCATATCATGATAACGCGTTTCACCCCCCCCCCCCTCTTGACCCTATAGACAGAGCATTGTCACTTCTACTCCTCTGTTTGGACTCTAGACAATATCTCATCATGTGGCCAATATTCCCACACCAGTAACATGCATCTGAACCATATCGACACACCCCCTGAATGTATATTCACACACTGATTGCAACGAGATTGAGGTAGACTTCTTTGTCTCACACCACTTTATGTATGTGGGCCTGATGCCTTAGGAATATGACCCTATTCTGAAAATCCTTTGGTGTGGCTGGTAGAACTACCTATCTCCCTTCGAATGGTATTCTCTTTGTTTACCTTTGTTCTTTTTGTTGGAGGGGCAATAAACCCTTCCTCGGGTACTGCAAATATTTTCCTAATGTATAGTTGTCGCTGAGACATTCTCTAATCACAACAATAGCATATCCCCTTCCACATGAAATAGTCATTAGAGTAGCATTCCCCACATTTTAGCATAACTTGGCTTATTGGCATGATCAATCCTCTCTTCTAATCTTTCTTCAAAAGTTTCTGCTCGAAATCAAAATAGTATTAGCATGAGGGGAAAAATAGCATATCCCCTCAGAACCAAACCTTCAAATTCACTTAGGGCTCGGTCCTTTCTTCCCACGAGTCCCTTTGCAACCTATTCCATTATTAACGGTTCCATCTAAAAGTAACACAACATCAGAATTTAGATTTACCTCTTTTTTTCCATCTATAAACAACGCATATACGACATAAATATAACAATGAATGAATCTGAATGATCTCTTATAGCATACCTCTTGCTAGGATTGGGCTAAACCTATGTGCTCAAAGAATTAGGTTTTCTGCGCAACTATGCAAGAAGGTAAATTATGGAATATAAAATCAACACAAGATTTTTTATCTAGAAAACTCCTTGCTCAAATGAGGCAAAAACCAAAGCTTATCTCTTATAGGACTTTCCTCAACTTTACTAAACTCGAGTAGTTTAAGGCCTACAACCTTTCTTGTAACACTTAAGGTATTGTTCCTAACAGTCCCGCCTCTACCTGCTTAATACAATATATATCTCAAGACTCTCCCAGTCAAGAGATCCCTTACAAACTGATTACCAAAGAAATACCTATTACACAATACATGAAAAGGTAAATAGATGGAACCATAATGAACCTAACTATTAATAAGAACTAAAGATAAATCTTGATACACTCATTTCTCTGCAGTTAGTTCTTCTAAAGACTCTGGTGTCCACTATGCTCACTTGATACCTTATGTTGGCCTTTTTATTATAGTTGTGGTGAAACTCCAAAGCTTAATCGTGTTGTGTTTATATAGAAGTAGTTACCGCCCTTCAATTATTGAATCTAATCAAGTTTTGGTTTTATTAATTGTACTCAAAAACCAAATCTTATTTGACTTAGGTCCTCCTTCTTTCCTTGTATGCGCGTTGACTATTCTCTTTATTACTTCAATGCTAGTTTCATGTGTTCAACTTATAGTAAGGTTCCATATAATTAAACTCTAAATACTCATAGAATAGGAATCAGTCACTTCCCAATTCTCCTAGTCAGTTATAAAATTGCTTGTTCCACAGTCTCATATGTTATGCATTAAGGATTAGTTCCTTTGTTGATATAATTGCTTCACTGAATCCTTTAGAGATCTATCTGGATATGTAACACCTCGTGCCTTCAAGATAAGCCTTATTTATGATTCAGGAGTTTAGAAAACCAAGACGGGGAGTGTGAAGTTTAAAATCCGTTTCAGTTCAAGGATTCGCGTTTTACGCCAAGGCTTATACGGACCGTACAATATTGTACGGGCCGTGGAAGTTGCACAGTACAAAGACCATCGAAAACCAATGAAATATGGTGGCTTTGACGGGCATAGAAAGTTATACAGACCGTCCTTTTTTAACGTAGGATGACCCCCAAGTTTTGATACTCACTGGAAATTAGCAACACAGTGACAACATTTTATACAGACCGTACAAGTTATACAACCCGTACTCCTCATCGTACAAAAATCTACGAACCATACAATATGACCATAAAAGTGGTCTGACAGCTGGACCTATATAATTCATGTTTTTCAGTCTTTTTGTTTTACTCTTCATTCCCCCAAGCCCTAGCACGAAGTTCTTCTCCTCCCATCATCCGCATATCTCAAGATAAGTCCTTTCTATATATTTTCACACGATTCTAATCAAGTATAATCAAGTTCTAAGTGAAATTATTTATTCTTAACTAAGGGTTTTCAAGAAAACCCATCTCAAAAAATTAAGTTCAGGCTTTTGGGAATTCTTCATCAAGTTTAGTCTTTTATTACAATATTAGGACTGAATAAGGTATGTAAAGCTTCTATCCATGTGTGGGAACATCATTGATCTTCCCCACGCCACATTAATCCATGAAAACCCTATAAGTTGAAGGTTATGTCTCAATTCATGATAAACATTTGAAAATAAGTTATATAAGTTTATGTATGCATAGTTAAACCCAATCATGTTTCTGTTATTGTATTCATGAATATCACTTCGATTATCATGAATTCGTCCATAATCCATGGTTTTTTAAACACAAGTCATGAACCATATTACTAAATTCCATGAATTTTATATGTTTCCATGTTTTTATGCAAAGTATATTATGCATTTATGTTCATGTTATATATTATACTTATCAACCATGTTTACAAGTCATGATTATAGAAACTATGGGTTTTCTAGCCAACTATATTTCATGTTCATATTTGGGAGTTGAACATATTACCGAGAAGGCTTAGACAACTTGAAACTACGCATGCCAACACAGGATAAGGATTGCTCCGCCCAGTTAGGACAATTAATTCATATTACCTATAGCAGGTTATTAGATCCATTCATGTCATATTCGTCGTTATTAGTGTTTACGCTCCACAAGAAGGCTTGAACGTGGAGGACAAGGTGAGCTTTTGGGAGGACTTGGATGAGGTGGTGAGAGGTATACCGCATTTCGAGAAGATATTCATAGGAGGAGACTTTAATGGACAAATGGGGTCAACTCCAAGGGGTTATGATGATGTGCATGGTGGTTTTGGTTTCGAGGACTTGAATAAAGAAGGAGTCTCGCTATTGGACTTTGTGAGCGCTTTTTAGCTGGTGGTAGCGAATTTGAGTTTCCCTAAGAAGGAGGAGAATTTTGTAACCTTACGTAGTGCGTGGGAAAGGACCCAGATAGATTATTTACTCCTTAGGAATGAGGATAAAGTTCTTTGTAAGAATTGTAAGGTTATCCCAGGTGAGAGTCTTACGACCCAGCATAAGCTCTTTGTGATGGATTTGGAGATTAAGAGAAAGAAAAAGATGAGGGTTGTAGACTGACCAAGGATCAAATGGGGTAGCTTGACTATGGCCAAGGCCCGAGAGATGGGGGAAAAGTTGGTGGCTATGGGGGCTTGGGGGAGTAGTAGGGATGCGAATGGTATGTGGGTTAGAACTGCGAGTTGCATTAAGGAAACAGCTAGAGAGGTGTTAGGGGTCTGTGCTGGTAGATTTGGTAGGCACTGAGGGGATTGGTGGTGGAATGGTGAAATCCAAGGGAAAGTGGAGGCTAAAAGGTGGCGTATGTGCAGTTGGTAGAAAGCAATGATGAGGAGGAAAAATGGGCGAATAGAGAAAGGTATAAGATCGTGCGGAAGGAGGCAAAGTTAGTGGTTATGGTGGTAAAAATGGTAGCTTTTTAGAGCTTGTATGTTGAATTAGAGGACAGAGATGAGGACAAGAAGTTGTACATGCTAGCTAAGGTTAGGGAGAGGAGGTCCCATGACCTGGATCAAGTGAAGTACATTAAGGACGAGAACGGCGAAGTGTTGGTGGATGAAGCATGCATTTGACGGAGGTGGCAGTCATACTTTCATAAACTCTTGAATGAAGAAGGGGATAGAGACATTGTGTTGGAGGATCTGGAACTCTCATAAATGCATCATGATTTTAGTTATTGTAGGTGTATCAGGGTTGATGAGGTTAGAGGTGTTATTCATAGGATGTGTAGGGGAAGAGCGATCGGGCCAGATGAAATTCCAGTTGAATTTTGAAAGAGCGCAGGTCTGGCAGGTTTGGAGTGGTTGACGAGGTTGTTTAATGTAGTGTTTAGGACAGCAAAAATGCCTAAAGAATGGAGGGAGAGTACAATAATTTTGCTACACAAGAACAATGAGACATCCAAAGTTGCAACAACTATAGGGGTATTAAGCTGCTTATCCACATTATGAAAGTCTGGGAGAGGATGGTAGAGTTGCGGGTGAGGAAGAGCGTGTATGTTTCTGAGAACCGGTTTGGATTCATGTCGGGATGCTCTGCTACAGAAGCCATTCATCTTGTTAGAAGGCTGGTGGAGTTATACAGAGAGATGAAGAAGGACCTTCACATGGTGTTCATCGACTTATAAAAGGCATATGATAGAGTCCTGAGGAAAGTTCTATGGAGATGCCTCGAGGCTAAATGTGTACCAGTGGTATATACTAGGGTGATCAAGGACATATATAATAGAGCTAAGAAAAAGGTAAGGACGGCGGGAGGAGATTCAAAGCACTTTCCAGTTGAGATGGGATTGCATCAGGGATCAACTCTTAGCCCATTTTTATTTTCCTTGTTGATGGATGAACTAACGCGAAAAATCCAAGGTGATGTGTCTTGGTGTATGTTGTTTTCAGATGACATTGTTTTGATTGAAGAGACCTGCAATGGAGTTAATGCTAAAGTAGAGATTTAGAGACAGACTCTGGAGTCCATAGGGTTTAGGTTGAGTAGAACTAAGAAAAAATACTTAGTGTGCAAGTTCAGTCATGTAGAGCGCGAGACGGGCGTAAAAGTGAGGCTTGAGACACATGCCATCTAAAAGCGAGGAAGTTTTAGATATCTTGGATCCATTATACAAAGAAATTGGGAGATTGACGATGATGTAACACATCGTATTGGGACAGGGTGGATGAAATGGAAGCTCACCTCTGGAGTCTTGTGTGATAAGAAGGTTCCAAAAAAACATAAAGGCAAGTTCTACAGAGTGATAGTTAGGAAAGCTCACATTCAAAAGATGAAGTTTGCGAAAAGTGAGGTTAAGATGGTTCGAACATGTACAGAGGAGATGAACCGAGGCCCCAGTGCGGAGGTGTGAGAAGTTTGTTATGGATAGTTTCAGGAGGAGTATATTTAGGCTAAAGAAATATTGGGGAGAAGTGATTAGATAGGACATGACGCAGTTGCAGCTTACCGAGGACATGATCTTAGATAGGAGGTTGTGAAGGACGCTAATTAGGGTAGAAGGTTAGGAGGTAGTAGAGTGGTGTCGCGTGTACCCTTTCATACTAATAGACATTATTATCTTTATTCTCTGCTATTATTTACAATCTCTTGTACTTCATATATCATATTAGTTTGTTGTAGTTATTGTTACTTTTCCTCATAATGCTTATGTATAGTATTGTTCCATGACTTCTTTACTTTCATAAAAAAATTATCTGACCTTTTGCCCTACCTTTTCTAGAGCTGATGGTCTTTCAAAAACAACCTCCCTACATTGTAGGGGTAAGGTCTGCGTACACTCTACCCTCCACAGACCTCACTTGTGGAATTACACTGGTATGTTATTGTTGTTGTTATCATGTCATATTCATGTCTCATACCCTATCAAGGTATGAGATGGATTAGCTGATCGGGCAGAGATTAGACGCCACGTTCTAGCGTGATGGTTTCATGCCAGTTATACTAAAGCTCTCATATTTCAAATAAGCTATCATGTGTTTATTATATTCATGTCAGATATTACATATGCTCTGGTTATAGTTTCAGTTCCTACTATTTCATGTGTTTATTTATTCTTTCAGTTGCTTTACATACAGTACAATTCAAATGTACTTACGTTCCTTTTGTCTGGGACCTGCACTTCATGGTGCAGGTACGAAGTTTCAGGACGACGGATCGGTTCACTTGGATTTCTACCATCTCAGCTATTGGTGAGCCCCATCTCATTCGGGTGTTGGTCTATTTATTTTACATATCAGGTTATGCAATAAAAGTATGTCAGAGCTTTGTCCTGCTAAACAGTTTTAGTAGTTAGACTCATGTTTAGAGATTTCATAGACTAGTTTTTAGCATGTCATGTCAGATATTGATATTATTACTTACTATGATTTTTCATATATTTCCACTATTATATTTTAAACTACAATTACAGTATTCAGCCTTACATGTTTTAAACCATTGTTATTCCATATTTTGATTCCCATGTTGAATTAGCAAGCCATGTAGTTCACTCGATCATATGCAGTTAGGCATCGAGTATCGTATTCCTCCCAAGCCATGGTTCGGAGCGTGACAGGATATCTGGTTCTTCAAATGCCTTCCTTATTGTCACACCCCAACCTTAGGGGTGCGACCGTCACCCGATGCCCTAACGGCATGAGCGTACCACATCTAAAACGTGACCTGAATAGATTGACCAGCCAGCTGGGTTGGTTTGGCTATTCTTTTCTATTGAAAAGGAGTCAGTGCATGTACTTCGGCCACCAAGTCCTCAGGATGACCCTCATAAGATAACCAGGACATAATAGCCTAGAGAAGCAGAACAACTCAAACATATATGCATAGCGGCAACCGACAAGGCCATAATATACATTAATTTACTAAGATGAGGGTCGGCAAGGCCGCATATGACATCTATACACAGGACATTTATCTACAAGCCTTTAGGAGTAATATAACATCACAAGGTCGGGACAGGGCCCCGCTATACTCATATATGTACATAAAACCATACCGACTCAGATTAGAACCTCCGGAACAAGTGGAGTGCTCAAACACCACAGCTAAAATGAGAACCTACTGCGAATGAGCGTCAATCCGTCTATCTCAACCTATGGGCATGAAACGCAGTGCCCTAATAAAGGGACTTCAGTACGAATAATGTACTAAATATGTAAGGCAAGTAAAGCATAAAGAGGTACAGTAATGTAAACAGAGATAAAAAGACAACTTGAAACTCTGAATGCCACTTAGGCGTATAATATGTGCATGCTTTCGTGTGTGTGTGTGTGTGTATATATATAAGTAAGCCACACAATGGGGAAATACTATCATCATCAAGACGCTCTTTGGGCTAACATCATCATAATGTATCCAACTGCAGTGGTGAGCACATATAAGTGTCGTACCCGACCGACTATAGCGCAACTTGGTGTCATAAAATAGATACATACACACACACACACACACACACACACACACACACACACACACACACACACATATATATATATATATATATATAATGCATGAATGACCTCAGGGGAACATCATGAACATGATCGGAGTGACATAAGGTCATTATCCTCTGACTATCGTTATGTGGCTACGCACATCAATTATCGTGAAATGAATAAGGAGCATAGGATATCACATTATCAGAGATAATATAAGATGCGAAAAAGTACTCCCCCGACAAGTGACAAATAAGATCCATGAAATATTTCAAGAGTAAAGAACAAGCATATCTTCAGTATTCAAGAGTATAGTATTTTTTTTGGGACGTCCCGTTATATGTTGTTTCTACTAGGATCATGTCAAAAGAAAGAAGAGGTAAGACTTATATTATACCTTGGTTCAATCTTCGAATGACTACAACAAATCATCTCTCCAATAGATGATTAATCCTGAATCCAAGCTCAAAAATTCGATACCGAATTTTGAAAAACTCAACTACTATACTTTAATCTCAAAGAAAGTCTCTTCACGTCAAAATAACTTCTCGTGCTTAATTGTATATATAAATATCTATATATGTCGTTAATGTGACGGTGAAGCTCCAATATTATCCATGTAAGCAGGGTAGGCCTCTTTCTAGTACTTAACTATTGTGCAATTTAATCATAAAGGAACACTTAATAAAATAATGTCAAAATACCCAATGTGACGTGTGATAGTGGATGACACTTATCCAAAAGGTTGTTGCCTAATAATTCATTTTTGCACCTGATAATGTTCTTTGAATATCTTTTTTTTCTTTACCCTTAACTACAAACAAAATGGATTAAACTATTAAAATATACTTTTACCGGACCCAAAGTTCCCCTATTAGGGCACATGTAAGAGCTTGTGTCTTTCCAATACTTATCACTACTATGATAATTGATTACTTTATCTTCACTACATTTAAATATTTAATCAATTATACACATAAACTAAAATACTAATAAATAAAAAATATCCCATAATATATATACTACCATTTCATAAATATGGGGATGTCTAGAAAATATATTTCATCACATAATATTTTTCAATCTTCTATCGAGAGTAAAAAAATTTGTACTAATTATTCTAAAAACGGAAAAAAGATAATTTTTCTTATGAGAAAATAATTTCTATTTTTTACCATAAATAAAAGGGAAACTCTGATTTAAAAGAGAATTTATACCACATAAAAAATATACGTATATTTATATATCATTTTCAGTAGTTTGAACTTATGGGGTTTACACATATACGATTTGGATAACTTGTTCAACATTTCGAACTTCGATGAAACTTAACAGTAACATAACATCACAAGGTTGGGATAGAACCCCGCTATACTCATAATATATACATAAATCATACCGACTCAGACTAGCACTTTCGAAATAAGTGGAGTGCTCCAACACCACGGCTGAGTTAAGAACCTACCGTGAAGGGTCGTCAATCCATCTATCTAAACCTACGGTCATGAAATGCAGTGCCCTCAACAAACGTACATCAGTACGAATAATGTACTGAATATGTAAGGCAAGTAAAGCATAAAGAGGTGTAGTAATGTAAACAGAGATAAAGAGACAACTTGAAACTATGAATGCCACTAAGGCGTATGATATGCATGTTTTTATATAAATATATATATATATATATATCTATAATGCATGAATGACTTCAGGAGAACATCATGAACATGGTCGGAGTGACATTATGTCGTTACCCTCCGACTATCGTTATGTGGCTATGTACATCAGCTATTGTGAAACCAATGAGGATCATAGGATATCACATAATCAGAGATAATATAAGATGCGGAAAAGTACTTCCAAACAAGGGACAAATAAGATCTATGAAACATTTCCAGAGTAAAGACCAAGCATATATTCAGTATTCAAGAGTATAGTCCTTTTCGAGGGACGTCTCGTTTTATGTCGTTTCTACTAGGATCATGCCAATAGAAAGAAGGGGTAAGCCTTATATACCTTGGTTTAATCTTTGAATAACTATAACAAGTCAATCCTTAAGATAGATGTTTAACCTTGAATCCGAGGTCAAATATTCGATACCGAAATTCAAAAAACTCAACTACTATACCTTAATCTCAAAGAAAGTATCTTCACATCAAAATCACTTCTCGTGCTTAATTATACTAGTTTCTCGACACGTGCGTTGCACGTATATGTCAAGTCATATTTTACATGGTTTCGTAAAATAATATCAATATTATTTAAATAAAACTCCAAGTAAAATATATGAAAGAATAAAGTATGTTTCCGTGATTGATTAATATGGATCTTTGTATGCTAACTTGTTTGTCGAAGTCAATTGGATATCGTGTGAGGTTACAAAGATGAACTTTGAAAGTTTAATTAGATATAAGTGGTTCTTTGACGAATTATGATTCTATGAGGTACAAACATGTGATGAAGCGTAGCTCACTTAATACTTCTTCCTAAACGATATTGCTAGCGTATGTTCCTTTCATCCGTCGTGGTTGTTGTGACATGTCAAAGAATCTTGTTGCCGACATTAATATCCTTGAAAGTGCAATATAAATGTTTTGAAACTTTGTTTTAAACAAACAATTAAATTTTGATAGTTCATTACAAACAAACATTAAACTTTGATAGTTCATTACAAACAAACATCAAACTTGGCGTGCCTTGTTTGTGATAGGATTAATTGACTACAAAGTTGCTTGTTTCTTTTGCTAGCAATGCTTTAAAATTAACACTGCAAGAGATATTGGACGTAAAAACAATTCACAGACTGCAGTTGCACATAACAAATCCACACTTTTGTCTTTATGCCATGACTTCCAAAAATATTGTTGGAAATTTGCCTTTGGCGGGGAGATGCGTCCACCCATCTTTGATGAATTAAACATTAGTGTTCCGCATGTTGGAGGCTTTGTCTCTTCACACATGCATAATCTGCTAAGTGAGTAGATGACCGTAGGGCCAATAATCGTCAAATTTCGTTGAGAAATGAAAGAGATATTGGTCCACGAAGTAAGGTGTTTGAGGCATGAAAATGTGGTGTGGGACAAATCTACCACATCGGTGGGAATAGGAAGAATTGCTCTCTATATAAGTCTCTAATGTGGTAAAGGGTTTGGGACCCCAAGGGGTATCTCATGTGTTTAAAGGAGGGAGGACCTAGATGTGCTTGGGTTCAAGGCTAAGCCCACGCGCGCGCCGCCGCCGCCGCCCGCTCGGGTCATGGTTCGTGGGCTGTGAGGACTTTCTGATATTATCTTTTTGGACCCCAAATTGCTTAATATTTACAGTTTGGTCCCTAGAGTTTCTGAAAAGTTGATTTTGGGGTGACGGAAGGCAGAAAACTTTTTGCCTACCGTTGGAACTGTTTTTTGCGGCATTAATCAATCATTACTTGGCCGATTAACTCCTCCATTATCAGCCCTTCTTCAATGGCCATGAACAGCCCATAAACCACCCATTAATCTGCCTCCTAATGGCCATTAACAGCCCTCACTAATGGTTATTAACAGCCTTGTTTGTGGCCGTTGGGCAGCCTTCCTCCATGCTATATATTGATGCCTCCTTTGGCTCAATTCGTGAGAGCAATATAGCACACATACGTGACTGAAATTCAGTACAAAACAATCTCGAAAATCACTGCAAAATAGTGAAGAAAACCACTGCAAAACAGTGACGAAATACAGTGTGATATACACAAGATATATACAACAGAGACACTATATACACAGAGATAAAAGAGAAGAGTAAACAGAAACTCTTCCTCCCTTTTCCATATCTTCAGCAAGTCGATTCATATTTGTTTTCTTCATCAGGCTCAACCTATTGGCTTTGTAGCGTTGAGATTAAAGTGTTGTTTTATCTTGAGAGACTATTGCCCGCTAACGTAAAAGCATATATACGGGGCAATCTTGTCTTAAAGACAGAGGGCAATCACTCGACTCAACACACAATAACCATCCAGATTTAGTTATTTCTTGATTTCAGGTTATCAAGATTCAAGACACAACAAGCTTGCAGAAGTTTTGAAGATTGGCCTATTTGTTCAACAAAATTCAATTTCTGAATATTGAATATTTATTTATTCTTTCGAATACTTGTAATAGTTATTTACTTTCCATACTGCTTTATAAAGTACAATAGAGTACCAACAAATATCACAAGATCACATGTTTTATTTTCGTAAATTCTTTTTCATATTAGTAAGACCATATTTACACAATACCATATGATAATTTCTTGCATATCCAATTTTACATGGCATCTTTTACACACTATCTCTCACCACCTGCACATTAAAAAGCAATTCACCCACGAGCACTCGGAATTCTACACAAAACAAAATACATAACACCTCTTCACAATTTGTTTATTCTACTCTTCCTCATTTTCCATTAAGGACCTACACACTGCACAAACACTCTCCACTGACAATATTAGACATAGACTCACATTTTTGGGAATGCGGGAGCGTTGATTCCTATTAACTACTACTCCTTCCGTCTCAAATTATTTTTTATTTTTTATTTTACACGCCTCTTAAAAAATATTAATTAGGAAGATATTTAATTTACTTTACCCTTATTTATATTTAATTTATAATCTCTTCATTTAAAGTTTACTCTATTTATTTGTCATCTTCATTAATGATAAAGGGTAAAATAGAAAAAAATAATTAATTATGTCTTAACTTTTAAAACGATAAATAATTTGAAATAATTATTTTTAGTAACCACGACAGATAATTTGAGACGGGGAGAGTTATAAGTTAATAAAATCACACTAAAATCTATGAAAATATGCTTTAATAGAGGAGAGATTTTCAACATATCTTCTGTGGATCAAGTAATCAACTTGTGCGCCTAAATTTTCAAGTTCCCAAAATACAGTCTCCTCTGATTATGAAAAGTGCAACAAATTATATATTGATATTAGATAAATTCGGACTAAAGATTTCTCTAATACCTATGTAAATAAAAGTGAAAAAAATAAGTCTGAAAGTATGTGAAAGCATATTTTCTTCTCTTGTTTTCTTGTAAAACAAATATTAGAGGTTGGCCAAGAAAACCTGTGAACAATATCAAAAGTACAAACATACACGCTACCGTCTAACAAAATTTTTATCTAATAGATCTAGACATCTAGAAGCCTTAAACTTTTTTCAAATACTTCGTGGAGGCTCCTTGGCCAGGTGGAATGTAAATCGAGAGTGGCAGCCCTGCAAGAGAGAGGATCAACGGGACACGAACTCAGCCACATCCCTTGCAATATTTCAGTAAAGACTGTCAACACACAGATTCGAACCCGCGACGTCGGCGTGGTTGTACCCCAATCACCTTGACACTTACCAACTCGCCTGTGACTAGGGATGGCAACGGATCGGATCTGGACCGGATCCTACTAGATCCAGATCCAGATCCGTTTTTCATACCCGAATCCAGATCCAACGGGTCCATAAAAATCATATCCAAATCCGGATCCATCGGATCCGCCGGGTCCACGGATCGGATCTGGATCCACATGTAAAAAAAATTACCTTACTAAAAATGTAACCTTGCTAAGAATTGTTTTTTTGAACTGACAAACGATTTTTACTTAGCTAACAATTTACTGTTTTTCAATTTTGAAATGTTCATATGAGATATTTTGTTCGTTGTCTCGTTTTGATTGTGAGCTATTAATTAAAAATGTTGGACAATGACAATAGTTGTGGAAAATGGTGACTAGTATTTTCACAGTGCAGAACTTGCATGTGCTTGAAATCTTCATAAATGAAGTGAATATAATTTTAACTACTTGTCTATGGAGATATTAGTCATTCACTAATATAACATTGATTTTATTATCGAAGTTACCTCTTTATTTTTTTGTTTTTGAGTTAACGCGGAGATAAATTAAACTTGTTTTGAGAATTAAACTTGCAAGGATGTGCTTAGTAATTTTAAGAAAATACTTATAAAATTACATTCTAGATTATGAATATATTTAATAAAAAATGGATCCACGGGTCGGATCTGGACCGGATACGGATCTCAAATACAAGATCCAGATCCAGATCCGATCCGTCAGAAACGGATCCGGGTCCGATCCGGATCCGTCGGGTCCAAATTTTGAAGATCCATATCCTATAAAACGGATCTGGATACACCGGATCCGGATCGGGTCCAGGATCCATTGCCATCTCTACCTGTGACCCTGAGGACTACTTTTTTCAAATACTATTCAGTGATTAGAAGTAGATTAATAAAATAATTTTAATAAAATCAAATAAGAACATAAAGAAAATGTGAAAAAACCACATAGAGATTATTCATCTTAGTAAGCTATGATGAGATTAAATTATATGCTTTGCTTCATAAATATTAATCTAGTATGCTCCGTTTTATATTAAGTGGTGTTTTTACTTTTTTGTTTTAATTTAAAATAAGTGATGTTTCACACAATCTAGAATGTATGAATTGTTTTCTTTTAAATGTACCCCTATTTAGATAAGTATTTTTTATGTAATTAAGAAGCTATATTAAATAGATATTGCTTAATTAAGGGTAAATTAGTTAAAAACCTTCTTACTTTCTAGGACGGAATAGATTTCATAATGGTTTCAACAGAAAAAAATGATATGAAATGGGAGAATATTTCATAGCATTAGAGCATTAAATATTGATTTAATGGGTTTCTAATGGAAGGCAAACAGGCTAAAACTTTTCTTTCTTTGATAGAGCATTAATTAAGATATTTGAATGAAGGAAAATACTACTCCTCCCCCTCATCCCCTATTACTTGTTCACTTATTTCTTTACACGTTCTTTAAGATCATAAATAAAAGTGTACTTTTACAGTATTATCCTTACTAAATAATATTGGTTACTTTAAAAATAATTAATATTAAAATTAAAATAGAAAAAATTTAATTAATTATATCTTAATTTTTATAAATAGACAAATATTGTACGATGTATATTTTTAATAATGTGAACAACTAATATGAGACGAAGAAGCCCCCAGAGGCACAGGTGAGTTGGTAAGTGGCAAGGTGATTGGGGTACAACCACTCCGACGTCGCGGGTTCGAATCCGTGTGGTGACAGTCTTTGCTGAAATATTGCAAGGATTGTTGTTGGGTTCGTATCCCGTTGGTCCTCTCCCTTGCAGGGCTGTCACTCACACATATTCCTCGATTTATATCTCACCTGGCCAAGGGGCCTTTGATACAGATGGAGGTTTCGCCTTCGGGACTTTCCCCTTCACAAAATATGGGACGAAGAAAGTACACACCAACGAACCACCTGATTCTTCTCCATAGTTTTGCAATGTCTGGTCACCAGAATGTTTTTTGAAAAACGAAGTCATATAGAAAAGTAATTGACAGATTGTATCATATTCCGTGATATAGAAAAACTTAAGTAACTGCACTTACTTAGGAAAGTGACGAACCAATGGGTGAGAACCCCTAAACCAATTAATCTCGAAGAGGCACTATTTGACACAATTAATGAAACTATATAACGATTTTTTTTTCTGGAAAGATCGCATCTATTCGGTTAAGAATTATTTTTTGCGTGACCTTTTTTAAAAAAAAAAAAAAAATATGATAATTAAATTTTTAAAAGAGTAATTTAATAATTTAATTTTTAAATTTAGGAATTAATGTTTTTAATATAGTATAGATAGATAGATATGTGAATAGCTATATATGCAGTTAATGTAATGGTGAAGCTCCCAATATTATCCAAGTAAGTCGGTTAGGCCTCTTTCTAGTACTTAACTATTGTGCAATTTAATCATAAAGAAACACTTAATATAATAATGTCAAAATAACCAATATGACGTGTTGACAGTGGATGACACTTATCCAAGAGATTGTTGCCTAATAATTCATTTTTGCACCTGATAATATTCTTTGAATTATTTTTTTCCGTTAACCTTAACTAAAAACAAAATGAATTAAACTATTGAAATATACTTTCACCATACCAAAAGTTCCCCATTAGGACACATGTAAGAGGTTGTGTCTTGCCAACACTTATCACTACTATGATAATTGATTACATTTATCTTCACTGCATTTCAAAATTTAATCAATTATATTCATAATTAAAATACTAATAAATAAAAAATATTTCATAATATATATACTAACAGTTCATAAATATGGAGATATCCAGAAAATATATTTCATCACATAATTTTTTCCAACCTTATATCGAGAGTAAAATTTTTGTACTATTTATTCTAAAAACGGGAAAAGGATAAATTTTCGTATGAGAAAATAATTTCTATTCTTATCATAAATAAAATATGATTTAAAAGATAATCTATATCGCATAAAAATATATGTATATTTATATATCATTCTTCAGTAGTTTGAACTTACGGAGTCTTACACACATACGATTTAGATAATTTGTTCAACATTTTGAACTTCGACGAAATTTATTTCCTTCGATTCATTTAACACCTCTAATTTCTACGTGATATTTTTAACGCTGCTATAAACCTTCTATAACCTCACGAATGACCTTAATCCCTTAAGATCTATTAGTTTTTTAAAAGGTTAGATCTGCTAAATTATGGAACGAAACAAACCAATGGTCAATCTAACTCCAAACTTTTTAATTAGGCCTTAATATGTGTTGAAGAGCATTGATTGCCTGGCTATTTATTTCAGTAGGAGAAATTGTATCTTCCTTTATTTATTCAAACTAAATTCTGAAGCACACACATAGATAGGAAACTTTTTTCATTTAAATAGCAACAAATAACATGACAATACAGGTTTCCATTCACACATATAACGTATTTGAAATGTTCTCGTTGTCCTCGTGAAACTAGTCAAAAACACCATTTGCATCAAAGGTGCACCTCAAGTAAACCTTCAATGTTGCATCCTGATTAATATCATCATTGATGACAGTAATATATGCCAAGTTAATATATATATATATATATATATATATATATATATATATATATATATATATATATATATATATATATATATATATATATATATAACTTGGCTCTCTTTCTCACACTTAATTTATTATTATGTGCGATAAAAAACACTCGTGTATTCAAACTAGACTATGGCCATATTGAATATCTTAACGCTAAGGTACGAGGTATTACACTTTTATCTCCCTTGATTATTATTGGGTGCATTTTTATTCAAATCATCAAAACGTCATTATAAGTTCATCATTTATTATTGAACCAGTAGTTGCTCAACAATTTCTCCTTTTTTGATGATGACAAACAACAGCTTCATATATATTCATGTGCCCTTTGATCAGCTTCTTCAATCTTCTTGAGCAGTACATCATCTTCCTCATTGGGCTCAGCTTTCCCGTTGACTATCTTCCCCCTTAGAACCAACTCTATGTTGTTCTAAAATTATAATTTAGTGTTGATACATCTAAGGCTCACTACACGAGGTTTGTAAGATCGTAGTAGTTTACCCTCTATCATAACGAGGTTTGTAAGCCCACTAAGTTGGATGCTAGGACTTTACCTTTCATTCATTACAGCCTGCTATATGGATAAGGTGCACGACTAACCAAGTTTTCATGGCCTTCTTAATTTGCTAGGGATTAACCTTCCATTCTTTGAAACCCTTTAGGCGGCTAAGTTGTGTGGAACCTGATAAAATGTGTTCTATAATGATATGAGTGAAGGACTAGGTTCTTTTAATGCAGGACATCTGATTCTCCCCCTTATATCTCCTCATATAGTGCCTTCTAATATGATTGAGTTCTTTTATAAATAAGAACTACTTCCTTTACAATGAATCCTAATTGGCAACTAGAATGAATCCTAATTGGCAACTAGAATATATGTGCATCTATCAAGACAATCTTCAATCTCCATATGGTCATGTAGTCTCTGTGCTTGATATATCTGATGTTGGCACATGATTTGTATGAATATAAACTAAATATTCCCCTTTTTACATCATCAAAAAATAAGTGTGTCAATAAGATCTAGTGTATTTGATCAGTATCAAACTCATGATCACTCGGGTGCATTATCATGAACATGACGAAGAGCTCTAACAACTTAATTTAGTTAAAATCGTAAGAGGAGTATTCGCATACACCACTTTAAGTCATAAGACCCAAATCAAAGGATTGCACATATCAATCTACACTGCCAGGAAAGATATGGAATTCATGTCAATATTTGGTAGGATTTAGGCTTGGTATGTCTGTGAGGGGATATGGACCAGGTTCTTTATTTAAGTAAGTCCCTATGTAAGGTAAGTACATATATTCCCCTTTGTATACTCTTATTATTCAATATAGTTCTCCCTATCAATTATCCTTATCTTCTTCTTTCTTAATACCTACTAACTTTGTTTGGAATCAACCTTCTCTTTTTTTTTCACAAAAAAAAAAATCATTCCAAATTGAGAACTTCCCTCTTGTTAATCCCCTTACCCCCTAGACACTAACTCTTCTAGAGTTTCTCCATCTTAAACATCTCCCTCTTTTTTCAAATGCTCGCTATATCATTATCCCTAGGTTACTGCTCGTGTTCTATAGTAACAAATATTTTAATTACCTAGCATATGTGACTTTGGGAGATATCATTCGTTGATCTTCAGGGGTGAGTTGAGGTGTCTACTGACCAATAGATATGGACTTACAAATAAATGAGGAGCTTTGCGAGTTTTGGGTATTGATATAGGGCAACTCAACTTGGTTCCTTTCGTTAAAGGATTTTTATGGCCGACTTGGTTGTATTGAAAGTATAGACATATTTATGCAACTTTCATTTGGAAAGGAGGTGCATACATGATAGTCATAAGAATCATGTTCTTTGACTAGTTTCTTCGATGTATGTGTTATCTTTGGTCAATTGATCATGCCATGAGTGCATGTCAGTTAAGGTATAAGACTGTGTAAGACATTTTTGCACTTAGATCTATCTCAAACATTCTTGTTTCATAGCCAATTTGAGGAAGTCTATTGTGTTCATTTCATCTTCCAATTTTGTTCATTCAGTTGATTCTTCCTTCAATGGCAGGTTTGCTTTACTAAAGCTTCTTCAACACTCATTTATTCTGAATTTGAATTGTTCCTCAATATTTCTCTCTTTGACTGAGGAAATAGTTTCTTTGCTAGTGCTTTTCTTGATGTGTTGTCCTGACTTTTGCACCGCTTCTTCTAGAGAACCAGTTCCTTCATTTGATTTCTCTTGGTGTATTTGATTATAATAAGTCTGTGTGGGTATGCTTCTTTATATATTCTGCTGCAGATTCTTCTTTCTTCTAACAGATTTAGATAATTTTATGGCTGCTTTTTTTCAGCTCCTCCTCCTGCTCTATCTCTTCTTCCATACACCAAGTTCTCAGTGATGATATTTGGGATGATAGATTTTGGTTCCTTTGTTTTGCTTCTTATAGTCTGTTTTTATCAGGACTAATCTTCTTCTTCCTCTTCATGGGAGTGGATTTGGCACAATTTCCAAGCTCGCTTTATGCTAAGACTTTTGGAAGATGAATTCTTCCTTTTTTATTTTCATATATGTAGATCATCCACACATGTTCTGTAGGGATCTAGTAGCTCAGTTGGTTGGTTACTTGAACTCTCACCTTATTGATGATGGTTCGAATCCCCACGTTGTAATCACCTCTCCATTTTTTCTATCCCCTATGTAATAATAATAATTTTAAAAAAATCATCCACACATGTTCTTGTATCCTCTAATTTAGGATTGTTTAATAATTTTATTCATGACTTCTAGGAACCCATGGATGCTTGGTTCCTTTTGTTTATAGGAGGCTATAAGGATCGGGCTACTCCTATGCACTTTAGAATCAGGTTCTAGAGTAACTACACAAGAAAGTAATGCAGTGGAAAAATAAATCAACACAAATATTTTCACATGGAAAACTCTTCGCTCAAGAGAGTCAAAAATCACGACCTATCTTCTATAGGACCTTTCTCAATCTTCACTAAACAAGAGTCGTATAGAGGTTTACAATCTTCCTTGTAATACCTAAAGGACTTATCTCTTAACAGTCTGCCTTTAATGATGGCCTTCTTAATCCTCCTTGTCTTTTAGAAAAAAAGAAAGATTACCCACTTATACAATAGATATCTCAAGACTCTACCCAATCAAGATATCTCTTACAACTCAATAACCAACAAAACACCTATTACACAACACTTGCAAAGGTAAATGAGTGAAACCACAACAGAACCTAACTAACAACTAAAGAACTTAATGATAAATCTTGATAAGCTTTGGTTCTTCATCGACTTGTAGTTGGCTCTTTTTAAGATGAATTGTTGGATGTGCTCACTTAGCCTCTCGTTGGAATATTATGATTGTGTTTATGGTTAATCTCCAAAGCTTATTCGTGTTGTGTTTATATAAAAGTAGATTCCACCGTTGGATGTTGAATTCAACCAACTTTTGGTTTCATAATTGTACCCAAAAACCAAATCTTGATTGACTTGGATCTTCCTTTATTTCCTTGTATGCACGACAATTGTGGTCTACTACTTTAATGTTAATTCCACGTTTAATAATTTATGGTACTTATGGAAATATTACCATGCGTTGAATTCAAACCTTTCATCGAATAGGATTCAATCAATATTTTGTTTCCTCCTAGTGGGCATAAAATAACTTTTCAGTCTCCAGTGTCGGATGATAGTAAGGATCAGTTCATTTGAGTAGTCATTTGTTTATATGATTGATTCACTAAATCCTTTAGAGATATGTTTGGATGTCTGGTTCTTCAATGCCTTTCTTATGTCTCCCTTGATTGTCATTGGGTAAATTATTTGTCAAATCAATAATACGCTCATCATCTATCATTGAGCCAGCAGTTACTCAACAGACGCATAAGTGGAGTTTCCTCTAGCCCATTTTTGTTGATTCATGTATGGTATGGAGGATCTGAGTCTATTGATGTTCTTCTAGCATACTGAATATTCTTTTTCATTTCTTTGATTCTATGATGGCATGTATTCCTGTAGTATTCATTGCTCCCATAATTAGTGCATAGACGTTTGTATGAGACTAATACATACTTGCTCTTGGGAATATATGGAGTGTTGGTTTTTTTGAATCTCAATCCCTGCCTATTTGTGTTGTAGCTTTCATTCAGGGACTTCAGAGCTTCTAAAGACCTATTCTATTGAAGATTCTTCTTTACCTCTTTTGTGGCTTTCTTCACCTCTTCTTGGAGTGCCTTGTTCCTTTTGTTTTCAGTATGTAGGTCATCTTTCAAACTTACTAGTATTCCTTTAAGACTCGTTTAAGCATCTTCAATATGTTTTACTCTTTCTGTGGATGCCATCATACATTGTTCCTTTTCTACTATTAGCTTGGAATTTCTTTGTTTAGGGCGAGAACCTAGTTCTTGAGGGAATCATTCATAAATTCTAAGTTCTTTTTATGCTTTTCTAAACTTTTAAGCTTTACCTCAAGGATGGAATGTGTGTTTGCTAACCTTTTTTCTCATAAAGCAGGTCTTCGAAGGCGCTAATGACAATATGAGTCACATTTTTATAGTTTTTCTCTCATGTAGGTGTGAATCTCATCTTTTATATCAGTAAATGTTACCTAAATATCATCATCTTCTGAGTCTAAGTCTATTTCGGCCATGAGTGACAATACATCCTTTATATTTGATTCTTCTATTTCCACCAGACATTTATGGAGATTTTCTCTCTTCTTCATAATCACTTGAGGAGCTTCTCATAGAAGTCAAGGATTTTCTCATGATTTGATCTAATTTGCAAGTGCTTATCCTATTTTTAGGAGCTTGTTCCTTTCTACTATCAAGCTCATCCATCCTTCTCTCTTATTCTTATTCTTCTGTTGGGCAGTCTCTAATAAAGTGCTCCATACTTCCACATCTAAAGCATCCATCTTGATTGCTTCTATCAGGCCCTCTTGATCTTGAGGTACTTCCTCTATTATGGAATCCTCCTTTTTCTAACAAATTTTTGGAATCTTTGGTGAGCAGCGCCATAACTTCTTCATCATGATCCTTGATGTAGGTAGCTGCAATAACCAAGTTCATTTCTCTGAGTGAGGGAGTATTTTGTTGTGCCTAGATCTTCCTTATATCGTAGGTTTTTAAGTTTCCAATGAATTCTTCCATAGTCATTGAATCCAACTATTTGGCCTCCACGATAGCATTAACTTCGCTCTTCCATGAGTCAGGTAGAATATCCACACTAAGAGAGTCTAGTTCATTGGTTATGTTGATAAATCTGTTGAATATCTCTTGGATGGGTTCTCCCTTTTTCATCTTGAACAATTCATACTACCGATCTAATATGGAGATATTTCATTTATTTAACTAATTTGTTCCTTCATATATTTTTTGTAATGTATCCCACAACGCATGAATATGAATGAGCTCTTAGAGCATAGCTCTTGTTAGGATCAGGCTACACCTATGTGCTCAAAGAACCAGGTTATTTGCGCAACCATGCAAGAAGGTAAATTTGCGGAATATAAAGTCAACACAAGAATTTTTGTGTGAAGAACTTCTTACTCAAGGGAGGCAAAAACTACAACCTATCGCTTATAGGACTTTCCTCAACTTTACTAAACTCGAGAAATTTAAGGCGTACAACATTCCTTGTAACACCTAAGGAACTGTTCGCAACAATCCCCCTTCCTACCCATTTAATACAGTATATATCTCAAGACTTTATCCAGTCAAGAGACCCGTTACAACTCGATTACCAACAAAATACCTATTACATAATACTTACAAAGGTAAATAAATGGAACCACAATGAACCTAACTATTACAGAGAATTAAAGATAAATCATGATACGCTCGTTTCTCTATAGTTGGTTCTGTTAGTGACTTAGGTATCGACTAAGCTCACTTGATGGCTCACGTTGGACTTCTTATTATGGTTGTAGTTAGGCTCCAAATCTTGTTCGTGATGTCTTTATATAGAAGTAGTTGCTACCTTTCAATTGTTAAATTTAACTAAATTTTTATTTCATTAATCGTACCCGGAAATCAAATCTTGTTTGACTTGGATCTTCCTTCTTTCTTTGTATGCACATCGGCTATTCTCTTTTCTACTTTAATACTAATTTCATGTGTTCAACTTATGTTAAGGTTCCATATAATTGAGCTCTAAATACTCATAAAATAGAAATCAATCATTTTGCAATTTTCCTAGTGAGTTATGAAATTGCTTCTTCGACAGTCTCCTATATTGTGCGATAATGATCAGTTCCTTTGAGAAATTCCTTCGTTGATATAACTGCTTCACTGAATCCTTTGAAGATCTGTTTGGATATCTAATTATTCAAATACCTTTCTTATATCTCCCTTAATTGTTATTGGGTATGTTGTTTGTCAAATCATCAAAACAATATTTTAAGCTCATTATTTAGTACTGAACCAGTAACTGCCAACAGCTCTACCGAACAGTCTAGAGTATGAAAGAAAGTATTTTTTTTCTAAATGTCTATGTAGCATCCCCCTTTTAGATATAGTCAACAACACACCAATAAAAAGGAATCTAATTGACATGGTTTCATAGACTCTCTGGAAACACTTGAACCTATTACACTGATACCAAAATTATCACGTCCCAAAACCTTGGTGAGGCGGACCAACACTCAGTGACTTAACTTGACCGAGCAAACCCTGCTCTATGAATCTGAACATGAATTTTAAGAGCTTGAAAACATTTTAAAAGAGATCATATAACATCAATCTTTCCATAAAACTCTCTTGTATAAAACTGTGAAATCCTTTTGTTTCAAAACATGAATTTAATAAAAACTAAACAAAAATGAGCCCATGACGTTACAATATACATAACACGAGTAACTTTATTCTATGAAGCCTCTAATATCATCAAAACTATATGTGTTGGGATAAGGACTCGACCTACCCAAACACTTATAAACAACATAGGGATACTAGACTAAGCCTCAGGTAGAAGTGAGGCTCACCCACAACAGCTGAAATACAAATTGATGCCTAAATGATAGGTCTGCAACTCTGAACATAACATGTATTGTGAAAGCAGCGCCCCAGCAAAAGGGACTTATGTACTGTGGAATAGTACTCGTATGTAAGACATAATAACACAATAAAGGAATAATCCTATCAGAAAGTAAGCTCAAGGAAGAGATTAACCTGACATCATATGAATGAAACACCAAGTATGATCAGCTGAGTCCACATGAATACTAAGAGACGTCCTACAGAACTACATGTCATGTCTTACCATTCTTAGTATGTTATGCACATCTTTTGGATCGCTCGTTATAGCACTTGGGATTGTAATACTTTGTCACATTTGGATCATTGTACGTTAGATTAATTCTTTTATTCTTTGGTCAATTGATTCACAAGGGTCATGTTACACATGAGCAAGCGAGCCACTAAGGCCTTGTGAACGGTAATATAACACATGAACAAGTGAAATACTTTGTGCTATGCACGGTAATATAACACATGATCAAGTGAGCCACAAGAGCCTCGTGCTATGTACAGTAAAATAACACATACAAGTGAGTCACAGGGGCCTTGTGTTATGCACAGTATCAGATGTATCAAATAGCACATGAGAAGATTATTAACATCCTTGGGATACCTTTTCAATAGCTTATGGAGGGAATTACACATGATTCGATATGATCATTATACTTATGAAGATGATTCATTTAGCATACATGGCATATACATCTCAAATAAAGAAACATAAACATCTCAAATAGAAGACGAGGGATTACACATAAGGTAATAGGAGAGCTCGACACAAAAGTAGTGATATCAAATGAAAGAAGTATGTGATCATAAAGTATACAACATGAGGATTCGTGTCATTTCATTTTCTAGGGTTTCTAGGGCCTCGTGGGCTCATATAATAGGGACATGTAACACTTATAAAAGGCTGCACATAGGGTCTTTTCTGTAAATCTGTAAAATATCATATAAGGCTCCTTGGTCTCTTTTGTAAAATATTAATAGTCGGCTTATTAGCCCTTTTTCAAATCATAGTCTATGGCTCAATAATATATAATATATGTAACATCATTCTGTAAAACTTTAACATAAATAAGAAAACTTTTTAGAAATATCTGGTGGACCTTATAAAGAGGAACTTGAACTTAGTTGATGTCTATACTTAGACTTGTAGAATATCATAAGGAACTACACAGAACTTTAGCGCACTTGAAACTTTGGAAACATATATAAAGCAGGTTAAGTCATATAAAATACTTTCTAAAACTGCTAGGCCTTGAAGGCAACTTGATAACATATATAAATATAAGTGGAACCGTAGAAACTTCTTGGAACTAAAAGGTCCTTAAAGGCCACTAGAAACTCATATGACTTAGAGAATACTTACATAATTGTGGATATTTCTCGTCTAAGGACTTGAAAACATGAAGTATCTTTCGTATGTAAGAAACATAACCTCGGAAGACATACAAAAAATCTTATTCAAGCTTAAGGAAAAACCATATCATCACTTGATCATGTAGGAATTGGAAATCTTATATAATTGATATTATTGTGAGAAGTTTATGAATTCTATCATGAACCGACAATCATGTAAACTTCTAGGGTACTATATTACTGCATGCATTGAATAGCTAGCAACTTGCATATGAGACATACTTCAATTTATCAAGAGCTCGCCTCAAGTATAAAAACATATTATATAGGAAATCAATTAAGAATTTCAAAATTGAGGTGTTTAGCCTTACATACCTCGATTCCTGACTTAAGACAAATACAAAGGATTGCCCTTCCATTAAAGCGTTATTCTACAAGAATTAAGAATCACAACCAGCATCAATATCTAAATGACAAGCTTGGGTAACAGAAGCAAATAACAAACATACGATGGATGTGGAGCTCTCAAAAGCATCAAACCAATGGTGTTTATCCACACCCTTCCTTCATTCCGTAACCTCCACACCCTATGACCTTTTAACCATAAAAACAATATTTCTAGAACATCATCTCATATAAACAGCCCATAATCAACTCTATACGACTAAGAAAACTTGGACTCACGACTTTTGATCATCATCTCGTGAGTCCTTACGGGAAACAGATTGAAAACATTCACATGAGCTCGTAGATGAAGGTATAGAAGAAGACTTATCTTGGTTGCCAAACCCTATAACTTTATTCGCCAAGATTTTCTTGGAAGAAACCTCTGATTTGCTATAATCCGGAGAAGAATCAACATTAAAAATATATAAACGGCGGAGGAATAATCATTTTTAACTTTGGGATACGCTTACCTAGAATATGGAGAGCAAGAGATAGTGTTTTTGGAGCTCTTACGGTATTCTCTTGAAGTGGAAATAAGATCAAATTAATTGAAAATAGACTTGGGGACTTCTGTGGGCACCTTTGGATGTGCCACATGTCGTGCATGCACTTGGGCATGATGCAAGTCTGTAATGAAACATGAATAACTCTTTGTATTGAGGTCTGATTGATGAACAGTTTAATGTGTTGGAAACTAGACTCGAAGAATTTTATTGGGTAGGTCATTTACCCCATAACACTTTATATCCTATGAGATATACTTGTTTGATATTGTTCCACGTGCAAGCTTATTTGAAACTTTAATTTGTGATGTAACTGCCAACTCAAATTTGTGTGAGGGCTATCCTTATCTCTTAAATCTCTCCTAATACACATCCTACATGCACTTGGGCATGATGCAGGTCCGTAGTGAAACACGCATAACTCTTTGTACTGAGGTCGGATTGATGAATAGTTTAATGTGTTGGAAACTAGACTCGAAAATTTTTATTGGGTAGGTCATTTACCCCATAACACTTTATATCCTAGGAGATATACTTGTTTGATATTGGTCCACGTGCAAGCTTATTTGAAATTTTAGTTTGTGACGTAACTGCCAACTCAAATTTGTGTGAGGGCTATCCTTAGCTCTTAAATCTCTCCTAATACACATCCTATACTTATTACCATGCCAATCTAATATGGTACTAGTTCATAGCCTCTTTTGCATACAAAAACACTATTTCTAATCGTCATTGTCACACTTTAAAGTGTACGATCCGTATATCACCTCATTCATGATGAACTTTGGCGAAACTCATTCTTTTCCACTTCCTCAACCTCCAACCATTGTTCAACACTTAAATACACTTAATCCTTGGTCTCTAAGCTTGGACACAAACTTAATCTCCCGAATTCAGATACATTTATCTACGTCGCAATAGTTGAACCATAGTCCAGAAGTACGAGGTGTTACATCATCTCCCTCTTGAGATTATTCATCCTCGACTGAGAGTCATAACTCAAGAAAAGTATGTGAATAGTTGTTGGCTCAATGATCATAAGCTTTAACATCGAAGTTTTGATAATTTGACAAATAATATATCGAATGACAATCAATAGATATATAAGGAGGAATTCAATTGAAGAACCAGATATCCAAATCTCCATAGATTTCAGTGAAGTAGTCATATCAACAAAGAAACTACTCAAAGGAACTGATCCTTATGTACTGGAGATTGAAGTTGTTTCATACAGATGTTGGAGAAATAATAATATTGATAGATTCCTATTAGATGAAGAGTCACAAATATCATAAGTTGATCAATATGGAAATTAGCATTGAAATAGGACAAAGAATCTGACATACATACAAGCAAATAATGATAATCTAAGTCAAACAAAGTATGGTGTTTGGGTACAATTAATGAAACCAAACCTGCTTAGATTCAATAATTGAAGGCGACAACTATTTATATATAAAGAACACGCGAATACGCTTCAGAGCTTGAACCACCACAAATCACAGTGTTCCAACGAGAGAATTAAGTGAGCGCAGTCAACACTTAGTCTTAGAGAGCCAACTGCACAATGACAAAGAACCCTATCTTATCAAGATTTATCAATTTAGTTCTTTAGTTTGTCTAGGTTAGGTTCTGTTGTAGTTTCCATCTATTTACCATTCCTAGCAATTGTGTAATAGATGTTTGTTGGTTAAACTTTTGTTTAAGATTGTGATAAGGTGAATGTACGGGGAACGGGTCCTTATGTTATTGTAACATGTTAAAGCACTCCTGTTTAGTGAAGAACTTTGATAGATTCTATAGGAAGATAGACTTAAGTAAGATTACATTTTGCTAAGTCATAAGATGGATCAACATGGAGTTGGTTCTAAGGGAGAATTGTAAATGCAGAATTTGATCCTTAGGGGCAAGATGTACTTAAGTGCAGATGAAGAGTTATGAAGCTGATTCACATGAAGAGATATTAAGCTGTTATGGATTTTTCATCATAAAAAGAGGGAATTTATTGAGCTGCTTTGACCAGAATTTTAATTCAAAATCATTTTAGATTTTTGATAATTGACAAACTATGTATAATTGAAAAGCATTGTTCAAGAAAGATGGATAAATAAATATATAAATTAGGGCTCAAACATATCTTTAAAAGGAACGGGTAAAGCTGGCAACAAGAAAGCACAAACACAGAAAGAATCAGGTCATTTGCAAAAGAAATAGAAATTGTTTTGTCTAAGCATGAGAAGTTGTTCCACATGCACAAAAGAAATTCTTGAAGAATTGAAATTAAGACAATCCAATTCTACAATAACACAAGTTCAAGACATGGAAATACTACCATAATTGAACACATAGAATTGGCTTTGAAATAGGGGTCGACATGGTTTGAAAACTAAGTCAAACTTTGTTTACTTTCTTGGATTTCCTGAACTTATTCTAGTAGAATTTGGAGAACAAGAAGCAATCATCCTCCTCCTATATAAAGCATCACATTGATGTTGGTTGAAGATGAGAAACTCGAGAGAAAATAGAGTGAGATCTAGTTAGAGTATCTTCAAAGAGAGAGGGTCAACTGCAATGAAGAAGAACATGTTCTATCAAGATATATTCATATTGTTCTTCAAGATGTAATATTTTAGATTATTTTTTTATATTATAAACATATTTACTTTACTAGCAATTTTGTATAATGTTGAATTGAGTTGTAAGGGGCTTCTTCGACTGGGTAGAATCTTTGAAGAAGTTAGCTATGAGAGAATTGTAGAAAGGGGGATAGGTACTGTAATGGTTAGTTCCTTAGGTACAAAGAGTTGTAATCTTAAAATTGTTCAAGTTATAGTGGAGATTTGGGAAATCCTATGGAGATAGTGAAAGTATATTTATGTCCTAGAGACAATCTGTATTAGGACAAATGTACTTTATACACATTCATATTATTATTAATGGAGATTAATATTTTGGCATTTGCAATTATTGAATTATTATTTGATTGTTTGTAATTATTCATTAATGTGCATCCCTTGAGCTTACGTTGTCATTAATAAAGTGAGATATTTTATGATAGAGCGTAACTCTTAAAATAGCCTCGACTAATGATCATCGAGAATGGGATATCGATGATATGTGATAAGTCGACATGTGGTCTGCATCACATCCTTAGAGGATGTAGTATGTCTCACCTGCTACGAGTAATGGTTACTCATGATGGACACATGGATACTTTGAAAGTATTGGTATACCCTGCTGATATATTGTTTGTTATACTTGTCTAACGTATGATCAGCGTGTGGGAGATAGAAGTCCTTAGACTTGAGGTCAATACACGCCTTATCTACAAAGTAATGTACTTTGATCCCGTCCTAAGCTCAAATGCCTTGTAGGTTGAGATACGGCTTGTATTGGGAACATTACGATGTGGATTGAAGGTGGTAGTTGAGCCAAGATTAGGATTCACTCCTCGAATGTATGTTCGAGAGAACACTCGGATTCTCAGTGATATTAGGTTGACTAAGTCATTGGCCAACGCAATAGACATATTTAGAATATGGTCTAGTCATCGACTAATATAGATGAGATACAATGATTAAGCCATTTGGGTAGACATTTGAAAAATCCTAAGCTTGATCGGGTGTGTCGTGAATGAAAGGATTTTATCTTACTACATAAAGGTTAAGTTTACTGGATTCGCGTAAACGTACTTCACATATTGAGTTCATTTTCCAGCGCCGTCTAGGAGTTCTGCGTAGACCTTAATTTGATTAATGTCAATATGAAAAGGCATGTAAGGTCACACTATGTCGATTGTCCGTTTCGATCTAAGGATGTATTGAGAGAGTAATTAAAATATTCAATTTGGAATCGAGACATTTAAATGAATAATGATTACATTAATTAAGTCAAAATTGGATTTTGGATTTAATTAAGAATGCACGGAAATTAAATCGAGACAGTGCAAGTGACCGTCGAGTGTCGCGGCGCCCATACCCTAGGGTCGCGGCGCCTCTGCGTCTATTTTGGGCCAAGCCTAAGGTCAAACCCTAATCCGATTTTTTGACCTAATTTTCAACTATAAATAGAGGCATTCACTTTCATTATTCCACACCAATTTTCAGAATAACATTCTAAGACTTAGAGACTTAGAATAAAATACTCTCTCGAACCTCTGTCGGATTTCCTAGCTTTCCGAAGGAGGAGTACATTGAAGCTTGGAACTTGCAATTGGAAGGGCAATCGCGTGTGCACCTAACAATAGAAAAAGACTCCAGATTTTCCAACTTGTAAGTATATGTTTTATATTACAAGTTCCATTATTGTATAACCATACAAGAATTATTGTTGGGGTAAGTAAGAATCAAAAAACTTTAACCTTATGATGTGCCTTACTTATATGCTTTGTACCCAACAATTCCCTACAGATAGGTCGTGATTTTTTTCTTCCTTGAGCAAGGAGTTTTTCATGTAAAAATTCTTGTGTTGATTTATTATTTCACAATTTACTTATTATTTAGTTGTTGAAGAACCTGGTTCTTCAATATATAGATGGCAACATAAACTATCATGAAAGAATCGAATGATACTTGTTGCGGAAGCAATAGGAGTTTTGCATCATGATCGACCTACTTGTAATTGAAGGTCCATGTCCCATTAAAAGTAATGATAAGGCAAATTGTATCCATCCTGCATTTTTTATTTTTAGTAAAATGTGAAGTTAACTTCTGCAATAAGATTTTGAAATTTATAACACCTCATACTGAAAAAGACCAAAGTAACCTTGGGATATATTGAAACCTTCAGACGATTCTGTCTGAATTTGTTTTGCTAAAATACTGAATGTTACTGTGTGAAAAGTTGGTCATTTTCAGGCTTAAGCGGCTGAAATTAGTTTGTATATTCTTTTAAACTTCGGACTAGTTTGTCTGAAGTCCTCTTTAAATAGTAATAAATATTTATCAAATTAGACAGATGTGACTGAAGCTAGATTATATATTTTTGAAACTTCCAATTGATCTTGTAAGTAGTCATTTCTGCAAATACTGAATGATACGAAATTCAAACATGTATGAGAACAAAATTTCATGAACAGGTTACCTTGCAAAATATTGGAAACGTTAAGACAATTCTGTCTGGAGTCATATTTTTATGCATAATTCATACTATTGCATCATTTATGTCATAGATCTTTCAAAAATTTCAGTTGATCTTGTCTGAAGTCATTTCTACAGTTACTTCAAACATGCGAGTACAAAGTTGCATCACGATTTCTCTGAAAACATAATTCACAAACTTTTGTAGATAGTCAGTTTAGAAGAAAAGCATATCAAGCACTTTTTCGAGATATAAGTCATAATTCAGATGATCTTATTATAAAAAATCAAATTAGATAAAACTTAGACGTAGCAAAATTTGAAGTTAGTCTGAAATTTGAAATTTGAAATTTGAAGTTCGGATCAAACTACGCGAGATTCTTGTTTGAAGTTTTGAATTCTGCACAATTTATATTTGTTTTATGTGTTAAATCTAATATGATGATTAAAATAACACTCACAATGATGATGTAGACTGAATTTTGTAGATCGTCAAAGATTTCTGATGAATTCTGCAGATCATCGCATATCTCTAATATTATTCTCTGAAAAAGTGGAGATGTTAGAGACGAAGAAGGTGGGTAGCTGGGGATCACGCTGCATGCGCACAACATTTATGATCTAGTTTAGAGGTATTATCATCCAAATATTAATAAGTTAGTATTATGCGGGTACTAGTTAAATGTTTTAGAAAAGCTGGGGTGTTTGTGCGGTTCCGTTTTGTATATCAAACTTCAGATTTATACATCTCTATTCTGCAGAATAATTGAAGCCAACAATCTCCAAGATTTCGTTGTGACTGGAAAAGGAGTTCATATGAGTTTTTGGGAGACAATGAAGACTTTCATGGATGAAAGTATACATGTAGTGTGCCAATTTGTGAATTGCTAGTGAAAGAGAATGAATTTTTTGACAGTGTTATGTATAGTGGAAAAAGAATTAAGTCACGTAGAAGAAGCAGTCTGCTTTTTTAGGTGGCTGGTTAAATAATTTTCAAACCCTTGTTGAAATCTAAATAGCATCCCAAAAGTGGTTGTTTATGCACTTCGCCCCGTTATTTCTGAAAAATGCCAGGACATGTAACGTCAGCAATGAAGATGGGAAGTTAAAAGACTAAATTAAAATATTTTCATCATATTAAATTGACGGAAATAAACTTCATTTCAAGAACACCCAGCAAAACTCTCTGAAAACCATGAAGGCTGAAGTATGACTGCTGATTCTCATTCACAATATACCCATTAAGACGGGATGTTAAGAGAAAATAGATTACTTCCTCCCTCCACAACCCACTTAGCAACTTGGGAAAGGAAAAGGTGTCACTCTGTTCATTGTTTATAATAACAGTGTCTATAGGAGCCACCTGACAAAAGTACCTACTTAGATTCGCTTTTAGTCTTCATCTATACGGACAACCTCAGAATCTAATATTCTTTTCTGTCAACATTTGAGGTGGAAATGTCAGTATGATCCACCATTTCTATATCAGCTTCTCCGGTTGATAAAATAGGGCTAGTCTCCGGAATCTCTGCAGGAGTAACATTGTGGTGCTGGTGGCTCTCAGTCATGCTTGCAACTGTACAACTGCTACCACTCTTGGATCCAGATTTTGATTTTTTTGGACGACTGTCATATTCTTTCTCAGCATTGAGCACCCTATCATCTACTTGAGATGAAGGAACTGGATAACTGGATATACTAGCTTCAGAATTCTGATCTTGAACCAGTTTCCTCTCAAAATTAGGAGTACTTTGATGTGGAGAAGACAGAATTTGGTTCATCTGTTGACAAATAGATTCCAACGGAAGGATGTTCTTTTTCAGCCCTGAACTAGGATGACAAACATTAAATGAATCTTGGACATCTCCAGAAAGTACCTGGCACATCTGCAGAACAGAGAAAAAGATAATGTATAATCTTTAGGATACTTTGCAGGGCAAGTGTGTAAATTATGGATAAGAGATGAGTTTTGCAGTGAACTATTTACCCTGTTATAAAGCTCTGCAACACCTAAACGATCTGGTTTACCATCACAAGCAACTTGAGAGATTCCTTGTGAAGCTGTATGCAGAGAAGTGCATGATAGGATGCTAGGTCAGTACCTTTACTAAATGACATGCAATAGAAGCTTCAGGAGGCAAACTACTTACAAATTGCTACAAGTCTTGGGAAATGATCAATCATTTCAGTATTGGCTTCTTCAACATTTCGATTTGGTTCATCCACAACCTTGGTATCACACACCATCTCTTCGTTGGGCAGTTCATGAGATTTTTCATCACCCTAGAGGAAACGAGTAAGGATCAATATACCACATGAACAAGTGTAGCTCTCCACAGAAGTAATCAATGGAGCTGCTACACCTAGTGACCTAGATTTCAAAAACTAGTTCACTGATACAATTGTAAGCAATTAAGCAAGTCCATGAATTATAGTGAGTTCCAAACATGTCCAATGGTTCTTCCTCAAGAGAACAGGTCATATTCTGAAGGCCTAATTGATTATAGAGGAGAAACTCTCTCCTTATATACAGTTGGGAACAAACAAGGATACTAGTTAATGTGAGAACTGAGAACATGCAGTTCCATTCATGAGCTGGCCTGCCAAACCAGGCACATAAAATTATGGATCTTCCTCAAGAGAAAAGGTCACATTCTCAAGGCCTGATTGATTATAGAGGAGAAACTCTCTTCTTATATACAGTTGGGAACCCACAAGGTTCTCACTAGTTAATGTGAGAACTAACTGAGAACATGCAGTTCCATTCATGAGCTAGCCTGCCAAACCAGGCACATAAAACGATGGATCTCAGAGAGCATAAAATACTTGGAAGTGAAATTCCTTGACTTAAAGTTTTCTGATACTGACTCGACATACACTGAATGACAGAAAAATCAGGGGTCAATAACCCTTTGGGAGACTTGTTCATGACAGATCACAAGCAATCCAATGTATTTTAAGAGTTTAATAAGAAAACTTACAAAGACTTCTTTCTGATATTCTGCATTAAGGCCCTTTTCAAGAAGCAGCACCCTTTTCTTTATGAATTCAACTTGTCTTCTCTGCATCTCTCTAAAATGATACAATGAAGACGAATCTTGGTAAACTTGTGGTTGGTTTGAAGGATCACTTGTCCCATGTGAAAGTTCAGCTCCATAGGTATTCCCATCACCAGTAGCTTTCACCTGACTGCCAGCAGACCCAGCATTAGCTGTATTTACACCATGTGGTGCTTGAGAAGCTCTGGGACCAGTAACTTTTGCTTGGGAAACTCCTGAAGCTGGTAGTTCTTGGAAAGGTCCTGGAGCAGGAGGAACTTGTGGCTGAGAAGCTCCGGGAACAGGTAAATTTATGAAGGGAAGATTGAGCTCTTTACAGATGATCTCTTGGATCCTCAACTCCTTGTCATCAACAATTGCCTGCCATCTTCCATAACCATGCCTGCACAACCATAAACACAGAGCAAACCGAAAATAATATCAGAAGAACTTAGCAATTTCTTCCACAATTTGTGCTGCCAGCTCCCGAAATCCAGAGATGAACTAATTAATATATATGCACAGTGAAAAAGACATGACCCTAAATACATAAACTTGCATTTCAAGGAGCAAATGTAAGATGACGGTTTACATGGTGTGAACACACAAAATTGCAGTCTGAAGATGATTAATAAGCAAAGACCAGTTCGGTTCTAGAACACATGGGATGTAACATGGCACTCTTGGATGTCAATCAGTAAATATTTTGATGTGAAACATAAACTGATGAAAGCAAATTCGTTTCCGTTATTCAGCCAAGATTTGGAGCATTTTAACAAGTTTTATTTTTGTAAGCTACAGGACAAGTTCTCCAATCAAGTTTTTGGAGTAAATGGTATCAGTATCTATTCTACTGGGAATTTGTCAGACAATACTGTATTCACTTTTTTAGCATTTTAGGAAAGGGTTCAAGTAGTTGTGATGGATGAAATGAAAGTAGGCAAATTAGGTACGAGCAGTGTTGTCAAAGGCGCGCTTAAGCCCTGAAGTGAGGCACAAAACATGTTGTGCACTTCAGTGTCGTTATCAAGGCTCTAAGACATACCTTTCTTACCAATGAGCCTCTCCTGAAGAGGCGACACTATATAATTGATATTTCACTTTATCGAGATTTTTCTTTTCATTATCTTTGATCATATATTTGTTATTCGTGCTTATTATTATTAGTCTCGAACTAAACATATATATATATATATATATATATATATATTTGTAGATTTTCTCCATTTGCGCCTTTTTAAATTAAAGCCCACGCATTATTTACGAGTTGCGCTTAAAGCCCCAACGGACCTTAGAGCTTTTTTGCGCTTTTCGCTTTTGATAACACTGGGTACGAGAACAATACTAAAGATCATCTATTCAGAGCCTTCATCTATTCAATTCAATTCAGACTTTCACGTGCTTTTCCATACTGGTAAATGCAATCTAATCAACTCCTGTCCTAGTCTTTCTTTATAAAGCGCAATTTCAGGACTAGACTTATTTCAACTAGTTAAACAGTTCCTAAATTCATGTAGAGATCTACAGAGATAAAAGGTTACATACTTTAGAACTGCTCGTAGCAGCAGCAGATCATGCTCTTCCTTCCAGAGTTTTCCACATTTCAGTCCAGGGAACCGAGACACAATATCCTCAGCAAAAAGAGAGCCACCTGTCTTTTCTAAAAAAGCCTTCACCTGAAACAACAGAAAATACTAATCAACCTTTAACCATGAAGACACCTCTGTAGTTGTAGCTTAATGAAGATCTACTGTCATCTGACAATGCAACTGAAGGTAGAAAGCCTCAGTTTTACTGGAAATTAAAGATCACATATAAACATTTAAAGTGTCAAGATGACTACATGAAAACCGAGCAAAGGTCCATAGTTATCAATTATTTTAGACAATATAGACCCTTGTGATCCGGCCCTTCCCCGGACCCCGCGCATAGCGGGAGCTTAGTGCACCGGGCTGCCCTTTTTACCGGCAGAAGAAACTCAGCATCAGCACTGCATTTTACCATTCTATTTTTGGACAAGTTACATTATATTTATACCTGTGTGATACCTCAATCACATTGCAAAATAGCATTAACCATGAAATAAGACACTTCCAATTTTTGTCTTTTCAAACATGAGAACAAAATCTCATGTTTTCATGCCAACAGACCAAGTTGCAATCGCAGTACCACAAGTGAGGATGCAAATGACTGTTGGGTGCAAAAACAAAAGATATGGTAATTGGAGCAATGTATAAAGACGCCAAATGTATTCTGAACTGAGTTTAAGTTTAATAGTTATGATATTTTATAGCCATGATAAACACAAAAGTTGCTAGAAGTAAAGAATGAGACAAGGAGAACAAATAGGACCGTCATATCAGAAAAGATCTAATACATTCTATCGAAGGTCCTGTTTGGGATGCAACCACACACCAGTGAGAGTTCGATACTGCAAAGCTATACAGGACACTGGAATATAAAAAACTTGCCTTGTCCCTTATAAGAAGCAAGACTGCTATCCTAACAAGCACATCTTGTATTCTAAGTCCTTCTTTTGGAACACCATCTGCAATAAAAAATCTTTAAATGTTTCCTGACCCGCCAAAAGGAAAAGGAGAAACTAAAGCCTATAAATAAGAATCATAAACACACGAATCTAAGAATCAATATAATTTCTTAACCTGAAAATGTTGGCGAGTCAGTGATATCTTCAGCTATGTGTGACAAAAAGAGAGCTCCATAACTGTATGACAGTGATTAGAACATGTCAGTATATATGATCTAATATGTCAATCCAATATGAGACATACAGCACTAGGAATTTGTCAGAATAATGACACATTATCAAAGATGCATGAGAAGAATATGCATTGGGAGGGGGGGGGGGGGGGGGGGTTATACTGTCACAGTGAGATACACAGCATCAAAATAGTACTCCCTCCGTCCCAAAAAGATCGTCTTTCTTTCCTTATAAGTTTGTCCCAAAAAGATGGGCACATTTCTATATTTAGAAACAATTTAACTTTATGAAATGATTTACAACCACACAAATATCTAAGGCTTGTTTTGGACCACACATTTCAAAAGTCTTCATTTATTTCTTAAACTTTGTATCAAGTCAAACTAAGACAATCTTTTTGGGTCGGAGGGAATAGCAATTAATTCATATTTGATGCGAAGGCACAGGACCAGATCACCCACAAGTATCTCAATTATTCAATCAGTATACTCAGATCCATAAAAAATATACGAGAGCGAAAGAGATAGAAGGACAAGAGTAAGAAAATGCATGATGAGCAACTTTCGAGAACAGAAAGAGATAGTGGTTCAGCCTAGAAGGCAAGCTTGATCTACCCCACTTGAATACACCCTTAGCTGAGAGATGGCTACAGCCTAGAGTAACACAGAGTTTAAATGTACTAATAATCTAGTTTAGAAGATCGGGGAATATACAACTTTAAAGGTGATGTATGCACATACTCTTGAATTTCTTCACAAGTTTTCTGCTTCAATCGTGGAGTGAATTCTGCCCAGTCAAACTCACCAACCCCAAATCTGTAAAAAAGAGAAGTTATCTCCAACATTTTCAAGTTTTTGCATGCACAAAATATGCAAATACAGAATGGTAAGAAGTCAGTACTACTACAATTACAACAACAATAACAAGAACAACTATGTCGCAATCCCAAACTTAATGGTAGGAAGTCGGTGAGAGGAAAACATAAAGAAAAATGTAGCAGAAAAAGAATATAGAAAAAACGAAACCTCATCAAAATTTGGACAAATGCTGCCCTTTGGCTTTGATTGAACCCCAGTACTCTAAATGATCTTCCTTCTCCTTCCATCAAAGGGTGTGGTTCAGCAGAATCAACTGTCAAAAGAAAATATATCCTTCACTAAGATATCGTTGTCCATTAGTCTAACCGAAATTCAAAAATGAAATTGAAACCAATATCCCACCACGGGCTTTCTTTCTGAGAGCTTTTCTCACAATCGGCGCACCCGGTGAAGCCGTCTCACCATCACTAGAATCTGCTTCAGCTTCATAGTTGTCATCCTCTCCATCGGTGCTCACATCTTCCAGACCAGCAAGATCATCATCTTCAACAGACACCATCTAGGAAGAGAATAAGATATAAAACATGGAAATCAAAAAGGAAAAGTAGCGAGAAATGACTAGATTAATGTGTTCAAGAAAGAGCACCCACCAGAAATATCAAAGAACGTGAACGAGAGGCATCACACAGTGTTTAATAGACCATCAAACTCATTCAACAGCACAAACGACAAATTAAATTAACATGCAAAAGAATTTCACACCTGCTTACGACTCCTCTTTCCCTTCCCCATGGCATTGAATTCTTCAACTTGATGCACTTCATATTTATCTCGTAGCAATTCTTCCCAATAAGTTGCTCTCTCGGAATTGTTTACAGTTGCTTTATTCTCCACAGGGGCTGCTGGTGCTTCCTCTTCTGCTGTTGCTTCTGCTTCTTCAACGTACTCAAAATTAGCTACCTAAGACATTCATCAGTTTATATCAACAAATGAAAACACAGCGCCAAAAATGCAACCACGAAATTTAAAACGGCAGCACCTACGCAACGAAATCAGGAATTTAGCATATCAATCATCATAACATTGTTTATTAACTATCCTCGAAAAAGCATAAAGCCAAATATTTGTAAACTTTTTTTTCTTTATAAGCAAGAAAAAAAGTCCATTCAAGGCCAGCACTGAGTAGGTGATGAATATGTGCTGTTGCATAAATTCAGTTCCACATTAAACTTGGAAGCACCTGAGAAAATCATACTAGAGTATCTAATTCGTATACATTTAAGAAGTTATACCAAAAAGTCCAAAATTATAAGCACTTGCGTTTAACTCCATCAGCTTGTACTAGATAGAATGGCTATTGGCTACAACACCAAACTGCATGTCTGTATATATAAGAATTCCTCATCACAGATGGTGAACCTCAATGGAACACCTGAAAGGAGTAGCGAACTTTCCGGTATTTGATCAACCCAATAAAATGACCCAACTATATCAAAATTGCCAATCCCAAAATTTATTGCAGAAATATGAAGTTCAGACTGTCCTGGATTTTTTTGTTTTAATAGTCACAGTCCTGGATCTGAATCGACAATTTCTTTTTGAAATGTACATGAAACTAAATATAAAAGCTTGACAGGCCAGAGGGCACTGACAGTTCATGAGATGCTGAGATACCATGGAGGGGAAGTTCAGTGGGATTTCAGGTTTAGTGGAACCTTCAGGACTGGGAGATGGGAGAATTTCAGAGCCTGGTCGAGCTATTGTTTGGGACGATCCCAACACACACTTCATCGCATATATGGAGATGGCGAGAGAGCAGGGACGGATTGTTCACGGTTCCTATTACCAGAGTTTAATAGGGGGTGAGGAATCTTCTTTTCCCTATCGGTCTATCTTGGTCCCCAGGGTGCCCAGAAAGTGTGTTTCTTTGCGTGGCTGGCAACTAGAGGAGTGATTTTGACTGCATAAAATTTGAGAAAACGAAGAATCAACTATGTGAGCTGGTGCTATGTGTAGATGTTTAGGCGAAGATGTGAGTTATCTCCTATTGCATTGTAAAGAGGCTACTAATTTGTGGTCAGTGGTCCTTAGCTGGTGTGGAGTACAATGGGTGATGCCGGGCATAGAGATGGAAGCGTTGCAAAGTTGCGCTTTTAGGTCGCGGAAGAGGAGCCCATGGGTATGGAATGTCATGCCACTAGCCACTATGTGGGTTATATGGAAAGAGAGAAATAGGTCCGGCCCTTCCTCGGACCCTACGCATAGCGGGAGCTTAGTGCACCGGGCTGCCCTTTTTTCTAGAGAAATAGGAGAGCTTTTGAAGGGGTCGAGCAAGATATTGTAAACCTGCAAAACAGACTTTTATTCCTAGTTTCTTTTTGATGTTACTATGAGTTTCCTGTTTGTATAGAAGATTGGGCCTCTTTTGTAGAGAACTATATTTTGGTGTAGGTTTCTCTACTTTTTTGGGTATATGGTTTGTATACAGGGTTTTTTTCTGCCAAGTTGATAAAATACTTTACCTTATCAAAAAAAAAATCGACAATATGTCAACTAACTGAGATTCATTAGTCAAAATGAACATACTTATTTTGGTGCTCAATTATATTGAGCTATACATTTATCATCGGAAAGATGCCTCACCAATACAAGCATACAACTAGCAATATATTGCTACAAGTTAAATATGTTGACAATAAAGAGAACAATTATACTTCATGAAAAGTGTCTTCTTTAGTGACTAATCATAACTTGCTTTTCAGTTTTACCAAGTAAAGTTTATTTAACATGTATTTATTTCATATGTTCTTTTTTCGAGTAAATTTACTTAAATCACAAATGCATTTATTTAACGTTTAATGCACAAGACTTGGCTACTGTAAGATTGTCAAGCCAGCAGTATTAAAAGCTATAAGCGGCCAAAAAAATGAAGCAACAAGGCTCGTAAAGCTTAAGCGAGAAGTAAAGTGCATACTTCTTCGAGATGAAAAATGAATTACAAACAATATAAAAGATACCTTATTATATATGAAGTAAGTGCCTAAAACATCATCACTACAACCATCATTAGTACTTTCAGCATCTAATACATAATAACATTATCTTAATCCCAACACAATTTAAACGTCATTAAAATGTAAGTAGAACAAGCCCACAGAAGAATCATTTCAATTGCGAGGTTAGGTTCAGTTTTCAATTTGTCAACCACGATATAGGAATAATTCGGAACACTTTAATTTAGTGAATCTTGCTATAATTCGAGTGAATTGCAAGAGTAATTCCACAAAACCAGTTTCCGGTCATAAAATGCTAAAGGAGATATAAACCTTAAAAGCCTTCAGAAATGAATCCTCCTCTTCATCATTCACTGCAGCATCCTCATCTCTAACTTGCTCACGATCAAGTAATCTAAGAAATAATAGAATGAATAAATTACTTAAATAATATTTTTTATAAAACATAATAAGTAATTACACCTCCGACCCAACAAATTAGACTCAATTTGACCAGTGTGTAATTCCAGAATAAAATGTTTGGAAAAAAAAATAGTACATTGAGTTTGGTAGTCGTGCTAAAAATTATTGTTTAAAAGGTGAAACGCTGAGCAGTACAAGCAATTGTAGAATCAATATAGAAACAATATAAACTATTACCTTCATCTTGAAAACCATGGTGGGATTAGGAGTACGACGGAGAAATCACTCAATTTTTAGTTTCAATTCGAATATTGACTCCTTTATGAATCAAATTTATATACTTAGAAACTACACAATAAGGACTACACTACATTATTTGTTATAGTTAAAATACTTTTAACAAAAAATCATGGTAAACAAAGAAAAACTGACACGACCTTAGGCCTAACTGTCAGTCTTCAAGAAGCAAGTAGATAATCTCCCATCTCTTGATCCGGGGGAACATAGTCAGGAAAGAGAAGCCCAATCCTAATCCCTGCTTCTAAAGCTCGTATCTTGCTCAAAAAAGTTTTTTCAAGACCGGAGTCAAGGCAGGTAGTTGAAACCCAGATCCTCCATTCCCAAACAACCCGGGGATGAAATGCCTATGGCTAACTGAACACCTCTATTGGACAGAGCATAATGACTCCCAAAATAGTTATTGTGCCGTATAAAATAAAACAGAAGGGTAACACTTCATACTAGTTTTCTCTCAAGGGAGAAATATTTTCCATTTAAGGAATAGCTCAAATTTTCGGGATGCATCAAAAAGGAAGGTCCAACTTAATGAGATGTGGGAGATGTACAATGCAAAATCTAAAAAGTTCTACCCCAATATATTTTATAAAAGAGAAACTACAGAAGGAATCTCTTGTAAACAAAAGTTACCTATCTATTTTTTCTTGTAAGTAAAACTCACCTATCTATTGCAGCAGCATCATAATGAATTTGTCGCGATTTTCCAGCCTCGTCATTGTCATCAGCAAATAATTCTTTTGATCCATACCTTATAATGTCATCCAATTCTTCCTGCATTAAGGAACCACTCAAGATGGAAGGTACATCAGCATTATTGTTGTACAAGGAGAAAGCAGAGCAGTAACAATTATTCCTGAGGGGACTTTTAAACAAGGATGGGGGAATATTGCATTAAAGATAGAAAGATTCATTTATGCTACACATACGACAGTATTCAATGCGTTCAGTGCTACAATCGACTGACCTTGACTGCTTCTTTTCTTTTTTCTTTTCAACCAATCTCAAAAAAAAGGAAGCAGTCAAGGTCAACGACTGGACTACATAGGGACCAAAGCATCACCGATAAAGACTCAAAAATCCAGAATCATAATTTCCTGTAGCTTTGAAACAACTGATAGAGATATTCTTGGGAGAAATATTGTTGGCGGATTTAACAATCCCTTGCAAGACATCCCAATCCTCAATGATGTCCGGAGATGGTTCACTTTTGTCTGAAAGTTCGCACATGGAATTAAAGTTTACGAGACGAATGATTCATTCTGTTCGAACTCCGGATAAGATAAGCTGCTGAACATGTTCTTACGGGCGAATGGTGTTGGAAGAAGGTGAAGTTGAGCCTTGAATGATGGTCGCCCTAGTCGGATGTTGACCAAACACCACAACTAGAGACTGGACATGGATTCGTCTTTTGGGGCTCCCTCCGTATCCATGGTCTCAAGGTTTTTCAAGAAATAGGAAATTCTTGTGGTGGATGTATTGAATTTGAAACTGAAAAAGACAGCTTAAGATGCCCTCCCCACTTATATGATGGATTTATTTCCTATCCCCAAGAATGTGGAAGAAAAAATCAACAAGTTGAGAAGAGATTTCCTTTGGCAAGGCAACGAGGAAAAAAGAAGCATCAACAACAAGAGCATACCCAGTGTAATCCCGCAAGTGGGGTATGGGGAGGGTAGGATGTACGCAGACCTTACCCCTATCTTTGTGGGTTAGAGAGGTTGTTTCCGGTAGACCCTTGGCTCAAAGAAAAGAGGAACTCAAAGAAGGTTTTCAAGAAAATAAGATGGTGAAATAATAAGATATAAAGCAAATGAAGAAACAATTAGTAATAAAAAAATAAAAACTAAAGAAAAAAGAAACTACGCAATTACTAAATAATACTATTAATAAGGAGAAGCGCCTCTCCCACATGAAATACGACAACACTCGGTTGTCTGTTAACCTTCTACCCTATTCCTTGACCTCCATACCTTTCTATCTAGGGTCTTGTCCTCGGTAAGCTGAAGTTGTGCCATGTCTTATCGAATCACTTCACCCCCGGTTCTTCTTCGGCCTACCTCTGCCTCTCATCCACGCACCTCTTTTTCACATGTCCAAACCATCTCAGACTCGCTTCCCTCATCTTGTACACCACGAAAGTCACTCCCACCTTACCTTATATAACTTGTTTCTAATCATATCTCTCCTAGTATGCCCACATATCTATCTAAGCATCCTCATCTCCGCTACAATCTTCAGAACGTGGGCATTTTTTACTGGTAGGAAAAACGAAGCATTAACTTAGTCAAATGGGAGACACTAACTCTTAAAAAGAAGCAAGGAGGTTTGGGCATTAGGAACCTCAGTTTCCACAATCAGAGTTTGTTACAAAAGTGGCTATGGAGATCCAACTTTGAAGACAGCACAATCTGGAGAAAGTTAAAAAATGGCAGCCCGGTGCACTAAGCTCCCGCTATGCGCGGGGTCTGGGGAAGGGCCGGACCACAAGGGCCTATTGTACGCAGCATTACCTCACATTTCTGCAAGAGGCTGTTTCGACAGCTTGAACCCATGACCTCTTGGTCACATGGCAACAACTTTACCAATCTAGAGAAAGTTCATCACCCAAAAATATGATTGTCAAGCCAATGGATGACAAAAGAAGTCAATTCCACCTACGGTACCGGTGTATGGAAAACCATCAGGAACCAACGGTAAACTTTCAGGAACAACATCAGCATTAAGGTTGGAAATGGTCTAAAAACTGATGTTTTGGAATGATACTTGGACAGGACAAAGACCTTTGAAGAACCTTTTTCCTGTGCTCTACTTTATTAGCTTACAGCAACAAGCAAAGGTTAATCAGATATGGGAGCAACAAGAATGGAACCATATTTTTAGGAAGCTCTAAACGACTGGGAAATTGACATAGTAGCGAATTTTTGCTGCAATCTTTGGAACATTTCAAGATCAATTCAGAACTAACAGATAAGCCTAGATGGATGTTGAATAGTAAAGAAATCTTCACTGTTAAATCTGCCTAAAAAAAAGTGCAGCCCGGTGCACTAAGCTCCCGCTATGCGTGAGGTCCGGGGAAGGGCCAGACCACAAGGGTCTATTGTACCCAGTCTTACCTCACATTTCTGCAAGAGGTTGTTTCCACAGCTTGAACCCATGACCTCCTGGTCACATGGCAGGAACTTTACCACTTACTCCAAGGCTCCCCTTCAAATCTTCACTGTTAAATCTGCCTACTGGATTTTAAACCACAACACTTCCATCACAGTAGTGTGGCCTTGGAAACTCATCTGGAAAGTCAAGATCGCTCCAAAGATTTTTTGCTTTGCCTGGCTTGTGGTTAGACAAGCTTGCCTAACACATGAAAAACTACAGAGGAGGTTTCCAGATCTGCTCAAAGTGTCTGCTATGTGGACAAGATGTGGAGACTAATGAACACCTGTTCATTCATTGTACGACAACTGCAAATCTGTGGCACATGTTCATTTGTATTCTGGGAATCAGCTGGGTCATGCCCAGAACCACATTTGATCTACTTAGTAACTAGAAAGATATGGGCACAAGTGGGAGAGAAAATTGGTGGCAATTGATCCCAGCTTGCATATGATGGATAGCTTAGACAGAGAGAAACTCAAGACTTTTGAAGACATAAGCAACTCCACTCACAAACTTAGGATGAAATCTTAGCCTTTTCTATTTTTGGTGTAAACATAATCTTTTGGGGGATACAGGAGATTTAATAGATTTTATAGGCAGATTGTAATGTTATTGCTGTATAGGTCTTGACAGTCTCCTTTTTTGGATCTTTTTATGCGCTTTTAACTACCCTTTTCAGCACTTTACAAGTGTTGTCGTTTGCTATATATACAAGTTGTTACCTTTCTAAAAAAAAAGCACTGGAAAAGCAACTTTTCATGGGTGTCTTGTATTTCCCCCACACAATTTTGCATAACTTCAAAGAAACTAGAGATTTTTGAGCTACAATGATATACAACCTCCCTTCAGCACATTTGTGACTGGCGAATTGTAGCAGGTACTGAAAAATCGCAGACTCATTGAGGGGGAGAGTAGGACCTGATTCTAATATATCTCAGACTATCAACCTTATATACCAATGCATATTTGTGTGGTATTGATATACCATTAATTCAAGCTTGTAAATTTCAGTTTCAAAAATATTAGTTCAAGCTTGTGAATATGTTACCTGATTGATGTTTTGAGCTTTGAGCCTTCCAACAACGAGATGTTCTAAAATCATTTTCTTCTTAGTCATCTGCATCATTCTTTCTTCAATCGTTCCTCTTGTTATGAGTCGGAAGATCATTACCTGCAATAGCCAAAAATATAAGCTATCAATTCATATATAGGTCAAGAATTCAATAAGCAAATTCAGACCATCTTCATTTTTGGCATGGATATGAGGGCTAAAAGGCTTATAATCATTTTGTGTGGGAGGTGGGGGTTGGGGAGCAAGATGTATAACCTTATTTGTCTGTCCAAGCCGATGAGCTCTAGCCATTGCTTGTAGGTCAGCATGGGGATTCCAATCACTGACATAAACATTCAAGAGATAAGCTAGCAATCAGAGGCATCTGGAAAATAAAGTGGCAGGAATTTGTTCCTCCACAAACACTTTTGTTTCGGTGCAAAGTTCCTGACATGGACCAGCAGCATGAAGTTACAGACCTACGTGTTGAAGAAATAAGAGTAGACCAACGTGACAAATTTCCATAGAATATGTGACATTTCGACTAACCATAGCATCTTAGTTCTCCCTCAGCACACGGACTTTTTTGCTTTTATTACCAATTCAAACAGAATCAGGTTCTTCCAAAACCTTGCACAATCATTTTCCTAATTGAGTGATGTTCTTCAACATCAAATTATCCAAGGACCAAACAATCCTCTTAGAAGTGTCTCAACAAGTTACAGACCTAGATGTTTAGAAAAGCCATGCACTAGCTTCTTTATCTTATTTGCATTTCAAGGATTTTGAGTAAAGCCAGCAAAGAGTCTAGCGCTCGAGAGACAAACTGTAATACAGATTGTAAGACAAAAGGAAGCTGTGCTTCCAGTGAATTGACCCAGTAAAATTCCTCCGAAATGGGTGGACCTAACACCGGGATAACATAACATCAAGCATGAATTTGTCATTGATACCATGTTAGAAAAATAGGCACCAAACCTAACTCAACCACAAAAGCTGCCTCATATGATGATTGTTCAAGATTGGATAAGGAGATCACAGACAACAAGGAGATTACATGCCATTCGCTCATCTGTATTCTAACAAGTGAAGAAATAAAGAGAAACAAAAATTTATTGAAGACTTGGTGATTTGATGAATACAAGAACATTTATTTATGTGTTAAATACAAGATATGGAGAATTTATCTCCAATGGGGGACAATATCTCACATAGGAACATAACTGTCCTACTTACATCCTAACATGCTCCCTAAAACTCAAAGTTGAGAAATTAACCTAAGTTTGTCTGTTCTGGAAACATAATAAAAAGTATATGTTTTCGAAAAATACGCTGAAAACCCAAGGGTCTGGTTGGAAAAGCATTGGCTATAGGAGAACTTGTTGCTAAAACAATGTTCAGAAAATCTATCTCACTACCAGAATGATCATTGAATAGGCGGAATGTCACCGAAGTTGTCCAGAAAAGAGTCACCATGCTACCGAAATGTACATCGAAAAGAAACATGGTGTCGGCATAACATTCAACGGGGAAAAACTGAACGCGTCAGAACGATCACCACAAATAGTTGCAATGTCGCTGATGCAGTCACCAGAAAGATGTATTGCGTCACCAGAGCAGTCCCCAGAAAGAAGCTGATGCCGCTGGAGCTGCCACCTGAGATGTGCACACCAGAAAGAATAATAGCACTAAATGATTTTAAAAAATGGCAGCCCGGTGCACTAATATCCCGCTATGCGCGGGGTCCGGGGAACGGCCGGACACTAAATGATATAAGGGAGGAAATAAGAATATTGGCCGAGCAGGCGGCGTAAGGCCGCCTACCAGTAAACAGAAGCTACTTGAGCTACTACCAAGACAGTAAAGGAAAGACGAGGGAAAAAGAAAAACATTGCCCACTAGGCAACACTTATTTGAGTCTCTACCAAGATCTTAAAGGCTCAAATACAATATAAAGAAATAAAAGAGCCACGAAAGTATATTAAAACCTTGATGATTTACGGATACAAGGGACACCTGTTTGATGATTTAAATACAAGACACATGATATTTGTACATAGTGGGACGATTTGGTGAAGATGTGGACTGTTCCTGTTATGTCTTCATGTTGGACAGTACCAAAACGGTTCAGAATGTAGATGAACCATGCAAGACACAGTCAAAGATATGTTGTGCAATTGGGCTTCAAGGAAAAGACGCAAAACATTGGATGTTGCTCCTTTAGCCCTCATTTGTATCCTTTGGGAAGAGATGAATAACAGAGCATTTGAAGGGATAAAAGCTACCTTTGTACGACAACAACAGCAACATACCCAGTGTAGTCCCACAAGTGGGGTCGGAGGAGGGTAGGATGTACGCAGACCTTACCCCTACCTTTGTGGAGTAGAGAGGTTGTTCCCGAAAGACCCCCCCCCCCCCCCCCCCCCCCCCCCCGAAAGAAAAGACAAGGATGTGGAACATAGAAGCTAACTTTGTATATTTGAAAAATAGTCTTTTGCTTATAGTGAATTTTGGTGCACCCATGAGGTTTTTGTTTGTAAAGGAGATTAGGTGTTTTTTGTACATAACTCTTTTAACGTGAGTTCTCTACTTTTTGGTATATAGCTTGTATACGGAATCTGTTCCCCCAAGAGTAAAATTATTAACCTTATCTAAGAAAAGTGTGAGACTAACACATGAGAACCCTATGGCCTTGATTAAATCGATAAAGGTGGTACAGTGTATGATGTGTGGTAGGCGCATATTACCCGTTCCCATTATCCTATGAACCAAGTCTGGCATTAAGTGGAGAAGGGTAAACAAGCAGGTTATCCACCGAGTTTTGAAACTAGAAGCACAAATTTCTCAATTATCAAAAAGAAAAATTATCTCATATAAGAACATAACTGCTCTAATACTCTATATTCCAATACTAACACTTAATTGTAACAAGTATTGTTCCTTGATCAATGGAGAATGAAATGGAAATGTAGTAAAAGATGGGTGTGGAGATAACTTTGTTAGTAGGGATGCCATTTGACTTATGGTGCCCAAAGGAATGGGACAACAATGGAGAGACAGCAAGCTTTTTTGGGTCCAATTAAAGGGCAACACAAATGAACGGTGAAAAGGATTTTATTCAGGAGGTTAGGAAATCGATTTTCTTATTCTGGGACAAAAAACTACCGTCCAAGGATGATGCTTCTTTAATAGCTAATTCCAATGACTCAAGAAGTGGAACCTCACGCAGGTGCATTCAGGTTCACACAATTAAGATAAGATTTCCCTCTACATTGCTCTGGTAAAGCAGCCACTTTTGAGGTAAGGAGATAGTCAAGTTGAAAAATAAAATTACCTGTCATAAATGATTACTGTATCAGCAGTTGCAAGGTTTATTCCTAAACCCCCTGCCCTAGTTGAAAGCAGGAAACAAAATCTTGAAGAATTCTTAGCATTAAATCGATCAATTCGGATTTGTCTCTCAGCTCCGCCAACTTTGCCATCAATCCGTTCATATTGCCATTTCTGAAAAATTAACAGGCAAGCGTGCCAAACTCCAACTAGTGAAGACAGGCATTGAAGTAGGTTTAATAATAATTTAGTGAACTTGTTTGAATCCATACCCTATAATTACAGTAGTCTTCTAGCAGATCAAGCATATGCTGAAATTGAGAATATATAAGAACTCTGTGACCTTGTTCTTTAAGTTTAACCATCATCTTGTCCAGAAGTTGTAATTTTCCAGATGATTCCAACAGTTGTCTGTCAAATAAAAGCAAGCCATAGAGCAGATATATAAGAGGTTAACAGAAAAAGAGCATAATGAACTTTCTTAAACTAAGGAACCTTTCATGTTCCCCAGGTCATCAAGAAACTGCTGAGACAATGCATAACACTTGAAATTTCAATAAAAGGCCAACTGACAACATGAAACTCCTCTTTGATCCCCGGTCACAAGAAAAGAAGATTTTCTTTTTCCGAAGGTAGCACTTCACCCAAAGTTTTCATGGTATCATAAGGAAATATAAGAATTCTAAATGTCACTTAAAGGGAGATTGGCACATCAGAATCCAGAGAAAGTAAGCGACTGAAACAGAGAAAAAACAGTTTGACTTAAAAAGAAATGAGAGAGAAATAGAACGAGAAAAAAAATTATAGCTATCTCATTACTCAAGTTTAACTCCCACGCATCATCTATTCCCCTACAGAAAGCAACCACCTGCACCACCACCTGTAGGACGACATTTCATTTTCCTTACCACCCTCATCCCCATCACTTAACCCATATCCAACTTTTCTCCTGCCAATCACTTGCCCACCCCAACTCCTCATGATCCCCAACTCTTGGTCCCACATGTCCCCACCCCTCCCAGGCTGCTATCACCCTCTCTAGTTTGACAACGTTTTTGAGGTTTTCAACATCAGCAACTCTGCAGCCTCCCTCTTCATCTGCCCTTCTACAGTTCAAGGGAGAACCCTCCCCTCATTATCCCATATCACCCCTACTCCACTCTCAGCCCTCACTAACAATGCCAAATTCCACTCACACAGTGTTGTCAAAGGCGAAAAGCATGTTCTATTGAAACTTTTAGCACAAAGCGCAATTCAATGAGTTTAGTAAAGAATTTATATTAAAAAAAAAGATACAAACAAGTAACAACTCTCTCTGTTTTATTTTATATGGCACTCTTCCTTTTTAGACTGTTCCAAAAGAATTGATACATTTGTTAATTTCGAAACTCTTTAACTTTAAACTTCTCATTTTACCCTTAATAGCATGCTCTTATAGCCATAGAAATGTCAAGGCATGCTTAAGACCACAAGTTTTGGTATGTGCCAAAATTCTTTCTTTTTTAAAGTTTGTGCCTAGTCAAACACCCCAAAATGAAAGGAAGAAGCGAGACATACACAATAATTATATACAACAACAACAACAACATACCCAGTGAAATCCCACAACGTGGGGTCTGGGGAGGGTAGAGTGTAAGCAGACCTTACCTCTACCTTGGTAGGTAGAGCGGTTGTTTCCGAGAGACCCTCGAAAAGCCAGTAATAAATAAGCATATGAAGCAAAAACTATATCAATCAAGCTCAAACGCCATTTTAAATCTCGAAATCTTATATGCAAAGATGTAGTTTAACTTTCTAATACACATTAATGATTGTTTTTATCATACTAAATTGTTTACTATTAATTCCTTTCACTAAATGTACATCCATAACTTGGCCGTAACAAGGAATATGTTGCTTTGCTAGTTATATTTATTGCTTAATGATTCCCTCTACAAGATGGAGCTCACGGGCATTGAAATAATTGATTCCCTGCCTACCCTAAAGCTCCACCTAAGCAAGACAAAGTACTCAATGTGTGTTTGCACCTTAGCTTCAGGGCTTAAGTGGGCTTTTATCAACATTACACTCACCAATGGCATTTCCCTTTTTGAGAAATAATAAGAAATTAAACTTTAAGTTACTATAATATAAGAGTATATGTATAGCTCCACCAAATATCGACTTAAAACTTCCATTTTTGAAGCATTGCATGTGAATTTTAATATGACTAGAATTAGAGAGGTGAAAAAGAGCTTTGCATAACCAAAAGGACAGACTCAAGAAGGAAAAAAACCCTTACAAAAATCCCGACAACTCAATCTTCGGAAACAAGTATTAACAATCATGTAGTTGACTATCAAGAAACATGACGTACTTGGTAAACTCATTATTGTCCTCTGGCTCAACACCTTCTAACATAAATGGATGACAGCAGAGCTTGCGCAGCTCCATCACCACATTTATAAGTGAAATCTGATACACAAATATCCAGCAAGGTCAGAATTTCTATTGTGGCAAAAAGGGTACCTCAGACAAGAAATTGGCCCACCTGAGCACCTCCCTTGCGAGTCAGTATCTGGAAGTTACGTGTCAGAATAGCTTTGTAATATTCTTTCTGTTTGCTACTCAATTCCACACGTAAAATGAGTTCCTTTTTAGGAGGCAGCTCTGTCATGACATCTTTCTTGACTCCTTTAATATCAAACACGCAACAGAGAATAGTTTAAAATAGATGTAAGTTACCCAAATTCATGCTTCTCGAAACACTCCACTGCCTCATGAATCTTTTCTAAAATAAACTAATAAGCTACACACTAAGAATTTACGCGCTGGAATTAGTTTTTGCTCCATAAGTTCCCTCAGTTTTGTTGAAAATATATGTGAATTGTAAGAAGCCCAATCCTATCACCCCAAATCAGGCAATCAGCTGTGTACGTTGGACCAATAAAGTTAATCAAGAGAAAGTGCTACTCCGGTCATTTGAATACACGCAGCTGATTTGAGGAGGCAAAATCTCTAACAAATTAGAGTTTCGAATGACATGATAAAAGAGAAGTTTGATATTTCCTGGTTGTTGACCAATTACAAATTGGCAATGCTTATTTTATCACCAACTCTTCCCCTGGGAGGATTAACACGATAAAGCATAAAGACAAATACCAGAAGTTTGTGTTTACAATGAAAAGCTTCATGTTACTACAATATCTATATTACAATTTGGAAAGGCTTTTACAAGGATATATCTAGGATGACATTCAGAAATCAACAAAGAAAATTATGACGAACAGGACCAACGAAGAGCTGATAAGATATACAATTCATAGATAGATATCATTGAACTAACAAATATTCAATGATAAACACAGGAAAAAGTTTCAGAATCGTACTTCTGAGCAGATGAGGTGCCAGCATTTTATGAAGTCTTGAAACCTGTTCCTCCTGACTAATGTCCTCAAACTCCTGCTGGAAATTCTCCAAGCTTCCGAACTGCATTTGACATCAGGTCCCATGAAATCTTCACATGATAACTCAACAAGTAAATAAGTTCTGTAGGTTTTTCCAGAAACATGTTGTGGGACTGACCTTCCCAGCATCAAGGAAGTGCATCAGCATGAAAAGCTCATCCAGATTGTTCTGAAATGCATAGGAAGAATAATTACTAAATCCAAAAGAAATAAAAAAGAAGTGTGTCCTTGTGCAAGTCAGTTTTTACATGTCAAAAAACTCATGCATGTCTATTTGAAGATAAAAATTATTACAGACATACAAAGTGTTGAAAGTTTGTAGATTGTTTTAAATAGGTCGCAGAAGCAAAACACACATATCAATCACCACCACTAGCGCACTTTCACACCCCGGAAAAGAAGGACAAGGACAGCCAGATAAGAGAAAGAAGCTGGTAAAGTATGTTGCCAAAAATCCGCAAAACTTATTACTACTATAATTCTCCAATTACTTAGGACATAAGCACAGTTTGCAAAATGGTGTAGCACCTAGTCACACTCTTAAATTTTCAGAGTGCGAATTTTGAGGAATTCAACTCGAATAAGTGAAATCCAGGAATTCTTGACCAATTCAAATGGACCAAGAAATATTAGAATTACAAGGAAAACAAGATGATGCAAGATATAGTGTATAAATAACAGATAGGGTTTGAAGGGAGAGAGAGAGATTAAGTGATGTAAAATAATCAGAAAGAGGCAACTAGAAATGAAGGTTTGAATGTTACATAATATATAAAACTAAGGCATGCAGACCGATGAAGTTATCCTATAAAATGTTACATGATCTATGAGAGTAAAAAACAAAGACATTCAAGGAAATGAACCTGTACTTGAAAGATAAACCTGAAGCAACAATAATGAGGGTGTATGTTTTTTGAGGGTATTTGTACACTGTTGCATACAGTCTGCAGCCCACCTCCACCCAAGGGTGTTCTTTATTTGAAAAATCAATTCACAAACATATTTAAAATAAAAGGGGGTGAAACTAGGGCTGGCCAGTGGGCCGGGACAGCCCGACCCCGACCCGAGCCCGTCCCGAGCCCGCCCCGGTCCCGCCCCGACCCCGCCAAAAAAAAAAATACGGGGGCGGGACTCGAACTCGGGACGGGACGATGTCTCGTCCCGCGAGACCCGAGCCCGACCCAGGCCCGCGAGACCCGACCCCGCCCCTTTGCAAAAATGACCGTTGCACCAACGGCCATTTTAGATTATGGCCGTTGACCAACGGCCATTTTAGCCCCCCCTCCCCCAACCCCCTACCCCTTAATATTTATTTTTAACCCATAAGTTATTATATTTACACTTTAACCCAATTTTTCAACTATAAATAACTCATTTTCTCTTCATCTTTCTCACAAATCTTCCTACAATCTCTCTAATTTCTCAATATATCTCTCTACAAGTCTACATTGTTTGCTAAATATTCAATTTTATTTATTCATTTGGGAATTGGTAGTGAAGTTGGCAACTAGCTTGAGGATCTTCCATCGAGCAAAGTTTCAATTTTCAACCTCTCGATTACACGTCGACGTTACGTCGGCGTTTGGTACATTCGTTCCTTCATTAAATTATTATTGTCTCGTTTATTTAGTTTAGATCACTTAATTTTATTGTCTTTAATTATTTATTTATTTATTTATTATCATAATTAAAATGGAAGGATTAAAAGGTATGTTTAAGGGTAAGGGTAAGGGTGCTTCTTCTAGTAGGGGCAACCAGGGCAAGGGTACTTCTTCTAGTCATCTTATTCCTACACAGATGATTTTGTTGATACTCAACATTTTCCTACAATACCATTAGATTTAGACCAGGAGCTATTTTCCGGAACTCAAGAAGACTTTAATTTAGACGATGATCTAGATGATATACCCACTAATGTTGATGACAACACACCCACTAGTGCACCTTCAACCGAAATACCTCCTATTCCCCCTAGTATGAGACGAGGTCCAAGAAAACGACCATTAAAATCGATGCATGGACATTTTTTGATAGGGACGTAGAGAATCAAGTAGCCATATGTAGAATTTGTAAAAATGTTTTAAAATTTAAAACTGGAAAAGGTCACGGTGGGACGGGGGTTTAATTAGACACGTAGTAAGTGCTCATCCAAATAGGTATGCCCAATACCAGTGCTTCAAAACCGGGTGCGCAAACGCCGCTCCATCGGGACAAGGTTCACATACGACATCGTCCCGGACCAAGTATAGGGTCAAATTAACCCTATGACGGGGGAATTGTAGGCTCTAAATACAATAAACATATAGATAGGGAAGCAATATCAAAATTAGTTGTTGTGGAGGGTTTGCCTTTTTCATTTCCTTCATCTCCTAGTTTTATTCATTACATTAGAGATATATATAATCCTGTTTCTAACGGTTTTCCTAGATCAACCGTTAAGAGAGATGTATTTAAATTCGCGCATGAATATCAACAATATTTACGTTTTTCATTATATCATTTTAATGGCAAAGTATCCATCACGTCTGTTATAGGTCGTAGTACTAACGGCCTTATTATTTAACTTGTAACTTGTCATTGGATAGATTATAAATGGTCTATGCAAAAACGTATTTTAGCGTATAGATATATAGATGATAGGCACACTGGTACTTTTATTGCAGAAAATATTTATCAAGTGTGCGATTATTACGAAATTACCGATAAAATTATGACTATTACATTAGATAACGCTTCTAATAACAATTACGCAATTACAATTTTAAAAAATAGTTTAACTCCTTTTCCAGACCATTTTCATATAAAATGTGCGTGCCATATATATAACTTAATTGTAAAGGATGGTCTATCATTTTTTAAAGACATTCTTAGTAAAATACAATTTGCTATAAACTTTATTTTTAAAAGTAATAAAGTACAACATAGAAAAGAATATAAAAAAATTTGTCATGATTGTGGACTACCTTTTAGAAAAATTCCACAAGAAGTATCCACTAGATGGAATTCTTTATACGAGCAACTACTTGTTGCTTATGACTATAAATTACCTATAACTTTATTTTTTAACTCTCATAATAAAAAGCCAGCTAATATGATTTTAGATAGTGATTGGGAAAAAATCTCTGAACTTATTGTATTTTTAGAGAAATTTTTTCAAGCAACAAAAGAATTTTCCGGTATATATTATCCTACTATTTCAACTATGTTATTTTATATAACTCTAATATTTTTATTACTTAGTGAATATATGGAAAACCAACTTATAAGGGAGCTATTAAAAAAATGTTTCTCAAAATAAAAAAATATTTTATTCCTATTCCCTCTATTTATATTATTGGTTCTGTATTAAATCCTACTATTAAAATAGACGGTACTAAATCACTAATTGAAACTATTTACGATTGTATAGAAGTACTACCACCTCCAAGTCCCAAAAATCACCCACCACCTATTGAACAAACTAAAGAAGAAGTATTGTCTAGCGTAGAACACCAATGCAAAAATATATATAGATTTTATCAACAAGAAAATGCTAGTAACTTACCAGCTTCCATACCATCTTCTTCATCTTCAATACAACCTCACAAAAGACATGTTGTTTCGCGGCTAGTATTGAAAGCCTCGTAAATAGAATGTGCGGTCGTACCTCTACTACTAACCAAATTAGCGAGTTGGATATTTTTGTTTTACGGGGTTCGTACCGTATCAAGAAGTTATCAATGAAGATGGACATGAAGACTTGCTGAAATACCGGGAGGGGAATGAGAAGACCTTTCCGACACTTTCATTGATGGCTCGAGATGTTTTGAACATTCAAGCGTCGTCAACCGCGTCGAAAGCGCTTTTTCTCGAGCAGGATATCAAATAGGAGACCACGACACTCATTAGCCGAAGACAACTTGGAAATTGCGTATTATTCGTAGATTGGATACGAGCGGAGCGGAGAAGGTGCGGTCAACCGGAGATCAACGAAGAAGATGATGAAAACTACAACGAAATCTTAACCGAAGGTAGTGGAAGCGACGTGGATCAATTTGACCAACAAATACCAATTCCAACCGAAGAACCACATGAAATCATCAAGCAATTAGAACAGTTTTTTTGAGAATGTAATTTTTTTAATTGTAATTTTATTATGTAATTTGTAACTTTTGGACAACACCACAAAGTTGCAATTTAGATTTTAGACAATTGTATTTGTATTACAAAAAAATCATATGTCTATTAAATAATATAAGAGGCACAAAAACAAATTTCTTGGGATGTTTTTATTACACTATCTTATTTTGTTTATTGAGTTTTTTTTATACATATGTTATTTTAAAAAAAAAATTGAAAACCCGCCGTATCCCGCCCCGAGCCCGACCCCGCCCGAGCCCGACGGGATCGGGATCGGGACGGGACTTGCTCCAGTCCCGCCGGACCCGACCCCGCCGAGCCCGCCGGACCCGACCCCGCCCCTTCTCCCGTCCCGCCCCGACCCCGACCCCGCCAGACCCGAGCCCGGCCCACTGGCCACTCTTAGGTGAAACTATAACCACAGAAGTAGAATGACTGTCAAAGAAAGACGGGATTATATTTTGTACCAACTATTTTAGTATGGCAGATACAACATCAGGATAATACACCCTATGATTTTATTTAACCGGATATCCAAACATGAAATGAGATAACTACCAGTTGCACAGAAAGCAACCTATTGCGACATACCTGAAGAGGAGTTCCAGTCAAAAGAACACGATGCCTAGTAGAGTACTGCTTCAAAGATGAAAACAACTTGGAATCCTTGTTTTTGAGACGATGACCTTCATCAACAATCTAAATGAGGATGCCAAGCATCTTTTAGAGGCAAGATAATAACAAGAGCTAATTGCACAATTAAGGATTTGGAAAGCAATTACCATGCACTCCCACTTTATCGGCTTCAGAGAAGCACTATCCATGATGATCATTTCATATGAAGTCAGGAGGACATCAAATTTTATCCTATCTTGCTTGCTTTCACCAACAATTTGACCAGATTTCTTTTTCTTGGTCTTCTTGCGATTTTTGGGGAAGAAAAATTCATATTCCCTACTAATAGCACGAGCTTGTGCACCTCCCACATACATAACCTACAAAGGTCAATTTTCTTCAGGAAAAGAATTATCTGCTATTCATAGTAGGAAATAAATCACCTCAAACTTACCACATTCATTTGAGGAGCCCAAGTGGCAAACTCACGCTCCCAATTTCTCAATGTCGAAAGAGGTGCTACTACTAAATGTGGAGAGACATTCTCTTCAAAAAGAGAGGCTAAAAATGCAATACTCTGTATTGTTTTGCCTGCAAGCTTGAAAATGCATCAGCAAGAAAGAACCTAGCAGTATTCCAGAAGAAACTATATGCAATAGAACAGTAGAAAAAAGATTCAGGAAATAACCTTGCAGCAGTGGTATAGGATAAAGAAAATGAGAAAAAAGTCAAGAAGAAAAAACTAGAGGCAGTGGAAGAACAAAATATATCTTACCTAGCCCCATTTCATCAGCCAGTATGACATGTGTCTGTTTAGACCAAGCAAAACGCAGGAAATTCAGCCCTTCAAGCTGGTATGGATGCAGTGAACCTTTATTTCAACCGTAGATGAAAATTAACGAACTTCACTAGATGAATACAATAACATACATAGACTAATTAAAACCGAAATCAGATATACCTCCAGAAAGAAATTCAGGACTGCTTTCAAACTGTTGAAATTCTTTAGCTTTCTTGTTAGATTCTGTTGTCCCTATAGGCCCGCCCTTTTGTTTACTTGAAGATTTTTTATGTCTACACTGAACTCTATGAAATCTTTCAATTTCGTGCTGAAAAGAAGAAATGTCTGATTCAAATTCCCAGTAGCACTCATCATATGGAAGCTCCTTCCACTTTACAAGATACTCTTTTTCTTCATCATCTCCCCTAAGAACAACAGAAGATTATTCAATGTAATTTATAACCTGAAACTTGCACTTCATTTGTAGGCCCAAAAAGGCTACAACTTAAATAAAAAGAACAATTTATGAAAAAAAAGTTCTACTAATAGGTACTTTCACAATCTAGTACTATACTAACATGCAAAAAAATGGCCCCCAAATGGGCACTAACATGTCTATGCTTGCTTCATTAACACAATCATATTTCTTAATAAATGGTCTCTAGTTTTAAAATTATTAAGAATTAGGAAACTGCCAATATGGCAAGAGCATATTCTTGTAAACATGGGAAATAAAAAAACATAAATGAATTTTTGGACACAAATTTTTTCTCCTTATTTCGTTCCAAAAGACACTAGAATCGTCATAATTTTTTTATTAGGAATACGAATAACTTTCCTTTCCTTTTAAAGATCACTTCTAAACACTATTTAAACCCAACATTCTTGAGGGAATAATCAAGAAACTCATTGCCAATATATTTTCTTTTCTCGTTCTTTACATGGTATCAGAGCCAAGGGTTTGAGTCCCTATTCTAACAACATTTTTTCTCACTCGTCTAAAAGTTCCTTCACTTGCTCTATTAAAGTTAAAAGATAAATTAAAATATAGTTATTGCACTTCAGATAAATAATTCCTTCTTTTTCTTCTTATTCCTACAGAAAAAGTTAATGGTGGTTCACAACCAATAGAGCTGGAATTTTGTCTTCATCGGAATCAAGGGATCAAACATCTCATTATATTACCCTGATTAGAGATGATAATCTAGACTATTTTCGCACCAGATTGCATTATTAGCATCTACAGCTTGCACAACTCAACCTAGTAACTTGTTTGTCTTTGTAACTTCTTCATTTGGGCAATGGAATTGGATTCTTGATTCAGATGCTTTTAAACATATTTCTAGTAACAAAGGTCTTTTCTTTTTTCTCTTAAACCTTTCTGCAATCTTTTCTAGTGTCACCCTATCTAATGAATCAAAAACTATAATTAAAGAACATGTGAAGCTCACCCAATTAATTCATTTCTTTTAGCCTCAGTTTTTTGCACCGAAATGACCATATAATCTTATATTCATTAGTCAACTGACTAAGAACCTTAATAGCTCTGTAACTGTTTTGGTTGGTTCTGTTAGCATGCAAGACCAGAATATGGAACATATGACTGGAATGGGACATGAGTAACAATATCTGTACCAACGATTCAATCCAAAGGCACTTACTGCTTTTTATTCTGTTACCTCTCTTGAAGTTCTTAATTCTTTCTCGATTGTCCTATATAGAGTGTAAGTCACTTCAGCTTGGAAACAAACTCATACCTCTATCCCAAAACGAATTAACACTAGGTTGCATCTCCAATGAAGTTGTCCATTCTGATATACGGTGTCCTGGTGGTATCAGCTCTACTTAAGGTTTTCATTATTTTGTCACTTTGTTGATGACTATTCTTGGTGCGGGCCCTCTTCTTATGATGTAGGCCTTGTAAAGATATGGCACCTGGGCCTAACACAACCCCAAAAGCTAGCTCATGAGAGAAGGATTGCCCAAGTCCAGATAAGCAAACTAGCAGTTTATTCCCCAACCAATGTGGGACTCTAACCCCTCCCCTCCCCTCCCACCCCCCACCTTCAGGCCCAACTGAAGCGTGGACCGGGAGCCCAAATAGGGATGGACTTGGCACTGATACCATGTAAAGAAATGAATCTTGGGCCTAACTCAACCCTAAAAGCTAGCTCATGAAGGGAGGATTGCCCACGTCCATATAAGCAAACCACCAGACCATTCCACAACCTATGTGGTGCTCTAACTCACTCTAACAAGCCTCACCTCATAGAGGAGTTCAAAACAAATCTTTACTTTGAAGTCTAGTTGAAATTCAGGCAAGATCCATGGATAGACATACCCCTTTAACGGAATAATTCTAGGAGCTTTTTAGTTTCACAAAACAACCCAATCGCAATATTTCATTGTTTAGGAGTTTAGAACACCACTTTTAAATTAATAATTGGAGATTGACAAAATAATATGCTCTCATGAAGAAGTTTGAAGCAAATGGATCTAGTTTTAGATAAGGAGATTCCTCAAGAAGGAATATTGAGATTAAACAGCAATGTATATTGTTGAGGTCCAAGACGATGTAGAGTGGGGGTCAAGAACTAACCTATGAAGGAGGTCCAAATCAGTCCACTTTTGGACTAATTTAGGCACCTAAATTGTGCCAAACTTGTACCCTAGGAAGCTCCCCCTTGGGTCACGTTCTTAGCCCTTAAAATGTGTTTCCTTGTGGCCAAGAAGGGCCAAAAGTCGTGCAAATTGATAGGAGAGTTGCTTCCCAAGTTGTCTTCAAGTTTTCAAGATTTTCCTTAATAGTCAAAGTTTCTTTATTTTGTTCTAGTTAGTTATGTAAATGTTTCCTTATTTCTTTCCTAGTTAGTTATGGAATGTAATCCCATACTTTCCTTGGTTCTTTTCCTAGGTAGTTAGGGTTCCTTTTCCTTTTATTTATCCTAAGGATGCTAGATTTGCAGTTTACTTCCTATTTCTTTATTATTTAGAAACTATAATAGAATAGGTTTCTAGTCCCTAATTTTGTGACCCTCTATGTCTATATAAAGGGGCGCATTTTTGTTATTTTGAACACAATTCAAATTATTATCAACAATATTGAAAGGACTTCTCCTTCAAATTTTACATTGGTTTACTCTTGGATTTATTCTTCAACCTTCAAGAATCAACTTAGACACTCTTTACTTTTATGAACCTGACGAATGCCAAATTCAATACCTGAACCTAAGTCTTTTTGAGGCTTTATCAGGTTTACATGTCAATGTCTGGAAAAGCATCATGTACCCGGTGAATGTTGTTTCGAACATAGCGGAGTTCTCAAGCATCATGGGCTTATGGGAACCTAAAGCAGTGAAGACTCCATATGAAGTAGCTGTTTGGAGACAGATTTGCAATCTCTGGGAGGAATTCAACAAGTATGTTGTTTTAAAAATAGGCAATGGGAAAAATATTAAACTTTGGGAAAATAATTGGGATGGTTATGGTTTGCTGAAAAATCAATTTCCCAATTTAGACAGATTGACCTATAATTCGAAAGTCCTCGTAGCTGGTATATTTACTGATTCTGGATGGAATTTAACATTCAGAAGGAATCTCTTTGACAGAGAAATGCAAAAAGTTGCTCTATTTATCCAGAAGATGCAATCAGTGGTGTTAGTTCCAAATAGAGAAGATAGCCTAATCTGGGAAGCAAGTAAAAAAGTTTCTTTTACGGTCAGCTCTTTCTATAATATTCTAAATTCTACTCAGCCAGTGCATACACAAAATTGGCGTTGGAGTTGGAGGATGATCTGGAAGACCATAGTCCCAACAAAAGTTGCTTTCTTTGGTTGGCTATTGTCTCATGAAGCATGTCTAACACTAGAAAATTTGAAGAGAAGGGTTGGAAAATGTGTAGCAGTTGCTACTTGTGTGAGAAAGCTTGTGAATCTGTGAACCATATTTTTGTGCATTGTGAATTTACTTGGCAGGTGTGGTCCATGTTCATAGCTAATTTTGGCATTCATTGGACAAGTCCTATGACGTTCAGGAGTGTGTTAGAGTGCTAGAAAGCTGCATGTCCAGATGCATCCCTAAAGAAAAAAATTTAGCGTCATTCCTCTTAGCATAGCTTGGACTATATGGAAAAAAGAAATAAGAGGTGTTTCAAAGGCAAAAAGGAGCATTTGCATTCTGTGAAATATAGTTGTTTGCACAATGTGTACTATTGGAAAGATGGAAATGTTGTTATGAATTTAGATGACATGCTAGACTGCATAGGTTTCTAATGTAATCTAGCCTGCATTTTCTATGTACTTTCGCAGTATCATCTTGATACTGTTTTTAAATAAAACCTTACCTTGTCAAAAAAAAAAAGCATCATGGGCACTATTGGTACATTTCCTACAACCTACTTGGGTCTACCACTGGGAGCAAAGTTCAAGAATGTTGATATCTGGAATGGAATTATGGAGAAGTCTGAAAAGAGGTTGGCCACAGGGCAAATGCAGTACTTATCTTTGGGTGGAAGGCTGACTCTTATCAAAAGTGTGCTTGACAGTATCCCCACGTATTTTATGTCTCTATTTCCCATTCCTAACAAGATACTAAATCAATTTGATAAGAGCAAGAGGAAATTTCTCTGGGAAAGCAACAGTAAAACCCACAAATTTCACTTGATCAAGTAGGACAAGGTCACATTGCCTAAGGAAATGGAAGGGTAAGGTGTCAGAGACTTGGGTTTGCACAAATGCCATCTTATGAAATGGATTTGAAGATATGCCACTACTGAACCCTGCTTATGGAAGGAGGTTATCACTGCAAAGCATGGAAGAAGGGACAATTGGAGTACCAAAACATGCAGCTTCTCCTTATGGTGTTGGACCTTGGAAATTTATTAGCAAGCTGAGGGATGAGCTCTTCCAAAATGTCAGCTTTAAAGTATGGAATGGGACCCTCACAAAATCTTCAACTGACATATGGCTTGACAACAATTCACTTCAGGAAACCTATCCCTCTCTTTACCATATTGCACTACACAATAACACCAAGGACTCTTACATAGCACAAAACAGAGATGGAGTTCCATGGGACGTCCAGTTCAGAAGGCTTGTCCAGGACTGGGAAATTGAGCCTCTATTGCAACTTCTTGCTGGTTTGGAAGGTTTTGCCATTAAGGAAGACAGGCCAGATTCTATCACATGGGGGCACAAGAATTCTTTCACTGTGAAAGAATGCTACAATCAGATTGCTGCCGAGAACCAAATTGTTGACCTATGGCCCTGGAAGCTATTATGTTAGACCAAACTCCCAACAAAAGTGATATGTTTCAGTTTGATAGCCCTCCACGAAGCCTGTTTTAACTCAAGACAACTTAATCAAAAAGGGCTTCCGACTACCAATCAGATGCTATTTATGTCAGAGAAGCCAAGAGAACATTAGTCACTTATTTCTCCACTGCCCAATCGCTGCTGACATTTGGAGTTTGTTCTTCTCAATTTTCAGAGTTCACTGGGTCATGCGAAGAGTATTAGGGAGGCTTACTCTAGATGGAGCCAATGGAGAGTTGATAAGTCCATCAAACAGATATGGAAGATGATTCCAGGAGCTATTTTTTGGTGTTTATGGACTGAAAGAAACAAGAGATGCTTTGATGGAATATCAACTCGAACTCACTCTATAAAGGCTAGATGCTTCGTTAATATTTTTTATTGGACTACGTTAAGCCCTGTAATTAACACTGACCTTTTTTGGACTTTGTCAGCTCCCTAGTTCTTGATGACAGATTGTAATAGGTCTGGCAAATGTTTTTGTCATATACCATTTTGGTTTCTCTTGTAACTGCATCTTCCTGATACTTGTCTAATTTAATACATCATTTTATTTCATCAAAAAAAAAAGGTGGTAAGTTTAATTCTTTCTAAATCTTAGATTACTTCTAGGTTTCAGAGAAGGTTACGAGTTTCGGCTTATTGTTGTTCTCTTACTCTAAAAGGGGTCGGGATCCATAATCTATTTCCTAAATTATTTCTCTACCAAAGGCGATTAGTTCTTCGTTGACTAATTGTTGTATTTTGAGGCTAGACTTATCTTGGAGATCTTGAATTCGTTCTTGACCTTCTTGATCCATCTTGAATTCAAGAAACACTTTCTTGAATTTGTTCTATCTTTAATTTCACTTTATTTACGTTTCTTTATATTTCTTTTTAGTGCCCGCATGTTTCTTGAATTGTCTTTAAGTTCTTGATTATTCCTTATCAAGTTCTTGGATAACTAACGTGATTCTTATCAACAAAAATAGCAAAACTGTAAAAACTGCACCTCAAATGTGAGTTCCTGCTAAAACCTAATTTTTGCAGTTTCCATCAAATCTAACAGACAGTTTTTAAAAATATTCGATGGAGACCCAAAGCTCACTTTTGGTAAACAATGCTGGAAACTCTTTCTAACTATGTATGGTATGGATAATGCCTCCCAATATTATGAGCCTGTTGGAGACATGGCATTATCAAAAAATGGCAAAAAGTAAACAAGCAGTATGGAGAAAAATTCCTCTATGCATTTTATGGACAATTTGGCTGGAAAAGAATAAAGTCTTCTTTGAGATGGAAGATTGTCCCAACTTGCATTTGGTGGACAATTTGGAAAGAGAGAAATCAGAGATGTTTTGAGGACAACAGCAGCCCTATCCAGAAGATAAAGATGAATTGTTCAGTCCTTTTCTATTTTTGGTGTAAACATGAATATCCTCGAGAAGAAGAGTTTATTCCTGAGGTTTTAGATTACTTATGAGAGTCTAAGTGATTGGTTTTTGCTGATTAGACAACTCAATTGTAATTATATTCAACTACAATTTTGGTGCAGGTTTATATATATACAAATATGTTACCTGTTCCCAAAAAAAAGAGGACATATATCCAGGATTAAAATTAGTTGTCTTTTGAATTTGTATATTTGGTGTAAAAGCAGTGTCATGGAAAATATGGAGCAATACATGAACTTTGTAGAAGAGATAGGAGATTTGTAGTTTTGCCGTGGCAGTGGTGGTGGTTGGACTTTTGTGTCCTGTACCATCTTGGTAATACACCACTACCATCCACAGCTCATAAACATTTCATCTGTTTACCGGGAGCTTCCATCTAAAAAAAAGTCCACTTAACAATTAAATCAAAGCTCAACCTTAAGCTAAGTATAATAACTCAAACAAACATTATCAGCTTTGCATGCATTAGGGGAAGTAACTAAAACGTTTTGGAAGCAAAAGAAAAGCATTGAACAGAGAGGACAGGTTAACAGCTCAACTGAATATCTACAAACAGTTCTTTAAAAGCACCTGCAAGCAAGAACTCGATCAACTGTAGTCCATTCAGGTCGGATAGCGACATATTCATCTTCAGCATTAGTCATTGATGACATTTGGCGATGGAAGTTATTCACTTTAGTCTTCAAACGGGGATATGCTTTGTAAGCTTTTACAAACTCTTTCTCTGGCACCCTGCAATAGTTAAAGTGCAATTTGACTTCAAATACATAAAATATGAAGCTGTCAAAAGGTCTAAAAGAGATAACATAACATATTGAACTGATCATTTACACAAAAAGCATTATGGGTGAAGGATGGAAGACAGCTAACAAGACGATCTTAGTTGATATAAAACTGTCATAGGTGTAAGAATCTAGAGCAAATAAAGTAGCAGTTAAAAATAAAAATACCATGTGCAGTGAAAATAAGACAATCCTTTCCACTTAACAAGGTACTGTTTAACAAATACTTGCTTCGACCCTTTGGAAGCATCCTTATCATCAGCAACAGTAGGGCGCATTTCACAGTCCAATATCTTGTCTATGTCATTCAGGGGACTCACCTACAGAAAAATGGCAATGTCTAGAGTAAATCTATGTGGGATGGGAAGGAAACTGACACAGTATCAGAATTCCATGTTTAATATAAATTTGACAGAAGAGTGGATACATACACATTCAGGGCACCTCCAGCTGCTTGGATGAGGAGCCTTTAAAGGTGGAACTAAACACTTGGGGTGGAAAGCATAGTTACACGTTTCACAGTACAAAAGATTATTATCTCCTCCACAAGCTTGACAGGACTCATCTTTCTATCAAAAGAGACAATTCGCATTGTTATTTCTGGTGTAAGAAAAACGAATAAAGATCATTACAATGAAACACTACAAAAGAGAACAATGTTCCCAGAAAGCTGCTAACGCAACCATGCTAGACCTGTATAACTATGTACTTGCACGTGTTTATGATTAATGGGGCTATTGAGTTGTTTATTCCCAGAATATGAGCAACTCCGTAAAGAAACCAAGATATGAAGTAATCAATACAAGGACAAAGGGAAATGACATGATTCAACAGGAGGAGACATATGCAGCAGTACTCCTCTTCATCAGCCTATTTGGGAACATCACCACCCCACGAGAAACGGAAAAACCTTCCTCTTTCTTTTTTAACTTAATCATTAGTAGCCATACAGAAAAATGAAAGAATAGAGGAGTTATAGGTGAGCAAAAAAACCCTATGGTTAAGAGGACTCTAATTGTAAAGGAAGGGGATCCAATCATTCTTGAGATCAAATAAAGGCCAAAAAAAGGACATGTCAATGACCAAGCATGAAACAGCGCTCTCCAAGGGCATGGAATGTCTAATTTTTCAACAGAAAATTTTAAATAAAAAAACCTTTCCACTAAACCACTCAAAAAGGAAAGAGTGAACTATGCATTCACCATCTATCACTTTGCTCACTCGTGTGGACAAGTTTTTCTTTTTTTGAGAATGGTAACAAGACTCCCGTGGACAAGATGTTCAGACTCAAAAGAGATACATTATATGCCACGTCAATGAGCTATAGTAGAAAGGTACTATCTCAATAGGAAAGAAGGTAAATTTTCAACTTAATCCAAGAGATAAATTATATGCCAAGTCAATGAGCTGGAGTAGAAAGGAATTATCTCAATAGGAAAGAAAGTAAATTTTCAACTTAATCCAAGAGTTGAAAGTAAACAGAGAATTAAGATTTTTGTTCTTCTTGAAAGTTGTAGATCTTTCTCTTATCTTTCTATATAATTTTGATTCACCTTAATCCGAGTTACAGGTAAAAAGTTATGCTAGAAATACTAACTGATGTACAACAAAAACGGGTTTTCAATTCTTACCACCAATGAGAGCAATGACTTGTGAATCCTTCAAAACAAAGCTTATATTATTGGTTTAAATGGAAAATATGAAGTATTCAACATAGTAGATTTGATTTTTCATGAGAAAGATGTAGATCTAGGGTTTGAGTTTTAGAGCTTTAGTGGAGAAGAAGATGGAGATGGGAGGAATATGTTTTCCCAATGTGAGGGCTTCTCAATGTGAGGGCTTCAGTGTCGTCATCAAGACTTTAAGACATACTTTTCCTTGCCAATGAGTGTGTCCTAAAGAAGTGACACCAAACAATTGATATTTCACTTTATTGTAAAAAAAAATCAATTTCTTTGTCCATATATTTGTTAGTCATTGCTTATTATTATTATTAGTCCTGGACTAGACATATATACCTGTATGTATTCTCCACTTGCGCCTTTTTTTCAAAAGGCCCACACTTTATGTACACCTTGCGCTAAAAGCCCCAACGGACCTTAGAGCTTTTTTGAGCTTTTTGCTTTTGATAACACACCGGAGGTTGGTAAGAACTGAGGTTTGGATCTAACTTCACACTCTCCCTTTCCCGCTTAGCCTACCGCCTTTAGGATTGGTCATCTTCTAGCTTACTCTGCTACAACTATTGTGACTTCCATGCTACTGAGCTAATAACTCCCGGCATCTTCAATAGTGATCTTTTGGCCATTAAAAGGGCACCCAACGATAAACCATGCAAAAGGATGTTAATCAAGAACCGACGTCTCATGCCTAACGATACTACTCTCCTCGTACCTCTCTGCGAACTTGGTTAGTGTTAACGTAACAGGATTCGATGTTGCACCATCTTCAACTCTTCTCTTGATCCGGAGTTTTTCGAGAAAAGGTCCCATCCCACCCCATATGCCTCCTCTGCTTATGCCACTGGTGATGAACTCACTATGGCTATCTATAGGCATTTCTATCCGCCCGCGCGCGAGATCAGATCAACTACTCTACTACCAACTAGACATATATACTTGTATGTATTCTCCATTTGCGCCTTTTTTTCAAAAGGCCCACACTTTATGTACACCTTGCGCTTAAAGCCCCAACGGACCTTAGAGCTTTTTTGTGCTTTTTGCTTTTGATAACACTGAAAGAAAGTTCTCTATTTTTTTACTAATTATCAATTTTCTCATAAAAAAACATTGTTTTACATTAAAAAAAATTATAAGTGGAAAGATCTAAAGTAAAAAGTTGATAAATCAGAATGTCAATGTAAAATTGAACAATCATTTCTCTTAAAACGAACATTCCTATAAAATTTGTGTAACACTAACAGGTATAAATTCTTTCATTATAATCTATAATGCAGAATTAACTTCTAAAGACATCTAAGGACTTAGGTGGGGCAGAATTTTGTCATATATGTTATATTTTGTTTTAAATTTATATTATTACTCAAACATATTATTAAATAATACTTATATGATTATTTAAAAGTACGTGTATTAATATAGGTACACGCGCAAAGCGTGTACCCGGCAACTAGTAAGCTACAAATATATAAGTAGGACATCTGACTTTAGGAGCAAAACCAATTGTGGCTGCAGTCCAGGAGCTCAGGCACTTGCAAGAAGGCAATAATTACCCACTAACAACCTCTACACATACTGAAATACATGTTAAGACACTTCCTTTGACCATGTCAAGAAATCTATAATAATTCAAACTGAGTCTTAACTATATTGGCCACATAACGCGTCACACTATGGTCAGGCTTGAGTAATGAGTAACATCAATTATCTTTGTGAAGAAATGTTTCTTCTAAGATAAATTGGTACAAAAAGAAATTTAACTAAAAGTGATGATAAAGTACGAGATGTGACTCTGAAAGATATACTCACTATATCCACAACAACATTGTCTTATATCCGTTCTTATTTCTCAGTATCTTGAAATCCAAAGTTTAGAACTTCTGAAACATTTAATGATATTTCTAACCATCTGAATTTGTATCTATAGTATATACAAATTGTGGCGTTACTCAGTTACAAAACTTGTTACATCTCTCTTCAAATATTCTCCTTAGAACACCCATTATAAGAAACAAATTGGAGGTTAAAATGGACATTATTTTCTTATAAGGTCAAGATAAATATATTAAGTTACTGGTTATTTCCTTTACTTCCACGCTACTTTATTTCTCCAACACTATCCAGTTTAGCTATTTTTTTCCCAATTTATGTTTTTTTTTTCATTAGAGTTTATCCAAATCTAACTTATGGACACACAGCAGATGTGCCCTCGTATCTAATTATTTTTAATAAATCAAATATATTTTCGACAAGGCAAAACATTTATTGATAAATCAGATATATGCATCAAAATACATTAAGCTGGTGTTATCTTTACAAAGCTGACAAGGTAAAGTATGCATTAAGCCTCACAAAAATTAGCCAACTATCTCTTGTGTGGTCTGGTATCTAGTTTTCAGAAATTCATGTAATTTATGACGGCTTTTACTACAGAGGATTATGCTTGCAAATTGAATAGGAGCAAAATAATACACTAAATTTACTATATGCACTTAAAACTTTTAGTCTAAGAATTTTCCAGACATAATGTGACATTATGGCCTCATTAGTTAGCACTTAACGGGGTCTGAATCTGAATCATTGAGATTTCAGCCCATTAAGTGCATTTTTTTTACTTTTAAAACATCTTAATATATCTGAATGGGTCTAAATAATTATTCAGACCTAAAAACATAGTAACATTTTTTCTCTCCACATATCTTTTTTTTTCCTGCAAAAGAACACACCTCTCTGTTTCTTTCAAAACTCTTTCTTCACTCTTCTCCTAATTACTCTTGATTGTAATGTAAACAGCAGTGCAGATCTTCTATTCCTCCCCAATAATCCTTTACTTAAGAGCTTGAATATTTCTCAATTCATTCCTTCTAGACTTAAAAAGGGAATAATCTGTGGATGAAACATCCATTAATATTTAATTCCAACCACCCAAAACGTGGATAATAGCATAAAGTAGTCTGATGCATTGATTATAGTTGAAAACAACCAAAGTCCAAGGATTGCAGAATCTCCATAAAGAGAAATTGTTGATTTCTATTTCGAGCTCGTCCGACTTTCTTTCAAACAAGACTTGCATAGTATATACTAAACATCTTCTTCAAAACTAGATACCAGGCCACACAAGAGATAGTTAAATGTTTAGTATATACTATGCAAATCTTGTTTGAAGATTCTTCAAAACTGCTCCGTCTGAATTTCTCAATTGATTTCTATTTCAGAAATTGTTAATTTGAAGAAGATGAAAAAGGCGGAGCAGTTTGGGGACAAATTAAGATTTTGTTTTGGTTCAATTAAGGGTTTTTCTAATATTTTATTGTTATAAGATTAAATTAATACTCCCTCCGTCCCAATTTATACGACACTCTTTCCTTTTTAGTTAGTCCCAAAAAGAATGACGCCTTTCTATATTTAGTAATAATGTAACTTTAATTTTCCCATTTTACCCTTAATGAAATGATTTATAGCCACACATTTCTCAATGCCTTATTTTAGACCACAAGTTTTAAAAGTCTTCCTTTCTTTCATAAACTTCGTGCCGAGTCAACCACCTTCATATAAAATGGGACGGAGGGAGTAGTATTTTATTACAATTTTATATTTATTATGCTTGAATATAGATAAATTATAGATATTCAGATCTTGAAATAAAATAACAAACAACCTTAAGCATTCAGTGTTCATATCTAGAGACAACATCTTAACCATTCAGATTCAAACGTCTTAATCTTAATGAAAACAAATGAGGCCTATATTTGGTATGTCAAGTACTAAGATTAAATGAACCTGTCACAGCTGCATCTTCTGTAGAAAATCGTTCTCTATACTTCTTCAGTATATACTTTACTTTGCAAAACCAAAATATTTGAGTACAGGTCAAACTTAGAGTGAGTCACGTGTACAAATTTGTACATCTTAGACTTCCATTGGCACTAATCTAGAAGCCTGTTTGTTTTATGATAAGTAAACAAGAAGCCTGTTTGTGTCTGGATCTAATCAAAACAGCTACCGTTAACCTTACCATGAAAAGAATGACCTGTGTTTGACTAAATATTAATAACTTCTGTAGCTTTCTTTATTTTTCAGCTCTAGCTTATGGAATCTATGACCGTAGGTTTCTTTAGAAGACATTTCATGGTTCACAAATAAAAGCCAAGAATAAAAACTTTATATCTTCAGAAGAGATAATATAAACCACTAACTTTTGCAGTGAGAGCTTTGATTGTGATATTTTTTAAATAAGAAAGCTTGGGGCTATGAGGTCAGCAAGTTTTTCTTGGTGGCAGTAATAGTTAACAGTTTAATCAAATTCTAAAATTGATGAGATATATTTAGGTCGTTTGATACTCAATGGGTAATGCCAAAAACTGTGAAAGAACTGATGTTCAGTTGGAAGAGTGGGACAAGGAGGAAAGACGGAGGGCTTGGAACGTGGTTCCACTTGCGTTAATGTGGGTTTTGTGGAGAGAGAAATAGGAGAGCTTACGAAGGGGTAGAATCGAGTTTCTCTCGGTTGAGGAGTAGTCTCCGGTCCCTTATTTTCTTTTGGTGCACACATAAAGTTTCTTGTTGTATAGATGATTGGGTAGAGTTTGTAGAGAATCACATCTTTTGTAAACTCTCTACCTTTTGATATAGCCCTTGTATACGGCTGTTTTGGCCATGTTTATGAATGAAAATACTTTTACTTGATCAAAAAAAAAATCAAATTCCAAATGGTCATCCTAAGTTTGTGAAACTCCTTAATTGTTTTTGATAAGGTAAACACACAACTTATTAATTTCACATTCATCAACTTTAATATACCAGAATTGCTTAGAAGACTTTCAGTTCTAATATCTGACCTTAAAAGCTAGATTTGGCAGAAATTACAAATAATTGTGAAGATTATGTTACATGATTCTTTTAAGAAACTATACATATTATCACTAAGATTATGTTATTGTACATATGAGAACAAGATGCTCAACCTAAGGGAATGTTCGGGACGAGGGAGAATGTTTTCCATGGAAAGCATGTTAGAATCAGTTTCTTGTATTGTTTGATATTTCACAAGTTAGTCTTCCACTTTTTTTTAATAAAGAAGTTAGACTTCCACTTTATAGTTGCAAGCTACAAGATATCTCCGCCAAAACAAAACTCAACATGCATGCAATATTAGCAGGCAGATTCTAGATTAACCATGAACCTTGAAAGAGTGCTTGTTCTTTTATTTTTGATTATACATATTCAGATGCCCCAGTGATAGGCCTAAGGAGAGGTAGAGGTAGAACAAAGAAGAATGCGGAGAGGTGATTAGACACGACATGACACATTTTCAGCTCACCGAGGACATGACCCTAGATAATTAAAAAAAAAAAAGCATGGAGGTCGAGGATTAGAATAGAAGGTTCGAGCAATTTTTGTCTTCCCTGTGGTAGAACATGGTCCTAGTTGGAGCATTGTATCTGCTCCCTCTTTTCCTTTTCAGAACTATTTAGTAGTATTATTATTATTGTTATTATTATTATTATTCTATTATTATCTTATGCTTACTCTTCAATTTTATTAATGATGTTGTTCTTTTGTTTAGATTATCTTCCTATTTCTGCTGTATTTCTCTTTTTTTAATGTTTTCATCAGAGCTTCTTTCCCTCTTGTATTTTCCAAACTGTTTTAAAAACACTTTTCTTGAGCCGAGGGTCTATCGGAGTGGAGGTAGAAGTAAGGTCTGCGTACACTCTATCCTCCCGAGACCCCTTGTGGGACAACACTGGGTATGTGGTTGTTGTTGTATATTCAGATGGTCTAATTTTTTACTAGAAGTAAGGTCTGCGTACACTCTTCATCTGATGTTATGTCGCTAGATAGGATACACTCTCTACTGCTACTGCAAGTAGGTTAATTATTCTCCTCTAGTGCATAACCTTCTGAAAGAAATTAGAAGGCACCAACAACTACACGTACTTTAATAGAAGATCAAGGTGCAATAGTTACGATTAGAAGGAATTCAGCAGATTAGAGAGGAAGCAACCAGAGATCAAACTACGATCCCAGTCTTTCACAAACACCATGAAGGAGCGGGCATATTAAATTGCTAAATTTTAAAACTGAGCTTGACACTGGTGTTGCCATTCCAACAATTTGAAGAAAGTAGTATAAAAATGTATTTATCTTCCGACGAGCATATGCACCAAGCTGGATTAAGATAGCTATGATTAACTCAGCAGACAGACAAAAAAAAAAAGGTACAACTTTCCCCATGATGACCAAGCCAAAGCCCAAGTCAGTGCCAAGTCTAAGTCATATCTTGAAGCTGAAAATGGATTTGAAGACGATACACACACGTAGGCGTACAAAATTAATACTAATGTTGGGAGAAAGAGCCCTACTACGGAAAAAAGTCAAGGAAAGAGATGGTAAAAGAATTAGCAACAAAAAACACAATATACAAGAGCAATTTCTAAATGAAATTCACAGATGTAGATACAACGGCATGAAGAAAGTCCAAACAAAGAACCCTGCTACGGAAATTGCCAAGTAAATAAATGGTAACCCAATCTACAAGCGATTTACCACATCAGATCGAAGAATTTTCTCAATTTTCTCCTTCTTAGTCCCAGACTTTCCAGGCATCATATCAGCTTCATCATCAGACTCATCTAAGTTGTAAATAGGTCTTCGATCTGACCGCACACGAAGCCTCTCCACCAAACTAGTCATTTTCTGCAATCACAAAGGACAAGGAGATGGCCCAAAATATTTATATACATTCAAATTTCTATCAATAACAACGAAAAAGGGGAAAATGCAATACCACCAACAATAACAAATTTACATTTCCATCACACGCAAAACAAACTAAATGACAAGAAAATCGATTGAATTAAGCCAAACATAGAAATGTTTATTCCTCTGCAATAAAAAAAAGGGTGAGGGGAAAAGATAAAAACTCGAACAGCACTCAATCAAAAGAAACCATAATTAAATTAAACAGACATGTTTGGTCCTTTCCTCCTCAAAGGAATTCTTGGTTAACAATGAGAGTTAAAATTTTATGGATGAAATGGGACTAGGGCTTGGAATTCATAAAGTACCTGCTATCTGTTTGTGTATATGCCTCAAAGAGAAAAGGCGATTTGCCGCACCCAAGGAAGTTCCACTTCCCACTTCTTTCCGAAAGCTTTTGCCCGAAAACATCCCTAAATTATACTTACCACTTAAAACTACATCCTTAAACAATTATTGTAAACAAAAAACATCCTTTAAGTTTCGTGAAGTTACCAGGTTTCATCCTTTTGTTACCTTTTAAAAACTAATGAAGGAGACATGACACGTTATTTTATTATTATTGCTATATTAGAAGAGTCCGTTCAAATTAAGGCTGGCTAGTGGGCCGGATCGGCCCGGTTCCACCCCGATCATGACATTTTAAAAAATATATGGTATCGGGACGGGACATGGTCTCGGCCCGACCCAGTCCCGCCAGGCCCGACCCGATCCCGCCCGAAACCCCTTTTTGCACAAATTCATTACACCAACGGCCATTTTACATTTTGATCGTTGTGCAATGGCCATTTTTTGCCTCCCCCTACCCCTTAATATTTATTTTTAAAACCCATAAGTTATTATATTTACACTTTAACCCAATTTTTTCAACTATAAATATATCATTTTCTCTTCATCTTTCTCACAAATATTCCTACAATCTCTCAATCTATCTCTCTACAAGTCTACATTGTCTACTAAATATTGAGTTTTATTTATTCATTTGGGAGTGAAGTTGGCAACTAGCTTGAAAATCTTTCATTGAGCAAAGTTTCAATTTTCAACCTCTTGATTACACGTCGACGTTACGTCGGTGTTTGGTATATTCATTCCTTCATTAAATTATTATTGTCTGTTTATTTTATTTAGTGCACTTAATTTCATTTACTTTAATTATTTATTAGTATAATTATAAGGGAAGGATTTAAACGTGTGTTTACGGGTAAGGGTCAGACTTCTTCTAGTAAGGGAAACAAGAGCAAAGGTACTTCTTCTAGTCATCCTATTTCTAGACATAATCATATTCCTACACAAGATGATTTTGTTGATACTGAACGCTTTTCTACAATACCATTAGATTTAGACGATTAGCTATTTTCTGGAATTCAAGAAGACTTTAATTTAGACGATGATCTAGATGATACACCCACTAATGTAGATGAAAACATACTCACTAGTTCACCTTCAACTGAAATGCATTCTATTCCCCTAGTATGAGACAAGGTCCAACAAAACGATCATTAAAATCATATGCATAGACATTTTTTGATAGGGACGTAGAGAATCAAGTAGCTAGATGTAAAATTTGTAAAAATGTTTTAAAATTTAAAACTGAAAAAGGTCACGGTGGGACGGGGGACGGGGGGGTTTAATGAGACACGCAGCAAGGGCTTATCCAGCTAGGTATGCCCAATACGAGGCTTCAAAATCGGGTGCGCAAACGTCCACTCCATTAGGACAAGGTTCACATATTGTCCCAGACCAAGTACATGGTCAAATTAACCCCACGACGGGGGGAATTATAGGCCATAATTACAACAAATATAGAGATAGGGAAGCAATAGCAAAATTAGTTGTTGTGGAGGGTTTGCCTTTTTCATTTCCTCTATCTCCTGGTTTTATTCATTACATTAAAGATATGTATAATTCTGCTTTTAACGGTTTTTATAGATCAACTGTTAAGAGAGATGTATTTAAATTTGCACACGAATATCAATAGTATTTACGTTATTCATTATATCATTTTAATAGCAAAGTGTCTATCACTTCTGATATAGGCCGTAGTACTAACGGCCATGATTATTTAACGGTAACATGTCATTGGTTAGATTATAAATGGTTTATGCAAAAATGTACCTTAGTGTATGGATATATAGATGATAGGCACACTGGTACTTTTATTGCAGAAAATATTTATCAAGTGTGCGATTATTACAGAATAACTGATAAAATTATGACTATTACATTAGATAACGCTTCTTCTAACAATTATGCTATTACAATTTTTAAAAATAGTTTAACTCCATATTTTTCAGATCATTTTCATATAAAATGTGCGTGTCATATATATAACTTAGTTGTAAAGAGTGGTCTATCATTTTTTGAAGACATTCTTAGTAAAATACAATTTGCTATACATTTTATTTTAAAAAATAATAGAATACAACAAAAAAAAAGAATATAAAAAAACTATTCACGATTGCCAACTACTTTATAGAAAAAATTTCAGAAGAAGTACCCACTAGGTGGAATTCTTTATACGAGCAACTATTTGTTGCTTAAGACTATAAAAAACCTATAACTTTGTTTTTTAACTCTCATAATCAAAATCCAGTTGATATGGTTGTAGATAGAGATTGGTGAAAATTTTTCGAACTTATTGTATTTCTAGAGAATGTTTTTCAAGCAACAAAAGAATTTTCTGGTATATATTATCCTATTATTTCAACTATGTTGTTTTATATAGCTTTAATATTTTTATTGCTTAATGAATATATGGATAAACCAGCTTATAAGACAGCTATTAAAAAAATGTTTATCAAAATAACAAAATAATTTATTCCTATTCCTACTATTTATATTATTGGTGTTGTATTAAATTCGACTATTAAAATAGACGGTACTAAATCACTTATTGAAACTATTTATGATTGTATAACAATACTACCACCTCCAAGTCCCAAAAATCCAAATCACCCACCACCTATTGAACAAACTAAAGAAAAGTGTTGTCTAGCGTAGAAGACGAATGCAAAAAAGTATATTGGTTTTACCAACAAGAAAGTGCTAGCAACATACCGGCTTCTGTACCATCTTCTTCTTCAACACAACCTCACAAAAGACATGTTGTTTCTGCGGCTAGTATTGAAAGCCGCAGAAATAGAATGTCCGGTGGTAACACTACTAACCAAATTAACGAGTTTGATATTTTTGTTTTGCAGGGTTTTGTACCTTACCAAGTAGTTCTCAATGAAGAAGGACGCGAAGACTTGCTGAAATATTGGAGGGGGAATGAGAAAACATTTATGACACTTTCAATGATGACCCGAAGTGTTTTGAACATTCAAGCGTCATCAACGGCGTCTGAAAGCGCCTTTTTCTGCCGGCAGATATCAAATAGGAGAGCACATACACTCGTTAGCCAGAGACAGCTTGGAGATTGCAGTATTATTCAGAGATAGGATATGAGCGGAGCAGAAAATGAGCGGTCAACCAGAGATCAACGAAGAAGGAGACGAAAACTACAACGACATCTTATCCGAAGGTGGTGGAAGCGACGTGGAACAATTTGACCAACAAATACCAATTCCAACCGAAGAACCACATGAAATTATCAAAAAACTAGAACAGGTTTTTTTCAAAATGTAATTTTTTTAATTGCAATTTTACTATGTCATTTGCAACTTTTGAACGACACCACAAAGTTGTAATTTTGATAATTGTATTTGTATTACAAAAAAAATCATATGTCTATTAAATAATATAAGAGGCACAAAAATAATATTGGGATATTTTTATTACGCTATCTTGTTCAATTATTGAGTTGTTTATATATATGTTATTTTTTAAACTAAGTGCAAAAAAAAAAAGGAAAATCCCGCCCCCAACCCTATCCCGGCCCTCCCGAGCCCGATCCCGCTCCGCCCCTTTTCTGATGGGACCGGAACTGGGACGGGACTTCAGCGAATCACGTCTGTCCCACCTCGACCCGATATCGCCCCTCCCTCATTCCCGCCCCGACCCCGCCAAACCCGCCGACTCATCCCGGCCCGGCCCGTTGGCCACCCCTAGTTCAAATCAGGATCGACATGGCAACTTTTGGTCTTTAAATTTTTATAATTTTTATCCTCCAATAATTTTGTTTAATTATTTAAATTCATGAGTTACATACGGAGTGAAATATACTTTTTACCGGGCAAAAATAATTTTACAAAATTATTTCAAAAATATTTTGTCATTTTTATTTAGCAAAATATCATCCTGTATATTATTGTATATCATGTCTCATATTTTGTATATTTTTTTAGTCTTTAAAATATAATTATCATTTTAAAATCAGAATAGTGAAAACAATTATGTGATTGATTGTTTAAAACCATTAACGGTTAAATTGATAAATATTTGTACGTCGTTAAGTCAAGAAAATGATTAATTAAATAAAATGTCATTTTGCATCTCAATTTCGTGATATTTTGGCTTAATTGAAAAGATTTTACATTTATTTGTTACAATTGGAAAGTTTAATCAAAATAATTTCAATTGGTCTTCAATAAAATGATTTGCACGATTTTGACTACAATTGCAAGACTCGGCGGGTTTAATTAGTGGCCACATTTGCAAAATGTTTCATCCCATTTCAGCTTTTAAATTCACAAATTTGGCCTCTTATTTTTTTTTTTTTTAAAAAAAGGGTCAGCCGAGTCCAGTCCAAAAGGATCAGACTCAGCCCACATCGTCCTTTATGCCCTTTTCATTTGGGCGAATTGCAGCTGAGGGTATGAAAACCCTAGCGCCGCCTCCGAATGCAAAGTAGGATCCTTTTTCTAATTGATCTTGCCCTCTCTCCGTCCTAACGCCACCAGAGGTAAGAAACATTCACCCTCTTTCTTTCTTAATGGGGCTTGTTTTATTGCGATTCGAAATGCTTGATTTCTATTGGATCTCTGAGATTAAACGGGATTCAAGACGAACATATAAGTCCCACATTGATCAAAACCCTAGTTTTTTAGGGATTTTGGGGTCTATATAAAAGACCCCTCGTCCTGTTGAAAAATGAGAGATCGGACTGACTAGTATTAGTGCATACAGCCTTGAACAAAGTCGATTATCTAAGGATTTGATTTTATTTGAGTCGGAACCCTTCCCAATCGATTTAGTCTTTTATTTACTAAATGTTTTTTAGGTTTTTATGGCTGAATTCGAGTGTGGAAGAGCTTAGGAGATCCCCAAGTCCATTCTCGACTAAAGGCTGCCCCAAAGAAAGATAGATCTTCATCCTCTAACTATATGTTTGTAGATTAGATAATAGTTAGTTTTCTTGTATGTTTAGCTCCTCTATGTGTTTGTCATGCTTCACTATTTGAGATCATATTGAATGTTTCCTCCATTTAGTCTGATAATGTTTTAGTTTAAGGTGTGAACATTTAGTTTTTGTTGGTTCATGATGATGAATACCTAAACCTACACATATTTGTGTGCCTGTGATGCTTTATAACCCTGTGTGTGTGAAGATATTACCTAGTTCTTGCATAATGGCATCTTAACTTGGTATATTAATGCTTTCTTTTTTTGTATGTTATTGTTGTCAATGTAGGATTGGTGATACTCAATCATCTTTGGTTAAGTATGTGTGTGAGTATGAGAAACTCATGATTAGTAGTAGTTCATTTCCCCTCTATCAGTTTTAAGTTAGAATATGAGTATAAGTTGGTTTGTAATGCTGTGTGGAAGTCTATGTGTCTGTATATATTTAGTTCAGGTCTTGTCTTGTTGAGAATTAATGTACCGTCAAATATCTTAGTACGATGAACCATCGTTAAAAATGATTAAATTACTGGTTTAAGTATAAAGTTTTTGAGTAATAAAGTTTTAGTCTTGACGATGTGGGCTCGGGATTGGTTTTGGAAGTCTTAATTTATTTAGGGATTATGTCCTTGTATGTTGTGTAAACATTATATTAATGAATAGTATATACTTGTTAGACTTCGATTACCACGATACGCTCCGGAAAGGCAAGGCAAGCGCAGAGATCTGATTGTTTGAGGCTTCTGTTCGATTTAGAGGTAGGCTACAATCTACTTTAACTAGACTCCTATAGAAGTACATAATTAGTTATAAATGTCGAGGGGTATTGAGCGTGTTGGGGGGTCCCATTCAAACAGTTGTGATGAACGTTTGAATGGATACCGGTGTTGAACTGTGATGATGGGTTTGGGGAATCAACCTCGAGTTGATTCCGACTGCTGTTTATTTGGGCTTTTCTCCGTTATTTGGACTTGTCGCCATTATGGGCTTGTTGCCATACTTGCTATTGTATGTTTATTCATGAAACATGCTTTCGTTATGATATCCTGATTTGTATGTGGATTATGTGTTATTGAATTCTTGAAAATATGTGATATTCATCTTTATACTTGGTTGCATCTCATTGTCATGATTCCTTACTTTGTACTTTCATTTGCATTCATACACTCATAATTCTGATGATATTGATACGAGAGTGGTATGGAATTGTTGTGGGTCCAAGAGACCGGAAAGGTAAGAGCTTTATGAGATTATGGCAACATTGAGATGATGATGATACGCAGGGAACGACGTTTCATGTCTGCAATAGCTATTCAGCCAAGAGTTGGGTTCCGTTGAGAAATTTTGAAGGAGTGTATGGACTACTTCGCAGGTCCTCCATGGGTGTGCTTGTTCATAGAATTTGAATGCATATATAATGGAAGATGAAAGTTACATGACATATGCATCGCATTCATATCATACATACTTCATTGCATTTACTATCTATTGATGATTTAAGTGTTGAAGTGATAGTTGATGAATTGGTTGATTCATGAATAATGAGGATAAAAGCTGATTATTGAGTACTTAAACACTGCTATTGAACTGTCTGGAATCGGATAACTCTTGTGATATTGAGGTTTTATGTGAATAAGTGGTTGTTGATTCAGTGAACTACTACATGAACTACGTGACTTAATTGGACTATTGAGTTATTTAGTATAGGATTAATTGTTGTTAACTCGAAATTTATCTCTTTTTTGCGTTTCTTCTGTCATTGTCGGCCTATGATGCCTACGGGGTACATTATGTACTCATACTACACTTGCTACATTCTTTTTGGATGCAGATTCTGTTCCATCTACCAATTCGGGACCGCGTGGCTGAGTCCGAGCAGGTTATTTTCATCGTTCAGGGTGAGGATGCTACTTCTGGCATGCCCGGGATGCTCATATCTTTACTTCTGTCTTTACTTGATTCGAGAGATATATTTGGACACTTTGATTATATTATTCAGTATTCGGCTTATGTTGCCTTTATTTCAGACTTATATTTGCATTAGTGCTCTTGTATTGTTGACCAGATCATTTGGGATTGTATTTGACTATTTAGAGTCATGTTTCACATTTCATGTTATGATAGACAATGTTTATAAGTATTTAGCTATTTTTCGCATTTCTTTATGTATTCGTACTGTTGTATGGAGAGTGGTTCGTCTACCGGTGAAAAAATATAGTGCCACCACGATTCTTAAAAAGGGTGGTGGCACTTTTAAATTTGGAAATCTTTGAACTGAGATGTAAATTGATTTTGAAAATAAAATTTTGATGAGTTTTAGTCTTTCATAAAAAAAAACAAACTTTTCAAAACCTATTTTGGGCCTAACACACCATAAATGAATTTAAACAAAAATAATTTCATTTAAAGCCTAAGTTTGGGAGAAGAAGTTCTAAAGAATATAGTTGACCTTTTAAAAATACAAAAATGAAAATTTAATTTGCAAACACTTGTATATATTGTTGCATATTTTACAAAAGATATATTTTCAAAAATATTTCAAAACTTATAAGGATAATCAAATAGGACATAACATTTGGACCAAAATAATTGGATTCTATTCAAAGGAAACTTTGGGTGCATCTTAGTTCGAAAATCAAATGATCATTTTTTTACCTTATATAAACTTTCTCCAAACAAAACTCTTAACGCTTTTAAAAAAAAAAAAAGGTTTTGTCAAAGATTTTAAAATGATATGTCATGACTTTTATATGCAAGGATTTGAACACTTTTTAAGTAAATAATTACTATAAATCATACTATGAAACCCGAAGGTCAATCGTATTCTATGAATTTTTTATATTGGGGTGTCTCTCGCCTTTTGCGAGGAATCACTAGACCCCTTAACTTGAACTCTGGTTTTAATTTTTTTTTATTTTGTTTGACTAGTGAATGATAATTACTTGACCAATTGCATAATTTAAATCCTTTTGAGAATTGGGGGAATTCTAGGGTTAGAAATAGGGGCTTTTGCCAATTCATAAAATTGAGGATCCAATTGGACTTTGTTGTTAAATTAACTTGAGAATATGATTATCTAACATGTATTGGTACTATTTAGGTAGAAAAGTTCGTATTTTGATAACGTGGGCTCGGGTTTCCTTTGTAATTTAGGTTGGGGATTCTAGAATTGTTTAGCATTATGTGAATCGATAGATCCATAATCTCATGTAGTTATTATAAATGACCAGAGTGGGATTGCGAGGAGGCTCAACGGAAGGGGAAAGCTGCTGCGTGTTTCTTCAGCTTTGAATCAGGCAAGTTGAGACTTACCAGACTCTAGTATAGCGTTTATGTATTGGTTTGTTGTTAATGAATTAATGGGAGTAATAGAGAATTGGGGGTCCCGTATTAGTGAGATGACGAGCAATAATATGGGTACCAGTGAACTTAACCTGGGTAATTAATAAATTAGTTTGATTTATTTGACGGAGATTATGTGTTTAGCCCTTCGGGCCGTGAGTGCAGTGCATAAATCCGCTTAGGTTGATATGATTACTGATTGTTTGGGTTCAAAGCCATGTTTGATATCTTATTATAATTTGACTTGTCATTCACTCATCACTCTACATCTCGTCTAAAATACTTGAAATTAAATTATAATATTGATTGCATGATGTACTCATATCTATATCATTCATATACATCATATTGACATTTGAACTGTTGAGATAATGAGGAAAGAGGCTTGGGAAGCTAGTTATTGGATATGGTACATGATACAAGAGTGATGACTGATGATGACACTTTAGCCACAGACCTGGTATCCGATGGGATCGGATGGGTATATGGACCTCATGAGTCCTCTATGGGTCACGTGGCGGCTACTGCAGCAACGTTTGTATACCGGGTACATATGGTCATTGCATACATACATATCATCTGCATTGCATTCATTCATATTCCTGATATGTGTTTGATGGTGTGTGTACTCGTTGTTGAATTCTGGTAAACTTTATGATCAAGTGACCTTTAAGGAAGAAAATCCTGGCACCTTGTAACTTACACTTGATGTAAAAAGAAAATATGAGACGGTATGGTGATGATATAAAGATGTGATCTTTATAACTTGGATGGCTAGAAGTGATATAGAGATTGATCTCTACGTGTTCCTTAGTATAAGCACTAAAAGATTGAACCTTTAATGGTAAACTTGTTTGTTTGGGTAAAAAATTGAAACTTGACAGTAATCGTGCCTTAATTCGTGAAAGGGTTGGACCCTTACAAGTAGAACTTACTTAACTAATGAAAAGAGGTAATCTTCGAGGACTTAGATGCCGATTTGGCAAAGGTTGGAATTTTATTACTACAATTATCCTAATTATGGTAAAACTATTTGAAGAGCAATGCACTTTATGACTTGGTGTGGTTGTAGGATCTTTATTTAAATGGATGAATTACTTAGAAATTGTATAATTTCACTAACCAAGCAAGAAGAGAAGTATTGGGAGTACCAACCCTCGCCACCGCACTCTATATTCAGGTAATGATCGGAAAGCCATCGGAGGAGCTTAGGCGCGACGCTTGGATATCTTCTTCGGAGTCTAGGGCGAGCCGCAGACTCTATCCCGACACTGAAACTCTCCCTCTTATTATTTTACCTTTCTGTCCTTTATATTTCAGACAGTGATTTGTATATCATTTTAGACTTATATTCCAGTTAGTAGCTCCATACTCATGACAACCAGATTTTGGAGTTTTCTTTCAAGGTTTATGTATCAAGTTCTAAGACTTAATAATACTTATGTTGTTTCCTTATTTTTCCGCATTTACTTATATATTTGATATTTAGATGTTAGGGGTACGCCTACGGGTTAGGGTAGGTGCCCTCACGACACAAAGGGATTTTGGGTCGTGACAGGAACTAACATTATTCTTTTCTTCATATTTAATTTGGGTTCAAACTCTGCGACCCCTGCTCTTATTCTTGTTCTAGTTTTTTTTTCTTTTTTTCAGATTATATCATTTATTTTTATTTGCTTAGTGTACTAAATATGATATTTTGGCGTTAGATATGATGGGTTTGTCGATTCTGAATTGACTTCACTTAGAGAAGAAAGAAAGTAAACCTTTTGCTTTTATTTTTATTTTATTCTTGATGGATTTTGTGAATTGAGGATGTGGGCGTTCTTCTTTTTTTTTTTTTTGGGTGATGGAGAGGGGGAATTGTTATTTGTTTGAATTTGTTTATTTTCTGCTTTTGCAAGATTGGAGGTTTTTTTTATTTTAATGGATGACGTTGAGTCTAATGCAATTAGTGTTGCGAGTTATCAAAACGACGCAGAACTACTTCTCCATTTGAGCCTTTACCCATGGATAACAATCCTGATAATAGGAAAAGAAATATTGCATCTCCAAAAATGTGGGTGTGTATATTTGTCTGACTAAACCGCTGGAACTACAAATTTATTGCGACACCAAGCTAGACACAAAAAAATATCAAGACAAGGTATGTCATTAGATCATGACGAGTATCGTCAAGTGGTAGTCAAAGTTATAATTAGACATAACTTCACATTTAGTTATGTTGAATATGAAGGGATTAGAGAAGTGCATTTCTTCTTGAATCCTACCGTTATAACCATTTTAAACTTAAATTGTATCTTGATAAAAAAAAGAGATGATCAAGAATGAGCGTGAAGCTATTCCGAATAAAATTTGTTTGACATATGATTTTTGGACATCAATCACATAAAATGGGTATATTTATGTTACTGCACACTATGTTGATTTGGAATGGATTTTACAAAAAAATAATTAATCTTTTATCACGTGCCTTCTCCACATAGTCGTCCTGTTTTGGGTCCAAGGTTGATTTGTTTGAGAATGAGGAATTGGAAAGAAAGTGTTTTTTATAACTTTAGATAATGCAAGTTATAATGAAGGTGGTGGTAGATTTCTTGATTAAGCATTTTAATCTGATGGATTCTTTGCTTTGTAATGGAGACCTCGTCTATATCAGGTGTGCAAATCATATTTTGAATTTGATTATCAAAGTAGGGATAGAGATAATTGAGAATGTTGTTTTTTACATAAGAAAAGTATAAAATATGTTAAAGGCTCTGAGTTAAGGATGATAAAAATTGTAAAGTGTATCAAGAACCTTGGTTTAAAGTTGGATGGGAAAGTGCGTCAAAATGTGTTTACAAGATAGAACTATACGTAACTGATGCTTGATAGTGTTATTCCTTGTCGTCGAGCATTTTCTGACTTTAGAATACTTGACAATGACTTCAAATGTTTCCCTTCAGATGAGGATTGGATTAATGCGTAAATAATTGCTAAGTGTTTTAGGCTTTTTTTTATGAAATTACTACATTGTTATTAGGGAGCTATTATCCTACTACTAAATTATATTTTCATAAAGTATGAAAATCCATATGTTGATAAATGAAGAGAAGATTATCCTTTATCCTAATATCAAGGCGACGACTATGAAAATGGAGAAGAAGTTCAAAAAATATTGGTAGGACAATTATAGTCTAATTGCTTCTATGACAATCATCCTTGATCCTCGGTACAAGCTAAAGTCGATAAAGTTTTGTTCTTCGAAATTTGATCAATTGACTTGCAATAAAAAAGTTGAGATTGTTGAATATAATCTAGCAAGATTGATTAAGAGTAGATGAATTATTCTGATGTTGGAACTGCAAGCAGTAGTCGTGAATGTGGCACTGAAATTGTGGACTTAATGGATGAGTTTGGTAGGTTTGAAAGTCCAATTGATTATAATTCAGAAAAGACGCAGTTAAATTTGTACTTGGAAGAGCCTATATTGGTTCGCAAAGAAAATGAAAATTAGATGTACTTAAATTTTGGAAGGATAACAGAAAAAAGTATCCTGAACTCTCGTTGATGGCACATGATTTATTAAGCATAACTATTAGCACAATTTCATATGAATCAACTTTTAGCATTGGAGGTCGAGTTATTGAAAAATTCTAAAGTTCTATCTTACCAGAGAATGCAGAAGCTAAATTGTGTTCCCGGAATTGGGTTTATGGGTATCAAGGTACAATATGATTAAATCATTAGTATGTTTACACCATTTATTTTATGAACTTTCATTTCGATTGACAATATGTGACTTTCTTATTTCAAGCTTCTGATGATCCTGAATATGAGAACATCACAATGGATGAGGAGAAAATTGACGCTAAACTTTTTGGTTAGAGCAAGAGTATTAATGATATAGATAGTAAGTATACCATAAAATCCTGAATGTTGTGACTGGAAAAGGTTGTGTTTTAAATCGGTTCATACCATTAGATGATTATGAAAGTTATCGTTTTGTCATTAAACAAAAAATTTAAAAAATATTAAGATATTTCCATTTGATGTTTAGTGAAGTTAAACACGTACCTTCGGGGTAAATTTAGGAGTGCTCTACATGCTAAGAAGGTCGTATCGTAAGAATATTTGAGTTGTATAATAACCATACATCAAGTTTAGGAGTAAAACAAGTTGCGATTAAGAGTCGACAAGGGTCGTCAAAAGTTACCGTTCATAAGTTTATTTGTATATGGGTCATGTTCCACTGAGATTTACTCACAACGTAATTGAAGTTACGGGGTGATCTACCTACCAAATCGAAGGTCTATGAGTCTAGCTTTCAAGGTATTCAACCGTTCACCGATATGGCGTCGGGGTAAGAATTTATTCTCGTTTAATCACCGATTGCACAACTACTGAGAAGGAAGAATTAAGGATCGCCACATGAGGACCATCGCATCGGGTGTTGGCGCGATGGCCAACGTTCCACAAGGATGGTGAAGTGATGGTCATGTATATAAAGATAAGGATCAGATTTGATAGCTCATTTCTTATAAGTTCCAACACGAAATTGCTCCCAAATTCTCTCTAAAGTTTGTCCCTTCAACAAGGTGATTCCAAGATGAGTTGAAACTGAATTCTCTTTTTGATTCTTCGAGTTCAAGAATCCTTATTATTATCCTCCATCGTGGTTGTAGAACTTCTCTTGTTCTTGTGAGTTCGGGCAGGGAAGATGAGTTCCTTCCATAGTTAAGGTATGAATCTCTTCTTATCATTGTAGAAAAATGGTATTGGTATGTTTATTGTGTAAGACTCATAGGACGGTGATCGAAAGTCATGGATCAGAGTTATTGAGATTGTCCTTGCTTGTTGAGTTGTTTGTTGGGCTGCCTAGATTGTGTTGTTATTTTGTGGAGTTCGGAAGGAAGGAGGGTGTGGGGGAACGTCGTATAATTGTAGTATAGCGAGATCGTCACTTGTCGTATAGTTGTTATGCCTTCTTGTTGGTTGGTACGAGTATTATTATGCATCTTATAGATTAATCTTGTGAAGAGACGGTTGATTCATTGTTATTGTTCGAAGGGTCGTGAATCAAGTGTAGGGATTTTGTTGGGTTGTTGTACGCAGCGGATATTGAAAACTTGTTTCAAACCCAACAATCGTAGAACTGTTTGACTATAGGGTAATTTAAAACCGTAAACATAAGACTTGAATGATACTTACATGTTTACAATATCTGGAATCTTTATCAACTGTAGGTGCGCACGCGAATGCCATTTCGATTGCAAGCTCCAAGCTTCAATGTATTCCTCATTTGGAAAGCTAGGAAATCCGACAGAGGTTCGAATGGGTGTTTTGATTCTGAGTCTCTAAGACTTAGAATAATGATATGAAAATCAAGTGTAATGAATAATGAAGTGTAGGTCTGTATTTATAGGTGAAAAATTAGGTCAAACCGGATTAAGGTTTGACCTTGGGCCTGACCCAAAAATTTTCAGCACATTTTTAATTAAATCCAAAATCCAAAATCCAATTTTGACTTAATTAAAACAATCATCATTCATTTAAATATCTCGATTCTAAATCGAATATTTAATACTCTATCAATACATCCTTAGATCGAAAAGACAATCGACATAGTGTGACCCTACAGGCCTTCACATATCGACATTAATCAAATTAAGGTCTATGCGAAACTCCTAGACGGCGCCGCAAGACGAACTCAATATGTGAAGTACGTTTACACGAATCCAATAAATTTAACCTCTATGTGGTAAGATAAAATTCTTTCATTCACGACACACCCGATCAAACTTAGGATTTGTCAAGTGTCTATCCAAATGGCTTAATCATTGTATCTCATCTATATTAGTTGACAACTAGACCATATTCTAAATATGTCTATTGCGTTGGCCAACAACTTAGTCAACCTAATATCACTGAGAAGCTGAGTGTTCTCTCGAATATACATTTGAGGAATGAATCCTAATCTTGGCTCAACTACCACTTTTAATTCACATCGTAATGTACCCAATACAAGCCGTATCTCAACCTATAAGGAATTTGAGCTTAGGACAGGACCAAAGTATATTACTTTGTAGACAAGGTGCACATTGACCTCAAGTCTAAGGACCTCTATCTCCCACACGCTAATCATTCTTTAGACAAGTATAACAAATAATATATCAACAGGGTATACCAATACTTCCAAAGCATCCATGTGCCCATCACGAGTAGCCATTACTCGTAGCAGGTGAGACATACCACATCCTTTAAGGATATGATGCAGACCACATGTCGACTTATCACATATCATCGATATTACATTCTCGATGATCATTAGTCGAGGCTATTTTAAGAGTTACATTATAATATTAATATCTCACATTATTAATAACAACATAATCTCTAGGGATGCATATTATAGAATATTATAAACAATCAAGCAAAGTCAAATTAACAGAGTCAAGTTCAAATTAACCATGGAATTTAAATGTCTTAGTTGGTCTATGTGAGAGTAAAAGATAGTACAAAATAAAGCAAACACTCAACATTTTTTGTACGATCAACATATACACACATAGGCAGGGCTTTGCAAGTCAACTTTTCAGTTACCATGCTAGTATTGATATGTTTCTATCCTTAATAACTGCTAATGGCACATGACATAACTTAACATAGAAATTTAGGTCTTCATTTTACTTCCAAACATGCATTTAACTAGGTAGTATAGAGCTATGAAAAAATAGTAGCTACATGGATTTGAACAGGAAGACATATGCAATTTTGTCAAGTGACATACAATCAATTGTGAGATCATGACTAACCAATTTATAATGAAACAATAGCCAAAATAACAGCAGGTTTGACATTTTAAAGAGAGCAACAATTTGGGCAGAATGCAGTGTCAAACAATAGCAACTAGTAGCATCGACAGTAACTATAAATGGCATAAAAAAAACAGTAGCAGGTGTAGCAGTATGTAGTAATTGCTCAAAACAGTAACCCAACATTTCAATTATTTGTAGCACCAACAACCATAATAGGCAGCCGCAACAAAGCGGAGTGCAAGAGCAATAAATCTTACCTTCCTGAAGAACAAACGAAAAGATTTTTTTTTTGGATTGAAAGTTAGGAACAAAAAAGAGTATTTTTCGGATTTAAAGATTATGAAACAAGAGGGGTATTTTCAATCCAAAGATTTAGGAATAAACAAGTTTTCCTTTATGATTTTTGGACCTCAGATTATTTGATTTTCGGACCTCAAGAACCGACCTTGTTTTCGATTTGTTTTTTTCCGAATTCGACTCCAAAAAGGACCATTTTTGAAGTGAAGAAACACGTGCAAAGAAGAACAAATACCCTTAAGAAAGATTTCAGATTCCAAAATTTAAACTAGATTTTCGAACAAAAATCCACAAAAACTGACTTAAACTCTGACAAAAAAATGACCAAAACTCCCTCTTTTTCGGACAATAATCCACAAAAAATGACCTCCCCCAACAATGAACAAAAAGGGGTATTTATAGAAGGTTCCCCCCCAACGTTCACCCCCATACCCATTTTCGATTGAGTTTGAAATTCAAAAATAAAGTTACAATTTTGGGGCGGATTTGAGGGGATATGGGTCGGTGAAGTGATGGGGTAGGTTGGTGGTGTCAGGCGGCGGTGTCGGCGACTGGTGGTGTCAGGCGTAGGGTGCGGCGACGTGGGGGGGGGGGGGGGTAGGAGTGTAGGGGTGTGCGGCCGATTGGGGGGGTTAGGGGTGTTAGGTTTGAGATTAGGGTCGGGTTTGGTTAAAAGGGGTGTTGGGTTTGAATAAAGGGGGAAAGGGATGTTGGGCCAGTCGAGTGGACCAACGGGTTTGGGCTTCGGTGGGTTGAAGAAAGGTGGCCGATTTTGGGCTGATTTTCGGGTGTGGGCTGGTTTGTTTTGGGGTGTTTTATGGGTTGTAGAATTTTTTTTGGGGTTGGGAAATAAATGTATTATGGGTTTAAGTGTGGGGAAATAAATGTGTTGTGGGTTAAAGTATAACAGAGGTTTAATATTTTTTACAAAAATATTTTGAATAAATGTAAATTATTTAAAAATAAAATAACGATGTGATAATAAATAAAAATGCAATATTTGTGAAATACTTAATTAAAATAAAAAATATGATGCCGTTTTCGAAAATAAAGTAATATAGAATATTAGGATAAAAACTATGATCATGATTTAAAAAGCAAATGATTGTAGAAATACGAATAATAATAATAATAATATAGAGTATAATAATAATATATATGTATATATATGCCTATATATATATATATTAAAAATGTTTTGAGGTGTCAAAAAATATTTAATATTGCGAATAAATCGGAAAAGACGGGGGAAAATTGGGTGTCAACAGCACCCCAGGGTCTCATATGTTTAAGAGCTGACTTCTTGCCACACTATATCTCATACACTGTTTTTTCTACTGACTTAGAAGGAACCCTATTCAGAACATATATTGAGGTTTGTATAGCATGTCCCCAAAGGTATGTCGGTAGAGCTGAGAAGCTTATCATGGATCAAACCTTATCTAATAGGGTTCGGTTTCTCCTTTCGGCAACACCATTCATATGTGGTGTTCCAGGAGGTGTCCACTCTGATTGGACTCCATGTAGCTTTAAGTAATCTAGAAAATCCTTGCTCAAGTATTCACCTCCTCGATCCGATCGAAGGGTCTTGATACTTGTTGCAAGTTGCTTCTCTACTTCCGACTTGTACTATTTGAACTTCTCAAAAGCCTCGGATTTATGTCTCATAAGATACACATATCCATACCTTGTGAAGTCGTCAGTAAAAGTGATGAAGTATGGGAAACCACATTTAGCTTGAGTCGAAAATGGCCCACATACATCAGTATGGACCAACTCAAACACCTCCTTGGCTCGCACACCTTTCCCAGAAAATGGCTTGTTGGTCATCTTTCCTCTCAAGCAAGATTCGCAGTTACCATAAGACTCCAAGTCAAATGGTTCGAGGTAGTCTAACTTCCTCAACCTTGCTATCCTTGATTCGTTGATATGACCAAGTCTGCAATGCCATAGGTAGGTAGAGTTTCAATTACTTATCTTAGCTCGTTTGTTTTGTACATTGAATATTTCTCGACTACAGTTTAGTGTATATAATCCATCCACAAGAGGAGCAATTTCATATATAACATTATCAAAAGACAGTACTTGACTGCCATTATAAATATATGAGGAAAAACCCTCAATGTCCAAAACAATGATAGAAATGATATTCCTCGTTAACGAGGGTACATAGTAACAATCATTTAACACTAGACAATAGCCAGATGGCAAATTTAATCTATAAGTTCATACGCGCTCAACATCCACTCGTGCTCCATTTCCAACGCGTAGGTCCACCTCTCTTGGTCCAACCTTTCTGTTATCAGTTAGCCCCTGCACATTGGTACAAATGTGTGAGCCACAAGCGGTATCCAATACCCAGGAATGAGAGTTATTTATAGACATATTTATTTCAATGACGTACATACCTTGTCTACCAGAGGTAGAAGCACCTGGTGCTTTTCCTCTTCCTGGTGCAGTGCAGTCCTTCTTCTAATGCCCCTTCTTGTTGTAGCTGAGGCATATATCCTTAGCCGGATTCACCTTCTTCTTCTACACACATCCCTTAGGCTTCATAGCTGAGGGCACAACAACTGTTTTGCCCTTCTTCTTCTACCATTCCTTACCTTTAGGCTTGGGTCGGCTAGTAGAGCTCACCATGAGCACAACTTTGCCTTTGGAAGTGGAAGACTCAAAGGTCTTGAGAATGTTGTGCAGCTCCGGCAGACTCGCCTTCGTTCCATTCATATTGTAGTTCACTATGAAGTTTTCAAAGGAACGAGGGAGAGAGTTCAGGATGAGGGTGGTAGCGACATTCATTTGCAGCTTCGTTCCAATTGAAGCAAGTCTCTCTATCAGCCCTATAATCTTCAACACATGCTGCGAGACCTGGCCCCCTTCATTGAGCTTACACTTAAAAAATTCTATCAGTAACTCATATTCCATAGTCTGGGATTGTGAGTCATAGAGACTCTTCAAGTGTTCGAGCATCTCATTGGGACCCATGTTCCCATGTTGTCTCTGAAGTTTCATAGACATGGAAGACAACATCACGCACTGTGCTGAAGTGGCATCATCTTGGTGTTTTTGGTAAGCATCCTTATCAAAAGAGGCATACTCAGCAGAGTCTGTCGCAGGGACTGTTGGGAACACCGTGTCTAACATGTATTCTAATTTGTCTTGTCTCAGCACTATTCACAAATTTCTTAGTTAGTCAAGGTAGTTAGGTCCAGTAAGTTTGTTCATTTCAATCAACATTTTCAATGATAAGCTCGACATCTTTGATAATCTGAAGAATTAGATAGATTGGAAATCAAACTCAAAATTAATTTCCTATTATACACATTCATTTAGGCTAATCAACATGGTCTTTTGTTTAATTAGCTCCCACTATTTTAACATACTTCTACGACCCCATGGTAGAATACAAACCTATTAATTGAGGTCATAATGGGCCAAGATCCAAGCCTATGCTATCTCCGCGTTTTCTTTGGCTGATAACTTCAATAACACATCTTGGTAGGTTCTAAACCAATTGCAAAACTTATTTGCAACTCTTGGTTGATCAAATATTTTATTTAATCATGCGTCCTTAGATTAGTCCGACACTTTGGCGCCAAGATTTGTCTAAGCAAGTCAACCCCATTACACGACTGCGTTTATGTATCTAAGTAAATTTGGCCTTTGTGAGCAAACACTTTGGTGTAAATACCCACAAAAGGTTATCGTTTACCTTTACATTTAAAACACATCTATGAAAGAGTCTGGGTCCTCGTAGACTTAGAGCAAATGCTTTGGCATAAATACTCGTATCGCCGAAAAGGATTTTGCACTCTAACAGTTATAATGGACGACACATTTTAATTTAGACTTGTGTTTAAAATTTTGGGGAATATTTTAATTTAGAGTTTTAACCAAGATCAACTCTTTTACGCTATAACCAATATGACATCTTAATATCATGCAAAACTAATGACACATATAGTTGAGAACCGTCAACTCAATATGCATGATATAAGATGGTTTAATCAAATACTGGACGCCGCTTGCCCAAACAGTTATAGCGGACACTATGCTAATTATTAAATGAAAGCATTTAAACACTTAGCATATAGTTCGTATATTATTCAACAATATACAATTAATAATAATCATGGGTTAACTTGTCTAAACTCTAAAATTTAAGTCTAATCCAAACAGTCCCTTAAACATTTTCTAATTTTAAAACTAATTTTCAGGATATTTCTGCAAGTTCCAGATTTTAGAATTTACAGTTTAGTCCCTCAAGAATTTAAAATTTTAATTTTGAATCCCTTTAAATTCAGAAAATCCAATTTTAATTTTCAGAAAATATTTTCAAATTTCAGGGACATGTCTATAATTTTCAAAATTTTTAAATTAATTACAGATTTGGCCCAAGGGACCAAATTTGATGATTTTTAAAACTTTTTCAGGGACTAGATTGCAATTGCAGAAACTTCTAATTTTTTTAGATTTTCTCTAAGGGCTAAATTGCAATTTCAAAAATTGCCACTGCCCCGCCGGAACAGTGACTACCGCCACTATTCACGTCGGAACAGTGTTCGGTCCTGTTCACTGTTCCGATTTTTTTTTAATTGGAGCCTCAATGCCGCGGCGCTCCATCATGGAGTTGCGGCGCCTCCATTTCAGAAGCACAAAATCCGCATTTCCGAAACCCTAAAACTGGTTCAGGGTCAGATTTGTAGATTCATCTTCGTTACCATTCACTATCAAACAACACGTTCATCGACCATCATCCAATCACTTCTCGTTCTTCGCTTCAATGCACTATGTTCGCAATGAACCGGTTACGCACATTGACTTAGAAGAGTTAGATCGGAATGACTTCCTCGATTACATCATTGTTTAATAGTTTGGGAGACAAGGATGATGTGCTTTTAAGATATTAGATTTTAAGCTTTAAACGATATAAATTTCAGATTTAAACAAATTCTAACTCATATTATTCTTAACTAATTACCTTATAATCATACAAAACAACCCTTACTTTGATACCACTGTAGGGATTTTGTTGGGTTGTTGTACGCAGCGGAATTAAAAACTTGTTTCAAACCCAACAATCGTAGAACTGTTTGACTATAGGGTAATTTAAAACCGTAAACATAAGACTTGAATAGTACTTACCTGTTTACAATATCTGGAATCTTTATCAACTGTGGGTGCGCACGCGAATGCCCTTTCGATTGCAAGCTCCAAGCTTCAATGTATTCCTCCTTTGGAAAGCTAGAAAATCCGGCAGAGGTTCGAGAGTGTTTTGATTCCGAGTCTCTATGACTTAGAATAATGATATGAAAATCAAGTGTAATGAATAATGAAGTGTAGATCTGTATTTATAGGTGAAAAATTAGGTCAAATCGGATTAGGGTTTGACCTTGGGCCTGACCCAAAAATTTTCAGCACATTCTTAATTAAATCCAAAATCCAAAATCCAATTTTGACTTAATTAAAACAATCATCATTCATTTAAATATCTCGATTCTAAATCAAATATTTAATACTCTCTCAATACATCCTTAGATCGAAAAGACAATCGACATAGTGTGATCCTACAAGCCTTCACATATCGACATTAATCAAATTAAGGTCTACGCGAAACTCCTAGACGGCGCCACAAGACGAACTCAATATGTGAAGTACGTTTACACGAATCCAGTAAATTTAACCTCTATGTGGTAAGATAAAATCCTTTCATTCACGACACACCCGATCAACTTAGGATTTGTCAAGTGTCTATCCAAATGGCTTAATCATTGTATCTCATCTATATTAGTTGACAACTAGACCATATTCTAAATATGTCTATTGCGTTGGCTAACGACTTAGTCAACCTAATATCACTGAGAAGCTGAGTGTTCTCTTGAATATACATTCGAGGAATGAATCCTAATCTTGGCTCAACTACCACCTTTAATCCACATCGTAATGTACCCAATACAAGCCGTATCTCAACCTATAAGGCATTTGAGCTTAGGACAGGATCAAAGTATATTACTTTGTAGGCAAGGTGCGCATTGACCTCAAGTCTAAGGACCTCTATCTCCCACACGCTGATCATACTTTAGACAAGTATAACAAATAATATATCAGCAGGGTATACTAATACTTCCAAAGTATCCATGTGCCCATCACGAGCAGCCATTACTCGTAGCAGGTGAGACATACCACATCCTTTAAGGATGTGATGCAGACCACATGTCGACTTATCACATATCATCGATATCCCATTCTCGATGATCATTAGTCGAGGTTATTTTAAGAGTTACATTATAGTATTAATATCTCACATTAATAATAACAACGTAACCTCTAGGGATGCATATTATAGAATATTATAAACAATCAACTAATAATTTAATAATTGCAAATGCCAAAATATTAATCTCCATTAATAATAATACGAATGTGTATAAAGTATATTTGTCCTAATATAGATTGTCTCTAGGACATACATATACTTTCATCAAGGTATGTGATGGCTATAGAGCTTCGGCTTCTTCGACATGAATCCTTATTATATACTTCCCTCCTAAATAAAACTCAAAAGAATGATACGACATGAATCCTCTATTCAAATACTCTATATTACTTGGTTCTTTTTATGTGACGTCACCCATTTTGTATAGAGCTTTCATATGTTCTTTTAGGACTTCTCGTGTTTGTCAAGAATAGCTAGACCTATTTCGCATAAGAAATCCAGATCTTGTAAGTTGAATGAATCATGTGCATAAGTTAATGACCTTATCGACCTGTATAACGACCTCTTAAGTTATTCAATAGGTTAAAAAACCCTCGTCTGAACTTCGTGAAGAATTTACCTTCAAATTCTATGATTTGATTTATGATTCATGTTAATTAACCATAAATTGATGTTAGAATGACGTAGAAATTGTTAGAATAGTCTCTTCTTGGATGAGAGGAGGATATAGTCGCTCTTATGGCTTGAAAACGAGTTCTTAATTGAGAATTAATGAACAAAATGCTTAAGTGTTCTATTTATTTACTGGGGCAAAACCCACCCTTGGCCACGTCGTGAGTATGTTGGTCGCGATGAGCCTCGAGCTGTGTCGTCCATCACGACTACCTTCAATTCGATGGGCAACACGTTGCGTGTGTCACGCCCATTTTTTTTACCCGACACCCCGCGAGAGGTCGGAGCGGAGCATGACGTATTCGGTGATTCCTGGGTAAAAAGGGTTAAGGAGTCGCCACCTAATTATTTTTTTACGGTGAATTAGGACACCTAAATATTAAACTAAATGCTGCAATGTAAACTCCGATTTTAAGGTCTGCGAAACTAATGAGATTCTAGGTAAGGGTTCTTTATTATCCTAAAGGGAAGGGATTAAGTATCCTTTAAGATCCGCTAACTTGCGGTTATCCGGTCAAACTCAGGTTAATTATTGCTTAAGAGAAAATGCATGTTTAAAAGTATGCTAGATTAAAAAGATGTTTGCAAATATAGTAAATGATGCATTTTATACAAGTATACACTCGGATGACATAAAAGAAAGATACATGTGAAGTTTGAAAAATATGCATTTGTAACAATTGATATTTATAATGCCAAAGAAGTAAAAAAATTTGAAAATCATTGAATTGCAAATTGACAAAAAGATAAACTTGTTTGTAAGATTTAATAAAGCGAATAAAAGATGACCAACGTTATTTTGAAAATCTTGAATATGCGTGACGAGCCTAAAATAAATAACTAGCGGATGGTTTCTAAGTTTGAAGTTACCCTATGAATTAATCCTAAGTTTGCCTATTCTAATCATTTCAATAATTTACATAAGAGCAATAAATAATTATTACAATACTGAGCGAGATAAAACTGAATTAACAAAGGACAAATAAATAGACTCCGAGGAGTATGCCTTTGTTTACTTTATTCCCTGCAAGATATCAAGAACAAACGGTTAGAAACAGTTAAATACAAATAACTTCGAATTCGTGTCCAAAACAGTAAATGTTTTGATCACGGAGGGCTCAGACTTAAATTTTGAAAAGACCATCCCAATCACGTCGTGGCTGCAAACATATGACTCAGTGATTATTTTGATTGCCTCGCCTACTAAACGTATTGGTCTCTCGGATGAAATAAGAAAAGATCACTATAATCACGTTGTGGCTGCGAATATATAACTTATCGGTTATTTTAGTCACCTCGCCTACTAAACATGCTGATCTCGGATGAAATAAAAAGGTTTAAGTCTCATCCTTGCCCAGAAGTTATATTTTCCGTCTTTATAACTGTGGAGGCCTCAAAATCGACGGATATTTTTCATCGGCAAGTGTAGTATCGTGTTCAAATCAGCGAAATTAAATCAAAGCGAGAAGCGAGTGAGCGATGAACGGTGAAGCGATGAACGATGAACAATGAGCGATAGCGATGAGCAAAAAAAAAAAAAAAAAAACAGAGGCAACTTCTGAAAAGACGCGGTGTTTAGTTTAAAATAGTAAAAACACAATAAAGCAGTAAAAAAAATAGTAAGATATCCGTTGCACGGATGTTTAAAACAGTAAATAAAAAAAAGTAATCTGAAATCGAGCAATGAACTGAAACAGAAAAATAGTACCCGAACAGGCGCGGTATTTGTTTAAAACAGTAAAACAGTAGATATCTCATTTGCTTGGATATTTAAAACAAGGTCTTGAAAAATAGAGAAAACGAAAGAAAAGTGCGGCCTAATTCAATTTCATCGGCCTTAATGCGATATTTATTCAAAGCAGTAAAATAAATAACATAGCCGCATACAATAGTAAGTAATTAAATGTCTGACCCGGATCATGAACGGTGTCCCGAATGAAACAAAGGAACCGAGTTCGAAAATAGACCCGGGATCGAATCAAAATTCAGATTTTTCAAATAACCAGCAACATGATGTGAAAAATGCCATAATCTGGAAATACACCAAAAACGGATCGACCCGACCCGGGTCAGTGACCCGACCCAAATCAAAAATTCAAACCCGAAATCAAATATTTTCACCAATTCAGATAACCAACATACAAGAATATGAAATGCAAGAATTCTGGAAATATTACCCAAACCGGATCGACCCGACCCGGATCAGAAATTCAAACCCGAAATCAAATATTTTCACCAATTCAGATAACCAACATACAAGAATATGAAATGCAAGAATTCGGAAATATTACCCAAACCGGTCGACCCGACCCGAAATCCGTGTCAAACCCGAATCGATTTTTGCACCAATTTCGGATAACCAACATGCAAAAATGCGAAATGCAATAATTCTGAAAAAATACCCAATTCGGGTCGACCCGGATCGGGTCGACTAGACCCGAAATCAGTGAAGAACAACAAAAAACGCAAGCAGATTTTTTTTGGATTCGATTTACAAAGCTGAATAGAAGTATTTAAAACCCAAGTTCAAGAACGAAACTCACCTCTTTTCTTTCGAATCTTGACCTATTTTTCGGACTTGTATCTTGTACGACAAAGAAGGCAAATACTTTAAAATCAAGAACACAACAAATATTTTTTGTATATATGGAATAGTCTTCCCAAAATCCCCCTTTTAAATGAAGAACAAAGGGGGTATTTATAGGTGTATTCGCACCCCTCAACGTTCAAGGATGAGTTCGAATTTCAAAATAAAGGAGCCAAAAATCGCGGATTTGAGGGGCATGGGTTGCGGATTTTGTGGGTATGGGTCGAAGGGTTTGGTGGTGTCAGCGCAACAGAGGGGGTTGGTGGCGGCAGGGGTGAGGTGACCGGCGACGTGGGGTCGCCGGTATGGGGGTGTGGGGTCGCGGCGGCTGATTGAGGTTTGAAGAGAAAGGGTTTGATTTTTTTGGTTTTCCTTTTTTTGGTTTTGGTTTTAAGGTTTAAGGGAATAAAAGGGATGGGTTTTGGGCTTCGGGTGGACCGGTTCGGTTTGGGGTGTGGGCCGACCGGTTGGGCTTGGCCGAAAAATGGGATAAGGGAAATAAAGGGTGAGGGTTGTTGGGCCTGGGCGAAATGAGTTTTAGTTTGGGGTAGAATTGTTTTGGGTTGAGAAATAAGAAAATGAGTTATGGGTTTAAAACATAAAAGGGGTTTTAATATTAAAAAATGCATCGAAGAAAAAATGTAAATTATAAAAAATAAGAATATAACGATGTGATAATAATAAAAAATATAATATTTGCGATATGCTTAATGCTTGATAAAAAATGGAAATGCGATGCCATTTTGCGAAAATAAATAACATAGAATATTATGGATAAAACCATGATTATGATAAAAATGCAAATGACAGTAAAAAATGCGAATAATAATAATAATAAGAGCATAATAATATATATATATACGCGTGTATGTATATAGATTAAAATTGTTTTGGAGGTGTAAAAAATATTTAAAATAGCAAATAAATTGGAAAAGACGGGACAAAATTGGGTGTCAACAGCGTGGCTTGTCCTGTCCTTCATACTTAGCCAATTTTCCAACTTTCCTCATGACATACATCTTTGGTCTTGACGCGACCTCATAAATAGGCACTCAAAACAAGTACATGTTCGAGAATCATTAAACAACTCCTTATCAATCTCGAGTCCTTTCAATATGAACAACAATTCAACCAATTTAATTGATTACTATATAACAAGTATGGGGGAATCATTACACATAGTATGCCTGATCGGCGTATTTTTTTGTTTTACGCCCTGTAACTCTTCCTCAGCTAGGCTTGGGAAGAATATCAATCATTTTTATTTGTTTGAAAGGAGAAAAAAAGGAGGTAATATCGATACCTAAATATTAATCCGAATTGACATGAATCTCAATGACAATGAACAAGAATTGACAATTGGTATCATGTCAAACTTAGGTGCGATGGGCCTCACATTGCGATACCTATATGGATCTGACGCTTAGAATACTTTTTACTCCCTTAGGTTCAACATGTCAATCCTTAGCCTGGAAGTACGAGGTGTTACACGTTTAGGATTCATTGATGATGCTAATGAGTATACGTGTTTTCCGTATTCATTTTGTACTTGTTTCACCCTTTGTGCGCATCATCTATTCCAACATGAGTGGTGGGCGAGGTATAGTAGATCATTGAGGTCAGGTGAGCTACTTGGCTGTTCCGCAACACCAGACTCCATTCTACCATTTTCATGTCTTTTACTTTTCAGATAGTTATATTGCCATTTCAGACTTGGATTTTCAGTATTAGTGGCTCTTGTACTTACTACTCTAATTTTTGGGAGGTGTACTATTTGTTTTTTCGCACACAGTTGATTTTGAAACTCTGTTATTGACTTATAATTTATTCTCTCTTTACTTTCCCTTTATAAATTATTTTTTGGTAAATAAACAATTTTATTGATATCAAAAGTGACATTTACAAACCTAAGTAGGGCTGACCACATGTTTCTCAAAATACAGACTGACTCAACTTAAAAGCAAGGAGTCTAACATCACTAAACATTAAAGCTACCAAATCAACAATACAACTCAAAGCTAGAATACACCAATTACAAGACAGAAATATAACTACGCATTATCATATCACTGCAGCAGAGTTGTTTTTTCAGATGCTCAGGGAATAAAGTTGAGTTGTGGAAGAAGAACTTACCATTTCTTCAGGTCCCTGCCCCTGATATGTATATGGATAGCAATTACCCTGCACGCCTTGTCTGCTTGAAAACTACCAGTTTGGAACCTCAGCATGTTCCTTTCTCTCCAAATAGTAGCCACTAGTATATCAAACACATCCCTTTATAAATTGTTAATAGGACTAAAAATAGCCGGGGTTGGGTAGGTGCCATCATGGCTACCCTGATTTTTGGGTCGTGACAGTTCACTCAGGTTTCGGGTCAAAATCTGCAAAATTATTATGGCTAGCAACCCTTTGCATCATACTCTAGTACCCGAATCAACAACAACAATGAAAAACAACGTAATACTCAAGAAAAAGAAACAAGTAGTATAGCTTAATTTTATAACACCGTTAATTTTTAAGTCCCCGACAACGATGCTAAAACTTGTTGTTCCCGAAAACAAACACAAGTAAACATAATCGTACAAATAATATAATAATTTTAAAAGTTGAGTGTCGAACCCATATAGACTTATGATCAACGGTTATCAGACTTCACTACTATCAATTAATTAATATGAGTATATTCTTAAAATTGTGATGTTTGTTTATTAACTACGACAAAATGTAATACTAGTTGATAGGAGTATATGCTAACCAATGATCAAGGAAGAGAGTGCAAAGCTTAGAATTAAAACAGAGATATGGATATTACATGGCTGTGGTTGGTTCACCAATTCTATTGAGTTCTCAAATTATTTCCCTTTAATATAAATTACCAACAATTGCTAAATAACCGAATTATTCATACTCTTAGTATTCTCCCGAACTGCTACCTGCCAATAATAGAACACCACCTATATTCCTATAGAATTGATCGATTAAGAATGCATAACATTTACGGATACTAATTGAGCAAGACATCTAGGTATATCCATATTCTAGCCGCAAATTCGTGCCCTAATTCAGGGAGTTAGATCGAGCCTTCTTCAATTCATCTCTATTATAAGAATATCTTTTCCAAACATGTATATTAGATAGTCTATAGAGCTTAAATGTTGCTACAAATCAAGCAATTAAATATAAAATTAGAGAAACAATCACAGGTGATAATTCAAACTGAGATAGAAATAATCTTCCAACATCAATATTCATGATTTTATCACAACAGAACTATAGAAATTAGCTGCTCATGATTCGACTTATAAGATAAAAATTCATGATGAAATAAAGGAGAAAAAAATTTGAAAGAAATAATCATTTCATTATTTTCACTAATGAATGGGTATATTTACAATTTTCATAATATGGAAAATCCTATTCTTATTCTACTCCCAAAATCCTATTCTATTTGTACAAGACTTCTACAATTATGGTAAGAATACAATGCTAATTAATTACAAAGAATATGGTACAATATAGTCTCCAAACCGTGATATACTTTCCATGTATATCACGGACCAAATTTGTATATCACAGACACACGGTATATTTATCATACCCCCGCAGTCATAGCGGACGGTTTTCGTACGCTGAGACTGTCCCTAAAATCTTCAAACAGAACCGAGGGAAGACCCTTTGTAAAGATGTCTGCAATTTGATACCTGGAAGGGATATGACATACGCATACTTATCCACGAGCTACCTTTTCGCGAACAAAGTGGATATCCATCTCGATGTGTTTAATGCGCTGATGTCGAACCGGATTACCAGAAAGATATACGGCACTAATATTATCACAATAAACTAAGGTAGATTTTTGAATGGGAGAATGAAGTTCTAAGAGAAGATTACGTAACCAACAAGATTCAGAGACCACATTGGCTACCTCTCGATACTCGGCCTCTGCACTAGAGCGTGATAATGTAGACTGACGCTTCACAGACCATGAGACCAAGTTATTACCAAGAAACATACAATAGCCAGACGTGGAACGTCTGGTATCTGGACAGCCACCCCAATCAACATTTGTATACGAGGCAAGTGTAGACGCCGATGAAAGATATAAATGTAAGCCATAGTCAAGTGTCCCCTGGATGTATCGAATAATGCGTTTGAGCGCATTCATGTGCTTAACACTAGGATCATGCATAAACAAACACACCTGCTGTACGTCATACATAATATCTGGTCTCGTGAAAGTAAGATACTGAAGAGCTCCTGCAAGACTGTGATAGTGGTTCAGATCCTCGTAAGGTGAGCCAGCCGTAGCACCCAGCTTGGGTTTAGTATCAACGGGAGTGAAAATAGACTTGCACAAGGACATACCAGTTCGCTCAATGATGTCAGCTGCATACTTCCGTTGTGATAGAAATAACCCACTTGCATGACGAGTGACAACAATCCCCAAAAATTAACTCAAGGGCTGGGCAACAGTAGCCGGGGCAGAAGCAGGAACTGGAGCTGGAACAATGTCGGTATTGGGCTGGGCAACCGGCCCAACAACCGAAACTGGGGAAGAAATAATACTGAAAACATTGGGATGTGGCGGAATAGTAGGTCCAGCGGGTAGTGGGCCCGATGGCGGAGTTTGGGTGCGGGACAAGTCCGATAAATGGTGGATAAGATACGGGGAGACCTCGTCATCTAAAAAATTATACGAACTAGGCACATGATTACTTACTTTAGAAAACGGAAATTGGGTTTCATAAAAAATAACATGGCGACTAATGATGATTTTATTAAAGGATAAATCAAAACATTTGTAACCACGATGATTAGATGGATAACCCAAAAACACACAAGCGGTAGACTGGACTTGAAGTTTGTTAATAGTAGTTGACGGGATAATCGGATAACATAAACATCTAAAGACCCTAAGATGTGAATACAAATGATCTTTATTATAGTGGACTTTAAGAGGAGACGCATACGCCAACCCTTTGGTAGGAAGAATATTAAGAAGATAAGTAGCCATTTATAGAGCATGATGCCAAAAGGAAGGGGGTACGGAAGCATGGACCAATAAAGTTCGGATAATATTATTAATGATATGAATTTTTCGTTCGGCTTTCCCATTTTGTGAGGAAGTATGAGGACAAGAGAAACAAAAAACTATGTCATTAGTATCACAAAAATCCCGAAACAACCCATTATCATATTCTTTGTCATTATCACATTGCATATTTTTTATTTCCCGTTCGAAGTGGGTGCGGACGAATGCTCTAAATTTTAAGAATGTGGAAAAAACTTGTGATTTTTCGCTAATGGAAAGGTCCATAGAAAATTAGAATAATCATCCAAAAATAGAACATAATACCGATGGCCCACATAACTTAAAATGGGAGATGTCCATAAATCGCTATGAATAATATCAAATGGCATTAAAGTACGAGAAGTAGAGGCTACAAATGGTAATCTAACATGTTTTTCTAAAGGACAAGAATGACAAATTTGAGTACTACGCGTACCCTTACAAGAAATAAAATTGTTTTTATGTAAAAAAGAAACAATGGACGACCTAGGGTGACCCAAACGTGCATGCCACAAGGAAGGAGCTAGAGCTGCGAAAGTAGACGACAAGGCTTGACTCGAGAGACTGAATGCGGGCGTGATAGGATAAAGATCTCCCCTACTATTACATCTCATGAGAGGTATCCCCGTCTTGAAATCCATCACAGGAAACCCAAAAGGATCAAAATTAACAGAAACCCAATTATCAGTGGTGAATTTACGGACAAACACCAAATTTTTAATTAAGTTGGGGGCATGAAGAGCATTTTTCAAGACAAGAGGTGGATAGGGAGGAGATAAAGTAGTATGACCGTAACCACGAATTGGAATTGAGTTGCCATTACCAAGAAGTATGCCACGATTTTTGCTCAAATTGGAATAAGACGAGAGAGTACTTTGGTCTGACGTCATGTGAGAAGTGGCGCCGGTGTCCATATACCAATTCGGGTCAGGGGGATTTAATCCAAGCGTATGCATCGCAGCCTCAATATCTGTCGGAGTCGGTGTGGGGCCCACTGCCTGCGGAGGCCGAGGCCCAAGCACACCGACCTGCTGCCTCGGCCCAGAAAATAACCTGCCACCCGAAGCTGGACTTGAGAAACTGGGCCTGGCCTGTTGTGGAAACTGGGCCTAGTTTCCCAGGTAAAGGCTCGACAGAAAATATCCACTGTTGGGGCAAGGCCCACTGGCCCACTTCCACTGCTAGGGGCCCACTGTGGAGCCTAAATGGGTTGCTACCCACTGCCCCGAGAGCCACCGCCGCCGCCACCACTATTCCGGCTGCCACCATTGTTGCCGCCACGATTCTTGCCATGATTTTTACGATTTTGACCCTTCTTGCCGCTATCGTTGTTGCGGTTTTGACCCGAATTGTCAATAAATCCACGAAAATTATCGGACGAAGTCATCATCGCCACGGGACTGGCGCCAGTAGCTGCCTTTTTTGCCAAGCTGTCTTCTTCTAAGGTGAGCATCGATCGGGCTTGATAAAAGGAAGGAAGCAAATTGCTTTGACGAAGGAGAGTTCCAACGCCATTATAGGCCTCAGAAAGGCCGACAACCATTTGTAGAACAAGACGATTATTGGTCACATGCGCTCAAACTTTACGGAGTTGGTCCGCCAACTCCTTGAGCCGTTTACAATACGCAGAAATGTTCGGGAAATCTTCCATGCGGACTTGAGAGAATTCTTGCTCAAGGGTGATGACTCGGGAGTGTTGGTTATCTTGAAATATATCACGCAATCTATTCCAGGTAGCCATAGCCGTAGTGTCCGGCTCAATGATCATCTGTAAAAGATCGGTAGAAATAGTGGAATAAATCTACTGAAGGACGGTAGCATCAAGAGTAATCCATAACCGAGGGTCCTCCGCGGGAATAGGGGTAGCGGGATTATGTGATGGAGGACTTGATGGGAGATAGCGTGAATTTTGAACAACTCTGCCCACGCCGCATACTGGACGTTTTCCATCTCAAGAACAATAGAGATGTGGTTCTTGATGTTGGAAACGGTAAGGGCTGGATGAAACACGTTCTTAGACATAACGAAAGAACAAGAGGCGGAGTAGAGATTTGGGATAATTTAAGAAGAGAAGAGGGTTACGAAAATCGAGAAGAAGCTCGGAAATCGAGGAAGAAATTAGGAGAGGTATGAATAATCTAGACTTCTGATACCATGAAAGAAATAATCCCTTCATTATTTTCATTAATGAATGAGTATATTTACAATTTACAATTTCCATAATATAAAAAATTCTATTCCTATTCTACTCTCAAAACCTTATTCTATTTGTACAAGACTTTTACAATTATGTAAGAATACAATGCTAATTAATTGCAAAGAATATGGTACAATATAGTCTCCAAACCGTGATATACTTTTCATGTATACCACATACCAGATTTGTATATCACAGACATATGGTATATTTATCAGAAATAAAGTTGGTAACAAACTGCTCCACGCTCTGGCTCTGCTCGAAAATACATCCAAGATATCTTATTTATGTCAAAAAGGGCTATTTATAGAGTATGGGAAGATCTAGGTCATTTAAAATCAATTCTCGATCGGACCAGGAAAACTTCTAGTCGTGCGCTACTCTTGTGCAAGGGGTGGCGCAACAATGTTGTACAGATTCAGAAACAGGAATTTCTTGCGCCACCACTGCCATAGCATGGCCATTGGACTTGTAGACCCTTGCTGTGCAAGGAGTGGCGCACATGCCTTGCCCAACTTTAGACAACCAAGATCCTTGCTCTGCTTCTGCGACATCCTTCCCACAACAACTGCTCTTGTCTTGCGGCACCTTTACGGCATCCCAGGTGGCGCTGCTACTTGTCTTCTCAGTGTTTGCGTTTTCATGTGTGACACTTTATACTACTTCACTTGGCTGGCATAATATGAAATATCCCAATGCCCTCAACATGTACCTAGACATTAAAATCACCAACATAAGCTCAAGTATCACTAATTTATACTACTTCCTACACATCAAAATCACCACCATAAGCTCAAATATTACTAATTACGATCAAAGATATTACTTACTAAGAATTAATAGGGAAATGATATAAAATAGCCAAATATCAACGTTCACTTGTGTAAGCGGTAGACTTTACCAAGTTTACGCTAAGATTTTTCACCGTTAAGTAGAGAGCTGGAGTCTTTGGTTTATTTTACGATTTCTTCATGCACAATTTATTTTCAAACTAAGTCCTAACAATATGTAGAGACTCAAATTCGTAATTCATTATAAATATCATTTTTAAACGAGATCAATAAAAAGAAGAATATAAATTTCATAAAATAAGACAGTAGATTTTTATAATAACGATTTCATTTTTAATTGTCGTCCCAAAGTACCATTGGAACATTTATCACAAGTGTACCACTTTACTGAGAGAGAGAAAAAGAAGATTTTTTAATGTGGGGACTGGGAAATGGCTTCTTTAGACGGTGTATGTATGCATTCCTCTTCAATCTTCAGTCCATCCTTTTTCCCACTACTTTCTCTTCCCTCCACACCATTATTACTATTACTTTCCTCCACACTGTCACTGTCCTTCTTTCTCCTAAGTCCCCAGCACAGCAAGCACTCTCCACTCCGTCGGAGAAAGTAGAAACACTCGCCTGCATCGGAGGAGGAGTAGAGTTGTGTAATGCAGCATTGCCGACTGGCCGGAATCCTTGTTGCTGAAAAGTAGCTAGAATGGGCAAGTGTCATCGCGAGAACGACGTCGCATCGGTCGTCCTGGATCGTCCTTCTTCTACTCCCGAACCTGATCACTTCAAGCTGTGGTCTTCTTTCTCTCGCGCTTCCTTCCACCGCATGATCCTCGACGCCGTCCGCTGCGGCGGCAGTGGCGGACGTCACAAGCGTTCTTCTAAGTCTCCTCCCAGTCCCATCAACCTAAGATCTGAATGTGAACACAACAAACCTGCCGGATCCGACAGGCTGTCGGAATCGTCGGAGAACGAGGAGGACGTCCGGCGAAAGGTGCAAATGTTGGAGGAGTTGAAGAGAGTAGTCAAGGGCTTACAGAGTAACGCCGTATTGGAAGGAGTGAAGGAAGTCCGGCGACTTACCAAGGAGGATTCCGACGCCAGAACCACCCTAGCTTTGCTCGGAGCAATTCCACCGCTCATGGCATTGCTTGATTCAGAAGATTCCATTTCTCAGATCGCCACTCTCTATGCTCTGCTTAATCTTGGAATTGGCAATGATGCGTAAGTTTTATCGATTTTCATTCAGCATTCCTCAGCTTGACTTCATTCAGTATACGAATAATGGTTAGCTAATTCTTCGTTTTAACTGTAGAAATAAAGCAGCTATCGTTAAGGCCGGGGCTGTTCACAAGATGCTCAAGCTCATAACCGAATTCCCAAATCCAGAGGTCGCTGAAGCTGTAGTTGCTAATTTTCTTGGTTTGAGTGCTTTGGATTCCAATAAACCCATAATTGGTTCATCCGGAGCAATTGCATTTTTAGTGAAAACTTTGAAGAATGTGGAGAACACAAACAGTTGTCAAGCTCGACAAGACTCGTTGAGAGCGCTTTACAACCTTTCAATCTCGCCTTTGAACGTTTTCTCTATACTTGAAAGTGATCTCATACGGTATATCATGAACAAATTGGGAGATATGGATGTAAGTGAGAGAATTCTGTCAATTCTTTGCAACGTAGTATCAGTAGCAGAGGCCCGGAAGGAAATTAGTAATGTACCGGATGCCTTCCCCATGTTGATTGATGTTGTGAGTTGGACGGATGCACCAGGTTGCCAAGAGAAAGCATCATATATTTTGATGGTGATGGCTCACAAGTCGTATGGAGATAGACAGGCATTGATTGAGGCTGGAGTTGCTTCAGCCCTGCTCGAATTGACCCTTCTAGGCAGCACATTGGCTCAAAAGCGGGCGTCGAGAATATTGGAATGCTTGAGGGTGGACAAAGGAAAGCAAGTTTCTGAAAACTATCGAGGTGGATGTGGTATGAGTGCCACGATATCTGCCCCACAAGCTTCTACAACATATTCGTCAAGTGTTCAATTGAAAGGTCAGATGGAGGACAATATGATGATGAGTGAAGAGAAAAAAGCAGTGAAGCAATTAGTCCAGCAGAGCTTGCAGAATAACATGAAGAGGATAGTGAAAAGAGCTAATCTACCCCATGAATTTGTTCCTTCTGATCATTTGAAGACCCTCACATCAAGCTCAACTTCTAAGAGCGTTCCATTTTGAGATTACTGAGTATTTGGTAGCTTGGAATTCTCTGTTTAAGGTAAGGTTTTGTCTTGGCTGTTGTAGTTTTGGGATAACTATAAGGCAATATAGTAGTACTGGTATATTGTAAATTTTAGTGTTAGTATATTAGTTAATCTTCCTTGTTGCTTAGTTTCGTGTTCATGGATATCTACTACTGTTAGAATTTGTCCTCGAACTAGATTTAGTTGCTGTAGACCTCCCGTGCTAATAAAAAAGAAGTCGCATTGTTGTTGATCAAATTTGTATACATTTGCTACATATTCAATATCTGCTAATTGTTATGTTGTGGGAGAGAGTTTACAGGACTATATAATAATCTGTCGTTTTGATGCAATTATTTGCTTGCAGTCACAACTGATTAGGAGACAAAAGTGAGTTTAAAACAAAAGTAGAGCACATATTCCATGAGAATGGGATTTAGTTAAGCTCCCTGTATGAAAATTGCATAGGAGGAGGAATAGATCCTGCTCCCAAAATAAGAGTTGGTTGGTGGTGTTCCTAATATGTATGAAAGAAGCTGTCATTTCTGTAGGGTTTTGTTGGGTTCAAAACACATAAGTAAGGCATAACGGAAATTTAAAATTTTGTTCTTACTTACTCCAACAACTTATTATGGTATGGTTATATGACAATCAAAATCTGTGTTCATAAAGCATGAACACTTACAAGTTGTATTTATCTGGAATTTTTATCAACTGTGGGTTCGCACGCGAAGGCCCTTTCAATTGCAAGTTCCAAGCTTCAATGTATTTCTCTTTTGGAAAGCTAGGAAATCCGGAAGAGGTTCGAGAGAGTGTTTTGATTCTAAGTCTCTAAGACTTAGAATAATAATTTGATTTTTTTTGTGTTGAATAATGAAGGGAATGTCTGTATTTATAGGTGAAAATTAGGTCAAAACCGGTCTATGACTCGGGGAAGCCCGTGGGGACTGTTTAAGCCCATATAAGGACTTCTTCAATAAACAGTTATGATGAGGATATTTGGGATCCCTAAACCCCAATGGCTGATGCATATAGACTGTCTCATTGAGATCACCATGTAAGAAAGCATTTTTTACATCTAATTGATGAACGTGCCATGCTTTCGAAAGAACCAAGCTGAGCACAGTGCGAATGGTAGCCGGCTTGACCACCGGACTAAATGTCTCACCACAATCGACACCCACATGCTGAGTCTTACCATCGCATACAAGACGAGCCTTAGCCTCACAAAAGATCCGTCAACATTGTCCTTATGAGCAAAAATCCACATAGACGGAATAATATTAACACCCGATGGACGGGGAACCAACTCCCACATCTTATTATCAATACGAGCATTATATTCGTAGGTTGTATCAATTTTCCAATTCGGGTCATTTAAAGCAGACACTGGGTTACGGAGTAGAGGGGATTCAAGAACATTAGAATTAAAATTAAAATGTTTTTTTGGTTTAAAAATACCCCGTTAACTACGAGTGACCAGTCTATGACTCGAGGAAGAATTAGACGGATTTTGGGAAACATCGGGACACATGACGGACTGGCCAGCAGGCAGTGGGCCTACTGGCCCAACACCAGAACTGAAGGATCCCGTGACTGGAACAGTGGCGGTAATGGGCTGGGTAACTGGTCCAATTACCGTCACTAGCCCAGTAACTGGACTGGACACAGTGGCTAGAACAGTAGCTGGTGACGGAACAGTGGGCCAGCGGGCAGTGGGCCCACTGGCAGATTTGGGGTGCGTGACATGTCCGAAAAATGGTGGATAATATACGGGGAGACATTGTCATCCAAAAAATTATACGAACTAGGCACATGACTACTCACTTTAGTAAACGGAAATTGGGACTCATAAAAAGTAACATGGAGACTAATGATGATTTTATTAGACGATAAATTAAAATATTTGTAACCACGATGATTAAACGGATAACCAAAAAACACACAAGGGGTAGAACGGGCCTGAAGTTTATTAACTGTGGTGGATGAAAACAACGGATAACATAAGCACTCAAAGACCCTAAGCTGTGAATACGAAGGAGTCTTATTATATAAAATTTGAAGAGGGGACGAATATGACAAACCTTTGGTAGGAAGAATGTTAAGAACATATGTAGCTATTTGTAGAGCATGATGTCAAAAGGAGGGGGGTGTACGAAAGCATGAATCAATAAATTTCGGATAATGTTATTAATGGTACGAATTTTGCGTTTGGCTTCCCATTTTGTGTAGACGTATGAGGACAAGAAAAATGAAAATTGATCCCATTATTAGCACAAAACTCCCGAAATGCCGCATTATCATATTCTTTGCTATTATCACATCGAATTGAGTTCTAATGAATGCTCTAAATTTTAAGAAATGTGAAAAAAACTTGAGATTTTTCGCTATCGGAAAAGTCCATAAAAAATTAGAATAATCATCCAGAAATAGAACATAATAACGATGACCCAAAGAACTGAGAACAGGAGATGTCCATAAATCGCTATGAATAATATCAAATGACATTAAAGTATGAGAATTAGAGTCTACAAACGGCAATCGAACAATTTTTCCTAAAGAACAAGATTGAAAATTTGGAGTACTACGCGTACCCTTACAAAAAATAAAATTCTTTTTATCTAAGGAAGACAAAATAGACGACCCCAGATGACCTAGATGAGCATGCCACAAGGAAAGAGCAAGGGCTGCAAAAGTTGATAGCAAGGTTGGACTCGAGAGATCGGAACTTGGCGTGATAGGATAAAGATCTCCCCTACTATCACATCTCGTTAGAGGAATCCCAGTCTTGAAATCATTCACAGAAAATCCAAACGGATTAAATTCAACAGAAACAGAAATATCATTGGTGAATTTACAGACATACACCAAATTTTTAATCAATTTAGGGACATGAAAGGTATTTTTCAAAATAAGGGGTAGATGGGGGGGGGGGGGAACAAAGTTTTATGACCGTAACCACGAATTGAAATTGAATTACCATTACCAATAATTATTTCACGATTATTGCTCAATTTGGAATAAGATGAGAGAGTACCTGGGTCTAGGTATGGCAACGGATCGGATCTGGACCGGATCCTACTAGATCCAGATCCAGATCCGTTTTTCATACCTGAATCCAGATCCGGATCCAGATCCGTCGGGTTCATAAAAATCATATCCAAATCCGGATCCATCGGATCCACCGGTCCACGGATCGGATCGGATCCACAGGTAAAAAAATTTGCCTTGCTAAGAATTTTTTATTAAACTGACAAACGATTTTTACTTAGCTAACAGTTTATTGTGTTTCAATTTTGAAATGTTCATATGAGATATTTTGTTCGTTGTCTCGTTTTGATTGTGAGCTATTAATTGAAAATATTGGACAATGACAATAGTTGTGAAAAATGCTGACTAGTATTTTCACAATGCAGAACTTGCATGTGCTTGGAATCTTCACAAATGAAGTGAATATAATTTTAACTACTTGTCTATGGAGATGTTAGTCATTCACTAATATAACATTGATTTTATTATCAAAGTTACTTCTTTATTTTTTGGTTTTTAAGGTAACGCGGGGATACATTAAACTTGTTTTGAGAATTAAATTTGCAAGGATGTGCTTAGCAATTTTAAGAAAATACTTATAAAATTACATTCTAGGTTATGAATATATTTAATAAAAAATGGATCCACGGGTCGGATCTGGATCGGATACGGATCTCAAATACAAGATCCAGATCCAGATCTGATCCGTCAAAAATGGATCCGGGTCCGATCCGGATCCGTCGGGTCCAAATTTTGAAGATCCATATCCTATAAAACGGATCTGGATCCACCGGATCCGGACCGGGTCCAGGATCCATTGCCATCTCTACCTGGGTCAGACGTTATATGAGTAGTAGCGCCGGTGTCCATGTACCAATTCGGGTCCGGGGTAGTCAAACTAAGTATGTGCATCGGGGCTTCAATGTCGGTCTGGGTGGAGCCCGCTGCGTGATGGGCATGCGAAGGCCGGGGCCCAAGAATACATGCGTGCTTTGCCCGCCCGATCTTCTTCGGGAACCACCGGTCCAATTGTTATTGGGCCGAAAGGGCGGCCGGGAAGCCCATCGCCGCCGGGGCGAATCGAAGGAGAAAAAGGACCGTAGGGCCACCGCCCATTGGCCCAAGCCCACTGCCAAGGGGCCGAAGGCTGAACAGTGGGTCAGTGGCCCACTGTTTTCGGAATGGGGCCCACCGCCAATGTTTCGGCCACAATTACCATTGCCGGAACTAGGGATGGCAACAGATAGGATCTGGACCGGATCCTACTAGATCTAGATCCAGATCCGTTTTTCAAACCTGAATCCAGATCCGGATCCAAATCCATCGGGTTCATAAAATCATATCCAAATTCGGATCCATTGGATTCACCGGGTCCACGGATCGGGATCTGGATCCACATGTAAATTTTTTTGCCTTGCTAAGAATGTAACCTTGCTAAGAATTTTTTTTGAACTGACAAACGATTTTTACTTAGCTAACAATTTACTGTGTTTCAATTTTGAAATGTTCATATGAGATATTTTGTTCGTTGACTCGTTTTGATTGTGACTATTAATTGAAAATGTTGGACAATGACAATAGTTGTGGAAAATGCTGACTAGTATTTCCACAATGCAGAACTTGCATGTGCTTGAAATTTTCACAAATGAAGTGAATATAATTTTAACTACTTGTCTATGGAGATGTTAGTCATTCACTAATATAACATTGATTTTATTATCGAAATTACCTCTTTATTTTTTGGATTTTGAGTTAACGCGGGGATAAATTAAACTTGTTTTGAGAATTAAACTTGCAAGGATGTGCTTAACAATTTTAAGAAAATACTTATACAATTACATTCTTGGTTATGAATATATTTAGTAAAAAAAAGATCCACGAGTCGGATCTGGACCGGATACGGATCCCAAATACAAGATCTAGATCCAGATCCGATCCGTCAGAATCGAATCCGGATTCGTCGGGTCCAAATTTTGAAGATCCATATCCTATAAAACGGATCTGGATCCACCAGATCCGGACCGGGTCCAGGATCCATTGCCATCTCTAGCCGGAACCGCCGCGTTTGTCCCCGCGATTTTTGTCATTATTTTCCAAGTATTCTTGCCGCCACCGTGAGCACGGTTTTGGTCCGAATTATCAACAAAACTGGGAGAATTTGTGGAGGATGTCATCATGACTACGGGACTAGCACTGATAGCCGCCTTTTTTGCCAAGCCGGCTTCTTCGAGCGTAAGCATAGAACGAGCCTGATAAAATTGCGGAAGAGGGCTGCTCTGACGAAGAAGCTTGCCAACGCCATTATAGGCCTCAGATAGGCCTGCGACCATCTGAAGTACGAGATGGTCGATGATGACGGGAGCACCAACGTTGCGGAGTTGGTCCGCCAATTCTTTCAACCTTTTGCAGTATGTTGAAACGTTGGGGAAATCTCCCATATTGACGTGGGAGAATTCCTGCTCAAGGGTAACAACACGGGAATTTTGATTATCTTGGAATATGTCACGCAATCTATTCCAAGCATCCATCGCCGCAACGTCTGGCTCAATAATCGTTTGTAATAGGTCGGTAGAGATAATGAAGTAAATCCATTGAAGGACGGTGGCATCAAGAGTCGTCCACAACTTTGGATCATCCTCGCGTTTAGGCACCTCCGTATCCTCAGGAGCCGCGGGGATGATGTGATGGATGACTTGATGCGTGCGTGAATTTTGAACAGTTCGACCCACGTCGCATATTAGATGTTTTCTATTTCAAGAATAAGAGGGATGTGATTCTTGATGTTAGAAACAACAAGGGCAGAATGCAAAGTGTTCATAGAATTAGACATAACGAAAGAACAAGAGGTGATTGAGGGATTTAGAAGGAATTAGGGATCGAAAAAAAACTCGACGGAAACCGAGGATGAACTCTCGGAATTCGTGATTGGCCGAAAAGTTGGAGAGGAAATTTTCAACATAGACTTCTGATACCATGAAAGAAATAATCTCTTTGATTATTTTCATTAATTGAAAGATTATATATACAATTTACATATTTCATAATAAGAAAATCATTTTCCTATTCTACTTGGACACTAACTATACAATTATTATGGTAAGTGTTTAATAATAATTACACCATAACATTACATAAACTAGGAGATTATATACACGACCATACTATATACATGGCATGTATATTTAAGACATTGGATGCGTTTGTATCGTGTACGAAAACATCTGTAGGTGTAAGTCATAACATTAATGGAGCTGTCCGATCCTGTAAATCTGAGATCTACCATGTCCAAATTTGACATAAAAATTGTCGGTGTCAATGAATGACTTTGAATTAGTTGTCGTCCATTATCTCAAAACACTAGAGATGTTTCAGATTTCTCTCAACAAGCAAAGGAAGATCGTTTGTTCCAAAGCCAAACAGTACAAAGTTTAGATCTTTGTCGTTTGGTTGATTTTGGAAAAAAAGATGTGCTATATAGCTATCACATTTCCCAAATTAACCTTCATTATTATTCCGTTAAATTGGCATGGATAGATCTAGGACTTCTTTTTTAATTTACACAAACACATGACAAAATATTCATGAGGATGCCATCTCTTATATTAGGGAAAAATATTGGTCTTAAAATTAAATATTTTTCTTAAGAAGTCATTTGCTGGTTATAATAGAAAAGATAAAGATGGATTTCCTGGGAAGTCAACTTATTTTTAACTTCATTATTATTAGCACTTAAAAAAGGTAATGCATTGTTGGTTGAAGTGTTTGCTCCAAAGGAAGTTACAGGAAATAGGAATGCTTTTTCTTTTTCTGAAACCATTAGTTTAAGTCCGTTTTAACAGTAGAGTACCTTCCTCGCTGAGTTCCAACTTCCAGGCCCTACTCATGATCTCAACAAATATTTTTTGAGGCAGCAGCAGGGCGTCTTGTCATTTTCCTTACCATAACATACTCCAGCTACCTAGTATAGTACTAGTATTCATAAGTATATTACTCTTCTTATGGGTTGGTTGCTATTATTAATTTCGGAAATTAAATTTACTAATATGAATTTATCCACATTTACTTGGGATAAAATTGCAAAATTACTTATCTGAGATTGTAGTTTATTTTTATGTCACATTTAAGGTGGAATAACAATTCTGAGATAATTAATTCCTGGATACATTTTTCTTCAACCAAACAAACCCTTAAAAGTACTGGTCTCTTCGATTTTTCTTTTCCTTAATATTAATTGAAATAGAAGAAAAAAACGCTTCTTCGTATAGATGTTTAAATCATGTTCGATCCGCAGTCTGCGGGGTAACCTCTCTGCCTTTGTGTTTTTGACTTTTTCCTTTGTATCTCGAAAAGATAGATGCAAATAATGTTGTAACTAGGCCTAGGTGTCCAGCTGGCCAGTCGTGCCTGAGTAGCCCAATCGAGTTGACCTCAAACGAGCTTTTTACAACATCAACAAGAGTTGAGTTCAACCGAGCTTTGTTAATATATAATTGAGCTCGAGCTGAGCCTGAATCGTGTTTAATGTTTAGTTTCGTGTAATGATAATTCATTAGAAATAATTAAATTAATGATAGATTAATTGATTAAAAAATATAAACATTACTGATTTAAATTGGTAATCGCATCAAAGTATGATAAAATTATATACATTAATAGTCCAAATTAAATCTCAAATCCAAATGAGGATAACTTAATATTGAACATAAAATGGAAATTTTAGTCAAAACATAACAAACATAATGTCACAATAAATTATTTTTTTTGTATAATTATAAATTCGCAGACTTTTGGTTCCTGTATTAAAAGATTTAATTAGATTGAATTAATTTAAAAAAGTAAAAACTGATAAATTTATTATAATAATTAATAATTATTAAATTGACATATTGCTGCTAAATAAATTAAGCTTAAAAGATGAATTTTAATTTTAAACTAATCATTACATGATTAAAGCTTACCTAAATCGAGTCGGCTCTATTGATCTCGAGCTTTACAGAATCAAATTTTAATCGATCCAAGCCAAATTTTGATAGAAAATGACAAGTTGAGCCCAGCTAAATGCATGCGAGTTGAGTCGAGCCCCAAGTCAACTCGCTCGTTGCCCAGACCTAGTTTTAACTCAAACTTTGGATAAATTTTATGAGTATTTTGATTTATTTACGCGTTTGATAAAAAATAAAAGTGTACAAAATCAACAAAAAGTTATAAGTGGCTTAGCTTATAAGCATTTTTTGTTCGACCAACTTTTTTTAATGATTTTATTTCTAATATTTTTGTAATTTTTAAAATCTCAAACTATCTCTCTATTCGATTTTCACTATTTTTCATTTTCTATGTAAAAGTACTTTTAAGTTTATATTTTTTTAAAGTAATTTTGAGAACATTTTAATAAGAAGTGCTTATCAACACAGTAAAATTTTAACTCGCATAGGCTATTTACACCAAATATATAGTTACATGTGTTTATAGATACACTCCTATCACTTAAACCATAACTAATTAGTTAAATAATGTATATTTTAACTATATGAAATCACTTAACAAAATAAGTTGAGTGGGTTAGGTGTAAACACCCTCTGAGTACATGTATGCATTTAGCTTTCAATACTTTTTTATCAAACATACTAACTACTTTTATTTCAATATTTTTTATTCAAAACAAGCAATTATTTATTTATAAAATTAGTCTAAATTTGGTATCATTCTATGTTCTGGTGGTACATTTGGTATCCTTTTCTTGCAAAAATATAAAAGCTGGACGAGCAGTCTGTTCTAAATAGGGAGCCAATGAAAATAATGTTGGAAATTTACTAATGTGGAATTAAGTATATTTCATTATTTATGACTCAAACAATTGGGGCCCCGCACGTCTGAAACGTCGTTTCCACACATGTGCACACTTAGTGCCAAGTATCACAAATTTCATTAGTGAAAGAGATATTGGTACGTATGTAATACGTTTGAGACATAGAATGATGGACGGTTATTGACCAAATGACAAAGTATTCCACGTTGGTAAACGAAGAAAGAAGTGTAAGATGAAACGAGTCGGAAGTCGCCACGGAGCCGCGAAGGGCCGCGGCGCAGCCCCGTCTCCGGCGCCTCGACGCTAATTGGGTCTTCAGTAACTGGAGCCGCGACGCTAATTCGCAGAGCCGCGGCGCTTCGGAGGCAGAATGCTGCGACGGGAAGTTGGAAAGTTCTGACCTTTGGGTTGGTTTTGGAGCATTGAATCTCCATTACTTGGCACATGAATTCAGCTATTATTTGGTTGAATGTAACCCCTCTATCAAGTGCCATTACATGGCTATTGAAGGCCATTAGTTGGCTAGTTGAAGGGTCATCTCATTACACTATATATTGAGGCCTTTGGCTCAATTGTTCACTACACTTAGAATTTTTTACAGAATTTTCTAACATCTTCTTCTTCCTCTCTAGCAAGTTTACTACACTCAAAGTTCTTCAAGAGTAACACTTGAGTTTCCTTTGCTCAATTATTAAGTTGATGTTGTATCTTGGGAGACTATTGTCCGTCAACGTAAAAGGAGATATACGGGGCAATCTTGTCTTAAAGACAGAGTGCCATCACTTGACTCAGCAAATCACACAAGGAGTTTGTTTCATTTTTGATTTCCAGTTTTGTTGTAATCTTTAGTTTATCCTTTCTAGAAATTGTAATATTTACTTACTTCTCGTTCACTGCATTGTTGTATCCCACAATTTTTAAGAATAGATTTGTTGTAAGTACTTAGAAAGATGACTGGAAGAGAACAACTCGCTTCTGATTCTGCTGCCGTTGCTACTCAAGGCAACACATCTGCCTTCCCCACTGCTCAAGGCACACCCAATGCCTTTCCGGTTGCTTAAGGCTCATCAAACGCCTTTTCTGCTGCTCAAGGGAACGCTGCCGTTCCTCCACCCGCTGGATTCCACCATGAACGCCCAGCAAAGTTCATGGGTTCCAACTTTAAGAGATGGCAATAGAAGATGTTATTCTATCTGACTGTTATGGGAATGTCTCATTTTCTAACATAAGATCCTCCACAAGTTGGAAATGAAATGGACCCTTCGCCTACTGAAACGGCTGAAGGGGGCCAAGGTATCCATGTCATTAATGGCATGAAGATGGTTCTTGATGCATGAAGTCATAGTGATTTCATATGTAAGAACTATATTTTGAACTGCTTGTTAGACCCTCTCTACACGGTGTATTGCACCGTAGGCACTGCCAAAGAGCTGTGGGAAAAACTGCAAAAGAAGTACAACGCACAAGATGCAAGTACTGATAAATTCATCGTTGGGAAATTCCTAAAATTTCAAATGGTGGATAGTAAAATAGTGATGTCCCAAGTCCAGGAATTCCAAATGATTCTACATCACCTGGATTTGGAAGGTATGAAACCAAATGAGCAGTTTTTGGTTGCATCGCTGATTGAAAAGTTACCTCCCTCGTGGAATGAGTTACTTGAAACTCAAAATAAAGGAAATGACATTTGAAGAACTTATTATCAAACTCCAGATTCAGGAAGCTAATAAGAAGGCCTTGCCTAGGGGTAAACAACCTGCTGAGGCAAAGGCAAATCTGGCTGAGGCCAAAGGGAACCCAAGTAAGAAGCGCAAGTTCCAGAAAGACGACAAGACCCAAGCAGCGGAGAAGTTCAAAGAAAACTGTCACCACTGTGGGAAACCTGGTCACATGATCAAGGATTGCCGCCAGCTCAAGACTGAGCAACAAGAGAAGGCCAAGGCTAAGGGCAAGGCTCAGACTAACATCGTCAAACACAGGCTTCTGGACGTCATGATTGATGAGTTCTCAGCGGTGGTACTTGAAGCAAACCTTGTTGAGAATCCCATGCAATGGTGGATGGACACGGGTGCTACAAGACACATCTGTTCCAATAGAGATGCCTTCTCCACTTATACACCTGTTATAAATAAGAAGATGTTCATGGGTAACAACGCTTCCTCTGACGTGCTGGGGGTAGGAAAGGTAGTCCTGAAGATAACTTCTGGAAATGAGCTCACTCTGAAGGAGGTGATGCATGTTACTGAGATTATGAGAAATTTAATTTCAGGTCATTTATTGGTTAATGCTGGTTTTAGGCTAGAGTTTGAGTCCAATAAATTTGTAATCACTAAGAATGGAACGTTTGTGGGAAGAAGATTCATCTGTGAATGACTCTTCAAAGTTAATGCCATGTCTGTATTACGTACAAGCAATAATATTGAAGCTTCTTCTTACTTTCTTGAGTCCTCTAATTTATGGCATCATAGATTAGGACATGTCAACTAAAAGTCCATCCAAAGGTTAGTTAAATTGGATTTGTTACCGTCTATCGACGTAAACCCTCAACATAAGTGTGAGGTGTGCGTAGAGGCAAAACTCACAAAGCTTCCTTTGATCCATCAAAAGAAATACCGCTCCTCTAGAACTTATTCATACAGATATATATGATTTGAAGTTTGCACAAACTAGGGGGGAACAAGTACTTTGTGACATTCATTGATGATAGCACAAGGTATTGTTACCTTTACTTGTTGAAAAGTAAAGATTAAGCCTTTGAAACATTCCGACGTTGCAAAGCAGAAGTTGAGAACCAACTAAACATGCAGATTAAATCCATTCGTAGCGATAGAGGGGGAGAATACGTAGCACCATTTGAGGAATACTGTGCCGAATCAGACATTGTTCATCAAACGATGACTCCATACTCACCTCAGTCGAATGGTGTGGCGGAACGTAAGAACCGCACATTGAAGGAAATGATGAATGCCTTGCTCATCAATTCCGGTCTTCCCCAAAACATATGGGGAGAAGCAGTCCTTACCGCTAATACGTTTCTTAACAGAGTCCCACATAAGGGTAAGGACGAAATTCCATATGAATTATGGAAGGAAAATAAATCCACCTATAAATATTTAAAGGTGTGTGGTTGTTTGGCAAAGGTTGAAGTACCCAAGCCAAAGCAGGTCAAGATTGGGCCTAAGACTGTAGATTGAATTTTCATCGGATATGCAAATAACTGTAGTGCTTATCGCTTCTTAGTGCATAAGTCAGATATTCCAGATATCCACGGGGTACAATCATGGAATCAAGAAATGCTCAATTCTTTGAAGATACCTTTCCTAGAAAGGAAAAAAGACATAACCTCTCGCAAATGAAGTTATGAACAAAGCTCTCAGGAACCGGGAGTCGTTGACTGCCCGAATCTAGATGGTTCAGATCTAGTGGACTTCGAAGTGGCTGAATATCCGAAATCTAGTGTTCCAGATTCTCAGAACTTGGAGACTCCAGAGATGGAACCAAGGCGAAGTAAAAGGGCTAGGATGGATAAATCCTTCGGTCCTGACTTTGTAGCTTATATGGTTGATGATGAACCAAGGACAATTGCTGAAGCATTATCAACTCCAGAGGCAACGCTCTAGAAAGGAGCTATTGAGAGTGAAATAGACTCCATTCTGCATAACCATACTTGGGAGTTGGTTGATCTTCCTCCGGGAAATAAATCGTTGGGTTGTAAATAGATACTCAAATGGAAGTATAAAACAGATGAGTCTATAGATAAGTACAAGGCCAGGTTGGTAGTCAAGGGCTATCGGCAGAAGGAAGACCTTGACTACTTTGACACGTACTCTCTGGTGTCTAGGATGAAGTCCATACGAGTATTCATTGCGATCGCAGCGTTGCGTGACCTTGAGATATCGGTACCTGAAATACACGCTAACTTACGGGTTGTATTATTTGAGATATCCAGTGTACTAGATGGGTACAATGATGCAAACTGGATATCTGATATAGAGAACACCAAATCCACCAGTGGGTATGTATTTACAATTGGTGGTGGGGCTGTGTCTTGGAAATCCTCTAAGCAAACTTGCATCGCCCAATGCACGATGAAGTTCGAGTTTATCGCTTTAGACACATCATGAGAAGAAGATGAGTGTCTTCACGACTTCTTAGATGATGTTCCTTATTGGGACAAACCCGTACCTTCTGTAATGATCCACTACTACAGTCAGTCGGCTCTAGGAAGGGCACAGAGTTATATGTACAATGGCAAGTCTCGTTATATTTGATGGAGTCATAAGACCGTTAGGCAGCTGATCACCACGGGTATAATATCCATTGATTATATAAAATTAAAGGATAACATAGCAGACTCATTGGCAAAGGGCTTACCCAAAGATCAGATGTTCTGCTTATCTAGGAAAATGGGCTTAAAACCCAAACTATAAGGACCAATACGGTGGTAACCCAACCTTCCTGACTGGAGATCCCAGGAATTAGGTTCAATGGGAAAACTAAGTTGTAAAGGTTCAGTTGAGCGCTTCGGTGGAAGCATGAGCACTTCGGATAGTGATTTCTGTAAAGAAATACCAAATCCAAAGCCGTTCCCGCGATAGACGTTAAGTGCTATCTGCAGTGTGGGTAAAAGTTAAGTTTCCAAAACCTTTAATGATCTTCACCGGTTGAGGTTAGGTTTGGAGAAACTTTTAATGGTTCATAACACTTGTAAAGTGGGGTATAGCAGGATACCTTGTAGGAGACCACCTATTTAAGTGCGAGGACAGGCCGCATCAAATGAACGCACTTAAGAATCCAAGAAGTGTCCACGGCCACAACAGATAAAACATTACGAAGAATATTGTAAAGGGAAGTTCTTGTGTTGGTACCATTGACTTGGCTTACACTAAACACTGACGGTTCAAGACATCACGTTTACCGCATAGTAAGTAAGTCCGCTGGTATTCAACTATGGAAGGTTCAAAGCGGAAGCTACCTATCCAGATGCAACATCGGTCCGCTGAAAGATTGCTGGAAAAAGCACCATGTGAGTGTGCCAAAATCTCTTTCAAGAGGGGATTGTTATAAATTTACTAATGTGTAATTAAGTATATCCCATTATTTATGACTCAAACAATTGGGGCTGCGCATGTCGGAAACGTCGTTTCCACACACGTGCACACTTAGTGTCAAGTATCGCAAATTTCATTAGTGAAAGAGATATTGGGACGTATGTAATACGTTTGAGATATAGAATGATGGACGGTTATTGGCCAAATGACAAAGTATTCCACGTTGGTAAACGAAGGAAGAAGTGTAAGATGAAATGAGTCAGAAGTCACCGCGGAGCCGTGAAGGGCCGCGACGCAGCCCCGTCGGAGTCGAGGCGCCGGAGCATCGCGACGCTAATTGGGTCTTCAGCCACTAGAGCCGCGATGCTAATTCGCAGAGTCGCGGCACATCGGAGGCAGAATGCTACGACGGGAAGTTGGAAAGTTCTGACCTTTGGACTGGTTTTGGAGCATTGAATCTCCATTGCTTGGCACATGAATTCAACCATTATTTGGCTGAATGTAACCCCTCCATCAAGTGCCATTACATGGCTATTGAAGGTCATTAGTTGGCTAGTTGAAGGGTCATCTCATTACACTATAAATTGAGGCCTTTGGCTCAACTGTTCACTACACTTAGAAATTTTTACAGAATTTTCTAACATCTTCTTCTTCCTCTCTAGCAAGTTTACTACACTCAATATTCTTCAAGAGTAACACTTGAGTTTCCTTTGCTCAATTGTTAAGTTGCTGTTGTATCTTGGGAGACTATTGTCCGTCAACGTAAAAGGAGATATACGGGGCAATCTTGTCTTAAAGACAGAGTGCTATCACTCGACTCAGCAAATCACACAAGGAGTTTGTTTCATTCTTGATTTCCAGTTTTGTTGTAATATTTAGTTTATCCTTTCTAGCAATTGTAATATTTACTTACTTCCCGTTTTCTGCATTTTTGTATCCCACAAATAACATACATTAAATTAGTTGAAGTATGCGGTGGAGCATCAAGGGTGTGTAAGGCATGGTTGCATCATAAATATGAAAATTGTCACCGACATTTTCAAGAGCTGGCCATCGCAATCAAGGGTGTGTAAGGCATGGTTGCATCATAAATATGAAAACTTTCACCGACATTTTCAAGAGCTGCCCATCGCAATCACGAGTCCGGAACCTACATCACATTAAAAGAGATCAAATGATCAAAGTAGTAGCCGGAAATTAAGGTTACGAAATATACATCTAACGCACTAAATTAGTGCGTTATAGGTGTCCATTAAACGGACCAAGCCTAATGGTTGTTATGATCACTGTGGACTCCTATAACGCACCATATTATGACGTTATAGGACTCCAAAATAAACATATAATTAGTTATTTATCTTTAGTGTTTAGGTTTGAGTATATTATTTTTTAGGATTTAGGTTTAAGTGTGTTAGTTTGTATGGTTTAGGTTTAAGTGTGTTAGTTTTAAAGATTTAGGGTTAGTTAGTTGGTAGTTTATTCACCGATCTTGTTTTATGTTGATTAGTTAACAAGATATTATTAGTTAGTAATTTTAAACAATATTACTATAAACTTGCCAAACGTCCCAATTAATGCATATTTTTGTTTCAAATATGTGCAGATCTTTATTTTTTACTACCTCCTTTCGTCCCAATTTAAGTGTGTTACTTTCCTTTTTAGTCTGTTCCAGAAAGAGTCTCTTTCTATATTTAGTAAGTTTTTCAATTCCAACATTTCTATGACAAATTTAAGACCATAATATTAAAAAATTTCCTTTTATTTCTTAAATTTCATGCCCGGTCAAACTAAGACACTTAATTGAGATGAAGGAAGTAATAATTTAGGATGTTATACAAGTTAAATGAAGAAAAAATCTCTGTTGTTATATATCTATGTGATGAAACCAGTTATGTTAGAGTTTTTGTCCTGATTTTCTTATTATATTTGTGTTTTACTTTTCTTTTGAAGGAAAGTCAAAGTATTACCATAATTGCTTTTATTTTTCGTGTAAATAAAATATAATTCTCTTTCATATTTGGCTATTCCTTTTCTTGGAGGAAAATTTTTGGACATCTATAAATTGAAGACCTCCTTCCACAATTAGAAAACACACAGAGCATCCACAATGTAGTCATTAAAGAGTCTTGTTTGTGGGGAGATTTTTTCTCAATACTTTTATGCCTTTAATTAGTTTTCTCATACGTAGGCCAATTGACCAAAATATATCAAGTTTATTATATATATATATTTATTGTCTGATTTATCGTTGTTCAAAGTTTGCAGTTATTAGCTTCCGCATGATGCTTTGATTATTTCGATTCCAACAAGTGATATCATAATCGATGGTTCAACAATGTTGAAAACAGATTCAGGACAAATTCATATCAAGGTGCAACCAATTTGACTATAATGAAAAAATGTTAACAAAAAAAGTTCAAAGTACTACATGTGTAAGACAATATAATTTTCAACAATCCTGCTACTACGCATCTTTAAAAATAAAAATAAAAATAAAAATATTTTTAACGCTTGAAATTTTCAACTCATACTTACTTTTTAACGCATTAGCTCATTTTTAACCCTTGCTTACTTTTAACGCTTGAACCAATTTCAACTCATATTCACTTTTAACACATGGACTCTACTTTCAATTCGTGATCACTTTTTATGCACATGACTCAAATTTTCAATCCATACATACTTTTAACCATGACGAGAAACAATGATGAAGATTATATGAAGAATAATGAGGATGAAGATTATTTTGTCAGAAAATTCAGGCAAAAAAAGGGAGATTTGTTAGGATTTTTGCCATGATTTTCTTACCATATTTGTATTTTACTTTTCTCTTGAAGGAAAGTCAAAGTATTACCATAATTGCTTTTACTTTAAAAAAAATTAATTCTCTTCCATATTTGGCTATTCCTTTTCACAACTAGAAAACACGCAGAACATCCACAATGTAGTCGTTAAATAGTCTTGCTTATGGGGAGATTTTCTCTCAATAGTTTTATGCCTTTAATTTGTTTTCTCATAAGTAGGCCAATTGACTAAATTATATCAAGTTTATTCTGCATATTTTAGTATATTTTTGTTGTTGTCTGATATATCGTTGTTAAATATTTATAATTATTAACTTTCACATGATACCCTGATTATTTCGATCCCAATATCTGCATCGTTTTGAGAATCTCAAATTTGTCTCTTTTCTAATGTCAAATTTATTCATCATTCATATGTATTTATAACAAATAATATTTGTTTTATATTCTTCTTGCTTCCTAGTTACACTTAAATCACTAATACTGCACAATAAAGAATTTTCATAATAAGACATCTGATTACAGTACAAAAGGAGAATATTATGAGTCAAATTGATTTACTATCAGAAGTTTCATTTCACGTTATGATGAGTGAGAGTTCAATATTTTCTACCCCCTCTTCCTTATAATATAAAATTTTAAAACTAAAATATAGTATAGAGATGGATTACCTTTTCACCATTTAATTTAATTTCTCGCCTGAGCTTTTATAAATTATAATATTGCATTGTATTTCGTCGATGAAAATGCAAGAGCGATAATGTTTTATTTCCCTAATTATTTGATAATGAAAGTAAACAGAGCAACAAAAAAAAAAGGAAGGACAAATTAATTTGCTAATGATCTACAATTACGCCTATGGAGATAGCACTGGTATTGGATTATGAATGCTATTTATCTTATACTTATTAAATAAGTATTGCAGAAGTTATTAACTAATCCAGGTAGCTAGTTAAGGTGGTTTCATGCAATGGTCCACTAATTTTAGTTAGAATTAAATTGATAAAGTTAAGATTAATATCGAACTATGCATATCCCTCATACAATAACATATCCAGTGAAATCTCACAACATGAGGTCTGGAGAGTATAGAGTGTACGCAGACCTTACCTCTACCTTGGTAGATAGAGCAAAAAATATAATATAGAACTTAAAATTAGAAATAAGTAAATGCTAGTATATCAACACCATTTTATGTGATGCCAGTTGATTGGATATGAAATTTAAGACGATTATTTTACAAGTGTATTGTTTATGTAGCAGGTAATATAATTTGATGTAGAAATAAATGTCATACTCAGTGTTTTAAAAGACACGGGGCATGAAGCGTGGAGTTTTATTTAATACAGGGCGAGGCATAAGCTCCATGAATCTTTAAAATTTTAATTTATAATGTAGTAAATAATATAATAACACAAAAATTATAGAAAATACATTAATAGATTAAAAAAATTAAAATCGTGATTAAATAAACTCATAGAAAATAAAACTTCTAACATGATTTTATAAATATAATAGTGCAACGATATAAAATCTATTATGAGATGCAAATCAACTCTATCATCTTAACATTCAAACAATAAAATGATCACTATTTCTTAAAAAAATTTACTAGCATACTATGGAATTACCTTCGTAAAAGAAATAATTAATAAACTTTATAATTATTATAATTGAAACACCACTCCTTCATGAATAAAAATAAAATTACTTTTAAATAGTGAAATAATAAAATATGATATTTTTGTGATATAGGATAAAAAACATGAAGACCAATGTAAAATTTGGCTATGTATTTTTTTTTAAAAATTTAAAATAATATTCACTCTCACGATGTTTTCAAATAGTAATTATAGCAATAGCACGACTTCTTATTTGAGTTACTCTAAATCTTGATTGAAAAAAAACTATTAAACATCTTCCATTTATTAAAATTAAAGAATTATAAGAGTTCATAGTGTTAAGTGTTAACTAAAAAATTACTTTCAAATAGCGAAATAATAAAATATGATATTTTTGAGATATGGGATAAAAACATGAAGACCAATGTAAATTTTGGATATGTATTTTTTTTAAAAATTTAAAATAATATTCACTCTCACGATGTTTTCAAATAGTAATTATAGCAATATCACGACTTCTTATTTGAATTACTCTAAATCTTGATTGAAAAAAACTATTAAACATCTTTCATTTATTAAAATTAAAGAATTATAAGAGTTCATAGTGTTAAGTGTTAACTAAGGAATTTAACACATAATTTATGTAAGAACTATAAGGCTAGCTCCGAGTGTTGGACATTAGATATATTTAAGGAGTATAATCGGATGCTTAGAACGTAAGCCTAAAAAACTAATCCTCACACGTAAACCTCGAGACGTCTTGCCAGTGCCTTGTCCCGAATAGAGATCCAAAACTACCTTTTAAAATATTGATCATATTTGTTAAGATAATTATGGATCCAATCCATAATTATCTCCATCATATCAAATCATCAATCATATCAATGTATAGTAAAACCTCTATAAACGAATATCCTTGGGACCTGAAAAATTATTATTTTATACGGGGTTATTAATTTATCGATAAATTAATATTTATTAATTTTTAGAATAATTTTTATTTTGTACATTATATTTCTCAAATTAAACAATTAATTTTGTTTCGACGTCATTTTTATTCTAGCATCTTGTAAATTAAAAAATTCAACCATGTGATGCTGGAAGTATTCGAACACTTAAGATTTATTATCGGCGTCGTTTTTATTCTAGCATCTTGGAAGTCTATGAGATGGGAACAATAAATCCTGAAAAAATTAATGTCCTGGAAGCTATCAATTTTATTAATGCTGCTTGGAATATTGATTTTTGAAGGCCACAAGTGTCGCAATTTTTTTTTGACATTACAAAATTCGATCCGAGGAAGGTATGGTTCTAGAAGAAGAAACTGGTGATGTTGAAGGCATTCAAAGATTAGAGAAAGCTATTTCTAATCTAGATTATAGAAATGCCATGAATGTAGAGCAGATTCTGAATTATCCTAGTGAAAATGAAGCTTTAATGGAATCGCCTACGGACGAAAAAATTATTCAAGGAGTAATGGGTATGGAAGATGATGACAATCAAGTTTCAGATGATAGTAACGCTATACCACATATTTCTCCAAAAGAAGCTTTTCTTGCCATAGAGACTTTGAAAACTTACTTGCTTCAAAATGAGAAGAATGTGCCGAATGTAGTTTATGCCCTCCAAAAAGTTAAAGATGAAATTGAGTTCAGTTGGCATGAAAAGAAGAACCAATTGACTATAGATACATATTTTAGGAAAACATAAAATTTGAAATAAAAATTGTTTAGGAAGTGCTTTATTTTATGAATTATATATGTAATTTTCATACGTATTTAATGAATTATTATTTTATATTTTCAGTGGGCCTCAAGGAATTTTTTTTTAAATTATTATCTTATGCATTTATCGAGGTTATTATTTTATCCCATTGGCCCAAGTCGGGACCGGAGAAAATTATTCTTTAATCGAGGTTATTAATTTATCGAATATTCATTTATCGAGATTTTACTGTAATAATACTCATTATCATAGAATCAGGATTGTCAAAGATAATTAGGATATGATTAGTATAAGTCTTCCTTAATAGTAGCCATAGATTGATCTTATTCTTGTATATAAATGCTAATCTTGGAATGAAATAAATCAGGGAATGAATTTCCTTCATGGTATCAAGAGTCACAAAATAACTCCCTAATTTTTGCCCTAACCCTACTCGTCGGCCGCCCAACCACACCCTACCCGAAAACCGGTTTTTGGTCAACAGACCTTAATTAGTTTTGTTCCAAAAACCCTAACCTAGCCGAGAACTACCCTACTATTTTCAGCAATTTTCAACCAAACCTTAATTAGGGTTCTTCATCTCCTTTATTCTACACACCAAAATATTTCTTTTCTTCCTCTTTTCTTATATTTTCTTGGGCAACAATGGCCGACAAACAAAAAATCAATCCCGCTATTGCCGTAAACAACGTCAAGAACTTTATTCCTATCACCCTTGAGATGGAAAAAAGGCAATACTCCTCTTAGGCGAAGTTGTTTAAAATCCATTGCCGAGCTTACGAAATTATAGACCATATTATTCCTTCCAAGTCTTCATCGGAGACCATCGTTGTTGACCCAAACTTATAGTCTCGTTTAGATGCTATAGTCCTTCAATGTATTTATGGCACAATCTCCAATGACCTTTTACACACCATTTTGGAACCGAACTCTACGACTCAACATGCTTGGGAACGTTTACAAAATATTTTTCAAGATAATAAAATTTCTCGAGCAGTATATTTTGAGAACCAATTCACCAATGTAAAATTGGATTAGTTTTCAAACATTTCCGCATATTGTCAAGAGTTGAAAATGCTTGCCGATCAACTCTCAAATGTTGGTGCACCGGTGATAAATCAAAGGTTAGTTCTGCAATTGATTGCAGGTTTGAATGAACAATTTGATGGTGTGGCTACGTTCATTCAATAAAGCAATCCCTTACCACCATTCTATGAGGTCCATTCGAGGTTGATTCTTGAAGAAACTCGAAAGGTGAAACTACCCAATACCACAGGGCCTTCAGAGATCCTAGTTCCGCCGCCTAGTTTTTCGGATTCAGATGTTAGGGGAGCCATTCAGCTGCTCACCCAATTTGTGGCTACTCAAGCCGAACAACAAGGAACGACACCAAGAACGGGAACTAATGGGGAGTCATCCAGTTTCAAGACTCGTGAGTTTCTTCGTATGGACCCTCCGGTGTTCACAGATTCAAGTAAGATCGAGGATCCTTAGAATTTCATTGATAGGCTTCAGAAAATGTTCCGTGTTATGCATATTAATGAGGTAGAGGCAGCAGCGTTTAGAGTTTAATAGTTGCAGGATATTGACAGCCTATGGTATGAGTCGTAGAGGCGTCGACCGTAAATAGTGCCGGCACTGCCCTTCTTTCCACCAACGTGTATACAAATAATTTTAACCCATAAAATTCTGGATCGGGGAGGCTTCAAATCGAAATAATAATAGATCTAAAAGGGGTCAAAATCACAACAACAACAAAAGTAAAAATAATGGTGGAATAGGGCAGGGCTGGGGAAGCGGAAACACCTTCGGCGGAGGCGGAGGCCGCGAGCAGCAGCAGGGTCAAACCCACTGGCAGCTGCAACATTTTTCCGGCAATGGGCAGTGGGGTCAGATCCCACTGTAGGCCTGAAACCCACAACAGTGGGGCCCACACTGCCCATACCCAACAAATAAGTGGGATCGACCCAATATTTCAAACAGGCAGCCCAGTGTTTTAGGCAGCCGTCCACAACAAACATTTTCAGCCCATAGACAATCATCGTCGAGTTATGCTCCAACGGACATTGAGCAAGCCATGAACAACTTGAGTATCAATGTTCCCGATGACTCATGGAACATGGACACCAGGGCAACCTCACACATGACTGTCGCACCCATTTTTTCCCGACCCATGAGGGGTCGGAGCGGAGCACATGACATTCGGTGATTCCTGGGTATAATTAAGGAGTCGCCACCTAATTATTTTTATGGTGAATTAGGACACCTACATATTTAAATAAATGCTGCAATATAACTCCAATTTTAAGGTCTGCGAAACTAATGAAATTCTAGGTAAGGGTTCTTTATTATCCTAAAGGGAAGGGGTTAGACATCCTTTAAGATCCGCTAACTTGCGGTTATCCGGTCAAACTCAGGTTAATTATTGCTAAGAAAAAAATGCATGTTTAGAAGTATATAAAGTTGAAAAGATGTTTTGCAAATATTGCGTAAAGAATGCATTTTGCACATGTATGCATTTGCATGGTATAAAAGAAAAATACATGTAGAGTTGAGAAAATATGCATTTGTAACAATAAATAGTAAGGAGAAAAATGAATAATTTATAATGTCAAAGAAGTAAACTTTTTGAAAATCATTGATTTTGCAAATTGGAAAAAGGATAAAAACTTATTTGTAAGATCAATAAAGAGAAAAAAGATGACCAAAATTGTTTTGAAAATCTTGAATATGCATGACGAGCCTAAAAAAAAAAACTAGAGGAGGGTTTCTAAGTTTTAAACTACCCTATGACTTAATTCTAAGTTTGCCTATTCTAAGCATTTCAATAATTACATAAGTTCGATAAATAATATTACAATACAAAGCGGGGTAAAATCTGAATTAAAGAAAATAAATAAAATAAATAAACTCCGAGGAATATCTGCCTTTATTTACTTTATTCCCTGCAAGCTGTCAAGAACAAACGGTTAGAGACAGTTAAAAAAAATAACTTCGGATCCGTATCCAAAACAGTGAGCGTTTTGGTCACGGAGGGCTCAGACTTAAATTTTGAAAAGACCATTCCAATCACGTCGTGGCTGCAAACATATGACTAATGTGGTTATTTTGATTGCCTCGCCTACTAAACATGTTGGTCTCTCGGATGAAAAAGAAAAGATCATTATAATCACGTCGTGGCTGCGAACATATATAACTTGTTGGTTATTTTAATCGCCCCGCCTACTAAACATGTTGATATCGGATGAAATAAAAAGGTTTAAGTCTCATCCTTGCCCAGAAGTTATATTTCCGTCTTTACAACTGTGGAGGCCTCAAAATCGACGGATATTTTTCATCGGCCAGTGTAGTATCTTGTTCAAATCAACAAAATTAAATCAAAGCAGTAAGCAGAAAAACAGAGGCAATTTCCAAAAATAGGCAGTGTTTAGTTTAAAACAGTAAAACAGCAATATGAAATCGAGCAGCAAACTGAAACAGAAAAGCAGTGCCCGAACATATGCGGTATTTGTTCAAAACAGTAAAACAGTAAGATATCCGTTTCCCGGATGTTTAAAACAGTAAACTGAAAACAGAGAAACGAAAAAAATGCGGCCTCGAATTCAATTTCATCGGCCTAATTGCGGTATTTAGTTAGAAACAATAAAACAAACACCGAAACAGAAATCAGTAAATTATCAAAACAACAAAACTGAAACAGGCCAAACTGAAACAGAGAATCAATTGCTGAAACAGAAAAATGAAAAAAAAGCGCGACCTCGAATTCAATTTCATCGGCCTAAATGCAGTATTTATTCAAAGCAGTAAAGTAAACAACATAGCCGCATACAATAGTAAGTAATTAAATGTCCAATCCGGATTATGAACAGTGACCCGAATGAAACAGTGAACTAATTCTGAAAACAGACCCAAAATAGTGACCAAAATCGAAATCAAAAATTTAGATTTTCAGATAATCAGCAACAGATAAAAAAAATGCCATAATCTGGAAATGTACCCAAACCGGGTCAGTGACCCGACCCGAATCAGATGTCGAACCTGAATCAGATTTTCACCAATGTTAGATAGCCCGCAAATAAGATGTAAAATGTAAAATTCTGGAAATATACCCAAACCGGGTCGACCCGACCCGACCCGAATCAGGTGTCAAACCAGAATCAGATTTTTTTCACCAATTTCAGATAACTAATATACAAGATATGAAATGCAAGAATTCTGGAAAATATCCAAATCGGGTCGACCCGACCCGGATAAGTGACCCGACCCGAATCAGATATTCAACCCGAAATCAAATATTTTCACTAATTTCAGATAACCAATAACAACAAGATATGAAATGCAAGAAATCTGGAAAATCCAAATCTGGTCGACCCGGGTCAGTGACCCGACCCGAATCAGAGATTCAACCCGAAATCAAATATTTTCACCAATTTCACATAACCAATAACAACAAGATATGAAATGCAAGAAATCTGGAAAATCCAAACCGGGTCGACCCAACCCGGGTCAGTGACCCGATCCGAATCAGATGTCGAACCCGAATCAGGTTTTCAACAGATTCTTCAGGTAACCAACATGATATACAAACACAAATATAATTCTTACCCCTGTCCGGGTCGACCCGACCCGAACATACCCGAATCGGAGAATAAAAAACAATGGAGAACAAACCTTTTCTTCCGATTTTGGATTTTATTTTCGGACTTAATTCTTGAATAACAAGGAAGGCAAATGTTTGAAATCAAGAACATAACCAAAATATTTTATATGGAATCGGACCTCCGAAAAATCCTCCTTTTGTAGAACAAAAATGGGGGTATTTATAGATGGATTCGTACCCCTCAACGTTCAAAACAAGTTTGAATTTCAAAAATAAAGTGACGATTTGGGACGAATTTTAGGGGTATGTGTTGCGGATTTTGGGGGGTGTGTTGGTGAGGGGATTGGTTCAAAACACAAATATATATATATATTGGTCAACTGTCTATGGTTATAGGTTGTCCTATTTAGGTGTCTTTTGAGATTATCATTCTGAGGCCTTATCGGCCTAGACAGTTATATGTTCATGTTATGATACACAAGTGGTACGCTCGAGCCATTCAGGCACCAGATGCAGGACCACCCAAGGATGGAGTGTGACAAACTTGGTATCAGAGCAGGTCTATCCTAGGGAGTCTGCAAGCCGTGTCTAGTAAAGTCTTATTTATGGGTGTGTTGTGCACCACACTTAAAAAGTGAGGCTACATGGAATTTAGGATGGTTACTTTCCTTCTTAATCTAGAATCGTGCTATAGAGCTGAGCTGTAAGAGTTCTTTCCATAACCCTTATCGTGTTTATGATTATAGTGATGCCTTCTTATGGCAGGGCTATGACTAGCAGGCAAGTTGAGAGGAGATGCGAGTAGGGCACCCTCTATGGAGACAAATCCATAAGAAGATATGAATAAGTTGCCTTTCCAGGTATCTTAAACTCCAGTAGTACCCAAAGAGCTGAGAGAAGCTCCTATATCACCAGTTCTACCACCGGCTCCGTCTAATGAGGATGTTAGGAAAGCGGTGCAGGTGATGAATCTAACAAAGTATTGGTTTCAATGACTTGAATCTAACTAAGTATTGGTTTCAATTATCCTCGAAAACCAATCCTTGTTTGAATTGGATCTCCTTTCCTTGTATACACGCCGACTTCTTCTTTTTCTACGTTAATGTAGTTTCATGTATTGAGTTTATGGTGATATTTTCATAACTTGAATCCAATCTTTCATCAAATAGGAATAAGTCAATAATTCCAATTCTCCCCTTTGGCATGAAATTGCACTTTGACAGTCTCCAGTTTATTTAGAAAATGATCAATTCTCTTGATCAGTTCATCTGTTTTTGTGATTGCTTCCCTGAATCTTTTGGAGATCTTTTTGGGCTTCTGATTCTTCAATGCCTTCCTTATATCTCTCTTGATTTTATTCTGAATACATTATTTGTCAAATCATTAAAATATCATTTTAAGCTCAACAACATTATTGATCCATCAACTACTAAAAAAGTTTTTCTTTTTTGATGATGACAAACACATAGCAACTTTATATGTTTTAATGTGCCCTTGATCAACTTCTTCAATCTTCTTCAGCTATTGATCAGATCTTCCCCTTTGGGATCAATCCCTATGTTGGCAATGTTCCCCCTTAGAAGTAGTCCCATTCAGCTATTCATCTTACCGGTTCTTCGGGTTACCTAACATTTTCTCTTTACTAGGGATGAGAGCCATACTAAGGTAAATATTTATCCCTTCTAGGATTCCAGTACCTATAATATGAACTTCTTGGACATTCTAGTAATCATATCTAGCTGTACTACTCTAGAGTGCACCACCTGGGTGTCTCATAAGGGGAACTTATTATTATGTCTGCAATATCATTCTAAAATGTCAACTACTGCTAACAATCTACCCACAATTTTGGGTTACTCTAGCCCTAGCTAGATCCTGAAATCCCATCTTTTCCCTAAGCTATATCTGTTAGCTCCCATAAGATATAATTGAGATGGGTGAGGCAAATTATACGTACCTCTATTACTGCTTAAAGTAGACTCACGATGCTTATATTTCCTTGCCTGTTCTGTAAATATTGATAGTCTTCACTAACTGGATACCTCATACCCTTTTTACCTTCCTTATTTTATCTGCTAAAACTTATACTTTTACTTTCTGATAATCTCAGAGCCTACTATACACAGGGGGTATTAGATATTACCATCTTATGGTCTCAAACATGAAATCTGCATATCTGGTATGCACGATTTGATAGGGCTTAAAACTGGGCCACATCATCCAAAACTCTCTATGCTAGTGTCCTTATCTGTTGTTGTATTGGCCCTCTGGCTGGGTGTAATCTTTCAGACTATAAGCATCTCCGTATCAATATCTAGCATAAACCCAGACTCAAAGTCTTATGGTCGACTCTATATCATGATTTGGATTTGAAAGAAGGGTAACCGACTCCTAAATGCCATTAGGCTTCTTATTTATATAATGTGGTGCATAACACACTTATAATCAAGATTTTACTAGACACGACTTGTAGACTACCTAGGATAGACCTGCTCTAATACCAAGTTTGTCATGCCCCAACCTGGGAGGGCGTGGCCGACACCCGGTGCCTTACTAGGCCCGAGCGAACCATGTTGTAATTCGTATAATCTATGTCTCGAAAGACAAGCTAGGCCAATAAGGCCAATCTGTAAGCATAGCATCGTAACATAGGCCAACAAGGCCATATATTGAAATATCTATAGATAGTGGCTAACTCAACTAGAATGGGATCACCCCGATGTATATACATATCTGAATGGCCGACAAGGCCAACATACGTCTCCGCAAGAACAAAACCCAAAATATGATATATACAAGGGCTGAAAAGGCCGCCTTGATGACAATACTGTAAATAGAAGACACGTCTACAAGCCTATAAAGAGTGATAGTTGTACTGTGGTCGAGAAAGGCCCCGTCCAATCCATCATCCGTATAAATAAAAACTCTAGACTTGGAAACACCGAATGGCATGGAGCTTACCACTACAAGCTGGTACTTAGAAACTCTACTGAGAAGGTCCTTTCGGAGGTCTATCAGGACCTACAAACTTTAAACATAGCGCCCCCGACAAAAGAACGTCTGTATGAAATAATGTATCGAGTATGTAAGGCAATTAAAATAACAAAACTGAGACTGATCTAAAATATAAGATACACTGAATATAAACTGAGGAGTCAATACAAGTCTAGATATATACTCACCATCTCGGACTCCTAATAACTGTGCAAACCATAGCAACTATCTAGTCTCGTATAAGGCATCTAAATAAGTGCAATGTCATAACCCAAACCGGAGGGCCGCGACAGGTACCCGACCCCTACTTACCGGGCACCACTAACCATACAATCCACACCTAATCGTATTCAAATACTGATCAAACCGAAAAGACTATATCAAGTTCTAACCAGAAAGCCCCAATTTATATATATATATATACCAAGGCCGACAAGGCCATTCGTGACAACTATCCACAGGATACCTGTCTACAAGCTTCTAAAGAGTATAACATACCACGACCAGACTGCAACTCTGAACAAATAGAGTGCTCCAATACCAGCTGAACCAGCAACCTACTAGCGCGAATCATCACCTTCTTTAACTGAACCTCCGGGTATAAAACGCAGCGTCCCCCGACAAAACGGACGTCAGTACGACTGATGTACTGAGTATGTCAGGCATAAGAAATAACACAACAGAGATACATAATAATCTGAAACAGAAATAGCTGACCAACAGTAAATGCTTCTGTGGGCCCTAATACATATGCTTAAATGTTATGCACAATGCAAATGCAGTATATTATTGGCCACACAGGCATCTTCCTTCCCATAACCGCCTCTGTGGACACCAGGTTATGTCGTATTAGTCACACATGCTTCAATATTGGCGTCTTCGGGCTCTTTTGTGTTAGTCTGTACCAGCTGTAGGTGGTGTGCGTATATAACGTCTTTCCCTTTTCCCATTTCTCATACGTATATATATAATGCATACATATAGTAGAGTATATAACTCCTTTGAGGTCAAGGTATGTACATGAATGCGATGCAAATGAAAATGCATGAATGACAATAAAACATTCTTTGAACTTATCAGCTAACATAATATTTTTGCCCTTTCGGCCAACATTGGAAATATTAACATGTTTTCTGTGTGCCTCAATAAGAACTTAGGAACATATTTAGACTTGCCTTTTTACCATAGGAGTCAATAACATGATCATTCTTAACTACTAAGAGTAGAGTAATTTATGGAACATCATGATGGTTATGTTTCGTACCTAGAACATGCCAAGAGAAAGAAAGAGCCTTACATACATTGTTGTCGAAATTATCTAAGTTCCCACGGGTCTTTGTAAGCTATATGAATGATTATCTACACTATATGAATGATTTAAATCACAATCGGATCAATATATTAATAACAGATTCATTGGGACATTCTAGTGAACACATTATATGCGTAGAATCTATATTTCTTCTATGTAGAAACCTATGCATGTATCAAAAGAATCAGCCTTCCAAAACCCCTTTCCTAACTGCGACAACACCCATAACAATTCAGCAATTTCACATACAACCTCCAATTCCATTTCGGCAGCCCCAACAATACCCAACAAAACTTAACATTTCTGATAATCCCTATAGAACCTAGTAAGGATCATGCTATATAATTGGTATAAACTCAGGAACAAGAAGAATTACCTCTTTTAGAAGCAGCGACGAGCGTCGTCAGACAATCCTTTACCCAAACCGGATTCTATCAAGCAGAAACAGGACTCCAAATACCGGCTTGAGCCAGAACTTCTCGAACTCAAGGTCTTGGATTGGTTTCTGAGTTTCTAAGATTGTTCAAGAATTCAATTTTGCTGGAACTAAGGCCCAAAACACCATGAATTTTCTCCCTTTTTGGGTTAGCAAAAGCTTATAGAAATTCCCCAATTCAGTCGAGAATTTCAGAAAGCTTACCAATAGATATTTTCCTTTTCTGATAGAAGTGTGACAATTCTTTTCCAGAGGATGATTTCTACAAAGCTTAAGGGATGAAAGTCTTTAAAATGGAGAAGAGTGAATGTTTGGAGATTTTAAGAAGCTGCCACCGATCGATTAATAGGCGTAGTCATTGAGACAATGGTTTATAATACTACACGTATAAGTCCCCACTATGTATTGTCCCCTCTTATAGTTAATCAATCCCACAATTAATTAATTATACACACAATTAATCTCTTGGTCCCAATTCACTTACATCCTGCCGACTTATAAAACCTTCTTATACTCAATGTCATAATTCTTGTAATATGACATTAGTCCATAACCTCTTTTGGGGATATACAACTATTATTATTATTAGTCCCCGTCGTCAAACTTGTTAAATCCAAAGTTGTTTTGGGATCACATCCTTTTATATACCAATTTCCTCATTAGCATACGTAATACAACATAAACTTTCCGGGCCCCGGGTCTACTTGCCTACGTTTATGTGTTCAACCATTACCCGAAAGTACGGGATGTTACATGCAAATAGCCCCGAAAGCAAGTGTGTGGCCCCGAAGGTAAGTTGTATTGCTCCGAAGGCAATTAGTATTTAAGACATTAAGGCAATGTACATGCATCTAGCCCCGAAGGGGAATAAGTAAATAGCCCCGAAGGCGACATTATATATAACAACATAGCCCCATAAGAAAAATGTAACACTCTATAAATCCGGATTAGGTGCGAATATGTTAAATTAGTATTAATATGACATTTTATATATATGAAGTCCCATCAAGATGAGTTTGGGTGGAATAGTGACCTAATATCAAGATGAATGGTGAAGTATGTAAAATTCGATAGAATCGATTAAGTTTACGGTAGTTCTGACTTCCATCTTGATTATGTGAATATCAGAAAATGTAAAACCTGAAATTGTAGGTATTTGAAATACCTTTCCAACCATATATGGCGGAGCTCAAATAGAGGCCTGGGCTAGGAGTTATACCCATTTTACTGAACATGTTGACAAAGTTTAAAAACGTGAGATTTTGACCAAGTGTGAAAATGGATCTAGGAGCTCGCTGAGCTAAGATTAAAGTGAGATAGGGTCATGCTATAGACCTCACTCAGTGAGGTATAGGGTCCAAAAGTGAAAAAAATCAGAGAATTTTCTAAGTATAAATTGAGTGAAGCTCAAGGCGAGGTCACCCCTTGCTTTAGAGCTCACTCGGTGAGCCAGGGAGTCCAAAATGTGCATGCCTATATATACGACCCTTAGACGATTTTATGTCATGATTTATATTCCAGACTTCGTTCTAAACCATCTTTTTGATTAAAAACAACCCTAAGGCCTCCCCAAACCTCTAAGATAAGTTCTTGATCAACTCCTCTTATTACTACATCAATCTATCATTAAATTAACGCTATTTCATCCTTCAAAACCATAGATTCTTGAAAACCGAACAAAGATAAATCGAAGGAGACTTTGAGAAATCTCTTAAAGGTATATTCTTTGATATTTACTGAGATTAGTTAGAGGATTTAGACCATTCTAGAGTATTAGAAACAATGAGAATTCATGGGGAATTCAAGAACACATTTTTAGATATGAAAACCTTAGTTTTTCACTAAAGGGGGTAAGATGGGTGAAATTAGATTAAACTTCTAATCTTTATCATCCTAATCAATTGTAGAGCGAATGTTGAACTTGGGGGATTACGATTGAGCGGGAATTGAGGTATGTGTAGATTTCAAAAATATTCTTGATTGTTTGTACACGTTGAAACTCTAGTTTATTAGTTGATCTTTGTTGAACTTATTTTCGAATTAAAAGTGATAATTGAACAAGGTCATGCGCCTGTTGGGTCAAGCCCCCATCGAACCTTTTACGTAACATACTACTTTGATTGAACGTGTTTTTCCTTATTATGGGATGATTGAACTTATTCTCTAAAGATTGAACCTTTAAACATACTTTGCCTTTGAAAGTTGAACAAGATTTCTAAATTTGTTATGACTTGAAATACCTCTATTGTGAGAAGATGACTTGAGATGCGAATTCACTCATAAGCCATGATTGATGATTTGGTTAATATGCCATGACTTGTATTTATTTGTGTTTGGGCCTGTATGGGCAAGCTATGCTAGTCTAGAGGACGATTAGCCTCCGTGGGTCAAAGCACTGGTGAATCGAATGATTATTCATCCGCGATTTGGCATGTGTTGATCTTTTGGGTTCCTGTGAGTGGCTGTGGGGATCTTGAGTTCGTAAGTAAAATTCTTATTGAGATGAACGGTATAATAAGTTAGTATCGATATATTCCTGTGTCTTGGTTCTTCCTGGTAATTTTTCTAAGTTTACCTGCTTACTTTATCTCTGGATTTTCAACTGTATTATGACTACAATTTTACTACTTTTACTCCATTGATTTTGATTTATTAACTATTGGCCCTTAGATAGTCACTAAGTACCCAGTAATCAGGTATATCATTATTGTTTTGATGGTATGTTAGGTAACGAAGAAGAGCAGGTTCGTGATACGCATACAGAGTAGGAGAACTTGTTATTTTCCAGAATTATTGGTGAGCCCACACCCCTATTCGTGGGACACCCCATCTATCTAGTTGTATTGTTTTAGTTTTTAGGCTGCATCACGATGTGTTAGACTTTGTTTATGTTTCTTAGAAGCTCCATAGATAGTTGTCAAAATTGTGGGTAGATGTTGAAAGTCTCGTACAACTTATTGAGGCATTTTTCACGTTCTATGACATCGTATTTCTATTAAACTTCCGTTGACTTGTTTTTAAAGTATGAGTATGCTTTCAGTTATCAGTGACTGTTTTAAATAAATATTAAAAGACTATTGAAAGAGAATATATGTTTATTAATTTTATAAGGTGCTTCCGGTATTGTTCATAGCATCAGATGCCTGTTGCATCCAGGGTAGGTTTTGGGGCGTGACACAAAGGTGCAACTGTATACGTTCTATAGTCAAGTACTCTATCATCTGAACTGTATGAGAAACAATGCTAACTTTAAGCTCATTTCCCACAAGGGAGAACTACTATGAAGGGTCATGGTGAATCCGAATGCGATCCTTACGATTAGCACTCCTTTGTGCGACTATTCTAGAATAGTTCAATAAGAACTCATGTTAAAATGGAAAAAAAAGGGATAGCCTCACATACCTTAGTTACTTGGTCTAATGAGAAAACGTATCCCACTCGTAAAGTACCTGCATCTACACCATAATAAGTGCACAAAGATTATCATCGAAACTAATAGCCAACACAATAAGCGACAATATTGGATTTAGAGTTAAACTCAACAAGAATCAACTCCTTTCATTTAACCTATAATACTATCATCATCCTGACACACGGAAGATCATAACAATAATACTAACATCATGTTCAAGTTATTTCTCATAGTTCCCAGCCATAACATGGCTTAAGATTAGCTCAAAATAGTCCCAACAAAGTAACAACACTTTAAGCAACTTCCAAGTATCTATCTTGCAATTCCACCTCAACAACTCAACCAACACCGAGATAAACTCAAACACAAGCAAGGAGAAGTTGTACCTTACACAATCAGGAAACCTTCAACAAGAGCTCCCTTTAGCTTGAAACAATTCTCAACAACAGTAGGGATCTAGTAGCTCAGTTGATTGGCCACCATAACTTTCACCTTGTTGGTGATGGTTCGAATCCCCACATTATAATCGCCTCCCTATTTCCTCTTCCTCTACCCCCTATATAATAATTTTTTTTAAAAAAATCGTCAACAACAAGGCAATATCATAGAAGCTTTCTTCTCTTCTAGAACCAACTTTTGAGGTTACATTTGGCTCAAATCTCTTTAGATATGTTCTTGGACCTTAGGGACTTGTTAGGGAACTCATATAGAGGTGTGAGAACATTTTCTGGTCGAAAACTGGGTGATAATGAAGATTATATCGAATTTAAACTCAACAAAGTCGGACATCGCTTGGGTTTCACAGCCCATCAAACTGAAACACGATACGTGAAAATGGACCTTGGAATCATCCCTCCAAATCCAAGTTTCTGTATCCATTTCACGGTGGCACTACCACCTTTTGACGATGAGTTTGCTCCCTCAAACTGACTTTTCGACGAACTTGCTTCCTTCAATTTATTTGACCTCAAAATCTTTTGGTACATTCTTAGCACTTGTCTAAAACCTTTCTTAGCTTTATGCGAATGTCATAACCTCTCCGAGCTCACATTAGTTTACTTACGACACAATCGACATAAATAATACGAAGCATGAAATGCTTAACAACCTTAAACTCTTATAGCTTCTTAAAAGTTAACATGATTTCTTCCTTTCAACCTTAAAGTTAATCTCTTCCTTCACTCACGTCGACTAACTCAGGACGAATCCAATGTACAAAAGTACGGGATGTAACATAAGGTATCTATACAAAACTCCATAAATTATCTAGAAACACAGCCCGTTAATATCAGGAAACTATTAATAGTGACTTCCTTTATCCTAATATCACGTATTGAAACAACGCACCCAAGAAACCCTTACTTATCATCCTCTGAGCATAAAAAATATAATGGTACACTTGGGATTAGCATTCACATCTCATCATGTAAAACTAGGCTCTCTAGGTACACTAGTTGTCATAGTCTTAGCATGGAAATCAAGTGTTAGCATGACGAAATGCCAACCAATCCATACCAATGATGATAGCAAAGTCCACCTCCTAAAAGAATAAGGTCGACTAAAGTATCTATACCCTGAATGGTAATCACATAATCAAGATACACCTGATCAACTATAATAGACTCCCCCTCTGAAGTCAAGACCGAAAATATATGTGGTGACATATACGAATAAGTAGATCCCAGATTTATAATTGTGAAAGAATCTTGAGAACACACTATAAGCATACCTGTCACCACTACATTAGATGCATTTGTATCTTGTCTAGCCAAATCACACTTGGGGAGGTCCCCTTGCACCCTAAGCAACTAGTCTACCTACACCGAGTAGTAGAACTAGATGGCTAAGATGGTTCCTGGACCGTGGCTGGAAAACCATGTGGTCTAATTGTGGATTAATAAAAAATAGTACCTCAAGGACATGCTCTAGAATAGTGTTATGTCTCTCCACAATTATGACACTCATTGTTGTTTGTCTTCCCACACTGATCATAGTGTCTCCTGCCACAAGAGCTACATGTAGTTGGTCCTAATTTAGATGCACCACCATGCCTATGTTCTTGGTGTTGCCCCTGATGGGCTGGTGGTGCACTAAAAAGAAGAGAGTGTAGCTGATTATGCAGGGCTAGAGATCTATCACTATGTGAAACCTTGCCTCAAGTGGGACTTCACTAAATGGTCTAGAATGGTCCAACTACGGGAGTAATTGACATATCTCTTAGTTATTATATAACCCCATTAACAGTTCTTTAAAAAATTTCAAACAGTATCCTCATGTTCAGCATCAGTATAATTTACATCTATGCAATGCACAAATCAAACTCAACCCTAGAAAGGAAAGTTATAGTAGGAATACCAGAAATTAAAAATAAAAATCAACAAATGTTTAGTTCGGGAAGCTAAACATGGACTTCCTCATTTCAACCCAAGTATATCCAAAACTAGCCAAGTATTTAGCATGAAACGAATTTATTGATTAAGAGAATAAAAATGTCAGTTTCAGAACGATTTTACAGCAGGAGCTTTCAGATAGCTCAAAAGTCAAAACTACAAGATAGAAAGTAGCTATCAGTTGCTCTCAACTTCTTTTGTACTAATGCTCCATTAAATAACCAGCTTTGCTTCATCTAAGCCTCCATATTTCCACCTAATAATCTATTAGTACCTTGAACTCATTAGAATTTAGAACAATACAACGGTTAAACTCTGGAAGAACAAACTGAGGGTTCTTTTGAGGATTGATAGGTTATGAGATGTTTCCATGCAAGTCTGACTTAGTGTGAGAGATTTGGAACGGATACAAAACATTTGAACTGGCCAATCAGATGGAATATAAGATCTTCTTAGAACAGTGATTGGATTGGTTTAGCTGATAAAGTAGCCACCGACTTGAACTGCCAACGTATGAAGAAGTTTAGTTATATGTATAAAAACATTGAACAACTGATAATTGAGGTATAATCCAAAAGGTTGCGTTGGAAAGGTATCCTCATAACTATCATGAGGTTTGTTTCTGAATTGGTGCAGACATTCAACAACACAGATCTTGTTCGCTAGGTAGTTTGGATTTCTTAGCATTAGCCGGTGATAGCAAAATGTGACATAGTAGTTGTTTACCTTTGGTTGTCTATATTTTTTGCGTATGGCGTTGAGGGTGCAACCATCGGTGTTCATCTGTAAATCTTGCAGTGCAAATACTGTAGTTCTAAGCTCTGATACCTTGTATCTGGTATAGTACTCCAAAGTTGGATTATGTGAGACATCTTCAGAGTCATTTCATGGTTGCATTCAGATGCAGAATGGAAGACGATAGTAACAAGGAGTTTAGAAGATGTGCATACCCATGGGGTGGTTAGATGGATCAAGTGTCCATCTAGCTAGAAATACAACTGATGCAGCAATAAGAGGTGGAAGAAACTCAAGAAAATAATAATCAACAAGTGTTAGCTCTGCTAAATAATTTGCCATGAATTCCAGTTCAACAGAGGGAACCTTCCGGTTGGAGCAAGTTATTTACATATCAACATCTTTATCATGTGTCGGGCAAAATAGTGCTATCTCATACCTTGTAAGAAGCTTGAGCTGCTTGAATGAATCTCCTAAAAGCGAGGATGGACAATGCCACAGTGAATAGCTTACTTTTCAATGTATCATACCAAGGAAAAAATAGAAGATAATACAAATTATATTACCTCAAGAATTTCATAGTGGTTGGACAGCAAGCTGAAAGCTCAAGAGGTTCAAGACTCTGCTTTCCGTTTTTATTACCTGCAATACGTAGAGATTATGGCTTTTACACATCCATTTGACAAAGTTTATGTCATTTGATTGAAGATGGACAAGCAAAAGAAAAAATGGAACCTAGGAAGTTTAAGTCCTCAAGAAGAAGTATAGTCCAAGTAGAAAAAAAGAATTATTCTAAAGATAAAGGAGGCCACTAGATAATTTTGCCTTGTGGAATATGGAGAGATTAAGTAATATGGACCAGTTTAATTTAAAAGAAAGCTGGGTTGATTTTGCAAGTAACAACAAACACATCGACAATTTTTTACAATATGGATAAGGATCCGCTTTTACTAGGAAACTTGATCAGTGCTCAGCTTGAACACAAAATCATTGGGTTGTATAAATGTACAAATGACTCAGCAAATCACTGGGATTAAATGAGGCCTTGGGAACACATTTGGAGAGCAAAGATCTTATAAGGTCGCATGTTTTTCATGGTTGGTTGCAAAGGAAGCATGTTTGATTCAAGACAATTTGATGAAAAAGGGGTTTCAGCTGTGTTCAAAATGTTTTTTTTTTGTGTGGGAAGGACTCAGAAAGCAAAATCATCTCTTTTTGTACTGCGGAGTGACTGACCTGATATGGCAACTATTTCTGAACATGAAAGGAATCAAGTGGACTATGACAAAGGCTACAATAGAGCTGCAGGAGTGTTGGAATAACACTGCTGGAAATGTCAAACAAAAAAATGGTGGCAAACACTAGTGTGGTGGACTGTGTGGAAGGAAAGAAACACAAGATGTTTTCAAGGAACCTACTCGGTAGAGAAAATTAAGATGAACTGTCTGCTCTTATTTTATTAACTCCTAGATGATGCTGAATCTTTAATAGAAATTATAGAATCCTTATAAGAAGAGCAAAGAGATCTTTTTGCTTTCTTTTGGAATGCAAAATATGATCTGCACATCCTTTGTGCATCTGATATATAATATATGTTACTTTTTTCAAAAAACAGACCAAAGAGATGATGGCGATGAAGTAGATTAACATAAAAATGGATACCTCTTCCTTCGAGTAAGTGTTATCAGTAATGAAGCAAAATTCTTCAATACGAGGTGCACAAATCTCTTCAATTTGCTGCAAGCATTAAGTGCAATGACAAAGAAGATATTAGTACTACAGAAAGGTACCACTGAATAAATGCAGATTTTCAGTTAGTTTCTCTTTTTCTGAAGGGGTACATTTATATCTTGGGATACTATTATCTTCTTGAAAAAGTACATCTGCTAAAATGTCAAAAGTTAAAGATGAAAAAAAGAACTCAGTTTAAGGGTAGACCATTTTCCATGCTCAGAAGTTTTTGGCATATTATGAAATCAAGTAAGCTCAGGAAAGTAAATTCTTTTCTTTCTATCCAATAATCCGACAAAAAATCCAACCATCATGTTCCACAAGCTAGATAACACAAAAGTGACGCAAGACATTGACACAGGCAGGCAACCAGAAGATAGCCAATTCCAAGGGCCTTCACTTGATGCCTGGTCATCTACTCGCTAGCCAAATCCAAGGGCATTCTCTTGATGCCTGGTCATCTACTCGCCTTAAATATGAATGTCAGAAGCAAGTGGGACCAGATGTTCATATTGTCAAAATGTCAGAGACAAGAACTTACGAAGCTATTAGCATGCAGGCAACTCCAAGCAGTTGCAGCTTTTGTTTTTCAATGTAATATTCAAATAGGAACCGGACAATAAGATTAGCAGTTAGGTAAAGTGTGTCTGGGACCAGCATATATTCTTCAGAAATCTGCAAGAGATATTGTTGCTCAACATGAAATGACATAATAAGATAGTGAAAATACTTCCTTTGTCTTAGAACTGATTTGACTTGCAAGGTTGTTAGTAATAGGATATTTGAATAGATTATTGCACTGATTGGCAAAAATGTGTTCAAAAAGTGAGATAGTTGATAAATGTCGTATCATGTTTTAGACAAATTATTAGGAGTAATACGAGTTTATATTGTTGGAGATAGAAAAACTTTCCAATAAAGAAAGAGGTCAAGCTTTTGGGTTGGACCAAAAATGAAAGAAAATCAGGGAAGGAGAAGCTGATTAAACTATCGAAGTCTGAATCCCATATGTCAATCCTATTATACACACGCACAAATGATACTGGCAGTGTAAATGAATGCTGTTTCTCAAATACTAGAATTCTAGTCAAGGAAAAAGCTTGATCTTCTGTAAATATCTCAGATGATGAAACTTGGATATGAAGCAAATGTTTCAGTTGATAATGCCTATTCAGTAAAGACTGACCAATCTAAGCCTAGAGAACCAAAACGTCCAAGAAAAAGTAGCGAACAATTAAAAGGATAGTGCTTAGTAAGAGATGTGAGAAGAATATATTAAATCATTGGTAATATGTCCAATAGTAAGTTAACTGACCTCCACAAGCCAATCAATCAGAATACCTCGCATACCCTTGTTAATGTCCAGCTGCAGCTTTTCCATGTAATCAATAGAAGGCCTGCGGTCAAACTGAGGGAAAGAAAAATCCATCAATGCTTTTAAGTGGAGAGATAAGCATTCAAGCTCGCCAGAAAAACTATAATAGTTCTTCTTTTGTTTGGCAAAGAAGGATAGTTACATTTTTTTGAACTTCTTCAAAGTGAAAAATGATCCGGTTGTTTATGCATGACGTGCGCAGGTTATGTCATTTATAACCCTTTAATTATTCATTCTATCATTGCACTTGGACCAAGTTATGTTATTGTAATTAATTGAAGGTAAAACCATAACAGAACATTGATTTTATTTGTACAACTGTAGTGGCATGGTGCTGTGGATGATCACGTATCGGCAGTATAACAGTCATCTAAGAAACATATTGTCATATAAGAAACATTCCTATGAGCCTCAATGGCGTGCAAATTGTTATAAATATCAGGAGCATACAGACTGCACAACAGTGGATCCTTGTGTCTTGAATCAATACCAGAAATTCCTAGACTATCGAAGCCTTCTTGTTTCTGCCAGATGTTGCTTTCATCTGCATGATGCAACAAAAAGAAACTTAGCAGCTTCAGAAAGGATATGAAATAGAAGTGACATCTTGTAAACGGAGTAAAGTTTCACGTGATGAACACATGGTTAGATTTTTTTAGAGGTCACTGCAGAAAACAAGGCAGATTAACAAGTTTCTCTTACCTAAAGTTTCTTTACTTTTTTTTCTTGTTACCAACTATTTAATCTCTTTTTCGTCCAAGTGTTATGTCACCATACAGAACAAGTGGGCATGAGAACAGGAAAGTTCGCTGAATGAACATATTGAGACTCCAATTTAGTGCAAAAGCTAAAAAAGTAGCAGACTGTAGGGAAATTTCTTTCTAAACTTCCTGTTTGCTGGATGTATTGCAGAAAACATAGTTGCCCAAGGGGAATTATAAATAGCTTTTCTAGAGCTCATACACAAACTTGTGACTTAGAAGTAGATTCCATCAAATATGATAATGAGATGCCAGGACTAGACCAGGAAGCATAAGCTGTTACTGAACCTATTTTCCACAGGATATGCATGCTCTGTTCAGGACTTGATCTAACAAGCTAGTAGGCTTCTCACTGTAATAAAAGACACTAATGAATCAAGGATCAACCATAAATGTACTACATATAAAATTGTTGCAGAAAGACAGATAGTCAATTATCCTATTCAAAATGAGACAGTTTCCAGCAAAGTTGACTGATTAAGTGCTTGTGATCCATGCCACAAAACAGGAACAACTATAATAACTTGAATAGTGCCAAAGCATGTTAAAGTAAAAGTAAGCTGCCATTTTAGCTCCAACATGGCTGTAAAGAATTTGTAACATCCTGTAATTTTGGGCGATGGTTTGAGCACCTAAACGTATGCAAGTAGAACCCGAGCCTTGGGGAATTTGTGTTATATTCACTCATGTAAATTAAGAGCTTAGTAAATAAAAGGATAGAACCCCGAAATAATTTTGGACGTAACAAGTGGGACGACGGGATCGGAAATAAATTTGGTGTGTGCATAAAGAGGTTATGGACTAGTGTCATATCACAAAATTATGACATTGAGTATATGAAGGTTTTACAAATTATTAAGATTTAAGTGAATTGAGATCAAGAAATTAATTGTGTGTGTGTGATTGATTAATTATGGGATAAGTTTAATTAGTGGGGACAAAGTTAGTGGAGGTAAGCGTGCATGTTGTGTTAATGTGGCAGCTATATGTGATGAGTTTCAAGTACACATCCAAATGAGCTACATGTAGGGGTGGCCAGTGGGTCAGGCTTGAGACCAGCGGGTCGGGTTTGGCGGGATCGGGTCAGGGCGGGGGAAAAGGGCGGGATCGGGATCCTGGGCTATTTTTTTTTTGCACTTAATTTTAAAAATAACATATATATAAAAAAACTCAATAATTAAACAAGATAGTGTAATAAAAACATCGGCAGTTTTTGTGCCTCTTATATATTTAATAGACATATGATTTTTTTGTAATACAAATACAATTGTCAAAATTGCAACTTTGTGGTGTTGTTCAAAAGTTGCAAATTACATAGTAAAATTGCAATTAAAAAAATTACATTCTGAAAAAAATCTGTTCTAGTTTCTTGATAATTTCCTGTGGTTCTTCGGTTGGAATTGGTATTTGTTGGTCAAATTGATCCACGTCGCTTCCATCACCTTCGGATAAGATTTCGTTGTAGTTTTCGTCTTCTTCTTCGTTGATCTCCGGTTGACCGCACCTTCTCCGCTCCGCTCGTATCCAATCTCTGAATAATACTACAATCTCCAAGCTGTCTCCGGCTAATGAGTGTCTGTGCTCTCCTATTTGATATTTGCCGGCAGAAAAAGCGCTTTCAGACGCAGTTGATGGCGCTTGAATGTTCAAAACATCTCGGGCCATCATTGAAAGTGTCGGAAAGGTCTTCTCATTCCCCCTCTAGTATTTCAGCTAGTCTTCACGTCCTCTTCATTGAGGCTTGGTACGGGAAATTCTTTTGTTGCTTGAAAAAAATTCTTTTGTATTTCAGCAAGTCTTCATGCCCACTTGTTCCGAACTGCTTAGTAAGATCATATATACCGGAAATTTTTTTTGTTACTTGAAAAAATTCTCTAAAAATACAATAAGTTCGGAAATTATTACCCAATCGCTATCTACAACCATATCAGATGGATTTTGATTATGAGAGTTAAAAAATAAAGTTATAGGTTTTCTATAGTCATAAGCAACAAGTAGTTGCTCATATAAAGAATTTCACCTAGTGGGTACTTCTTCTGGAATTTTTCTATAAGGTAGTTGACAATCGTGACAAGTTTTTTATATTCTTTTCTTCGTTGTATTCTATTATTTTTAAAAATAAAGTTTATAGCAAATTGTATTTTACTAAGAATGTCTTCAAAAAGTGATAGACCATCCTTTACAATTAAGTTATATATATGGCACGCGCATTTTATATGAAAATGATCTGGAAAAGATGGAGTTAAACTATTTTTTAAAATTGTAATAGCGTAATTGTTAGAAGAAGCGTTATCTAATGTAATAGTCATAATTTTATCAGTTATTCCGTAATAATCGCACACTTGATAAATATTTTCTGCAATAAAAGTACCAGTGTGCCTATCATCTATATATCTATACGCTAAGATACGTTTTTGCATAGACCATTTATAATCTATCAAATGACAAGTTACGGTTAAATAATCATGGCCGTTAGTACTACAACCTATATCAGAAGTGATAGCCACTTTGCCATTAAAATGATATAATGAATACGTAAATACTGTTGATATTCATGTGCAAATTTAAATACATCTCTCTTAACAGTTGATCTAGGAAAACCGTTAAAAGCAGGATTATACAAATCTTTAATATAATGAATAAAATCGGGAGATGAAGGAAATGAAAAAGGCAAACCCACCACAACAACTAATTTTGCTATTGCTTCCCTATCTCTATGTTTATTATATTTAGGGCCTACAATTCCCCCCGTCATAGGGTTAATTTGACCCTGTACTTGGTCCGGAACAATATCAGTATGTGAACCTTGTCCCGATGGAGGGGGCGTTTGCGCACCCAGTTTTGAAGCCTCGTATTGGGCATACCTAGCTGGATGAGCCCTTACTACGTGTCTCATTAAACCCCTCGTCCCACCATGACCTTTTCCAGTTTTAAATTTTAAAACATCTTTACAAATTTTACATTTAGCTACTTGATTCTCTACGTCCCTATCAAAAAATATCCATGCATCTGATTTTAATGATCGTTTTGCTGGACCTCGTCTCATACTATGGGGAATAGGAGGCATTTCAGTTGAAGGTGCACTAGTGGGTGTGTTGTCATCAACATTAGTGGGTGTATCATCTAGATCATCGTCTAAATTAAAGTCTTCTTGAGTTCCAGAAAATAGCTCCTCATCTAAATCTAATAGTATTGTAGGAAAATGTTCAGTATCAACAATATCATCCTGTGTAGGAGTAGGATTCTGTCTAGAAATAGGACCCTTGCCCTTGTTGCCCCTACTAGAAGAAGCATGACCCCTACCCGTAAGCATACATTTAAATTATACCATTATAAATTTATAATTATACTAATAAATAATTAAAGTAAATGAAATTAAGTGCGCTAAATAAAATAAACATACAATAATAATTTAATGAAGGAACGAATGTACCAAACGTCGACGTAACGTCGACGTGTAATCGAGAGGTTGAAAATTAAAACTTTGCTAGATGGAAGATCCTCAAGCTAGTTGCCAACTTTACTCCCAATTCCCAAATGAATAAATAAAATTGAATATTTAGTAGACAATGTAGACTTGTAGAGAGATAAATTGAGAGATTGTAGGAAGATTTGTGAGAAAGATGAAGAGAAAATGAGGTATTTATAGTTGGAAAGTTAGGTTAAAGTGTAAATATAATAACTTATGAGTTTTAATAAATATTAAGGGGGTAGGGGGGGTTGGAGGAGGGGGAGGCGAAAAGTGGCCATTGCACAACGGCCAAAATGTAAAATGGTTGTTGGTGCAACGGTTATTTTTACAAAAGGGCGCTTTCGGGTAGGATCGGGTCGGGACTGGCGGGCCTAGGGCGGGTCGGGATGAGATATTGTTCCTTCCCGGTTCGAGTCCCGATACCACAATTTTTTTGTTAAATACTCGGGTTCGGGGCGGGATCGGGCCGGGATCGGGATGACCCGTCCCACTGGCCAGCCCTAGCTACATGTGTAAAATGGGATAATGGTCACTTAAATACTATGATTTCACTTCTTGCCTTTGTGGACATACGAAATACATTCTGCAAGTCACTATTTCTCTTTAGTGTTAAGTAACATAAATTAGCTTCTCAATACAAATGGGAATTTCTTAAGACCAAAAGTGAACAAAACTTGAGCAGTAGTTCTATGTTGTGCTCTGGAACAAACCGAGAACTCCACTCATTTCTTTCACTTGGACAACAAATTTGCTTCTTTTCCTTTCCTTTGATTCTGTGCTATGCTCTGAAAATTCTCGGCCAATGTCTTATTTTGGTTAAGGTTTTCTCCACTTATTGAGGTATGTTAAAGTAAATTATTTCTTCTTTTGGCATGTTCCATGTAACGAAATATAACCGTGATGTTGTTCCATAAATTATTCTACTCCTAGTAGTTAAGAAGAATATTCATGTTGTTGATTCCTATGTTAAAAGCATGTCGAAATATGTCTTAAATCCTTATTGAAGTATATGTGAAAGATGTTGATATTCATAGTGTTAGCCGAAGGTACAAGGATATTATGTCATTCGATAAGTTTAGAATGTTTCACTGTCATTCATGCATTTTTATTTGCATTATATTCATATATTACCTTGGACCCACATGTGCTATGCACACTACTATATGGTAAATATTATATATGTAGGGGATATAGGGAAAGAGAAGACGTTATATACGCACACCACCTGCAGCTGATACAGACTATCACGAAAGAGACCGAAGAGGCCAATATTGATGCCCTTGTGTGGCCAATATGATAATGAAATGATGCCCACAGAGGATGTTATGGACAGGAAGATGCCATTGTGTGGCCAACATTTATATGTATACCACATTTGCATTTTTCATAACATTTAGGCATATGTATTAGGGCCCTAAGAGGCATTTACTGTTGGTCGGCTATTTATGTTTTAGTTTATTATTATATTCCCGTTATGCTATTATTCATGCTTGACATACTCAGTACATCAGTCGTACTGACGTCCCTTCTGTCGGGGGATGCTGCGTTTCATGCCCGTATGTTCACGTAGACCGGACGACGATCCACGTTAGTAGGTTGCTGACTCAGCGGATTTTGGAGCACTCCTCTTGTTTCAGAGTGTCGGTCTATTTCGGTATGGTGATTTTTTCTTGTATATATGGGTATGGCGAGGCCCTGTCCCGACCTGTTGATGTTGTGTACTCTTTAGAGGCTTGTAGACAGATGTCCTGTGTGCAGTAGTCTTGTATGGCCTTGTCGGCTTTGATATGAGTATGTATATATATATAAGTTGGTTATCTGATTTTATATAGTCCTTTTTCAGCTTAGTCTGTATTTCATTATGATTAGGTGTTGACTGTACGATTAGTGGTACCCGGCGGGTGGGATCTGGGTGCCCATCGCGGCCCTCCAGTTTGGGTTGTGACAAAACTGGTATCCGTGTCTAGTAGAGTCTTGTTTATGGGTATGTTGTGCACCATACTTATAAGTAGGAGGCTGCCTGACATTTAGGGGTGATTTCTATTCTTTCATCTTATAAATCATGCAGTAGAGCTGAGTTTTAAGAATTTCACTCCAAATCCATCTCATGTTTATGATTCTAGCGATGCCTACATCAAGAAAAAAGTTCAAGAGTGTGAGGGCATTAGATACGACCGCGGGCGAAGGTGCTAGCCGATTGCCACCCGCTAGTGAGGGCTAGAGTGAGACCCTCGGTGTGACTTCTTCATATGATTTCTCCAATTCACCACTATCGGAGGATATTAGTGGAGCTGTAGTACCCCCGTTCCACCACTTGATACTCCAGATGTGGATCTTGATATGCGAAGTGCTGTACAGTTATTGACACGATTGGTGGCTGCTCAGGCCCAACGTCAGGTTCCCAGTCCTTCCGATAGAGCTTTTAGCACGAGAGATCGGGATTTCATTAATCTAGACCCTCTGGTATTCAGAGGATCAGACATGAACGCGAACCCACAGAATTTTCGGGATCAGATACAGCGTACCTTACGGGAAATGGATGCTACCGATACTGAGTCGGTAAAGTTTGCTTCTTATAGACGGCGGGATATTGCGATGACTTGGTATGAGACATGGGAGCAATGTAGGGGACCTCATGCTCTACCAGCAGGATGGAGAGAGTTTTCAGAAGCCTTTTTACAGCATTTTCTGCCAGTCGAGCTTCGACGGGCCAGGCAGGACAAATTTCTACGTCTTGAACAGGCATCATGTGTGTTCGAGAATATAGGTTGTAGTTTAATTTATTAGCCAGATATGCTCCTATGATTACATCGGAGATGAGTGACTGGGTACATATGTTTGTTACTGGCTTAGGGCCGCACTTGGTCAACGAGTGTACTACAACTTCTCTAAATCTGGATATGGATATTGCTCGTATTCAGGCTTATGCACAAAATCTAGAGGACCATAAAAGGTAACAACGGGTAGATCGAGAATATGATAAGGGCCAGCATAAGAGGACTCGATTCGTAGGTGATGTAAGAGAGTTCAGAGGTGGGCCCAGGCCACAACCTTATAGGCGCCATCTTATCCAGCAGCTAGCACGTCATTACAATTTTCAGGGTCGAGGGCTGATCGGTATGTTATGTCGGGGCCATATCAGAGTTCACGAGCATCAGGGTCTTATTATAGAGGGGATTCTACTCAGATGAGGCCACCGTTGGCTCGATGTGAGCAGTATGGTAAGACCAATACATGGTCGTGCCAACGAGGATCAAATGTGTGTTATTCTTGTGGTGACCCTGGTCATATTAGGCGAAACTGTCCGACAGGATGTGAAGGTGTTAGAGTCCACCCAATCGGATCTGAAGCAGCTTCATCACATTCAGTACGCCCGTCAGGGCAAGGTCAGCAGCCATTATCTTGTCGAGGCAGAGGTAGGGGCCAGAACCATATTTATGCATTGATAGGACAACAGGATCAGGAGTCCCTACATGCGTTATTAGATCCAGGCTCCAATCTATCATATATCACCCATTTTATTACCTGTAAATTTGGTATGTAGCCTGAGTTGATAAGAGATTCATTTGTGGTATCTACACCAGTTGGTGAGTCGGTAGTTACTAGACGGGTCTATCAAAATTGTGCAATATTAGTTTGTATCCATCAGACCCTAGCAGATTTGGTAGAACTAGAGATGGTCAATTTTGATATTATTATGGGCATGGATTGGCTGGCATCGTGCTATGCTAATGTTTATTGCCGAACAAAGATTGTTAGATTTCAGTTTCCAGGCGAGCCAGTCCTTGAATGGAAGGGTAATACGGCGACGCCAAAAGGTAGGTTTATTTCATACCTTAAGGCAAGGAAGATGATCTCCAAAGGTTGTATATACCATCTCATTCGGGCAAGAGATGTCGATGCCGAACCACCTACTTCTCAATCAATTCCGATGGTTAATGAATTTCTTGATGTGTTTCCAGATGAACTTCCAGGCCTTCCTCCCGAATGGGAAATTGAGTTCGGTATAGATGTGTTGCCAGACACTCAGCCGATATCTATTCCTCCCTATAGAATGGCTCCAGCTGAATTGAAAGAACTGAAGGAGCAATTAAAAGAACTGCTTGGGAAAGGCTTTATTAGGCCTAGCATATCTCATTGGGGTGCGCCGTTGTTGTTTGTACAAAAGAAAGATGGCTCGTTACGGATGTGTATCGACTATAGGCAGTTGAACAAAGTTACTATCAAGAACAAGTACCCTCTTCCCAGAATTGATGATTTGTTTGACTAGCTACAATGTGCAAGATGTTTTTCCAAGATGCACCTAAGGTCAGGGTACCATCAGCTAAGGGTTAAGAAGAAGGACATTCCGAAGATGGCTTTCAGAACAAGGTATGGGCACTTAGAGTTCTCAGTAATGTCATTTGGACTCACAAATGCTCCGGCTGCATTTATGGATCTAATGAACAGCATGTTTCGCCCATTTCTGGATATATTTGTGATAGTATTTATAGATGACATCCTGATTTATTCTCACTCGGAGGCAGAGCATATGGATCACTTGCGGATAGTACTACAGATGCTCCGGGATCATAAGTTGTATGCTAAGCTCTCCAAATGTGAGTTTTGGCTGAAATCAGTGGCATTCCTTGGTCATATTGTGTCAGACGAGGGTATAAGAGTTGACACTCAGAAGATTGAAGCGGTGAAGAATTGGCCAAGACCTACGACTCTATTAGAGGTTCACAACTTTCTGGGCTTAGCCGACTGTTATAGGAGGTTTGTAGAAGGATTTTCTACCATATCAGCACCATTAACAAAGTTGACACAAAAGGCCATAAAGTTCCAGTGGTCCGCTGCTTGTGAGCAGAGTTTCCAAAAGTTAAAGGATAGACTAACATAGGCAACATTCCTTACTCTCCCAGAGGGTCCAGAAGGCTATGTTGTGTATTGTGATGCCTCGGGAGCAGGTTTAGGATGTGTGCTAATGTAGCATGGTAAAGTGATTGCCTATGTTTCAAGGCAATTAAGGAAACATGAGAAAAACTATCCGACACACGATTTGGAATTGGCCGCAGTAGTCTATGCACTAAAGATTTTGCGGCACTACTTGTATGGTGTTCATGTAAACATTTTCACGAATCATGAAAGTATGCAATACATATTTAAGCTGAAGGAGTTGAACTTGAGGCAAATAAGATGGTTGGAATTATTGAAGGATTATGATGTGGACATCTTCTATCATCCCGGTAAAGCTAATGTTGTAGCCGATGCGCTCAGTCGTAAGTCGATGATCAGCTCGACTCCGGTGCAGTTCGAGAGAAAAGAGTTAGTAAGAGAGCTCCATCAGTTAGCTAGTTTGGGAGTCCGGTTAAGGGATTCAGAGGATAATGGTTTTGTGATTCGGAATGTGTCAAAATCATCCCTCATATCGGAAGTTAAGGAACGTCAATGAGAAGACCCCAGTTTGAGAAAAATAAGAAAATGCATTCAACATAAGAAGATCACAACCTTTGAGATTGACGAACATGGAACTCTCAGGCACTAAGGCCGTCTATGTGTTCCAAATATAGCAGGATTATGAGATAGAATTATGATGGAGGTCCATTGCTCACGATATTCTATTCACCCGGGATCTACTAAAATGTATCATTATCTCAGGAATACCTATTGCTGGAATGACATGAAGAGGAGCGTGGCGGAGATTGTAGCTCAGTGTCCTTGTTGTCAACAGGTAAAAATAGAGCACCAAAAGCCTGGTGGCTTGGCTCAGAACATTGCATTCCGATGTGGAAATGGGAAATGATTAATATGGATTTAATTATGGGTTTACCTCATTCTAATCAAAAGTTTGATTCTATTTGGGTAATTGTTGATAGATTAACCAAATCAACTCATTTCTTGCCAGTCAAAACTACCTACACAGCGGAGGACTACGCGAAATGGTACGTTAAGGAGATTGTTCGCCTTCATGGTGTGCCTATTTCTATTATATCAGACCGAGGTGCACAGTTTATAGCTAACTTCTGGAAGTCATTTAAGAAAGGTTTAGGCACCTAAGTTAATCTTAGCACAGCTTCCCACCCTCATATATACAGATAGGCCGAGCGTATGATTCAGACGCTCGAGGACATGCTACGAGCTTGTGTATTGGACTTTAAGGGAAATTGGGATGATCATTTACCCCTTATTGAGTTTGCGTACAATAACAACTATCATGCCAACATTAAAAAGGCTCCATACGAGGCTTTATATGGACGAAGATGTAGATCTCCTATCGGATGGTTTGAAGTAGGGGAATCAGAATTATTTGGACATAACTTAGTACACCAAGCCATAGAGAAGGTGAAACTTATCCAAGAATGATTGTTAATGGTTCAGAGTCGTCAGAAGTCATACGCAGATGTGCAACGGCGTGACTTAGAGTTTCAGGTAGACGATTGAGTCTTTTTGAAGATTTCGCGTATGAAGGGTGTAATGAGATTCAGAAAGAAGGAAAAGCTCAGCCCAAGGTATATTTGACCATATCGTATAATTTGAAGAATCAGTCAAGTAGCTTACGAGTTGGACTTACATTCGGAGTTGGAGTTTATTCATCCAATTTTCCATGTTTCCATGTTGAGAGCATGTGTTGGAGATCCTTCTCGGATAGTACTGATTCATGATGTGAAGATTATAGAAGACTTATCATATGAAGAGGTTCCTATTGCTATCATAGATCGACAAGTCCAGAAGCTGAGGACTAAAGAAGTAGCTTATGTGAAAGTTCTTTGGAGAAATAGAAACGTGGAAGAGATGACGCGGGAGGCGGAAGAGGAAATGATGCACAAGTATCCACACCTATTCCAGACCAACGCCGAGGTTTCAAGAGAAGCATAAGGTAAATTCCAATTCCTGATATATGAATTAATGCTTGCGTACCATGTGAGGTCTAATGTGGTGATGTATGTTACCTTAAATGGCCGTCTAAAATGTAGTTGTATTTTCGGACTACGTAACGAGAATTAGATATGTCACCCCAACATTCGAGGATGAATGTTTCTAAGGGGGAAGGATGTAACATCCCGTAATTTTGGGTGATGGTTTGAACACCTAAACGTATGCAAGTAGACTCGAGCCTTAGGGAATTTGTGTTATATTCACAGTGTTAGCCGAAGGTACAAGGATATTATGTCATCTGATAAATTCAGAATGTTTCACTGTCATTTATGCATTTTCATTTGCATTATATTCATATATTACCTTGGACCCACATGTGCTATGCACACTACTATATGGTAAATATTATATATGTAGGGGATATGGGGAAAATAAAGGAATTATATACGCACACCACCTGCAGCTGGTACAGACTATCACGAAAGAGCCCGAAGAGGCCAATATTGATGCCCTTGTGTGGCCAATATGATAATGAAATGATGCCCACAGAGGCTGTTATGGACATGAAGATGCCCTTGTGTGTCCAATATTTATATGTATACCGCATTCGCATTGTGCATAATATTTAGGCATATGTATTAGGGCCCTCAGAGGCATTTACTGCTGGTCGATTGTTTCTGTTTCAGTTTATCGTTATATTCCTGTTATGCTATTATTCATGCCTGACATACTCAGAACATTAGTTGTACTGACGTCTCTTTTGTCGCAGGACGCTGCATTTCATGCCCGCAGGTTCACATAGATCGGATGATTAACCATGTTAGTAGGTTGCTGACTCAACGGATTTTGGAGAACTCCCCTTGTTTCGGAGTGTCGGTCTATTTCGGTACGGTGATTTTTGCTTGTATATATGGGTATGGCGGGGCCCTGTCCCGACCTATTGATGTTGTGTACTCTTTAGAGGCTTATAGACAGATGTCTTGTGTGTAGTAGTCTTGTATGGCCTTGGTATGGGTATGTATATATATATGTATATAAGTTGGTTATCTGATTTTACATATTCTTTTTTGGCTTAGTCCGTATTTAATTATAATTAGGCGTTGACGGTAAGATTGGTGGTACCTGGCGGGTGGGATCCGGGTGCCCGTCGCGGCCCTCCGGTTTGGATCGTGACAAAATTAATCTGTTTAAAAGATAAAGGATATAAAATGTATTAAATGTTCAATGTTTGTATATCTTGCATGATGACAGACAACATCAAACCTTTTTGCGTTGTATTCTGAAGTGGGATGGCATTACATGAACATTTGTTCACAGGCATTAGATGGACTAAACCACATTGTACTGGAGTGACATATCTATTTAGTTGAGTTAACATATCCTCCTTGGAGTTTGTCCCTGAATTGAGTTCTTGTGATCCCTCAACCTTAACTTTCTTTACTTTATCAGCTATGTCCTATTTTTCTCTCTCTTGGAGCTGTGACATTTTTATCAAAATAGAAGGTTTCGCCTCATTGTTCCTCTTATCAGAGCCTTTTTTAACCTATCACCATAAGATGAATATATTCACCCACAAGATGGTGGTAATTTTGAAACAGAGTAAGATTAAGCACAAGATTCAGTCTAAGATGCAGAAAGCACCACTTCAATAAGCAATCCATACAACACATCATTTTTACTTCCAAATGGCGAATATTGTGGTGATGTTTCTAGAAAAATAAAATTACCTGAATATTGCTTCCATTGATGTGATTCATGTGAGAGTTCTCACGAAGAATGGTTGTCATGTCTCTAAGAACAACCCTTCTCTTAGGCTGAACACAAGAAGCAGTACTAGAGGTACTAGGTGTGTCCTCATCTGAGGCTGATCTTTTGGACTTTGCTCCAAATATATGCTGTTGAAAAAGTAAGCAGCCATTGTTGAAGATGGCTCAGCCACCATCTAGAAGCCACCATTGTTGAATAAGTTTGGCTCACTTCTAGTTGCAAAATCAGATTTTAGTTTGTGTATTCACATGGTATGTTCACATGATGATGAATGGCTATAAATATAGCATTCTCCCTCACCTACAAAATCATCCCACAAATCAAGCTTGTAAAGCTTCAGCAAAATTAGAGCAAGGATCCTGAGAGAGAATTGAGTGTTGTAAACATTCTTCACTTTTGAATATAGAGAGTTTGCTGCCTCCCGTGGACGTAGACAATTTGCCGAACCACGTAAATTCTTGTGTTCTTATTTTCTTTTCATGTTTTACTATGTTTTCGCACAACAAATTGATATCAAAGCCTATGTGAGATCTAGGTGAAGTTTGAAAAGAAAAATAGATCCTCTGTTCAAAATTTCGAGTCTGCATAAACGTGATCGGAACAATTTTTCAATCACCCATGGAGGTAGCTCTCATTCCCAGGAGTCCAACGCAATAAACGGTGAGCAAAACGGACGAGAAACGAGTTCTCAAGAGCTGATTGAAATTTTGAAAAAGTTCTGCAATTTTTTTACTGAAACCAGCGAAGAAGAAAAAGAGAAAAAACAAATATGACCCGGAACGACCCGGTTTTAACCCGACCCGACCCACAGTTGACCGAACTCAATTTTGGTTGACCAATCATATTCGGCTCATTTTTCGCCTGTTATTCGCAAAATTAGATTTGTTTCCACCATTTTCGACCATTCCGGACGCAATCGTGCTTTCAGTTTCTGGATATTCAGCTCCTAAGTTATTGATATAGCTTAGTTGGAGACGTTTATCATTGTTTTCAAGCATTTTTTGGCACCGTAATAACTTCGGTCTTAATGGCGGAGGAAACCTCAAAAGATACTGCATCCACAAGCAGTTCTTGCCAAAGAAATTCGATGTCCAATGCAAAGTTCGAGGTGGAGAAATTCAACGGCACCAACAACTTTGGCATGTGTTAATGTGAAGTTCTAGATCTATTATTTCGGGAAGGATCACATATCACCTTGGAAGCCAAGCCCAAGGATATGAAGGATGATGATTGGAATTTCGTGAATCGCCAAGCTTGTGGAACAATCAGACTCTGTTTGGCGAAAGATCAGAAGTACTTTGTCATGAAATAGACTATGGCGGCGAGTCTCTGGAAGAAACTGGAGGACAAGTACATGACCAAAAGTGTAGAGAATCGACTCTACCTGAAGAAGAAGCTCTTTCATTTTCAGTACTATAAAGGTGCTCCTATGATTGAGCATCTTGATAATTTCAACAAGATTCTTGCTGATCTACAGAATATTGATGTTGAAATTAGTAATGAGGATATGGCTTTGTTGTTGTTAAACTCTCTGCCTGAAAGTTATGAACATTCAACAACAACTTTGCTATATGGTAAAGATGATGTTAAATTCAGTGATGTTTCAAATGCGTTGGTGAAACAACGAGTATCGAAGGAAAGACCAACTTGATAATAAGGAGGCATCACCAGAAGCCTTGACGGTATCCAGAGGTAGAGCCAGTAACAAATCTGACAGATTCAGTGGGCGAGGTCGATCTCGCTCTAAGTCAAGAGGAACTACATCACGGCAATGCATTGGAAATGATGAATGTGCCTATTGTCACCAAAAAGGGCATTGGAAGAAGGATTGTCCGAATAAGGACAAGACATATGCAAATGTGGCGCAGAAGGCAGAAGAATATTTTGCATTTTCTGTTTCATCTATAAACAATCAGTATGATAGATGGATTTTGGATTTTGGATGCTCCTATCATATATGTCTGAATCGGCGTTGGTTCTCAAAATTGGATCAGTTCGATGGAGGAGTTGTGCTAATGGGCAACAACAATACCTGCCTAACAAGAGGTATTGGAACCGTACGCCTAAAAATGCATGACGGTACAACGAAACGGCTCACGGAGGTCAGATACGTCCCAGATTTGAAGAAGAATCTAATCTCACTAGGAGTCCTTGATTCCAATGGTTACAAGGTAATCATTGAAGGTGGAGTTCTGAAGGTTGTACGTGGAGCATTCTTGGCCATGAAGGGTACTCAAAAAGGAAATCTCTATTTCCTTTATGAACACATAGTAACCGAAAGTGTATCAACTTGTACCAGTTCTAATGATGTTTCATCAGACACTTCCCGCCTTTGGCACATGCGGCTCGGACATGTTAGAGAAAAGGCTCTTCAAACCTTGATAAAGCAAGGTTCTCTGAAAGGTGCAAAGACTAGGAAACTTCACTTCTGTGAGCACTGTGTCTTAGGCAAGTAAACGAGAGTCAAGTTTGGTATTGTTGTTCATCGCACCAAAGGAACATTAGATTATATTCATACCGACGTTTGAGGACCTTCTCAAAATGATTCATTGGGAGGTAAATGTTGGTTTGTAACTTTCATCGATGATTTCTCGTGATATGTTTAGGTTTATACCATGAAGCATAAAGATGAGGTGCTAGATATCTTTCTTATATGGAAGAAAATGGTAGAAACCCAAACGGGAAGGAAAATCAAAAGGCTTAGATATGATAATGGAGGAGAATACAAGTCAGATCCATTTAAGAAAATTTGTGAGAATGAAGGGATATTCAGACATTTCACTGTACTAGGCATGCCACAGCAAAATAGAGTTGCTGAACGAATGAACCGTACTTTTGTTGATAAGGTTCATTGCCTGCTATCCCAATACAGAATAAGCAAGGCATTTTGGGTTGAGGCTTTGTCATATGCCTCTTATAACATCAACAGACTTCATGCAGCAACACTAGATGGAAAGACTCCCAAGGAGGTATGGTTTGGACAACCTGTGTCAGATTATGATTCTTTACGCATATTTGGATGCACTGCATATTTCCATGTGAAAGAATCCAAACTGGATCCTAGGTCCAAGAAAGCTATTTTCATGGGCTTTAGTGAAGGAGTTAAGGCTTTCCGCCTATGGAACCCTGATTCAAAGAAGATTGTACTAAGTCGTGATGTTACTTTTGACGAATCTGTGATGTTAAAACATACATTTTCTGATAAATAAAATCGAGATCCAGAGTTGCATCAGCAGGTGGAGTTAAATATTCTAGTAACTCCAGTCCAATCAGCAGAGACGTCCAACCAACCCAAAGAACACGAGGATGAAAGCTCTATTGAGGTGGAGGTTCCAGGACTAGACATCAGGCAGCAACCAGAATCGATTGCCACCAATCGACCGAGAAGAGAAATCCGCAAACCTGCTCAGGACACCGACATGGCTGCATATGCATTTCCAGTCACTAGAGATGATATTCCATACAACTACAAAGATGCTATTCAGAGTATGGAAAGTGACAAGTGGAAAATGGCAATGAATGAGGAGATGAAATCGCTCCATCAGAATCAGACTTGGAAGTTGGTGCCACTTCCAAAAGAAAAGAAACTAATTGGCTGCAAATGGGTTTTCGCAAAGAAAGAAGGGTCTCCAGGCACAGACAATATCCATTACAAAGCTAGACTAGTAGCGAAAGGCTATGCTCAGAAGGAAGGAATTGACTATAACGAGGTATTCTCACTTGTTGTGAAGCATTCATCAATTCGTATATTGTTGGCTTTGGTTGCGCAGTTTGATCTTGAGTTAGCCCAACTCGATGTCAATTTTTTTTTTCTGCATGGTAATTTGGATAAAGAGATTTCTATGTCTCAACCAGATGGGTTCAAAGTACCAGGAAGAGAGAATTGGGATTGCAAGTTGAGAAAGTGACTGTATGGCCTAAAGCAGTCACCAAGACAGTGGTACAAGAGATTTGACAACTTCATCAAAGGACAGAAATATACCCGAAGTCAATTTGATCATTGTGTCTACTATCGGAAACTTCAAGATGGTATGTTTATCTACTTGTTTTTATATGTGGATGACATGTTAATCACATCTAGAAATAAGGTAGAGATCGACAAGCTGAAGGCTCAACTGAGCTCAGAGTTTGAAATAAAGGATCTTGGAGAGGCCAGAAAAATTCTTGGGATGGAGATAACTCGAGATAGGGCGAAAGGCACAATCTATTTGACTCAGGCTTAGTATTTGAAGAAAGTTCTTCAAACGTTTGGCATTGGCAATGACAAAAAACCTGTGAGTACACTATTGGTACCACATTTCAAGCTAAGTGCATCAATGTCACCAAATTCCGACGATCAGAAGAAGCAAATGGAAAATATTCCATATGCAAATGCAGTTGGTGCTTTGAAGTATGCTATGGTGTGTACCAGACCTGATATTTCACATGCTGTAAGCATGGTGAGTCGCTACATGCACAATCCTGGCAAAGGCTATTGGCAAGCAGTAAAGTGGATTATACGGTACATTCATGGTACTGTAAATATTGGTTTGAAGTTCGAAAGAGACAAGACAAGTTGTAAGCATCTAGTCGGATATGTGGATTCGGACTATACTGGAGATCTTGATAAGCACAGATCTACTACTGATTATGTGTTCACGATGGCAGTAGGACCAGTGAGTTGGAGATCGACACTACAGTCAACAGTTGCTTTGTCTACTACAGAGGCAGAGTACATGGCTGTAACGTAAGCTTTCAATGAAACAATCTGGCTTCATAGATTGACCAAAGACTTGGGAATTGTTCAGAAGAATGTCGAAGTGTTCTGCGATAGCCAGAGTGCCATTTGTTTAGCAAAGAACCAAGTTCATCACGGTCGAATGTAGCATATTGTTGTTCGATTCCATTTTATTTGAGAAATTGTAGAAGAAGGGAGTATTCTTCTGCAAAAGATGAAGACAACAGGTAATCCTACTGATATGCTTACAAAGGTCGTTATTGGGATCAAGTTCCAACATTGTTTGGACTTGATCAACATCTCTCAAGCTCGGAGTGCCTAAGGGCACTAATGGAGGCAACAACAATTTTTTGGAGGAAGTTCGCCAAGGTGGAGATTGTTGAAAAAGTAAGCAGCCATTGTTGAAGATGGCTCAGCCACCATCTAGAAGCCACCATTATTGAATAAGTTTGGCTCACTTCTAGTTGCAAAATCAGATTTTAGTTTGTGTATTCACATGGTATGTTCACATGATGATGAATGGCTATAAATATAGCATTCTCCCTCACTAAGTCTATTGAAGCACTAAGTCTATCCTACTATATTAACCTGAAATAGACAACCACTTTCATTGCAACTCATAAATCCTAAAATTAGTTCAAATTTAGGATCCATGATCTGATAAAAGAACAATGTTGAACTAGAAAAGAAGTGAAGAATCAGTGAAAAACTTAGAGATGTCCATCATGAACGAGCTTTGGATGCTAATATTGTGAAGATAATGTAATAAAATATGAACCACATACCAAAGTCAGGACTGGTAATTAGCTCTTGAACTTTTTCTGTCATCACATCACATGGGATTCAATACTTCTTTTTCTTTTGTAGGAAGATGTATATTCCACCCATCATCAAGCAGTCATATGTTTTTCCCCATAATGATAATATTTTCCCAATATAATGGTCAAACACACAATTACAGGGACGAAGTAGCAGTTTACTTAAGAAGATATTAAGGATACAGAGGTCAAGCATATAACGGAGCTCAAACAGAAAATATTTATATCTTTAGATAGTATCGCGGCTAAATTCACAATTGCATCTGTCAAGTAGGCAAAAGAACCCCCTCTTTCTCTCCTTTGATCAACTAGGAAACAAATATACAATGATATATTGATATTCAAAATAAAAGGGAATTATCTAAAGAGAAGCTATGAAGGAGTGTTACAAAATCAACCACCAATGTATCCTTTCATCGAAGATACCAACTATGTAATAAACTGACATGTGAGACTATTTATATCTGCCTTTTTAGTAATTTATGGCGTACATTCATCAAAATAGTACCAACTGAAAGTATGTATGTCCTAGAGACAATCATTATTAGGGACAAATGTACTTGAACACATTCGTATTATTAATAAGATTAATTTTTATGGCATTTGCCATTATTGAATTATTATTTGATTATAACATGTCATCGACCAAGTCATTGGCCAATGCAAGAGACATATTTAGAATATGATCTAGTTGTCGACTAATATAGATGAGATAAAGTGATCAAGCCATTTGGATATACATATGGAAAATCCTAAGCTTGATCGAGTGTGTCGCGAATGAAAGGAATTTATCATCTCACATAAAGGTTATGTTTGTTGGATTCATGTAAACGTACTTCACATATTGAGTTCGTCATACGACGCAGTCTAGGAGTTCCGTATGGACCTTAATTGGATTAGTGTCGATATGTGAAGGCCTATAGGGTCACACTATGTCGATTATCTTTTCGGTCTAAGGGTGTATTGAGAGAATATTAAATATTCGATTTGGAATCGAGATATTTAAAATGATAATAACTATGGGATAATTTCTATTTGATGGAAATTATTTAATTAAATCAAAATTAGATTTTGGATATTAATGTGCTGAATATATATTAAATGAAAATGAGAAATGGAATTTTACGTAAGGCGCCGCGGCGCCGACCCGACAGTGGGCCCAGTCAGACTGGCCCACTGCATCTCCGTTTTTGGGCTAGGCTTGGAGCCCAACCCTAATATGATTTGTTGTCCTAATTTCAACTATAAATACAATACTAATCTCTAGTTATTAACATACTAAGAACACCAATTCTATAAAGCTTTCTAGACTTAGAGTCTAGGACGAAACTCTCTCAAACCTCTGCCAAGATTTCCTGGGTTTCTTGATAGAGGAATGCACCGTAGCATAGTGCTTGCAGTCGAAGGGATAGTCGCGTGTACTACCTAAGTAAATACTCTAGATAATACAACCTATAAGTGTTCTTGTTTTATGTTACAGGTTTTTGATTGTTGGGGTAAGTAGAACAAAATTTTAAACTTCCACTGTGCCTACTTATATGTTTTGAACCCAACAAAACCCTACAGTGGTATCAAAGCGCAGGCTGGTTTAATGGTTATATAACAATTGAATAACATTATAATATGGGTTAAACATAAAATTGGATTAAAACAAGGCTTCTTGAAATCCTACATATCTTGATTGAATGTTAACCTTTTGATATCACCCTAAATTATCTCCTACGCTAACTCGAGGAAGTCATTCCGTTCTAACTCGAACTAAGCCATAAGTGTAGATATCCGGCTCATTGCACGGTGCACGGTAAAGAACGAGTATGAATGGATGATGGTCGATATGGGCGTTATTGATAATGGTGGGTGTGGATGAAGGATCTGTGATTTGATCCCTAAATTGGATTTAGGGCTCGAACTATTTTAGAAAATCAACACAGAAACATTTTGTCAGGACGTCGGCACTGCGGCCCTATGGTAGGGTGCCGCGGCGCGTGTTAGGGTTTTCAAGGCGGCGCCGCGGCTCCATGGTGGAGCGCCGCAACCCTAATGCTTCGTTTCAAAATTTTGGACTTACTGGACAGTAGGCGCCGCGACTCCATGGTGGAGCACCGCGACGCTAATGCATTTGCAGAAGCCGAAATGCTTCTTCCTCAGTAGAGCCGCGACCCTAATGATTAGCCTCGCGGCCCCACCTATCCAGAAACAATTTTTTTCCAGAGTTCAGAATGTTTGACCTAAGATTATTATTCTACAATATATTATTTGATAAGTAAACTGTTTATGTGCTAAATGTCATATTGTTTGTCATTTAAATTACTAGAATAACATCCGCAAATACTTGTCTGGGTAGACGACACCCAATATTTGTTAAAACCGCTTAAAATCATGCTTGGGTAGGCAGTATCCAATATGTGCTTAGTCATTTGCATGATAATTAAGATGCTTTGTTGGACATAGCATGCTAGAGTTGATCTTGGTTAAAACCTTAAATTAAAATATTTCCAAAAATTTAATACAAGTCTCATTTAAAATGATTGCGTCGTCCGTTATAATTGATTGTAGTGCAAAATCCCTTTCGGCGAGATGAGTATTTATGCCACAACATTTGCTCTAAGTCTACTCGGACTCAAACTCTTTCATTGATGTATGTTAAATGTAAAAGTGGGTGATAAACCTTCATGAGTATTTACACCACAGTGTTTGCTCTATAAGGAAAAAGTCATTTAGATACATAATTGCAGTCGCATAACGGGGTTGACTTGCTAGGCTGTCTTGGCGCCACAGTGTCGGACAAGCCGAGGGACGTAGATCGATTGTTTAGAACATTCGATCAAACATGAGTTACAAATTATTTGTAATTGGTTTAGAGACCTACCTGGTTGTGCTGTTGAAGTTATCTGCCACAACAAATGCGGAGATAGCATGAACCTGGATCATGGCCCATTATGACCATATTTGATATGAGTCCGTATTCTTCTATGGGGTCAAAGAGTATGTTAAAATAGTGGGAGATAATTAAACTAAAGGTCATGTTAATTAGTTAACGAATGTGTTCAATAGAAATTATATTAGAGTTCAATTTCAAGTCTATTTGTTTCTTCAGTTGTAAAAAATGTCGAATCAATCACTGAAAATGTTGGTCGAGACAAACAAGTTGACTGGATCAAATTACCCTGACTGGTTAAGAAATCTGCGATTGGTGTTAAGACTAGAAAGAATTGAGTATGTGTTAGACACAATGTTCCGCACAGTCCCTGCTGAAGATTCTGCTGAGTATGCCCTATTTGACAAGGTGGCTTATCAGAAACATCTAGACGATGCTACCTCGGTACAATGTGTAATGTTGTCCTCCATGGCCTTGGAGTTACAGAGGCAACATGAAAACATGGTCCCCAACGAAATGCTAGAATACTTGAAGAGTCTCTATGACTCACAGTCTCAGACAATGGAGTATGAACTGTTGCAGGACCTTTTCAAGTGTAAGCTGAACCATGGGGGTCAAGTGTCAGCACATGTTCTGAAGATGATTGGGCTAATAGAAAGGTTGGCTTCGATTGGAACAAAGCTGCCTATAAATGTCTCTGTCAACCTGATCCTGAATTCACTTCCTGGTTCATTTGATAATTTCATTATGAACTTCAATATGAATGGGACCAAGGCAAGTCTTCCAGAGCTTCACAACATGTTAAAGGCCTTTGAATCATCTACCTATAAAGGTAAAGCCGTGCTCATGGTGGGCGCTTCTAGCAAGTTCAAACCCAAGGGTAAGACAATTGCTGCACTACAATTATGAAACCTAGAGGAGTTGTTCAGAAGAAGGAAAAAGTAGCTTCGGATGTGTGCCTCAACTGCAAGAAGAAGGGGTACTGGAAGAAGAAATGCACAGCTTCAGGAGGAGGCAAAGCACTGGGTGCTCCTGACTATACTGGACAAAGTATGTTTGTCATTGAAATAAATATGTCTATAAGTAACTCTCACTGCTGGGTATTAGATACTGGTTGTGGCTCACACATTTATCATGATGTGCAGGTTCTAATTGACATCAGAAAGGTTGGACCTTGGGAGGTAGACCTGCGCATTGGAAATGGAGCACGAGTGGATGCTGAACGCGTGGGAACTTATAGACTAGATTTACCGTCAGGCTTTTGTTTAGAACTAAATGATTGTTATTTTGTTTCCTCCATGACGAGGAATATTATTTCTATCCCAGTGTTAGACATTGGTGGGTTTACCTCATTTATTGCTAATGGCAGTTATGTACTGTCTTTTAATGGTTTTGTTTGTGGAAATGCTCCGCTTATGGATGGTTTGTATGTTCTACTGTAGTCGTGAAATTTTCAATGTACAAAACAAACGAGCTAAGATAAGTAATCCAAGAAACCTCACCTACTTATGGCACTCATATAAATAAATCAAGGATAGCAAGATTAAGAAAGTTGGACTACATGGAACCATTTGACTTGGAGTCCTATGGTAACTGTGAATCTTGCTTGAGAGGAAAGATGACTAACAAGCCACTTTTTTGGGAAAGGGGTGCGAGCCAAAGAGGTACTTGAATTGGTCCATACTGATGTATGTGGGCTATTTTCAACCCAATCTAAGAGAGGCTTCCCTTACTTCATCACTTTTACAGACGATTTCACAAGGTTTGGGCATGTGTATCTTATGAAACACAAGTCCGAAGCCTTTGAAAAATTCAAGGAGTACAAGTCAGAAGTAGAGAAGCAACTTGAATCAAGTATCAAGACCTTTCGATCAGATCGAAGAGGTGAATACTTAAGTAAAGAATTTCTGGATTACTTGAAGCTTCATGGAGTCCAATCACAATGGACACCTCCTGGAACGCCACAGATGAATGGTGTTGCTAAAAGGAGAAATCAAACCCTATTAGATATGGTTAGATCCATGATAAGTTTCTCAGCTCTACCAACATACCTTTGGGGATATGCATTGCAAATCTCAATTTATATTCTGAACAGGGTTCCTTTAAAGTCGGTAGAGAAAACTCTATATGAGATATGGAATGGCAAGAATCTAGCACTTAAACACATGCGACCCTGGGGGTGCCCTGCATATGTAAATAAGATGCTTATTGACAGGTTGGAATCTAAAAGTGAGAAATATTATTTTGTGGGGTATCCAAAGGAAACTAAAGGATACTATTTCTATCTTCCTGGAGAACATAAGGTCATTATTTTCAGAAATGCAACCTTCCTTGAAGAAGACTATGTCTACAAGGAACGGAGCTGCAATCAGATAGAACATGAAGAAATTCAAGAACCACAAGATAACACAGAAGTTGAACCCTTGTCAAAAGACCTAGACAAGGATTTAATGGGAGTATTTGGTGAAGATTGGGTACTTAGAGTACGCTCTTTAGCCAATGAGAGTGCTGTGAGAGATAGTGCAGAAATGCAAGGCTCTCATATACAACCAATGGAAGATGATACAATGGTTGTACATCATTCTATTAGGGAAATACATGAAAATGACATTCCTAAAAGCTCTCAAGGTGATGGATTGTCCAACACACAAAGACCTTCTCACAATCACAATGCAACAAACACTGAAACGCAGAATAATCAACTCCGTAGAACCACTAGGACTCATCGTCCGCCTGAAAGACTTAATCTCCTTGTTGAAACATACAATTCGATAGATATTCCTGATGACGATGAACCTACAACCTACAACGAAGCTATGTTAGACATTGATTCGCAGAGATGGCAAGAAGCCATGAAATTTGAGATGGACTTGATGTACATCAATCAAGTTTGGAACTTAATTGATTTGCCAACAGGGGTTAGACCCATAGGATGCAAATGGGTCTTCAAGAAGAAGATTGATGCATATGGCAAGGTACAAACTTATAAGGTGAGATTGGTGGCTAAAGGTTATAATCAACGGCCTGGGGTCGTTTATGATGAAACTTTTTCACCTGTTGCAAAAATTAAGTCCATTCGGATTTTACTTGCAATAGCCTCGTACTATGATTATGAAATTTGGCAAATGGATGTTAAAACTGCTTTCCTCAATGGTAACCTAATTGAGGAGGTGTATATGATACAACCTGAGTGTTTTACATGCAAGACTAAGCCCAAAGCAGTAGGCAAGCTACAGAAGTCCATTTATGGACTTAAGCAAGCCTCAAGGAGTTGGAATATTTACTTTGACAGGGCAGTCAAATCGTTTGATTTTGTTAGAAGCAAAGAAGATCCCTGCGTTTATAGTAAGCATAAGGAAGGGAGTATTGTCTTCATTGTTATATATGTTGATGACATATTAATAATAGGAGATAATAAGACTCTCATGCAATCCGTCAAGGAATGGTTATCCAGCACCTTCATGACGAAGGACTTCGGTGAAACCTGCTACATTCTTGGAATTAAGATCTATAGAGATAAACCTAATAGATTGTTGGGGATATCACAATCCACATACATAGACAAAGTGCTAAGACGATTCTCTATGGAAAACTCCAAGAAGGGAAGTCTTCCTATGGGTCAAGGCATCAAGTTATCAAAGAAGGATAGTCCTTCTACTATTGCAGAACTTGAACGCATGAAAAGAATCCCATATGCTTCAGCTATAGGATCTATCATGATTTCCATGACCTGTACGAGGCCAGATGTGGCCTATGCGCTTAGTATGACTTGCAAGTTCCAGTAGAATCCTGGGGAAGAACACTGGAAAGCTATCAAGAGTATTCTTAAGTATCTTAGACGAACTAAAGAATATTTCTTAGTCTATGGTGGACAAGAGAAGCTAGTATGTACTGGGTACACTGATGCTAGCTTTCCGATAAATCTTGATGACTTCAAATCTCAATCTGGATATGACTTCATTTTCAATGGAGGAATAGTGAGTTGGAAAAGTTCCAAGCAAGATACAACTGCTGATTCGACAACTGAAGCTGAGTACATTGCTGGATCGAAAGCTGGTAAAGAAGCTATCGCGATATCTAAGTTTCTGAAGGAACTAGGGGTTGTTCCAAGTGCCACTTGTCCAATAACGATTTATTGTGACAACACTGGTGTGATTGCGCAAGCTAAGGAACCAAGATAATCAAACAGAAACAAGCATATACCGATGAAACACCACATACTCAAGGAGATGATGGAAACTGAAGAAATAAGATTAGACTATGTTTCCACAGATGATAATCTAGCTGACCCATTTACTAAACCATTAAGCTTAGTTAATCATAATGGTCATTTTGAAAACATGGGTATTAGATACATCGGAGATTGGCTCTAGACCAAGTGGAAAATTGAAAGTATGTATGTCCTAGAGACAATCATTATTAGGGACAAATGTACTTGAACACATTCGTATTATTAATAAGATTAATATTTATGGCATTTGCAATTATTGAATTATTATTTGATTATTTGTAATTATTCATCGATGTGCATCCCTTGAGCTTACGTTATCATTAATAGAGTGAGATATTGATGATAGAGCGTAACTCTAAAATAGCCTCGACTAATGATCATCGAGAATGGGATATCGATGACATGTTATAAGTCGACATGTGGTCTGCATCACATTCTTAGAGAATGTAGTATGTCTCACCTGCTACTAGTAATGGTTACTAGTGATGGACACATGGATACCTTTGCAAAGTATTAGTATACCCTGCTGATAAACTATCTGTTATACATGTCTAAAGTGTTATCAGCATGTGGGAGATGAAGGTCCTTTGACTTAAGGTCAATACGCACCTTGTTTACAGAGTAATGTACTTTGACCCTGTCCTAAGCTTAATATCCTTATAGGATAAGATACGGCTTGTGTTGGGTGCATTATAATGTAAAGTAAGGTGGTAGTTGAGCCAAGAATAGGATTCATTCATCGATTGGATATTCGAGAGAACACTCAACTTCTCAGTGATATTAGGTCGACCAAGTCATTGGCCAATGCAAGAGACATATTTAGAATATGATCTAGTTGTCGACTAATATAGATGAGATAAAGTGATCAAGCCATTTGGATATACACATGGAAAATCCTAAGCTTGATCGAGTGTATCGCGAATGAAAGGAATTTATCATCTCACATAAAGGTTATGTTTGTTGGATTCATGTAAACATACTTCACATATTAAGTTCGTCATACGACGCAGTCTAGGAGTTCCGTATGGACCTTAATTGGATTAGTGTCGATATGTGAAGGCCTATAGGGTCACACTATGTCGATTATCTTTTCGGTCTAAGGGTGTATTGAGAGAATATTAAATATCCGATTTGGAATCGAGATATTTAAAATGATAATAACTATGGGATAATTTCTATTTGATGGAAATTATTTAATTAAATCAAAATTGGATTTTGGATATTAATGTGCTGAATATATAAATTAAATGAAAACGGGAAACAAAATTTTACGTAAGGCGCCGCGGCGCCGACCCGACAGTGGGCCTAGTCAGACTGGCCCACTACACCTTAGTTTTTCGGCCAGGTTTGGAGCCCAACCCTAATCTGATTTGTTGCCCTAATTTCAACTATAAATACAACACTAATCTCTAGTTATTAACATACTAAGAACACCAATTCTATAAACTTTCTAGACTTAGAGTCTAGGACGAAACTCTCTCAAACCTCTGCCAAGATTTCATGGCTTTCTTGACAGAGGAATACACCGTAGCATAGTGCTTGCAGTCGAAGGGATAGTCGCGTGTACTCCCCAAGTAAAGACTCCAGATAATACAACCTATAAGTGTTCTTGTTTTATGTTACTGGTTTTTGATTGTCATATAACCATACCAGAAGAAATTGTTAGGGTAAGTAGAACAAAATTTTAAACTTCCGCTGTGCCTACTTTATATGTTTTGAACCCAACAAAGCCCTACACCAACATCATAAGAAGTGACTCCACAAGCACAACAGGCGAGTGGAACTCACCTGTATAGCATTCCAAAGCAATTCTAGAGCACTAAATGAATAAGCAGCAATCATCATGTTCTTCTCGTCCAAAAAATCAATCCTGCATCAAAATAGAATCAGATCTTGAGCATTAAAGGAAATGTTCAAATAGTGAGTCCAAGTTAAATTTCTGTACAACGCAAATTTAATTGTCCATAATTATTGTAGCATATTTTGTTGTGTATAGAGTTCAATTTAAAAAATTATCATGTTTCCAAACAAGGTGAATAGGTCACACATACCTTTTTTTTTGGTAATAAGAGTAAGAATTTTATTAGAATCAAAACAACACAAATATTGTGCTGGTGAAAGACCTTTACAATTTGTGCATTGCACTAAGCATGTTGATAATGTCATATGCATCTTGTACAAAGCCATCAAATTATTACTCCATCTCTTCCAATTTATATGACACACATTATTTTTTAGTCATTAGTTTGACGGCAATTTAACTTTAAAATTTACCTTTTACGTTTAACAGGATGATTTATAATCACACAAATATTTTTGGCTTGTTTTAGACCACAAGATTCAAAAGTCTTCTTTATTTTTTAAACTCCGTGCCCAATCAAAATACACATAAAGTGGGAGTGTTACTCCATCCGTCTCAATTTATGTGATGTACTTTCATTTGACAAGCACTTTATTCTATAAAGGAAGACTTTTGAATCTTACAACAACAACATACCCAGTGAAATCCCACAATGTGGGTCTGGGGATGGTACAGTGTACGCAGACCTTACCTCTACCTTGGTAGGTAGAGCGGCTGTTTCCGAGAGACCCTCGGCTCAAGACAGAGTGTCGCGCCCATTTTTTGACCCGCGGGGGTCAAAGCGGAGCACAACGTATCCGGTGATTCCTGGGTATGATTAAGGAGCCGCCACCTAATTATTTATGGTGAATTAGGGCACCTAAATGTTAACTAACTGTTGCAATATAACTCCAATTCTAAAGTCTGCGAAACTAATGAGATTCTAGGTAAGGGTTCTTTATTATCCTAAAGGGAAGGGGTTAGGCATTCTTTAAGATCCGCTAACTTGCGATTATCCGATCAAACTCAGATTAATTATTATGCTACGAAAAATGCATGTTTAAAGTATAAAGTTAAAAAGATATTTTTGCAAATAATTAATGAAAGGGACGCATGTTGTACAAGTATTCATTTGTATGATATTAAGAAAATACATGTAGAAGTGGAAAAAGTATGCATTTGTGACAATTAATAGTAAGGAGAAAAATGAATTACTTATAATGTCAAAGAAGTAATTTTGGAAATCATTTTGAGTTGTACAATTAATAAAGTGAATCAAAGTTGTTTTGAAAATCTTGAATATGCACGACGAGAGTAAAAATAAATGAACTAGCGAAGGATTTCTATTTTTTGCACTAACCGAACCTACAAATAAATAAACTAGCGACGGGTTTTAAACTACCCTATTAATTATCCATTCATGGACTAATTATTCTAAATATCCTAACAATCACACAAGCATTAAATAATTATTACAGTCCCCAAATAGAAATAACAAAATTAAAGAACAACAATGAAAGGGAACTAAAGCGGATGACGATGTCATCTCGCCCTATTTGTTTTGAAATCCCGAGTTTGGAGAATGCAAGGAGTGTGAATGCGGGTCTTCGTTCGGCAATGATCATGATGAGTCTCATAACGAAACTCTTCGTAGCTCCCGATGCATTTCATGTGAGTGAAGAAAAGAAAAGAAAAGGATTAGTAGCGGAACATGGACATACATACACGTATGAATAAATATTTCATAAAAAAAAAGTAATATATTATTGGGATTCAGAATGCAAACAGTGTGCGGGACGGTGAAAAAAAAGAAGAGCCAAAACCGAATTTCAGACCGAAATAAATTGGCTTGGATATGCGATGGGCCCAATTAATATGCAGAAATAAAAAGCAGGCCCAAACATAATTTCGGATATATATATAAAAAAAATATTGGCCCAGATGCACAATGGGCCTAATTAACACATATTCATAAATATACAAACCCACATTTGATATCCACTTAAGCATATGAGGGTAGTTTACATGATATATTCAGAATATAATCGATATACTTAAAGGTATACGCGATATACGGTTCTTGTATACACTTAGTGTGTGCGAGCTTTGTATACCTTGTATACTTTAGGGTATATCATGTCATAGTTTCAACAAACCAAATAAAGAATATGAGAAGATAATAAGCCAACATGAGCGATTCGGACCATAAAATGCTAAGCGAGATACCATCACACAAGACACACTTAACATGTATAGAAATGACACACTTAATATGTATATCTAGCATGCTTGCAAAGGTTATCTAAATCAAACAGAATCTGGACAAGAAAGTTTACATGCATTCAGCAGATGTCAAAACAAAGCCCATGTCCACTCACTTTTATGCATAAGGAGGCAGAGTTAGATTCCCCTCTAATTAAATGAGAACTACAAACATTCCTAGACTTAGACCTAAACTATCGAAAGGAAACAATAGATATATTATATGCTTACCTTTTCCCAAAATTCGAGTGAAATGCGTCATAATAAGGATACATGATAAACTAGCCGAAACAGAATTTTAAAGTCATTTAAACATGATCTTAGACTAAGCTAGCTATGTGATATCAAACATATAAAAAATAATAATGCATAACCACATATTCCTATTTCAGCTAGTATATACTATGGCCATTCATACACAAGCTTCACTTAAACAAACACACAATTTAGGTTGATATTTGTTGCGAATGTAACCAAAATTAAGCGTAATTCTAATAAAACAAGTAGGCAGGAAAATATGAGCAGGAGAAACTGAAACCGAATAACATTACAAGTATCTCATCCAAATCAAACTCGTAACAAGTATACAGTTAAACTCTTAAACTCAAAAATGAAAACCTTAAACATAAGACATAATTTAGGTTAATATTTATTGCAAATGTAGCTAAAATTAAGCATAATTTTCAGAAACCAATACCCAGAAAAGGTAAGTAGTAAAACTGGAACTTGGATCACATTACAAGTGTCTCATCCGAAACAAACATATCATTAAACCCTCAAAGATAGAATTTTTTAACATAACACACTTAAACCAATTGTCATATTTTTAGAAGCAAGTTGATAATAGTATTCTAACATACATATACATCTGTCAAATAGCTTAACAAACCATATCCTATGGAACCTGAATCTAGCAGTTCACAACCAAATATGTCCAAAACATTCACATTAACTAAATAGATTAAACCAAACCATTTTTAAACTTTAATAATAATTATGGCAACATAATGCCTTCAACACCACATAGTCAATATGAACATACATAATAATATAGAAAGATAAGGGAAAGAAGATGTATTTACGGACCTTCTTCAGGCAGCGAACCGAGGCGTTGTTTTGAATCGTCGAATCCGCTCGAGAATGTTTAGAATTCGGATTTTTTGTGGATTTTTTATCATCGAATTCTGAAAAAATAATTCTGTTTATGAAAATTTTGACTCGACCCGACCCGGCAGTGACCCGACCCGACCCGGCAGTGACCCGAAAAAACAGTGGGAAAATAGCAAAAAATTTCAGATTCTTCAATACCAAAACCCAATAATTTCGAAATCCTTAAGATGAAGAACACATGCAAAAGAAAGAAGAAATGCTCTTAAGAAGATTTTGGATTTTTTTTTGTGAAGAACAACACAAACAAAACATAATACAACCTTTAAGAAGATTTCGTATTTCCAAAACTTGAACCTAAATTTCGGACTTAGAAATCGACCAAAACTCCTCCCAAAAAAAAACCTCCCTCAAACAGTGAACAAATGGGGCTTTTTATAGCCCCCAACGTTCACCCCCCATACCCCTTAAAAAAAATCGAATTCGAATTTCAAAATAAAAGGGGGGGGGGGGACAAAATCTGATTTTTGGGGTGATTTCTTGGGGCATGGGTCGGTGAGAGGTGATGGGTTAGGTTGGTGGTGTCAGGTGGCGGTGCCAGCGATTGGTGGTGTCAGGCGTAGAGTGCGGCGATGTAGGGATAGGGGTGTAGGGGTGCGGCCGATTGGTGGGAGAGAGAGAGTTTTTTTTTTGTTTTTGTGTAGGGTGTTAGGGTTAGGGGGATAAAAGGGATGGGTTTGGGTCGAAAAATGGGTGTTGGGCTGAGTGGGTATGGGCTTCGGGTTGGGGTTTCGGCTAGGTCCGAAAATGGGGGGTTTGGGTTTTGGGATTTTTGTTTTTGTGGGTTTTTGGTTTAAAGGGGGAAATGGGTGTTTGGTCGAGTGGACTTGGGGAAATTGGGCTGAGTGAGTTGGACCGACGGCTTGGGGTCTAGGTTGGGCCTTTTTGGTTTCGGGTGGGCCAAAAAATAAAGGGGGAGTTGAATTGTTTTGGGTTGAGTAGGAATTGTTTTGGGTTGGGAAATGAATGGGTTATGGGTTTAAAAATATAAAAGGGGTTTAATATTAAAAAATGCTTTGAAGAAAGATGCAAATTATTTTTTAAATTAGGATATAACGATGTGATAATAATAAAACATAATATTTGCGATATGCCTAATGCTTGATAAAAAATGGAAATGCGATGCCATTTTGCGAAAATAAATAACATAGAATATTATGGATAAAACTATGATTATGATATAAAAAAAATGCAAATGACAAATAAAAATGCAAAAATAAAAATAAAAATAAAAAGATGATATATATATACATATATATGCCTATATTTTAAAATTATTTTAAGGTGTCAAAAATATTTAAAATTGCAAATAAAATCAGAAAAGGTGGGACAAAATTGGGTGTCAACAGATGCCCCTCTTTGGCCGGAAACGATGAAAGAATTTTCGGACAAAGAAGTTGACTGAGTAGCCAATTTTGTCCATGATCATCGGGACTCGAATAATGATTAGGGTTGCATGGGTGGAACTATAATTCCGAGGGAGAAGACATTGAAAAAGTTGGGGCGGATTCAAGAAATATTGCCCCAGTGTCGAGTGAAAAAAATTATTAGGGAAGAGCGGAACGACGTTTGAAGTAGGGAGCTGACCAAAATTGCATCGGTTCGCCGTAAGAGATAGTTCCACGTTGTGATGAAAGCTCCCGCCGATTCAAACTCTTGTGGACTTGGAGCTAAGACAAAAGTTAGTGCATAACTGTTGCATACAATGGACATGTGAGAATACGACTTTGTAAGTTAAAATGACGTCATTGCTTAAACTATGTGCAGATGACGCCGTTGGTGGGCGCTTGTTTAAAATAAAATACCCGCATTATAAGGTGGCGCCTGAATAAAAATAAAATACCCGCATTAGAAGGTGGGCGCCAGACATAAATTAAAATACCCGTATTAGAAGGTGAGCGTCTGACTTAAAATAAAATACCAGCATTAGGAGGTGGGCGCCTGGTTTAAAATAAAATACCCGCATTAGTAGGTGGGCGCCTGATTTAAAATAAAATACCCCCATTAGGAGGTGGGCGCCTGATTTAAAATAAAATACCCGCATTAGGAGGTGGGCGCCTGATTTAAAAATAAAATACCCGCATTAGGAGGTGGGCGCCTGATTTAACTTAAAATACCCGCATTAGAAGGTGGGCGCCTGATTTAAAATAAAATACCCGCATTAAGAAGGTGGGCGCCTGATTTAAAATAACATAACAGCATTAGGAGGTGCGTGCCTGACTTAAATTAAAATACCCGAATTAGGAGGTGAGCGCCAGATTTAAAATAAAATACCCGCATTAGAAGGTGGGCGCCTGATTTAACTTAAAATACCCGCATTAGAAGGTGGGCTCCTGATTTCAAATAAAATATCCGCATTAGGAGGTGGGCGCCTGATTTAAAATAACATACCTGCATTAGGAGGTGGGCGCCTGACTTAAATTAAAATACCGGCATTAGGAGGTGGGCGCCTGACTTAAAATAAAATACCCGCATTAGGAGGTGGGCACCTGATTTAAAATAAAATACCCGCATTAGAAGGTGGGCGCCTGATTAAAAATAAAATACCCGCATTTGGAGGTGGGCGCCTGATTTAACTTAAAATACCCGCATTAGAAGGTGGACGCCTGATTAAAAATAAAATACCCGCATTTGAAGGTGTGCGCCTGATTTAACTTAAAATACTCGCATTAGGAGGTGGGCGCCTGATTTAAAATAAAATATCCGCATCAGAAGGTGGGTGCCTGATTTAAAATAAAATAACCGCATTTGGAGGTCGGCGCCTGATTTAACTTAAAAATACCCGCATTAGGAGGTGGGCGTCTGATTTAAAATAAAATACCCGCATTTGGAGGTGGGCGCCTGATTTAACTTAAAATACCCACATTAGGAGGTGGGCGCCTGATTTAAAATAAAATACCCGCATTAGGAGGTGGGAGCCTGATTTAAAATAAAATACCCGCATTAGGAGGTTGGCGCCTGATTTAACTTAAAATACCCGCATTAGGAGGTGGGTGCCTGATTTAAAATAAAATACCCGTATTAGGAGGTGGGCGCCTGATTGAAATTAAAATACCCGCATTAAGAGTTGGGCGCCTGATTTAACTTAAAATACCCGCATTAGGAGGTGGGCGCCTGATTTAAAATAAAATACCCGCATTAGGAGGTGGGCGCCTGATTGAAATTAAAATACCCGCATTAGGAGGTGGGCGCCTGATTTAAAAAAAAATACCCGCATTAGGATGTGGGCGCCTGATTTAAAAATAAAATACCCGCATTAGAAGGTGGGCGCCTGATTTAAAATAAAATACCCGCATTAGGAGGTGGGCGCCTGATTTAAAATAAAATACCCGCATTAGAAGGTGGGCACCTGATTTAAATAAAATACCAGCATTAGTAGATGGGCGCCAGACTTAAAATAAAATATCCGCATTAGAAGGTGGGCGCCTGATTTAAATAAAATACCCGCATTAGGAGGTGGGCGCCTGATTTAAATTAAAATACCCGCATTAGGAGGTGGGTTCCTGATTTAAAATAAAATACCCGCATTAGAAGGTGGGCGCCTGATTTAAAAATGAAATACCCGCATTAGAAGGTAGGTGCCTGATTTAAAATAAAATACCTGCATTAGAAGGTGGGCGCCTGACTTAAAATAAAATACCCGCATTAGAAGGTGGGCGCCTAATGAAATAAAACATCCGCATTAGAAGGTGGGCGCCTAATTAAAATAAAATACCCGCATTAGAAGGTGGGCGCCTGATTTATGTCGTTGTATTGACGTAATGCAAAGTGTGACCCTATGGTCGAACTGCTATGCCATGATAGTTAATGCGTGGACATAAGCGATGGAAAAGTTGAGTAGATGAGACTGCGACCCTGTAAGTCGAAATACCGTTCTTTGCATGGTCATAACGCGGTTGGGAACTTGTAGGTCAACGTGACGTCTTTGTACAGTCTCCGAACAGGAAAGTGATCCTTGTAGTGAGTTGCGATGCGGAGGCCCCTTGCGAATTTGCACATAAATGTTTCAGCTTCCCTGCTGCTTTCGACCTGAAGAACCTGTACTCAAATAAATTTATGAGTTTCGGGAGGGGGAGTCGATTCGCGTTGACTTTGTAGCTTTGGCCTTGATACGCGCATGTCCTGCTGATTCGGACCTGTAGCCCCTCTCTGGTTCCCCGTATTGGATAGCCGTTAATGAAAACATTTGAAAACAATTTGTAGAATGCATATTAAAAATAATAAGAAAAATAAAAAATTCTGTCGAATTCTGATGAAAATGTTTGTTGAAAACAATTTGCTTATAAGAATTACTGTCGAACTCTCGAATAATGACATGTAGTGAAACAGAGCAAACGTCTTGTCCAAAGTCCTTCTGATGACTAGAGATTTGGTTGGTCAACACTTTCCATATCTATCAGCGTCATCTCGCAGTGATCTCTTAAAATTTTGCCCCAGTTTCTGATATGTGAGGATGCTGAACTTTCAACTGGACCAAGTCGAGTCTTGAGTGGGTTGTTTGCCTGGCCTGTCAAGGCGATCAGACGGGTGCATTTTGTCATATGTGAGATAAAGGAAAAAGATTTCCTAATGGTGGGACCGAAGTCGATTTAGGCCGCCTACGTATCCCCATGAGGGAATCAGGTCATAACGTAGTTCATTACAAGCAAAAGGGGATTGTAAGGATTTTTTAAAAATGGACCGAAGCCGATGTGGACGCCTACGTATCCGCCGAGGGAATCAGGTCATAACGTAGTTCATGTTACAAGTAAAAATGCAATTTCGGGGAAATTTGTGCTCTAAAGAAATGGAACCCGACATAGGTTCTTTGCGTATCCCGCCAAGGGAGCGCAACTTTTACAACGTAAGAAATGCATTACATAAAAAAAAATAAAAATAAAAATCCTAAATGTAGTATCTTTTCACCGCATTTGCGTTGATAGCTTTTGGCCACACTTCGCCATCCATTTCAGCTAGGATTAATGCTCCTCCAGTTAGCACCCGGTGAACCATATAAGGCCCTTGCCAGTTAGGTGCGAACTTTCCTTTAGCTTCATTTTGGTGCGGGAATATACGTTTTAGCACCAATTGCCCCAGTTTGAAAGTCCTTGGTTTTACTTTCCTGTTGAAAGCTTTGGCCATTCTGTTTTGATAAAGTTGCCCGTGACAGACAGCGTTCAATCGCTTTTCATCAATCATCATCAATTGTTCGTACCGATTCTGTATCCATTTTGCTTCGCTCAGCTCGGCTTCTTGGATAATTCTCAAAGATGGTATTTCCACTTCTGCTGGTAACACAGCTTCTGTTCCATAGACCAAAAGATACGGCGTTGCCCCAGTAGAAGTCCTGATTGTAGTGCGATAGCCCAAAAGTGCAAAGGGCAAATGCTCATGCCAGTGCTTGTAATTATCAATCATCTTTCGCAGTATTCTTTTGATGTTCTTGTTGGCTGCTTCGACTGCTCCATTCATCTGAGGTCGATATGGAGTGGAAATGCGGTGAGTGATCTTAAACTTTTCGCATATCTCATTCATCAAATTACTGTTGAGATTGGCTCTATTGTCTGTTATAATCGACTCCGGAATTCCAAATCGGCAAATGATGTTATTACGGGCAAAATCAACTACCACTTTCTTTGTCACTGACTTGTGGGACGATGCTTCTACCCACTTTGTGAAGTAGTCAATTGCCACTAGAATGAATCGGTGTCCATTTGATGCGGCAGGTTCAATAGGACCAATGACATCCATGCCCCAAGCTGCGAATGGCCAAGGAGAACTCGTCACATTGAGCTTGTTAGGAGGTACCCTGATTAAATCGCTGTGAATCTAACACTGATGGCATTTTTGCACAAAGCGAATGCAATCTGTTTCCATGGTCATCCAAAAGTACCCTGCCCTCAGAATCTTCTTTGCTAAAGTGAAACCATTCATACGAGGCTCGCACGTGCCTCCGTGTATCTATTCAATTAACCTGCTTGCCTCTTGGGCTTCAACACATCTTAACAAACCTAGATCCGGAGTTCTCCGATAAAGGATTTCTCCGTTTAGGAAAAAATGGTTTGCTACCATCCGAAGTGTCTTCTTGTGTGTGCTGGTTATGCTTTCTGGATATTCGCCTGCCTTGAGAAACCTCTTAATGTCGTGGTACCAGGGCTTCCCAACCAACTCCTCATCTATATGGAAATAATAGGCCGGTTGATCCGATAAGTTCACCTTGATGGGATCAATGTAATTCTTGTCCGAATGTTGAATCATGGAGGACATAGTTGCCAGAGCATCAACGAACTCCTTTTGAGTTCGTGGGATATGCTTGAATTCTATCTCGCTGAACCTTTTGCACAATTCTTTCACGCAATACAGGTAGGGAAGTATCTTCACGTTCTTGGCGGCCCATTCGCCTTGCACCTGGTGAATCAATAAGTCTGAATCACCTATAACCAACAATTCTTGAATGTTCATATCAACGGCCATTCGAAGTCTGAGTATACAAGCTTCATATTCCGCCATATTGTTGGTGAATGGAAATCGGAGCTTCGCCGAAATTGGGTAGTGTTGACCTGATTCTGAAATCAAAACTGCTCCGATACCAACTCCTTTGAAGTTTGCAGCTCCGTCGAAGAACATTCTCCAACCCGGGTACTTTTCGAAGATATCTTCCCCAACAAACAATACCTCCTCGTTCGGAAAATAAGCCCGGAGGGGAATATATTCTTCATCTACAGGGTTTTCAGCAAGATGGTCGGCTAGTGCTTGTCCTTTGATAGCCTTTTGGGTAATATATATGATGTCGAATTCACTTAGCAAGATTTTCCACTTTGCTAGCTTCCCAGTGGGCATGGGCTTCTGAAAGATGTGTTTGAGTGGGTCCATTCTGGAGATGAGATAAGTGGTATATGCAGACAGATAATGTCTAAACTTCTGTGCAATCCAGGTCAAGGCATAACAAGTGCGCTCCAGCAAAGTATATCGAGCTTCATAAGGTGTGAACTTCTTGCTCAAGTAGTATATAGCTTGCTCCTTCTTTCCTGTTTCATCGTGTTGTCCCAGCACCCATCCAAACGCATTTTCTAGCACAGACAGATATAACAACAAAGGCCTTCCGGGCTCTGGAGGCACCAAAAGAGGTGGGTTAGACAAGTACTCTTTGATTCTATCAAAAGCTTGCTGGGAATCCGATGTCCACTTGGTAGCTGCGTCTTTCTTCGGTAACTTGAATATTGGCTCACATATCACTATTGATTGCGCTAGGAACCTGCTGATGTAGTTGAGGCGACCAAGGAAACTCATCACGTCCTTCCGACTCTTTGGATGAGGCAAGTCTTGAATGGCTTTTACCTTTGAGGGATCCAATTCAATACCCCTTTTACTCACGATGAAACCTAGCAACTTTCCAGCAGGAACACCAAATGCGCACTTTGCAGGATTTAATTTCAGGTCATACCACCTTAGCCGGTCAAAGAACTTCTTCAAATCTGTCAAGTGATCTGAAGCCCTTCGTGACTTGATAATAACGTCATCCACGTAGACCTCTATTTCTTTGTGGATCAAATCATGAAAAATGGTAGTCGTGGCCCTCATATAGGTGGCACCTGCGTTCTTGAGTCCGAACGGCATTACCTGGTAATAGTATACTCCCCAAGGTGTAGTGAATGCCATTTTTTCTGCGTCTTCTTCATCCATCAATATTTGGTGGTAACCAGCAAAGCAATCAACAAATGGCTGTAATTCATGCTTCGCACAGTTATCAATGAGTATGTGAATATTTGGGAGAGGGAAATCATCCTTCGGGCTAGCCTTGTTGAGATCCCGATAACCCACGCACACTCGTATTTTCCCATCTTTCTTTGGCACGGGTACAATGTTGGCCAGCCAAGTGGGGTATCTTGTGACTCGGATGACCTTTGCATCGAATTGCTTAGACACCTCTTCCTTGACCTTTAAACTCAAGTTAGGCTTGATCTTCCTTGGTTTTTGTTTCACCGGAGGGTAGGATGGATCAATAGGCAATTTATGCGAAACAATATCTGTGCTCAAACCTGGCATATCGTCATAAGACCAAGCAAATACATCGATATATTGCCTCAAAAGATCCGTAAGTTTTTCCTTTTGTGCGGTGCTCAGATGGACGTTGATTCTTGTTTCCTTCACATATTCCGCATCTCCCAAATTTACTGCCTCGGTTTCATCTAAATTTGGCTTTGGTTTATTCTCAAAATGTTCTAATTCCTCTGTCAATTCTTCTGGCTGCGATCTTCCTCATATTCCTCGAAGTCCTGTTCATTGTTTGGGTTTTGTTTGTTTGTTTTATTACATGTCACATTCGCATTATCGATAGATTTATTAGTTTGCAAGCTTAGAGAGAAAAGAAAATTAGTAAACAAAATAAATTTTGAAATAGCAAAAGCAATGTGGATTTGTCATTTAAGCTTTCAAAAGATGGAGGCAAAACACATTAAAATGCATAGATGCGATTCAAGCCTCAATCAGAATCGCATTGTTTCAAAAAAAATACTAAGGTAATTTCTACCAAGCTTCCCGGAGAAACAGGGCCGGGGCACTGGTCTAATTTTTCAAAACATTTCCATGTTCTGCATCCCAAATGGTTGGGTCTTCAACAAAATCCTCCAGAATTACATTGCATTCCATTTCTTCTCCTGCAATGAAAAGACTTTTGAGTCCTTCCGCAAGGTTGTCCGCATCATGTTCCTTTGACTCCTGAGCATCATATGCTTTGACAAATGACTGATTCAGAGGCGGAACGGGCTTTGGCAGGGGAGTGTCTTTTTTCTTTCGGAGGCTGACTGACAAGACTTCTTCAGAAGTGGGTTCGTATCCGAGACCAAAAGTATCCTTTTTACTGAGCAAGTGAATAGGCTCTACCATACCTTCTAAATTCAATCCGAGGCCTTGACCGGGCTTAAAGCCATTCTTCAACATTTCTTGGGCCACCATTGTGAGAACCCGGGGTAATTTCAGTTTTTCAGCTTTGGAGGCACATGCAATTTCTCTTACATGGAAGACAGACCCATCTAGTATATCTACGCTTTCAACAGCAGGGATTTGTCCTTCGGGACATATTGAATTGCTCCCTTCTCCGTGTATCACGACCTCGTGATGATCCCAGACAAACTTCAGGCTCTGGTGTAGAGTAGAAGGAACCGCACCAGCCATATGGATCCAAGGTCTTCCCATTAGCAGATTATAACCGGTAGATATGTCTAACACTTGGAATTCCACGATGAACTCTATGGGTCCTACTTGCAATGTTAAATCTATTTCTCCTATAACGCTCATTTGGGCTCCATCAAAACCTTTAACTCTCACATGACTTTCGCGAATCTTTCCAATGCTAATTCCCAAGGCTCGGAGAGTCGCCACGGGACAAATGTTGACGGCTGAGCCTCCATCAATCAACACCTTAGAAATGAACTTGTTCATGCACTTTACAGTTATGTTCAAAGCTTTGTTGTGGCCCAAACCCTTAGGTGGCAACTCTTTGTCATGAAAAGAGACTTTATAGGCCTCTAAAATCTGTCCGACCAAGGCCGAGAGTTTCTCACCAGTGGTCTCTCTCAGAACATAAGCTTCTTTGAGTACTTCCAATAAAGCACGTTCGTGGGTCGCATAATTCATCAACAATGATAGCAAAGAAATTTGAGCCGGTGTTTTCTTCAATTGTTCTACAACGGAATACTCCTTGGTTGGAATTTTCCTCCAGAACTCTTCCACTTCAGTCTCTGTTACAACCTTTTTTGGATTGTCTACAGGGGCATAACATCGCTCGGATCTTGTCATACCAGCGACGACAACTTCTACAATTTGTTTCTCTTTTCCCCTGCTCTTTTCCCCAGTCGAACAGCTCTAAGGGACATTTTTGGTATCAAAAGACGGCGTCACTATCCGCGATTTCGGAGGAAGTACTTCCACTTCAAATGATGCCTTCACTTGAACTGTAATTATAAGGGTGATAAAGGCCGATGATTCAACCTTTTCCTTTCTTCGGACTGGCACAATGGTCCCTTCCAAACTCTTTTCTTCGTCAACGGTAATCATGTTTACATTGGCATTGTCATGATTTGGCAAAGGGTTATTGTTTACATTAGGGGGAGGTCCTTTCAGTTGGATAATTCCTTCTTTGATCAACGCCTCGATCTTGTCTTTGTGGGCAAAGCAAACCCCAGTGTCATGTCCAGTGATTCCAGAGTGGTATGCACAATGCTTAGTCTCATCGTATGATCTGGGAATAGGATTGGGGATATGGCCTGGGATGGACTGGAGTATTCCCGCGGTCCTCAATCTTTCGTACAACTGGGCTAGGGGTTCGGCTAAAGGTGTATATGTTTTGACTGGCCTTCTTTCGTGATTCGCACGGGGTCTGGGAGCATTTGGTGGATGGGCTCGTGGCTGAGGTGGATATGTGGGTTAATACTATGGGGAATTCGGATAGGTAGGTGCTCGTGGTGGACTATATATTGGCTGGGTATGGTAGACAGGGTAAGGAGTAGGTGAGTGTTGATAATAAGGCTGAGGGCTTTGTGTGTTTTGACTATAGTAGGAGGGCTGATGATTTGGGCTTTGATAGGTTGGCATTTGGTTCGACCTATGTTCCTGGACCATCATGACAGGGGACGATCCGTCTCTCATCTTCTTAATTGCTCCCCCAAATGAGTCTGACTGAATTGCCTTACTCGTGGCCTGCAATGCTGCTAAGTTCGTGATTCTTCCTGTTTTGATACCCTCTTCTATGAAATCTCCCATCCTTACCACTTCATAGAAACTCCATCCTATGACGCTTATCATTATTTCATAGTACGTTGCATCTTTCATAGATTGTACAAAGAGAGTGGTCATCTCACTTTCCGCCATAGGGGGTTGAACCTTTGCTGCTTCCGCCCTCCACCTCATGGCATATTCTCTGAAGGTCTCTGTAGATTTTTTCTCCAATTTCATTAAATAAAATCTATCCAAGACTGTGTCGGTGTTAAACCTGAACCTATCCACAAAATCCTGTGCCATTGTGCCCCAGTTATGCCATTTTCGCAGGTCCTGGCTTGTGTACCAGTCGAGCGCTTCTCCTGTCAAACTTCTTATGAACAACTTCATTATGATGGCCTGGTCCTTACCCACTCCAACCAGCTTGTCACAGTATGATCTTAAATGAGCGCGAGGATTTCCTTTTCCATCAAATAAGTCAAATTTTGGCACCTTATATCCGATAGGCAACTGAACGTCGGGATGCATGCAGAGATCTTTGTACTCGAGTCCTTCATGCCCCTTGCTGGTTTGAATGTTTTTGAATGCTTCTTTTAGGCTACGAATTTATTTCGCCATACTTTCATCAGTTCTAATCCTTGCTTGCATTTCCATCTCTTCATATTGGTCTATCTCCTGATGAGGTATGTTTGGTATGGCAGAAGTAGAAGGTTGGGCTTCCGTTGCATATACTGGTGGCACATACTGCTTGTTAGCGATGTGTGCCATCGGTATTTGTTGGGTTGCCTGGTAATTTTATATGGGAGGGATATTTTGGACAAGTGGAGTACTTTGGATAAGTGGAGCTTGAGGCGCATATGGAGTTGTGAAGGATACTGGGTCATTTTGTAGCGGACTTTATTGTGGACTGGCCTGCGGGTTGATAGGATGCGGATTAGTGCGTTGCGGGCTGGCGAGTTGAGGATTGGTTTTGCTTAGTAAGGAATTTCGGGAGGTTCTGGGGAAATGACAGTTCAGGAGATGGAAAGGTTTGTGGTGCAGTTGCGCTCGTCCCTTGTTCAGGCAGTGGAGTATTGAGGCTAATGGAAAGATTGGTAAGATTTCGGAGCCGCTCGATCTCAGTCTGCATGGTTGCCATTTGCTGTAACAGTTGGGCGAGGTATTCATCCTGGACGGTAGTATTTCACCTTTCCGATGTCTCTGGTTCACCTCCCGGAAGAGCGAAAAGTCCCATGCCAGTTTGTTCGGATGCTCCTGTATCAGTCATTTCGCTGGATGATCGTGCCTTTGATCTCGTGAAGTAGGGGTGTTCCGCCAGTTTCAGTCAACACGAATCAACTTTTAGGGAAATAAATCATGCAAAATAAACCTTCTTCAAAATAAAGCAAACTAAGTTAGTACGAGACGAGTAATTATTGCTTTGAATAACATGTATAGAGTGGAAAACAGTAAACAAGCAACAGGCAGATTATATGGAAATTAAACGCGCGTCCTAACGTGCATGGGGCCTCTCTTATGCCAGAGGTGGGCTTAAATGCCAAATATGCAAGACAATGGTAAATTGATCCAAGCCAGTAATTGTGATGCCTTCTGTTGGAAATAAAGGTTAACTTTTACTGTATTAATAATGCATACAATAATAAAGCTGATAACATAAGATATTCTTATGACCAAGTTTTAAATCTTGCTCTTGATCACAGAGATGAAGATGAAACCCTAACACTGCTAGGTCTGGCTCCTGCGTCTTCTAGGTACTGCACTACGTTTTGCATTTGGTGCCACATTTCAGGAGTAACGACTGTGTCTCTGAGCCGAAAATTTCTTACCCAAATTGTTGTGCCAATATCTTCAAAACCTTGTTCGCCTTCAGGACTATGGTCTATATTACCGCGATCTTCTCGTAGCCACGCGTGATATTCGGGGGGTACCTCCTGCCTGACTATCTCCAATATCCATTGTGTCAATATCGTTCCATTCATCGAGGACTTGCCTAGCTCTGGGGACAATGAAATTCGGCCGGAATTGAACTTCAGAAACTCTCATATTTGCTTGCAGGGGGATTATTTGCTTTTTTCCAAACTGTCGGAGTACGCGGAGTGGAGCGTATGGTTGGAGGCCTTTCAACCCGATAAGCTCAATATAATAAAGCCTTCTGCATCTTATATAGGCTTTCTTGGAGTTCGGGAGCAGCGGGTATTTCCATTGGATCTGATCACCAGCGCGGGATGCTAAAAACTCATACCAATCATTGATGCCGACCGGCGACACAAACCATTTTGTCCTGTCGTAAAAGCTTACAATTTTGTTTGACTCGCTGAAGCATATGTCTACCATATTCGGGTGCTGATAAAAGTGTTCCATCGCCCAAATCTGCAGAATAAGGTTGCAGCCTTCGAAGAAACTTGTTTCACCTCTTTTACATTTCCCTAGAGCCCGAAATATCTCCGCTAGAATCATAGGGGCCAAAGTGAGTTGCGCGCCGTATACTCCTTCGAAAAGTGCCCGTGCCACGGAACATATGCAAGTACTGATCTTTCCATGCTCAAGTGGGAATATCAAAGTCCCTAGTAAAGCGACGGTAAATGCAATAGGACATTTGGTTTGCCAATGGTCGGGAGTGCAAGAGAATTCATTTTTGAACAACTTATAACCATCTCGAAAACCGTATCTCTCATAAAGATATTCCAAAGAGACCCATTTATTTTCAAAGCACCGGAGTTCCTTAGTGTTCTTCAGCCCCAAGTAGCGGAGAAATTTCTTTCCGGATTGATTGTGTGGGATAATTTGTCCTCTACCTTGGTATATTAAGTTGGTGAGATAGTTGATTTCTTCCAAAGTAGGAGTCATCTCAAAATCTCTGAATTTAAAGACAACCCGATCTGGATCCCAAAAATAGATTAGTGCTCTGACTAAATGCTAATCGGGGAAGATGTCGAACAATGAAATGAGGCAACCCATTCTCCTCCTAATTGCCATCTGGCTGCCAAGGTCGAATTTTGTCCACCATATTTTCAGTTTACTCGGAATCCCACTCACCATCCTGACTTGCGGCACAGAATCCATCTATAACATAAATATATAAAAAAATGAATATGTATTTCCAATTTTGGCATGATATTTAGGCTTGGATCCGTCTATCATTATCCTGCTACACATAATATGCTGAATAGTCGTTGGGTCGTGACACCCGTCGACAATTTGGTGGATTTCTTAATTGTGGAGTTGATGCCAAGGATCGACCCACCTAAGGTGTATGCATGCATGACTTAAGATAAAGGGTGGTATAGCTCTACCCTAAATTTTCTAAGATTTGGCTGACTAGACTCAAGGTTCCCGAGCGGACTACTCGAGTGAGAAGGCTACGCGGCCACCAGATGGTCCAGACACTCCGCGCATACGCCAACTCTCCTAAAATTTGGTAATTTGAAAGAAATTTGCGGGTGCGCAAAACACACCTCGCGTGTAATGTGTGATAGTGTCAATTTTCCGTAATGGAAGAAATATGAGCGGAATGCCAATTTAAGGAAAGCGGTAAGAGAATATAACAATTAAAGCAGTTATGCAAAATTTACAATGGAAACAAATCAAAGCATTAAATCAAATAAGGAGCAAAAAATAAAGCACAGTAATAAGTAACCTGAATTTGCTATGGTTAAGAACCTGAATTTCCACAGTGGAGTCGCCATGCTGTCGCGCCCGTTTTTTGACCCGTCGGGGTCAAAGCGGAGCACAACGTATCCGGTGATTCCTGGGTATGATTAAGGAGTCGCCACCTAATTATTTATGGTGAATTAGGGCACCTAAATGTTAACTAAATGCTGCAATATAACTCCAATTCTAAAGTCTGCGAAACTAATGAGATTCTAGGTAAGGGTTCTTTATTATCCTAAAGGGAAGGGGTTAGGCATCCTTTAAGATCCGCTAACTTGCGATTATCCGATCAAACTCAGATTAATTATTATACTACGGAAAATGCATGTTTAAAGTATAAAGTTAAAAAGATATTTTTGCAAATAATTAATGAAAGGGATGCATGTTGTACAAGTATTCATTTGTATGATATTAAGAAAATACATGTAGAAGTGGAAAAAGTATGCATTTGTGACAATTAATAGTAAGGAGAAAAATGAATTACTTATAATGTCAAAGAAGTAATTTTGGAAATCATTTTGAGTTGTACAATTAATAAAGTGAACAGAAGATGATCAAAGTTGTTTTGAACATCTTGAATATGCACGACGAGCCTAAAAATAAATGAACTAGCGAAGGATTTCTATTTTTTGCACTAACCGAACCTACAAATAAATAAACTAGCGACGGGTTTTAAACTACCCTATTAATTATCCATTCATGGCCTAATTATCCTAAATATCCTAACAATCACACAAGCATTAAATAATTATTACAGACCCCAAATAGAAATAACGAAATTAAAGAACAACAATGAAAGGGAACTAAAGCGGATGACGATGTCATCTCGCCCTATTTGTTTTGAAATCCCGAGTTTGGAGAATGCAAGGAGTGTGAATGCGGGTCTTCGTTCGGCAATGATCATGATGAGTCTCATAACGAAACTCTTCGTAGCTCCCGATGCATTTCATGTGAGTGAAGAAAAGAAAAGTAAAGGATTAGTAGCGGAACATGGACATACATACACGTAAGAATAAATATTTCATAAAAAAAAGTAATATATTATTGGGCTTCAGAATGCAAACAGTGTGCGGGACGGTGAAAAAAAAAAGAGCCAAAACCGAATTTCAGACCGAAATAAATTGGCTTGGATATGCGATGGGCCCAATTAATATGCAGAAATAAAAAGCAGGCCCAAACATAATTTCGGATATATATATATATAAAAAATATTGGCCCAGATGCACAATGGGCCCAATTAACACATATTCATAAATATACAAACCCACATTTGATATCCACTTAAGCATATGAAGGTAGGTTTACATGATATATTCAGAATATAACTGATATACTTAAAGGTATACGTAGATATACAGTTCTTATATACACTTAGTGTGTACTGAGCCTGTATACCTTGTATACTTTAGGGTATATCATGTCATAGTTTCAACAAACCAAATAAAGAATATGAGAAGATAATAAGCCAACATGAGCAGATTCAGACCATAAAATGCTAAGCAGATACCATCACACAAGACACACTTAACATGTATAGAAATGACACACTTAACATGTATATCTAGCATGCTTGCAAAGGTTATCTAAATCAAACGAGAATGGACAAGAAAGTTTACATGCATTCAAAGCAGATGTCAAAACGAAGCCCAAGTCCACTTACTTTTATGCATAGGGAGGCAGAGTTAGATTCCCCTCTAATTAAATGAGAACTACAAACATTCCTAGACTTAGACCTAAACTATCGAAAGGAAACAATAGATATACTATATGCTTACCTTTTCCCAAAATTCGAGTGAAATGCGTCATAATAAGGATACATGATAAACTAGCCGAAACAGAATTTTAAAGTCATTTAAACATGATCTTAGACTAAGCTAGCTATGTGATATCAAACATATAAAAAAAATAATGCATAACCACATATTCCTATTTCAGCTAGTATATACTATGGCCATTCATACACAAGCTTCACTTAAACAAACACACAATTTAGGTTGATATTTGTTGCGAATGTAACCAAAATTAAGCGTAATTCTAAGAAAACAAGTAGCCAGGAAAATATGAGCAGGAGAAACTGAAACCATATAACATTACAAGTATCTCATCCAAATCAAACTCGTAACAAGTATACAGTTAAACTCTTAAACTCAAAGATGAAAACCTTAAACATAAGACATAATTTAGGTTGATATTTATTGCAAATGTAGCTAAAATTAAGCATAATTTTCAGAAACCAATACCCAGAAAAGGTAAGTAGTAAAACTGGAACTTGGATCACATTACAAGTGTCTCATCCGAAACAAACATATCATTAAACGCTCAAAGATAGAATTTTTTAACATAACACACTTAACCAATTGTCATATTTTTAGAAGCAAGTTGATAATAGTATTCTAACATACATATACATCTGTCAAATAGCTTAACAAACCATATCCTATGGAACATGAATCTGGCAGTTCACAACCAAATATGTCAAAAACATTCACATTAACTAAATAGATTAAACCAAACCATTTTTAAACTTTAATAATAATTATGGCAACATAATGCCTTCAACACCACATAGTCAATATGAACATACAAAATAATATAGAAAGATAAAGGAAATAAGATGTATTTACAGACCTTCTTCGGGCAGCGAACCGAGGCGTTGTTTTGAATCGTCGAATCCGCTCGAGAATGTTTAGAATTCCGATTTTTTGTGGATTTTTTATCACCGAATTCTGAAAAAATAATTTTGTTTCTGAAAATTTTGACTCGACCCGACTCGGCAGTGACCCGAAAAATAGTGGAAAATAGCAAAAAATTTCAGATTCATCAACACCAAAACCCAATAATTTCGAAATCCTTAAGATGAAGAACACATGCAAAAGAAAGAAGAAATGCTCTTAAGAAGATTTCGGATTTTTTTTTTGTGAAGAACAACACAAACAAAACACAATACAATCTTTAAGAAGATTTCGTATTTCCAAAACTTGAACCTAAATTTAGGACTTAGAAATCGACCAAAACTACTCCAAAAAAAAAAACCTCCCTCAAACAGTGAACAAATGTGGCTTTTTATAGCCCCCCAATGTTCACCCCCCATACCCCTTAAAAAAAAATCGAATTCGAATTTCAAAATAAAGGGGGGGGGGGGGGGAAATCTTATTTTTGGGGTGATTTCTTGGGGCATGGGTCGGTGAGAGGTGATGGGGTAGGTTGGTGGTGTCAGGCGGCGGTGCCAGCGATTGGTGGTGTCAGGCGGCGGTGCCGGCGATTGGTGGTGTCAGGCGTAGGGTGCGGCGATGTAGGGGTAGGGGTGTAGGGGTGCGGCCGATTGGTGGGAGAGAGATAGGTTTTTTTTGTTTTTGTGTAGGGTGTTAGGGTTAGGGGGATAAAAGGGATGGGTTTGGATCGAAAAAGGGGTGTTGGGCCGAGTGGGTATGGGCTTCGGGTTGGGGTTTCGGCTGGGTCCGAAAATGGGGGGTTTGGGTTTTGGGATTTTTGTTTTTGTGGGTTTTTGGTTTAAAGGGGGAAATGGGTGTTTGGTCGAGTGGGCTTGGGGAAATTGGGCTGAGTGAGTTGGACCGACGACTTGGGGTCTCGGTTGGGCCTTTTTGGTTTCGGGTGGGCCAAAAAATAAAGGGGGAGTTGAATTGTTTTGGGTTGAGTAGGAATTGTTTTGGGTTGGGAAATGAATGGGTTATGGGTTTAAAAATATAAAAGGGGTTTAATATTAAAAAATGCTTTGAAGAAAGATACAAATTATTTTTTAAAATAGGATATAACGATGTGATAATAATAAAACATAATATTTGCGATATGCTTAATGCTTGATAAAAAATGGAAATGCGATGCCATTTTGCGAAAATAAATAACATAAAATATTATGGATAAAACTATGATTATGATATAAAAAAAATGCAAATGACAAATAAAAATGCAAAAATAAAAATAAAAATAAAAAGATGATATATATACATATATATGCCTGTATTTTAAAATTGTTTTAAGGTGTCAAAAATATTTAAAATTACAAATAAAATCAGAAAAGGTGGGACAAAATTGGGTGTCAACACAGAGCATAAGCAAAAGCAAAAGCAAAAGCAAAAGCAAAAGCAAAAGCAAAAGCAAAAGCAAAAGCAAAAGCAAAAGCAAAAGCAAAAGCAAAAGCAAAAGCAAAAGCAAAAGCAAAAGCAAAAGCAAAAGCAAAAGCAAAAGCAAAAGAAAAAGCGAAAGCGAAAGAAAAAGCAAAAGAAAAAGCAAAAGCAAAAGCAAAAGCAAAGCAAGAGAAACGGTCAGACCCGATCAAAAAAATTTAAAGTAGTATGAAAATGATGGTATCCAAAGCAAATAAGCCATGATAGCAAATTCTGAAAAGTAAGCAGTAACTAGCGCATGTAAATAAGCTAAATAAAGTACACTAAATGACACATAGCAGCAGAAATCAAACTACAGGGGACTAATACTACGCCTATTAGTATGATAGGCTAAGCGGGCCTACAATAATAACACTACAACTACCTGTTTGCAAGCGTAAGTAGGACTACGCTCGACTACCTACTACTCTTCTACCCTAATCCGTGTCCTCCACAACCCCCTATTTAAGGTCATGTCCTCAGTAAGTTGTGTCTGCTCCATATCCCGTCTAATCCATCTCCCCAATATTTCTTCGGCCTACCTCTACCCCTTCTGAACCCGTCCATAGCCAACCTCACACACCTCCGCACTGGTATATTTGTGTGTTCTCTGCACATGTCCAAACCATCTTAACCTCGCTTCTCACATCTTATCCTCTACCAAGGCCACTCCCACTCTGCCCTGGATATCATTATTTCTAATCCTATCCCTCATTGTATGCCCACACATCCATCTCAACATCCTCATCTCCGCCACTCTTATCCTTTGGGTGTGCGCCATATCCCATCTAATTACCTCTCCCCGATACTTCTTCGGCCTATCTCTACCCCTAATGATTTCATCCATATCTAACCTCTTACCCCTCTGCACTAGGACATTTGTGTATCTCATCTGCACATGCCCAAACCATCTCAACCTCGCTTCCCGCATCTTTTCCTCCACCGAGGCCACTCTCAATCTGTCATGGATAAGCACTCCTGGATTAGTTTCACCTTCTGTACCGCTTGATCAGAATTAGATATTGATAGAAAAGCAAGGACATAAGTAGTTTTTAATGGAGTGGAGGTAACCAAATTCTAAGGTCTCGGTATTGAACCAAATTAGGACCAGTAACTCCACTTTGCCTACTTCAAACCAGCCAATTAAAGATCTACACTTGCGCCCATACAAGGCTTCATATGGAGCCATCTTGATGCTGGAATGATAACTGATATTATAAGAAAACTCAATCAACAAGTGATTGTCCCAACTACCTTTGAAGTCCAATATACAGGCCCGTAACATGTCTTTGAGCGTTTGAATAGTACGCTTGGCCTGACTGTCGATTTGCGGATTAAAAGTTGTACTAAGGTTCACCTAAGTACCCAAACCTCTTTGAAATGACTTCCAGAAGTTAACTATAAATTGGGCACCCCTATCAGATATAATAGACACTGGAACCTCGTGAAGGCGAGCTATCTCCCTTATATATAACCAAGCATAATCTTTAATTGTATAAGTGGTCTTAACCGGGAGGAAATGAGCTGACTTCATCAATCTATCGACAATCACCTAAATCGAATCATACTTCTACTGCGAATGAGGCAAACCTATAATGATATCTATGTTAATCACCTCCCATTTCCATGTCAAAAGTACTATATTCTAAATAAGTCCCCCAAGCTTCTAGTGCTCAATCTTAACTTGCTGACAATTAGGACATAGAGCCACATACTCTACAAAATTCTTCTTCATATTTATCCACCAATAGAGTGCTTTGAGGTCGTGATACATCTTGGTCAACCCTGGATGAATAGAATATCACGACTGATTCACTTCTGCCATAATACGCTATTTGAGTTCTACAACATTAGGCACACACAAACAACTCCGATACCCAAGAACTCCATCTTTCCCAAGCTCTAATATCGTCTTCTTCTATTGCGGAATCATTTCTTTCATCTTTACTAATTTAGGATATTCAAGATGTCGCTCTTTCACCTCGGCTACCAACAATAATTCTGCTGTATTTTGAAGAACAACACTCGCATCACCTATATGACAATCAAATGCTCAAACTAGGCAACTGATATAAGTCTTTGGTCATAGGCGACATCTTCTCTGCTATTATATGACTCAGGATACCTATCGACTTACGGCTTAGCGCATCAGCCACCATATTAGCTTTGTCAGGATGGTATAGAATGTCGATGTTGTAGTCTTTCAATAACTCCAGTCACCTTCTCAACCTCAAATTTAACTCCTTATGCCAAAAAATATATTGGAGGATGTTATGGTTAGTATAGATACCAACATGAACCCCATATAGATAATGACACCATATCTTTAGGGCGAATACTAGCGCTGCTAACTAAAGATCATGAGTCAGGTAGTTTTGCTCATGTTTTCTCAACTGCCTCAAATCATATGCTATAAATCTATCATGCTGCATTAACACAGCCTAGGCCAACTCTGGATGCATCACAATACATAACATACCCTTCTCTGCCTTCAAGAAGTGCTAAAATAGGCGTTGTTAACTTATCTTTCAACTTCTGGAAACTCTGCTCACATGTTTCTGACCACTGAAACTTAGCTACTTTATGAGCCAGTATTGTCAATGGGGCAGAAATAGAAGAGAAACCTTCTACAAATCTCCAAAAATAACCGGCTAAGCCCAAGAAACTCCGGACTTCTGTAGGAGTAGTAGGCCTCGGCCAGTTCTTCACAGCTTCAATCTTTTGGCTATTAACCTTAATACCTTCATCTGAAACTATATGGTCAAGAAAGGCTACTGAACTCAACCTGAACTCGCATTTGGAAATTTTGGCATATAACTTACAATTTTGTAGCGTCAATAATGCTCTGCATCAGACCGAAAATACACCAAAATATCATTAATAAAAACAATAATAAATATATTCAAGAACAGCTTAAAGACTTGATTCGTTAATTCCATGAAAGATGCTAGCACATTAGTAAGCCCAAACGGTATCACAATAAACTCAAAGTGGTTGTATGCTATCAACCTTTCTCCAGCAAGTCTAGTCTTTCAACTGCTCCTTCAATTATTTCAACGCATCAGACCGCAAATACACCAAAATATCATTAATAAAAACAATAATAAAGATATTCAAGAATGGCTTGAACACCTGATTCGTCAATTCCATGAAAGCTGGCGGCGCATTAGTAAGCCCAAACGGTATCACAAGAAACTCAAAGTGGTCGTACGCTATCAACCTTTCTCCAGCAAATCTTTCAACTGCTCCTTCAATTATTTCAACTCAACATGAGCCATTCTATAAGGAGGAATACATATCGGCTGAGTGCCTGAAAGCACATCAATAGCAAAGTCTATTTCCCTTTTGGGAGGAATACTCGGAAGCTCATCTGGAAATACATATGGGAATTCATTGATGACAAGAGAGGAATGTAATGACCCAGTCGGTCATCTTGAGAACCGATACTTTGTTTTGTGTGTCATCTATTCCAGAAGCTCCATAATAATTATTTTGACCTGCTTGCAAAATTTGTAGTCAAACAGATATCATTTGGTTCACTTTGAGAGAAGGTTTCATTTAGAAAATGCAGATATTTAATTTTTTGGATTAATTGTTCATTTTGGGAAAATGTGCTCTGATTGGTGACCTGAAGATTACATTGGATTTATAATATTATTTATGACCTACAGAATTTGACTGAACTAATTTTAGAGTTCGTCTGATTGGTTTTTGACAATTAAGTTGATTTTTGTATTTAATATGCCTATTTATGGTGAAAATATGGTCCCCCAAAAGAAATAAGTCTCGGGTTGAAAACTTGTTGTTTTCGTTAGCTTCGTATTGATATTTATGACTTATGGGGATGGATGGAACCATTTACGAGGTGATCAGATGAGAATTGGAGAAGAAAATCTAAGTTTTGGAATTTTAAAGTTCTAAGTTTGACCAAAAGTTGACTTTTGGATAAATATGCCTGTAATTGAATTTCGACAGTTTCATTAGGTTCGTAATGTGATTTATCACTTAGTCAAGTCATTCATATGAGTCTCGAGGGGTTGAGGAATATTTTGCATGTTCGGTTGTTAAATTTTGTGTTTTGAGAAAGTTATAGCAATTTTATGGAAAAATGCATCTTAATAATGTCATATCAATGTTTTGAGTGCACGAGCAAGCTTGTAGTGTCATTTATACTCAAACACGTCTGGATGAGTTCGACGCATTTGGAGGAGGTTTGGAGAAAATTCAAAAGTGATGAATCGTGGTTTTTTCCCCTTACTTTACCAGCGAATTTCTCAAAATATATAATGAGTTTGGAGATGATGTCTTCACGAAAGTTATAGACCTTTGAACATAGTTTATGGCAGTTCAAGCCGTTCATGCTTTTGACATACGTGCAATGAGTTATAGCTCTTTTAGCATAGACTTATGTGCTGGTTTTTTTGATGGCCCTTGCAATTCTTCTGAAAATGCCGATTATGTCCCTATTTTCATCCATAAATATCAGACTTCATTTAAAACTTCAAAACATCATATCTCCTTCCTTTTAAGACCAAATGGAGTGATTCAAAATGCTATCTTGTGTGAAATTTTGCAAGGATAATGTTGGTCGTTGAGGCCTTGTTTAGATATTGTCTTTCATTTGTTATCTTTACCTTCTTATCTTAGCTACTAGTTTACTTAGGACACTATCAAGTCATGTAATAATCCCTAGCTACACCTTAGGACACATTTAAAGAGGGACGAAGACTAGGCCGAGAGATTCCTCATCCAAGGGTGACATATACACGGCAACAAGAAAATAATGTGTCATCTAGAAGTGTGGTGTTCAAAGTAAGAAAATCGTGTATAGATTTCCTCAAATGGAGAACAACAATACACGGTTTTGGAAGATGAAAAGTTGATCGACTTGCTCTCTCCTCCAATGACCAGAGGCCATGCATATCACACTCTCCAAAGAGCTCATTCAAGTGCCATTAAGGGAAGTCTAGAACACATTGTACTTGGTCATAAAGTCTCACTCGACTGATGCCCTTTCCCTTTCCCCCGTTCCCACCTTAGCCGTGTAGTCCTAGGTTTGTGTCTTTATGATTGTCTTTCTAGAAGGTTCCTTATCTTACTATAAAAGAAGCCCTTAGGATATTGTATTAATCAGTTGTTGTTGAATGAAACTTGAGTGTTAACTCAATTTAGCTAAGCATTTCAATCCGGGATTATTATACTTAGTTGATCCTCCAGGAGGCTCGCTTGGTTCTCCGGGAGAACCACCCTTGTGTCAAAGGTTTCGATCACCCTTGCTAGGTTAGTCTTGAGCATTGCGGGCATCAAACCTCAAGCTAGTCCTTGTGAAATTGATCACAACATATTGGAGCCCACACGAGCAATTAACTCATCGTGTTACCATCCAAGGACCCATATCAATCGAATTGTGACTTGGTTTGTGTCTCAATTTTTTCTAAAAACAATATGTGCTCCAATTACTTGTTCCTCCACCTTTCTACCTCCTATAACACCTCATTACCACCCCCACTAAAAGGCCTCCATCCAAAACCAAACGCAATTCCACGCAAATACCACCAAACACACCAACGTCCCCATAAAATGTTTCTACCAGACCCTACTTCCTCAGGTTGTTTCCACAACCTTAAATCCACTAAAATACCAAACCATCACTACCACCCTCTCCCGTAAGACTCTCGGGATCACCTCCCAAAACACCAACTTACGCTTTTAAGCCAAGCCACCCGAAACAGCCTTCAACCACCATACTGCCTACCTTGATGATAAACCGAGAACCCTATTTTCCTCACCTATTTTCGGGTCAACCCGAATCTCACCAACACCCGAATCACTTACCAACTCAAAGCCCTCCTTACTTACATCACATTTGCTAAGGAATTTTCAAGAAAATCACTATAAGTTATATGGGGACATCAGTAGGATTTTATGAGCAGGAGTTGAGGATCACCCTATAATTTATGGAATAATTCGGTGGTGGTTTGAAGTATTACAGTGGTGATAATTAACATTGTGGGTATGATCAAGTTTGGTCGGTACTGCGGGTAAAAAGGAATCATGGGAAATGGTATGTAAGATTGCATTTGGGTTAGAGAAGTGCTCAGTTAAAGATTCGAGTAAGGCAAGGGAAACTTTCAGATGCTCCAGATTATGGTTTACCACTATCTTCATGATTGGCTCAACTACTTTTAAAGATGTGCGATATTTTGATTCACCTCATGGGTGGTTGTGAGTGACTTTCGATTGATAATGATAAAAGTGATCTTGAATGTAATATGGTATAGAAGGATTAAGGTTCATAAAACTTGAATTTAAAGCAGTGCGAGTACTTGAATCATGTACGAGTTACAGTGGCTTTATATTATATCATGCAGATCGAGTGTAAAAGTGGGAGTATATTTGAGGAAGGAAGTCTATGGTTAATTCGACTAAGTGTATGGCAAGTGCCAATGAAACTTTAGGATTGAAGATTGATGATGGGTAATTTCATGGCATTGTTGAATAGACAAGCAAAAGTTAATTGTTAAGAAGAAATCTCTACAAATGGAAGTTGAAGTCATAATTTTGAGGTAAGACTATGTTTGTGGTGATAGACTATGTCGAAGGGCTGATGGTTAGATGGAATGATTGAGTATTCAAATACAAATGACTTGAGAGTAATTGTGTGAGGTAAGGAACATGGATTTGTAAGATTAAATACTTTTGGATTTGCTGAAGCCGTAATAAGGTATTGCACTCAGAGATTTTATGGTTATGAAGGGTGAAGTACGGAGTCATAGGCCTTACGTTGGATATTTTAGGTGATGAACGAGTTTAGTGAAAGTACAAGGAGGAGAGTTTGATGTAATTAGATTCAATGAGTTTATCATATTTGGGTGACTAGTGCGTGTTGATGAACATAAAGTTTTAAGGTCATAAAGTATAGTTCATAGGTACTTGGTTAACGACTTGGGTAAATTGTAGCTTTTGAGGTTGAGAATGACAACACGAGGTTTAGTTTTCCGGGACAACAGATTAGAATGAGTCGCCACAGACTTATGAAAGGCTTACTTTTCATTTTCATAATGATTTGGAAATAGTTCGGGTGATCATTGATGAAACTCAGGGAAAGGTGCATTTTAACCAGGTCGAATCTGCTCATTTGAGGTCAAGTGTCTTATGGATATATCACCAGGAAGATCTATGGTTATTCTAATAGTCCATTTTCAAAAATTTGCTATATTTCAGTTCAAGGTAAAGGTATGACAGGTTTGTCGGGCTTTACTTGAAGTTTGCAAGTGGACTTGATTATATTTTTCGATAGCAGATATTCAGACAACTCTAATGATTTATGCAGGTACTTAGAGATTTTTTGAGGGGGTACAAATGGACATGAGAAGGCTTTGGGATAATTAAATGATTTTCTTGCAGATTTGGTACGACAAAACAGTCACTAGGGTGATGCGCATAGTGCGTTAATTGAAGGTTTGAGGGGGATTGGATGATGTCTATTAGCAAGAAGTTTCGGCTGGGCGAAACAAAACTAAGAGATTTGAAATTTTCACAATCGACCTTGGATAAGGTTAGTATTTGATAAAGACGCTTAGAGTTGACGTAGTACAAGAACCAATTTCTTTTGGACATTCTGATATTTAATTTTTTGAATTAATTGTTCATTTTGGGAAACGTGCTCTGATTGGTGACCTGGAGATTTTGTTGGATTTGTAATATTATTTATGACTTACATCAATTGAAAGAACTAATTAAAGAGTTTGTTTGATTGGTTTTTGTTAAGTAAGTCAATTTTAGTATTTAATATACCTATTTATGTTGAAAATATGGTCCCGGAAAGAAATAAGTCTCGGGTTGTAAATTTGTTGTTTCCGTTAGCTTGGTATTGATGTTTATGGGGTTTGGGAATGGGTGGCACCATTCTTGAGTTGATCGGATAAGAATTGGAGAAGAAAATCTAAGTTTTGGAATTTTGAAGTTTTAAGTTTGACCAAAAGTTCACTTTTCGGTAAATGTGATTGTAATAGAATTTCAAAAGTTCCACATTAGGTTCATAACATGATTGATGACTTAGTCAAGTCATTAGTTTGGGTCCTGATGGTGTAACACTCCGTAAATCCGAATTAGGTGTGGATGCGTTAAATGAGTATTAATGTGACATTTTAGACATGTGAAGTGCTATCAGAATGATTTAGGATGGAAATAGTTGTTTTGAAATCAAGACGAGTAGTGAGGTGCTTAAGATTTGATAGAATCGGCTAAGTTTACGATAGGTCTGCATTCCATCCCGATTTCATGCAAATCTGTTGAGAATTGGAGAAATCTCAAAAACGTGAAAGGTATGAGATGGATTAACTGATTGAGCAGAGATCAGACGCCACATTCTAGTGAGTGGTTTCATGTAGGTTATACTAAAGCTCTCCCATTTATACTAAATTATCATGGTTTATTATTTTCATGTTAGATACTATACATGCTCATGCTCAGGTTATAGTTTCAGTTTCAGTTCCTATTATTTCATGTGTCTTCTTATTCTTTCAGTTGCTTTACATACAGTACAATTCAAATGTACTTATGTACCCTTTGCCCGGGGCCTGCACTTTATGGTGCATTTACAGAGTTTGAGGACGACGGATCAGTTTTCTAGGATTTCTACTATCTCAACTATTGGTGAGCCCCATCTCATTTGGGGTGTTGGTCTATTTATATTATATATTAGATTATGCAGTAGAGGTATGCCAATGACTTGTCCTGGTAAACTGTTTTTAGCAGTCAGACTCATATTTAGAGGTTTCATAGACTAGTTTAGCATGTCATGTCAGATATTTAGTATTCAGACTTATCATGTTTTATTTAGATATTTCCGCTATTATATTTTACACTATATTTACAGTATTCGGTTTATTTATGTTTTAAACGATTGTTATTACATATTTTGATGCTCATATTGATTTAGCAAGCCACGTGGTTCGCTCGGTTACATGCAGTCAGGCATCGAGTGTCGTGTTATGCCTAGGCCATGGTTCAGGGCGTTACAAAACTTGGTATCAGAGCCTAGGTTCAAGTGTCTTATGGAGTCTATGAAACAGTGTCCAGTGGGGTCACTTTTACGCGTGTGTGGCGCCCACATATAAAAATAGTTGACTACCAAGACATCTAGGACTGCCTAACTTATTTCATACTCTATATCGGTGCAGTTAGAGCTATATCTTCAGGGTATTCTTCTAATCGTGTGTCATATTTCAAAAAATGCCTGCTAAAAAGAAGTCAGTTACAAGCAAGAGGATCGCTACCAATGCTACTCAAGAGAAGGACACTCAGACTCAGAGATCCAACGTAGGTACAACACCCCCACCTGACATCAGGGGGCCTGCGGAGGTTGGTACTCCAGTTCAGCTACCCAGTTCCACTGACCCAGATGTTAGGGGAGCTATTTAGTTGCTCACCCAGATTATGGATGCACAAGCTTAACATCAGGGAATGAATCCAAGTACAGGAGCTAGTGGAGAGTCATCTAGTTTTGAGACTCGGGAATTTCTGCGTATAGAGCCTCTAGTGTTCACATGGTCTAGTAAGACAGAGGATCCGCATAATTTCATTGACCAACTTAAAAAAAATCTTTCATGTTATGTATTCTACTGAGTTAGAGGAAGCAGAGTTTGGAGCTTATCAATTGCAGTATGTTGCTAATATTTGGTATGAGTCATGGGAACAATCCCCAGGGGAAGTTGCATCTCCTATGACTTGTGATGAATTTGCAGATGCTTTCATTGAACACTTCCTGCTGCTAGAGGTTAGGGAGGCATAGGTTTTGAATTCGAGAAGCTCAAGTAGAATGGTAGGAGTGTGCATGAGTACTACCTCCACTTTATTTCTTTGACTAAGTATGCTCCACATATGGTTCCGTATATGAGGGCCAAAGTTAGGCGCTTTGTACGGAGTCTTGCCCCCATTTATTCGGTGATGCTAACATTTCTGCTTAGAACAAGGAAATGACTATTACCAAGATGATTTCTTTTGTACAAGGTAATGAGAGTAGAATAAAGGAAGATGAAGTGTTACATAAGGAGAAAGACAGGGAGTTCAATAAAAGAGCTAAGTCTTCAGGTCACTTCAGTCATGGGGGAGGTGGAGGAAGAGATTTCTTTAAAAATAAGTCATCAAGACCCGTTCCATCTTCAGTAAGTGCCCCAGTCCTAAAGTTTAGGAATGATCAGAAGAGAAAGAACTTCAGAGCATCAAGCTCTCAGTCACAAGCTAGTATAGGTCAGGGGACCTGTAATAATCCAGTTTGCGGTAATTTGGTAAGAGACACTCGGTGGAGTGTCGCATGGGTATGTTTATCTGTTATGGATATGGTTAGTGAGCTCACTTTTAGAGAGACTATCCATTAGCGAGGCATGATACATGAGGTAATGTGGCTCAGTCCACAAATTCAGAAGTTCCTCGTAATTCTCAGGCACAATTAGGGCATGGTACAACCAAGTCTGGTAACACGGACGGGGTCCAAACCGCTTGTATGCACAAGCAGGTCATCAAGATACATAGGCTTGTGTAGATGTTGTCACATGTATACTAATCATTTTCACTTTTGACGTTTATTCCCTTATGGATCCTGGATCCACTCTATCATATGTTACCATATTTATTTCTAAGAAATTTGGGATAGAACTAGAAAAGTTGCATGAACCCTTTGAAGTATGAACTCCAATCGGAGAGTCAGTTATAGCTAGACGAGTATTTAGGGGTTGTCCAGTTAAATTCTATCATCGCATTACGGTAGCCGACTTGGTAGAGTTGGAAATGGTAGACTTCTATGTAATCATGGGCATAGATTGGTTGTCTTCATGTTATGCCATAGCAGGCTGTAGAACCAAAATTGTGAGTTTTGAATTTCCTGGTAAACTAGTCATAGAATAGAAGGGTGATGCAGTAGCACCCATAAGTAAGTTTATCTCCTATCCTAAAGCCAGAAAGATGATGTCTAATGGGTACATTTACCATCTAGTTCGGGTTAGGGATGCAGATACCCAGACCCCAACTCTTCAATCCAGACCAGTTGTCAATAAGTTTCAAAAGTATTTGAAGAAGATCTTCTCGGAGTCCCTCCCGATAGGGAGATTGACTTTGGAATTCATTTGCTTTATTGCACTAAGCCGATATCTATTCCACCATATAGAATGGCTCCAGCAGAGCTAAAGGAATTAATAGCCCAGTTGAAATATCTCCTTCATAAGGGATTTATTAGACCAAGTGTTTCACCTTGGGGTGCACCAGTCTTGTTTGTTCGGAAGAATGATGGATCTTTGCATATGTGCATTGACCACCGACAGTTGAACAAGGTCATAATTAAGAACAAATATCCTCTACCCAGAAATGATAACTTATTGGATCAAATTCAGGGGGCCCAATGTTATTCCAAGATTGACCTCAGATCAGGGTACCATCAACTTAAGGTTAAGGAAGATGATATTCCGAAAACTGCCTTCAGAACTCGGTATGGTCATTTCGAATTTTGTGTCACATTGGCGAATGCATAAACTACTTTCATGGATCTTATGAACAAGGCCTTCAAGCCTTATATTGACCTTTTCATCATTGTCTTCATTGATGATATTTTGATTTATTCTCATAGTGAGGCTGACCATGCAGAATATCTCAGAATAGTGTTGCAGACACTTTAGGACCACAAACTTTGTGTGAAGTTTTCCAAGTGTAAATTTTGGCTAAAGTCAGTAGCATTCTTAGGCAATGTTATTTCAAGCGAAGGTATTCAAGTTGATTTTCAAAAAATAGACGATGTAAAGAATTGGCCCAGACCCACCTCAGCCTCTGAGATGAGAAGTTTCTTGGGTCTACCATGCTATTACAGGTGCTTCATAGAAGGTTTTTATTCCATCTCAGCTCCGTTGACTAGATTAACTTATAAGAAAGTCAAATTTCAGTGGTTAGATTTATGTGAGCGTAGTTTCGAAGAATTGAAAATGAGACTAGCTTCTGCTCTAGTGTAAACATTAGCAGAGGGAACTGAGGGGTTCTAGTGTATTGTGATGCACCATGAATTGGTCTCAGATGTGTTTTAATACAGCGTGGTAAGGTTAGAGCTTACACATCCAGATAACTTAAGCATCATGAAAAGAACTATCTGACTCACGATTTAGAATTGGCAGTCGTTGTTTTTGCACTTAATATATGGCACCATTATCTGTATGGAGTTCACGTTGACATTTTCACATATCACAAGAGCCTTCAGTATATTTTTTAAGTAGCGAGAGTTGAGACAAATGAGATAGCTTGAATTAATAAAGGATTATTATGTGGATGTTCTCTACCATCCGGGGAAAGAAAATATGGTAGTCAATTCCCTTAGTCGGCTATCCATGGGGAGCTTAGATCATGTTGAAGAAGAAAAGAGAACCATGGAGAAGGAAATTCATCGACTAGCCAGTTTAGGAGTTTGACTCTTGGACTCCGAAGATAGTGGTGTTGTTGTCCAGAACTAGTCCCAGTCCTCCTTAGTAGCTGAAGTAAAGGAGAGACAATTTAATGATTCCTATTTGTTGTAGCTGAAGGAGGATATTCACAAGCATAAGATTACAACTTTTGATCAAGGGGAAGATGATGGTACTTTGAGGTACCGAGGCAGGTTGTGTGTTCCAGAATGGATGGAGTCAGAGAGCGAATCATGGCAGAAGCGCATAATTCTAGGTATTTTATCTATCCAGGTTCTACAAAGATATATAAAAATATTAAAGAGATTTATTAGTGGAATGATATGAAGAGGAATGTGGTAGACTTTGTAGCCAAGTGTCCGAATTGTCAGCAGGTGAAAGCCGAGCACCAGAGGCCTGGTGGGTTGACTCAGATTTGGAAATGGGAGATGATAAACATGGACTTTATAATAGTTTACCTCGCTCATCCCTAAGCCATGATTCGATTTGGATGATTATGGATCGACTTACTAAATCAGCACACTTCTTGCCAGTCAAGACCAAAGACTCAACATGAGATTATGCCGTTATATATCTGAGAAATTGTCAGGATTCATGGGACCCCAGTGTCTATTATTTTGGATCGTGGTGCTCAGTTCACAACGTACTTTTAGAAGTCCTTCAAAAGAGGATTAGGCACCAATGTAAATCTCAGTACATCTTTTCATCTTCAGACATATGGCTAGGCAGAATGAACCATACAGACCCTCGAAGATATGTTGAGAGCATGTGTCCTAGATTTTAAAGGTAATTGGGACGATCACTTGCCTCATTGAATTTACTTATAATAACAGTTACCATGCTAGTATCCAAATGGAATTGTTCGAAGCTCTGTATGGGCGAAGGTGTAGGTCGCCAATTGGTTGGCTCAAATTTGGTGAAACATAATTTGTAGGACCGAACATGGTCCATTAGGCTATGGAGAAAGTCAAGTTAATTTAGGAGTATGTGAGAACATCTCAGAGTCGTCAAAAGTCCTATTCGGACATGAGGCGTAGAGATTTGGAGTTTCAAGTTGATGATTGGGTGTTTCTAAAAGTTTCACCTATTAAGGGTGTCATGAGGTTGGAAAGAAAGGGAAGCTCAGTCCCAGATATATCGGATCGTACAAGATCCTATGAAGAATTGTCCAAGTGGCTTATGAGCTTGAATTGCGACAAGATTTAATTGTTGTATATCTATGTTGAGGAAGTGTGTGGAAGACCCGTCGCTGGTTGTCCCTACCGAATCCATCACAGTTAAGGATAGTCTAACCTATGAAGAGGTCCTTTTGGATATTCTGGATCGTCTGTTTCGCAAGTTGAGGACTAAGGAAGTTGCCTCAGTAAAATTATTGTGGAGGAGTCAGAACGTTGAGGAGGCTACATGGGAAGCCGAAGATTAAAGTTCAGATATCCTCACTTATTTGAATACAAGCAGAAAGCGTAAAAGATAAATACCTTCAGTATTCACGTCACGTCTCGTGCGTATCCATGTCGTATGTTTCGTGTTCATTTATTCATTACTCATGTATTATGTCCCTATGTTCATAACCATGACCCATCATTCAAGGATGAATGATCCCAATGAGGAGATAATGTAACACTCTGTAAATCTTGATTAGGTGTGGATGCGTTAAATGAGTATTAATGTGGCATTTTAGACATATGAAATTCTATCGGAATGAGTTTGGGTGGAAGTAGTTGTTTTGAAATCAAGACGAGTAGTGAGGTGCTTAAGATTCGATAGAATCAACTAAGTTTACGGTAGGTCTACCTTCCATCCTGATTTTGGAAAATCTGTTGAGAATTGGAGAAATCTCAAAAAGAAAGTTGTAGATATTAGAAATACCTTACCAAACATATATTGTGGTGCTCCAACAGAGCTCTATGCTAGGAGTTATATCTATTTTAATGAGACGCTGTCGGTACCGTAAAAAAACATAACTTTGAGTATGTGTAAAATGGACCTAGAAGCTCGCTGAGCTCAGCTTAAAGAGAGACATGATTGTTCTATGGACCTCGCCCAGCGAGGTGTAAGGTCCCAAAAATGAAAATTTTAGAAAATTGGCTAAGTACATATTGGACAGGTGAGCTTGCTAAGCAAAGCTCAAAGCGAGGTAGGACCTCGCCGTAGACCTCGCTGAGCGAGACCCATAGCGAGGTCACCCCTTGCTTTGGAGATTACTCAGTGAGACAGGGGTTCAAAATGCCCATCCTTTAAATATAACACTTAGTCTGAAAAATCATTCACCAACTCATTCAACCTCGTAGAAAACCCTCTTAAGAGCGTTCTCACTCCTCTCAACCTCCCTCATCAATTTAAGAACATCTATACAATTCCTAATCAATCCTAGGTCAGTCCAGTGGGCCGAGTCAGCCCGATACTGACCCGTTCCATTCCGCTACCTGGCCCGCCCCATCCCGCTAATAGGCCCGCCCTGTCCCGCTACCCGGCCCGCCCCATCCCGATCCCCCTAAAAAAAAAATTTGTCGGTGTCGGGGTTCGAACTCAGGAAGGGGCCTGAGATCGTCCCGCCTGTACCGATCCTGACCCGACCCCATCCCGTCCCATCCTGATCTCGACCCTACCCCATCCCATCCCATTTCGATCCCGACCCCATCCCGATCCCGACCCATCCCTCTCCCCCTTTGCAAAAATAACCGTTGCAACAACTACCAAATTTTGATTTTGGCCGTTGTGCAATAGCTATAACGGCCATTTTTTGCCCCCTACCCCATAAACCCTCCTACCCCCCTTAATATTTATTTTTAACCCTAAGTTAATATATTTACACTTTAACCTTATTTCTCAACTATAAATACATCATTTTTCTCACAAATCTTCCTACCATCTCTCTAATCTAATCTCTCAATTTATCTCTCTACAATTATACAAATCTTCCTACTATTAAATATTATATCAAAGTTAAAAAATTTGGAGTGAAGTTGGCAACTAGCTTGAGGATCATCCATCGAGCAAAGTTTCAATTTTTAACCTCGATTACACGTCGGCGTTTGGTACCTTCGTTCTTTCTTTAAATTATTATTGTTACTTTATTTTAATTATCGCACTTAATTTCATTATCTTTAATTATTTATTTGCATAATTAAAATGGAAGGATTAAGAGGTATTTTAAGGGTAACTGTAAGGGTAAGGCTTCTTCTAATAGGGGTAACAAGGGCAGGGGTACTTCTTCCAGTAATCTTATTCCTAGCCCCGATGATTTCATTGATTTCACTCATATAGATGAAACTACTTTTTTAATGATATACCATTAGATGATGAGGTAGATGAACCAAACTTTAATTTAGATGAACCACTAGATGACATACCCACTAGTGCACCTCAACCTTAGGCTCAGACTGAGTCTCAGTCTGAAACTGAAACTGAAATGCCTCATATTCCCCCTAGTATGAGTCGAGACCCCACACAATAAAAATTAAAATCAGCTGCATGGCATATTTTTGATAGGGACCAAGAGAATCAACTAGCTAGATGTAAAATTTGTAAAAATCTTTATAAATTTAAAATCGAAAAAGGTCAAGGTTGGACGAGAGGTTTATTGATACATGTACAAAGCGAGCGCACAACTAGGTGGAATGAATACCAGGCTAAAAAATTGAGTGTGCCAATGCCATCTGAGTCGGGACAAGGTTCACATAGTGTCCCCGACCTAGTACAGGGTCAAATTAACCCGAAGAACGGGGGGAATTTTTGGTCCAAAATATGATAAAACAAAGATAGGGAAAATATGGCAAAATTAATTGCGGTGGAGGGTTTGCCTTTTTCATTTCCTTCCTCTCCTAGTTTTATTCATTACATTCGAGAAACATATAATCATGTTTTTAATGGTTTTCCTAGATCAACTGTTAGAATGGATGTTTTTAAATTTGCAAGTGAATATCAACAGTATTTACGTTATGCACTGTATCATTTTAATGGAAAAGTGGCTGTCACTTCTGACATAGGTCATAGTACTAACAGTAATGATTATTTAACAGTAACATGTCATTGGATAGATCAAAATTGGTATATGCAAAAACGTATTGTAGCATATAGATATATGGATGATAGGCACACTGGAAGTTTTATTGCACAAATTATTAATGAAATTTGTGATTATTATGGAATAAATGATAAAATTATGAATATTACATTAGATAATGCTATAAGACTTTTAAAAGTTCGATTAAATCCATGTTTTCCTAATCATTTTCATATAAGATGTGTGTGCCATATTTATAACTTAGTTGTAAAGGATGGCCTAAAACTTTTTGAAAGCATTCTTGAAAAAATACATTTTGCTATAAATTTTATTTTTAAAGGTAATAAAATACAAAGACACAAATAATATAAAACAATATGTCATGATTGTGGATTATCATATAGAAAAATTTTAGAAGAAGTTTCGACTTTGTGGAATTCGTTGTATGAGCAACTACTTGTTGCTTACGATTATAGACAACATATTACTTTATTATTTAACGCCCATAATAAAAATCCAAGGGATATGCTTGTAGATAATGATTGGAAAAATATTTTAGAACTTAATGGATTTCTAGAGAAAAATTTTCAAGCTACTAAATAATTTTTCGGTATTTATTATCCTAATATTTCAAATATGTTATTTTATATAGCTCTAATATTTTTGTTACTTAATGAATATATGCAAAAACCAACTTATAAGGCATCTATTGAAAAAATGTTTAAAAAATGTTTAAAATACTTTTTTCCTATTCCACTATTTATATTATTGGTGCAGTATTAAATCCGACTATTAAAGTAGACAGTTGTAAAACACTAATAGAAACAATTTATGATTGTATAGAAGTACTTCCAATAGACTCAACTGAAGAACCAACTCACAAACCAACTAAAGAAGAAGTTACGTGTAGCATACACACCGGATGCAAACAAGTATATATATATATTACCAACAACAAAGTGCAAATAATCAACCAACTTCTGTACCATCTTCTACTACTTCGCTATAACGGTGTCCAACGGGGTGGGTCCCAGCGGGATGGGACACGCCGGGACGGGGGAGAGGGTTGGGACTTGGGTTCCGGCGGGCCTGGCTGGATGGTGGGAGTTCCCATCCCGTCCCACATCCCTCTAGAATGGGTCGGGTTGGGGCGGCTCGGGTCTGGTCGGGCCGCGGTCGGGTCTGGATTCAGGATTTCTTTTTTTTTGCCACTTAATTTTAAAAAAATAATATATAGTTATATACAAACACTCCAATAATTGAACAAGATAGTGTAATAAAAATATCTCAAGACTGTTTTTGTGCCTCTTATATTATTTAATAGAAATATGACATAGTAATACAATTTCAAAATTACAACTTTGTGGTATTGTTCAAAAGTTGCAAATGACATAGTAAAATACTAAAATTACAATTAAAAAAATTACATATTCAACCATACTCTTTCGAATTTCTTCACAATGTCTTGAGGATCTTCTGTTGTAATTGGAATTTGTTTGTCAAATTCTTCAACGTCGCTTCCTGCTCCCTCGGACAATATTTCGTTGTAGTTGTAGTCTTCTTCTTCGTTGGTCTCCGGTTGGCCGCACCTCCTACGCTCTGCACGAATCCAATCTCTGAATAGAACTGCAATCTCCAATGTGTCTCCCGCCAATGAATGTATGTGCTCTCCAATTTGAAATTTTCCCGCAGAAAAGGAGTTTTTAGACGTTGTTGATGACGCTTGAATGTTTTAACACATCTCGGACCATCTTTGTTAGCGTTGGAGATGTCTTCTCATTCTCCCTCCAGTATTTTAGCAAGTCTTCTTGTCCTTCAGCATTGTCAATTAATTCGTACGGTACAACACCCTTCAAAACATAAACATCAAATTCGCTAACTTGTGAAGAAGTTGAACCACTATACATTTTATTTCTAAGGCCTTGAATACTAGCAGCAAAAACCGCATGTTTTTTATAAGGTTGCAGTGAAGTAGTAGAAAATTGTACAGAAGCCGGTTGATTATTTGCACTTTGTTGTTGGTAATACATATATTTTTTTTTGCATTCGGTGTGTATGCAAGACGTAACTGCTTCTTTAGTTGGTGTGTCAGTTGGTTCTTCAGTTAGGTCAGTTGGAAGTACTTCTACACAATCATAAATCGTTTCTACAAGTGTTTTACAACCGTCTACTTTAATAGTTGGATTTAAAACAACACCAACAATATAAATAGTGGGGATAAGAAAAAAGTATTTTTTTAATTTTTTAAATATTATTCAATAGCTGCCTTATAAGTTGGTTTTTTATATATTCATTAAGTAACAAAAATATTAGAGCTATATAAAAAACATATTTGAAATAGTAGGATAATAAATACCGGAAAAGTCTTTAGTAGCTTGATAAAATTTCTCTAAAAATCCATTAAGTTCTAAAATTTTATCCCACTCACTATCTACAAGCATATCCCTTGAATTTTTATTATGGGCGTTAAATAATAAAGTAATAGGTTGTCTATAATCGTAAGCAACAAGTAGTTGCTCATACAGAGAATTTCACCTAGTCGAAACTTATTTTGAAATTTTTCTATATGATAATCCACAATCATGACATATTGTTTTATATTATTTGTGTCTTTGTATTTTATTACCTTTAAAAATAAAATTTATAGCAAATTGTATTTTTTCAAGAATGCTTTCAAAAAGTTTTAGGTCATCCTTTACAACTAAGTTATAAATATGGCACGCACATCTTATATGAAAATGATTAGGAAAATATGGATTTAATCGAACTTTTAAAAGTCTTATAGCATTATCTAATGTAATAGTCATAATTTTATCATTTATTCCATAATAATCACAAATTTCATTAATATTTTGTGTAATAAAACTTCCAGTGTGCCTATCATCCACATATCTATATGCTACAATACGTTTTTGCATATACCAATTTTGATCTATCCAATGACATGTTACCGTTAAATAATCATTACCGTTAGTACTACGACCTATGTCAGAAGTGATAGCCACTTTGCCATTAAAATGATACAGTGCATAACGTAAATATTGTTGATATTCACTTGCAAATTTAAAAACATCCCTTCTAACAGTTGATGGAAAACCATTAAAAACAGGATTATATGTTTCTCGAATGTAATGAATAAAACTAGGAGAGGAAGGAAATGAAAAAGGCAAACCCTCCACCGCAATTAATTTTGCCATATTTTCCCTATCTTTGTTTTATCATATTTAGGACAAAAAATTCCCCCCGTCATCGGGTCCCGACTCAGATGACATTGGCACACCCGAATTTTTACCCAGGTATTGATTCCACCTAGCTGTATGCTCGCCTTGTACATGTTTCAGTAAACCTCCCGTCCCACCTTGACCTTTTCCGATTTTAAATTGATAAACATTTTTACAAATTTTACATCTAGCTAGTTGATTCTCTTTGTCCCTATCAAAAAAATGCCATGCATCTGATTTTAATTTTCATTTTGTGGGGCCTCGATTCATACTAGGGGAAATAGGAGGCATTTCATTTACAGTTTCAGGCTGAGACTCAGTCTGAGCCTGAGGTTGATGTGCACTAGTGGGTGTGTCATCTATATTATCGTCTAAATTAAATTCTGATTCATCTACTTCATCATCTACTGGTATATTATTGAAAAAATATTTTTTTTCAATATTACTGAAATCAATAAAATCATCGGGACTAGGAATATGATTACTAGAAGAAGTACCCTTACCCTTATTACCCCTACTAGAAGAAGCACCCTTACCCTTACCCGTAATCAAACGTTTAAATCCTTCCATTTTAATTATAAAATAAAATTAAGTGCGATAATTAAAATTAAGTAACAATAATAATTTAAAGAAGGAACGAAGGTACAAAAAGCCGACGTAACATCGACGTGTAATCGAGGTTGAAAATTAAAACATTGCTCGATGGATGATATTCAAGCTAGTTGCCAACTTCACTCTCAATTTTTTTTAACTTTGATATAATATTTAATAGTAGGAAGATTTGTAGAATTGTAGAGAGATAAATTGAGAGATTAGAGAGATGGTAGAAAGATTTATGAGAAAAATGAAGAGGAAAATGAGTTATTTATAGTTGGGAAATAGGGTTAACGTATAAATATATTAACTTAGGGGTTAAAAATAAATATTAAGGGGGTTTATAGGGTGGGGGGCCAAAATGGCCGTTATAGCCGTTGCACAACGACCAAAATCAAACTTTGGTCGTTGTTGTAACAGTTATTTTTGTAAAGGGGGAGGGGGACGGGTAGGGATCGGGATCGGGATGGGATGGACCGGGGTCGGGATGGGGCAGGTCGGGTCAGGCGGGATGAACCCAGGCCCTCTCCCGAGTTCGAACGCCGACCCCGACAAATATTTTTTTACTTTCGGGGATCGGGACGGTTTGAGCCGGGTAGCGGGACGGGTCGGATCGTGATTGGGATCGAGATCGGGCTGACCCGGCCCATTGGACAACCTTATCTCTACTACATTCGGGCCACTATCTTAATTTTATGTTCATTTCATGTTAGGCATTAGAGGTATGTCTGGGGTCTTGTCCTGATAAATAGTTCAGTATTTTGACTCATGTTCAGAGGTTTCATCCACTGGTCTAAGCGTGGCCGGCACCCGGTACCATACTTAAACCCGAGCGTACCATCTGTAACTCGTGAGTGTCTTAGAAATTTATAAGTAATCTGTAAACTAATCATAATATCTTAGGCCGACAAGGCACCCATAAATGTCTACAATAGAAAACTCAATACAAATATATATAAGGGCCGACAAGGCCACCATGCTGACGTACTATACACATAGGACATATCTACAAGCCCCTAAAAAGAATACAATTGTATTGTGGTTGGGACAGGGCCTGGGCCTACCCATCATCTCTATAAACACAACAATACTCTAAACCTGAAAACTCTTAATGACATGAAGCTTTACCAATCAAGTTGCACTCAGTATCGCCTATGGAGGAGACCTGTCTATTTATCTCTCAAGACCTGCACATGAAATGCAGCGCCCCCAGAAGAAGGGGCGTCAGTACAAAATAATGTATCGAGTATGTAAGGTAACTGAATTGAAATTAATATAATAAATCAACTAAGAATAAAAGGTACTTTAAAGGTATACTTACCTGCTATGGCTCATCTTTTACCTAATATAGTAATATAGCTAGCTGGCCACATATAGGGCTTGGTGTATCTCTCACCAGCCATATGGCTAGGCATATCTTACTAGCTCATAGGCCGGGCATATCTCACTAGCTCATAGGCCGGGCATATCTCACCAGTTTATAGGCCGGGCATATCTCACCAGCTCATAGGCCAGGCATATCTCACCAGCACATAGGCCAGGATATAGTAACTCTGTATATAATAGTTGTATTGTAAAATTGTACATCTGAACTCTCTATTCTTTCTATCGACGTAAAGCCAGTATGAACTAGACGTTGACTCCCAACAAGGGATAACTAAGATATCAGATGTCATCAACCGTGGACTATGTCTCCAAGATCTATATACACTCATCAAGTGAGGAAATAAGCTCTAAGACATAAAGTGCTCTCGATAGGGGACAAACAATGACATCGGTGCGATGTTACAATAAGAGACAAGAGCCCGCTATGAATACATCTTTGTACAACTCATATGAGTACCATTTTAGGTACATAATCGTGTCATATAAAAGGATAGCCATTACATACCTTGAGATAATCTACCCAAAAATCATAATAATCTCAACTGGATGTAGACTCCTGACAAGGGATAACTAAGATATCAAATGTCATCAACTATGGACTATTTCTGCAAGATCTATATACACTCATCAAGTGAGAAAATAAGCTCTAAGACATAAATTACTCCCGACAAGGGACAAATAATGACATCAGTGCGATGTTTCAATAAGAGACATGAGCCCTTATGAATACTTCTTTGTAAAACTCGTATGAGTGGCATTTTAGGTACCGAATAATGTCATATAAAAGGATATCCATACATACCTTGCAATAATCTACCCAACAATCACGATAAGCTCAACTTGTCGCACCTTAATCTACAATAATAAAAGTGACGCTATCGTCATGCTGCTAGCAGTATAACTAACGTATTGTATTCTGAAAATCAAAATTATTTTTTAACAAAATGGGTAGTATCTCCCGTCAAGTTCATCACAGACACAATAGCATCCAAAACAATTAATAATCCTATAACAAGTTCCTTAATCCACACAACAATACGACGAGCGACAAGCTCGATTTACGATTAACAAAACTATAGTTTTAAACCCATTAATTCTTCCAGAACTTATTAACAACTGTAACCACAACATACTCATTTTATTCCATGAATTTTAGCCACAAAATACCATAAGAACAACCTCAAAACAGTTCAGCAACCAATAAAATCAAAACTATGATTTCCGACCTTCATTTACTGGTTTTCAATCATAAAAGTTAGAAATGACTTCTATAAGATCAAATATATGGATGATTATAATATTTCCTTATAACACTTATAATAACCCTTCTCACAAGCTACCAAAATCAGCAACCATGTAATACCCCGTACTTTAGCATTAGGATGTGTCGTAGTAAATGCATATGAGCTTGAAGAGATTACAGTCATTCATGAGGTTATATAAGGTTTATAGTAGTGTTAAAGAGGTTACGTGGGGATTATAGGTGTTAAACAAATCACAAAAAATGAGTTTCATCAAATTTTAGAATGTTGACTAAGTTATATGGACCGTATGAAATTTTTGTCATACTCATGTATGTAGATAATTGAGAGCTCAGTGTATAAAAGGATGAAGTCCCAAAATAATTTAGGACTTAACAAGTGTGGTACGGTGATTGGACATAATGTTTTGTGTGTGGCAAAAGAGGCTATGGACTAGTGTTATATCACATGATCATGATAACGATTTTATGAAGTTTGTTTAAAATGATTAATATTTAAGTGAATTGAGATGAAGCAATTAATTATGTGGGTAATTAGTTAAATATCTAATTGTGATGGGATACTAAAGAAGTAATTAAGGAGATATATGGATATATTTTAGGGGACATCATTATCCATGTGGAATTATGTGGAAGAGTAGTGGTGACTAATAATGATAGTAGGTGGTAGTGGTAATATTTAGGGACAAGTGTAAATATATTTATTAATGATGTTATATGTGTAAAAATGGGGAGTGGTGGCCATTAGAATTTATAACTAGAACCTTGTAATGTGCAACACTATGGATGATGACTCATTTTCATCAAATGAATAAAAAAAAATGCTTATACTTTATGTTCACTATATTCGTATCATTTCCAGTGAAGGAACAAGTATGTTGGCTGATTTAGTTTTGATGTGAGTGCATTGATATTACAAGATAAATTAAATTATAAGAGAGAAAAAAGGAACAAATTGACAAGTTCTTACCATAGTTTCGTGTAATCTCAAAATTCGCCCAAAAGTGTAGTTGAAGTATCGTGTCCAAATTCTTTGGAGTCACTTTGTTGTGAATTCATAAGAAAAGAAAAATGGGAGCAGCAACTCATTTTTAGTATCTAGCAACATGAATATATATTGATGGGGAAACAATGTTTTTCTACTTTAGTGGATCAAAGGTTACTTTATAGTGAAGTAAAGTGACAGAAAGCTCTAAAGAAGGCAATAAAGTTTAAGTGTATAACAGAATGATTGACACGTTATAGTCATTTGAAGTATTTAATCGAGGTACGTAAGGCTATTTCCTTGACTCGTCGTTAAGGCACAATGTGTGTGGTTCTTTCTTTAATGAGCTATGAATGCCTAACATTTGTGAGTGTATTTGTCTCCATGTTGTAAGTCTTGAGAGTCTTTTAAGAAATATTATATGATTCAGCTCAGTAATACTCAAGCGTTTACCCAAAAGAGTTGAGTTCCAAGTCGAGGGATGGGTTTTAGAGTTTCCCATTAAGTATGACAAAGTTGATAGCATACAATGTATAATGAATGAGGTTACAGAACACGTAGAAGATATATAATGCTTAATATGAATTAGAGTATGTGGTTGAGGCCTAAGAAGAGATAATAAGATATAAACCGTAATGTTAGAAGAATGGGTTAATAGAATCCAGTTGCTCCTATAGAGTTATAGAATGTCCTTTAGGTCAAGTCATGATATCGCATAAAGGAACAAGCCTTCATAAGATTCTAGAGATCTATAGGCTTAGCATGTAAGCCAAGAGAAGTTAAGATGGCACAAACTACATGTATTCCTCCCCGAGGGTAAGATGATTCATAAAGCTAGGATATAAGTATGTCGGGTATTAAAAGAGAACCTTAGAAATGTAAGAGTATAAGTTCTTATGGGGTCTCTTAATAGGTATTTGAGTTTCATAACATCCTTTATCATAAGTCCCAAAGAAGATTAGTAGTTATGAGAAGTTACAAGTTTTCACAAGCTAAAGAGCTAAGACTCCCAGGATGCTTATTGTAAGTATGTTAGAATGTCATATGAGAAGTCATTTGCATCACATTAAATCATAAATCACTGCATATACATATACAGTGCATTCGGGTCTATATTGAGTGCCTTTGGGGCTATTCACTTGCCTTCTGGGCTATGCATTTGCCTTCGGGGCTATGGATTATACAGTTGTCTTCGAGGCTACATAGATGTGCGCTTAACTTTGGGGTTATATGAATTCAATTACCTTCTATCATATGCATTACCACCACGAGCATTTCATATGTACAACATTGCATTGAAATTTTGTGTTTCTTTCAGTTAGTCAATATGACTTAAAGATTCTATAGAAAGTGAAGAAACAATCTAATGAACATTGATCCCAAGTATTACAGTTTACCATCCCAGAACGTCACTCCACATAGCGACCCAAAGCTATCATCAAAAAGACTCTAAAGAAGATTTATAAAGACAGAAGTTCAGTGAGGTCTAAGATATGTTCCATAGAGAGTTACAGAGCTTTCTGTTATGGTCCGATTAGATTACCTTTTAGTGGCTCTTTCTCGGTCTCCATTTTATTGTATATATATATTTCATGTCTGCCTTAAAAACTGGGTACAATCTTTTTGTACTGATGTCCATTGGCCAAGACACGGCTTTATTTATGTTTCACATTACAGGTTTAGGTATACCGAGCGATAGGCATGCATACTAGATGGTACATATGTTTAGGGAGATTGTGTAAGATCCACTTCTTTTTGGAGTTGAGTTGGGTCTTGTACTTATATGTATAGAGGTTATGGGTAGGTTGGCGCCCTGTCCTGACTATGTTATGTCACTCAAATATTCGTAGAGGCTTCATCGATGTTTGTGGTCGGGTAAAGTCTTGAAAGGGTCTTATATTCAGTTGTACAGACAGATCATCTTATACATTATGTTTATAGATTTACAGAGATACTACGTCATGTAGACGATTATAGGTTCATATCAATAGTATGTGGAGTGTATTCCATTCCAGTCAAGGCTGGGAAATGACAAACCACAAGATGAACAAGAAACCCACTAGCATCATGGGATTCTTGAAGTTTGATTTACCTTGTTTGCCTTTGGATTCATTCTAGGATTATGGGGGAACTCTTTGGAGGTGTTTGGGAACTGATATGGATGAAAAAGGATGAAGTAATAAGGCTGAGTCACTTAAAATCCCTTAAAAGTTTGGACACCGCCTAAGTGGGTGTCAAGGGAGATACTCTGTAGCATTTTATTAAAACGTACATAACGTTTTTTACAAAGCTTCAATTTACATACCGTTTACTGCATTGGAAAGTAGACTCTTCTAAATCGAATCTAGATAGGTTATGTACCCAAAAACACCTCATACAGTAAAAGATATACCCTCTTAACTTTGGGCCAAAATCCTATCCACAATTCTGCCTACCTTTCTCCGAGTTTCGACAAACTTAATTCTTTCGATTCGTTTAGCCTCAAATTCATACTAGACTTACTTAACATTTGTTTAAACTCATTGTCATATTAATATGGGATCTAAGCCTCATCGGGCATTCGTTACTTTACTCACACGCATACTAGTGCGAAAACAAATACGGGGTGTAACATCCTTCCCCCCTTAGGAACATTCATCCTCGAATGTAGAGGGATATAGGAGAGAAACTCACTCTTAAGGGTCTTATGGAAATATTGACAGAGTCTCCTCTATATACTGGACTATATCCAACCTGTCACACAACCAAAAAAATAATATATATGGCATACAAGGGAATAATCAATCCACAACAACCTTTGGCTCCACATAACCATCAATTTTAATAAAAACATCACAAAGCGGTAACATTCCTCATATAAATACATATCTATCTTTGATTTATGCTTCAACTTTTTCAACTCAAATATCCTTTGATCATAAAACACTTCTGTAATATAGATACATGAAAGACTAGATTCGGAGGCAACTCTAACTCATAGGCCACTTGGCCTATTCCTTGAACAATTATGTATGACCCAATATACCTTTGGGTTAATATTGCACTGACATCCCTTTTGTTGGGGACGTTGTGTTTAATGACATACTAGTTCAGGTAGGTGAGGAGGGGACCCTCTACCGTAGGCTGCCTCCAAATATCAATTTTTGTTGGTGAGCTCCACTTCCTTCCAGAGTATTACCATGTCAGAGTTATGTATATGTCATTTTATACTATAGGTATGTCGGGGGCCCTGTCCTGACCTGATGACATATGGTATTACTTCTAGAGGCTTGCAGACTAGTGATCATTGTATAGTCATTATATTTATCCTTGCTGGCCTTGTTATGTATATATTTATTAGAGGCCTACTACTACATGTCGTTTTATTCATAGTCCTTTTGAAATTATAATTCTGAGGCCCTGTCTGCCCAGATGGTTATACATTCATGTTATGATATACATGTGGTACGTTTGGTCCATCCAGACATTGGGTGCCTGCCACACCCCCCAAGATTGGGATGTGACACTTGCCTTTCTTACTAAATCTCATTACGCCTTCCATTGGCAACATTCTCAGGAAGACCCAATCATTTACACAAACTCTAGATCTTAGAATCGCACATCTATAAGTGATTTCTGGCGACTCTTGACTAACTTTCTCTACAGCCTAGTGAACCAAAATTGGGCTAGGTAACTCTATTCCTCCCGCGTCAAATCAATCAGTAGGAGATCTGCACTCCCGGCCATACAAGGCCTCATAAGGATCCATCTTAATACTAGAATGATAACTACTAATATATTCTAACTCATTGAGGGGTAAATGATTTCATTTATCTTTGAAATGTAGTATACATTTTTGTAGTATATCCTCGAGCGTGTGAGTCATGCGCTTGGCCTGACTATCTGTCTGGGATTAAAACTACACCATGGTTCTCTTTTATTTGCAAACCTCTCTGGAAGGACCTCCAGAGGTTTACTGTATACAGAGCTCCTCTATATGAAATAATAGACATTAGAATATCATGAAGTCGCATGGTCTCCTTAATATACAACTTTGGCATAATCATCGGCTATGTGAATGGCTCTGTCTGGAAAGAAATGGGTCAACTTTATAAGTGTGTCGACCATCACTCCTATGGAGTCATATATCTGATAAGAGTGGGGCAACTCTACAATGAAATTTATATTAACCATCATTCATTTTCAAGTCTAGATCTCTATACTTCGTACTAGACCTCTAAACCTTTGATGCTCTATCTTTACTTACGGATAATTGGGACACTGTGCCACAAACTCAGCAATGTCCTCCTTCATATCATTCCACCAATATATATATATATATATATATATATATATATGATATCATGGTACATCTTCATCGAACCAGGATGAATAGAATAGTTGGAATAATGTACCTTTGTGATAATCTTTTCATGTAGACCAGCTATATCTGGGGCACACAATCGACCTTTGTATTAGAGAACTCAGTCTCCCTTAAACTCAAACATTGGCCTCTCTTACCATGGAACTTTCTCTTTCAACGTCACTAACTCAAGATCCTATTGTCTTTCCTTTACCTCTATCACTAGAGATGATTATGTTACATTTTGCACCACACCTCTACTATCATTAAAGTCCATAAGTTGAACTCCTAAATTTTCTACCTGATAGAGCTCTTGACTATAATTCTGTCTTTTCAGCCTTTTAGGTCGCCAAGCTACTTATACATCTCATCTCATGTTGCCCTGAAGGTTGCTACCTTATTTTGTTGGACTTCCTCTTTAAGTTATATTAGGACAGAATCTGTATACCGCTACTCTTTTACTTTTAACACTAAGGGTGATACTACCGAGTTGTGAATGGTAACTATACTATCATCTTAGTCCCATAGTCGGGCCCTTAAGATGGTTGGTTGATGCAACTCTATATTCTTTAGCTTCTACCACTTTCGTGGGATGCTCTTCTATTAAAGTCCAACTTTCTACATTTTTTCTTTCCCGTGGAGGACCATGTTCAACTAAACCATCTTGGCTTATCTTTACTTATATTTCAATTCCAAGGACTATTACTTGTATATCTCTATACTATCGTGACTTGTCCTGGAGGATTCTTTTACTATTAATAAGAGAAACTCATCATGCCATATCTCAAATACTTGCTCAACTATCGCCAATCCTATGTCATGGGTCAGTAATTCTCCTCGGCTTCCTCAACTACCCTTAAGTGTAAACAACCTCATTTTCTTATTCATCCTGATTCGTGCATTACAAATGCATTAACTTATCTCAGTCTCCACCATCCTGTAGTTTGTTATACATATATCCTCATGGATTATTCTAGATTCTGCTTTGGTTCTTTATTCAACCGACCTAGCTTGCAATAAGTTGTTGACGTATATCCTTATTGGATACATACCCATATTCTGAAGGGATTGATGTTATTGGTCAACTTTCTTGTAATTCACACTTTAAACAACTATACTCGGAGTAAATCCTCCTCTCTCATCTCTTGGCTAGCATCTTTTATCAATATACTTTTAGAATGAACCTTCTCACTCATATTAAGATGCAAGCTCATTATTATATGTCCTTGTAGGATCTTAGGAGCTCTTAAACTGTCAATAATTTTTCTTACTCGCTTCCACTTTCATCACTACTCTGGTGGTACCACTTCTCTGTGCAACTTTTAATATTTCCATCAAATTCCATGCTTTATGACCCCTTAACTTTTGAATTCCATCAAATTCTGTTTCAATACTTTATCGTACTATCTCCTCTTTTGGGAGGATGACCACACCTTGCACTCAAGGACTTCATTCTTAAGAAGTTATATTATTACCTCAACACCTTCTGCAACTCTGTGAACTTTAATAACTGACAACTTGCCTTGGAACAATCCCCTCTTACTAGGGACTAATGAATCATTTAAATGGATAAAATGACATGTACTCATAAATAACATGCTCGATCTCAATAAATTTTAGCCTCTACTCAAGATGCCAACCTTAGAGGGGGCTTCTTCCTTAATAACCGTCAAAAATCGCTCTTTTGCAGTTCATTTTCTTACTGCTTAATTGCTTACCCTTCATTTTTCACAACACATACTTTTACAGTAATCCTTCGAGTTTCTAACTCGTATTCAATTTATCTTAGGGTACTTTCCAATATCAATACTTCTTGATTCAGGGAGCTAAATCATTCGGTTAATACCTTTTATTGAAATCTTCTATTTAATTCTTTAAGTATAGACTTAGTCTCATAACATATTCCTCTTTACAAACTGAACATTTACTTCCTCTAACCTTTCTTTCTACTTAGCTACAAACTTATCGCATTGCCATACTTTATCGTATGACTCTCAGTCGTTTCTCATATTTTACTCATGTGACCCACTTATCTTTCTAGCAACCTCTTACTAATGTCATCACTTCTTATCTTATGCTAGATAATTCCAATGGAACATTTGTTCACTCTTAACTTCTCCCTCTTCTACCGGCCTTATTCTCTTGGCACTTAGTACCTCTTCTTTGCTTCAGACATGAGTCTCACTGAGGGGTTTACTCACCTCGCATACAAAGATTTCAATACTTGGCTCCCGAATCTTCAAGATTCTCAAGAAGTAATATCCGGCAAACAAATCTGGAGTACATCATGTATACATCCTCTAGAGAAGTACTATCAACTCACTCATTAATATTTTTCAGTACTGCCATTCAATTCTAACAATTTGTCTAACATTAAGGATTATTCTAACCCTTACTAGATCTCGAATTCTCACTTCTCTCTAAGACTATGTTTGTCAACGTCTGAAAATCATAAGTCGGATTGAATTCTATTCACTGTAGTTCTATTGCTACTGTAAGTAAAATTATAACGATTGTGTTGCGCTATCTGACTGCCAATTACTTTACAATCTCTTTTATTCAGGTACTTTGTACCTTTGACACTTTACTTTCTTTACCTTCTTTTGAATGGGTGAGACAAATGCTCACGCTCTGAAACTTTAGCATAATACTCACACCTCTAGTGCATACATAATCTGGTAAGGATCTTTCACTTACTTATTATGATTATGGAATGGAATCGAATTCCTATGACTCAGCTCTGTGGCACGATCTAGAATCAGAAAGAAGGGTAACCAATGCTAAATGCAATGTAGCCTCCTAATTATAAGTGTGGTGCACAACACACCCATAAGAAAAATTCTACTAGACACATCTTGTAGACTCCCTAAGACACGACCTGCTCTGATACCAAATTTGTTACATCCTAAACCGAAGAGGCGTGGCCGGCACCCAGTACCCTAATTGACGCCGAGCATACTATCTGTAACTCATGAGCATCTAGAAATTAATAAGCAACTTGTAAACAAATCATAATATATTAGGTCGACAAGGCCCCCATAGATATCTACAATAGATAACTCAAAACAAATATATACAAGGGTAAAAAAAGCCCCCATGCTGACGTACTATACACACAACACATATCTACAAGCCTTTAAAGAGAATACAATTGTATGTGGTCGGGACAGGGCCATGGCCTACCCATCATCTCTATAAACATATCAATACTCTAGACCTGACAACTCTGAATGACATGGAGCTTTACTAATCAAGTTGTGCTTGACATCGCCTACAGATGAGGTATGTCTATATGTCTCTCAAGACCTACATGCATGAAATGCAGCTCCCGCAAAAGAAAGGACGTTAGTATGAAATAATGTACCGAGTATGTAAGGAAACTTAATAACTAAATTGAAACTGATATATGAATTCAACTTATAAGAATCAAAGGTACTATAAAGGTATACTTACCTGCTCTGGCTCATCTTTTACCTAATAGTAACATAGCTAGCCGGCCACATATAGGGCTCGATGTATCTCTCACCATATATAAGGCCAGACATATCACACCAGCTCATAGACTAGGCATATCTCACCAGCTCAAAGGTCAGACACATCTCACCAGCTCATAGGCCGGGCATATCTCACCAGTGCATAGGCCGGACATATCTCACCAGCCAATAGTCCAGGATATAGTAACCCTATATATAATACTTGTACTGTAAAATTGTACATCTGAACTCTCTATTCTTTCTATCGACGTAAAGCCAGTATGAACTAGACGTTGACTCCCAACAAGGGATAACTAAGATATCAGACGTCATCAACCATGGACTATGTCTCCAAGATCTATATAATCTCATCAAGTGAGGAAATAAGCTCTAAGACATAAATTTCTCTCGACAGGGGACAAACAATGACATCGGTGCGATGTTACAATAAGAGACAAGAGCCAGTTATGAATACATCTTTGTACAACTCATATGAGTACCATTTTAGGTACATAATCGTGCCATAAAAAGGGTAGCCATTACATACCTTGCGATAATCTACCCAACAATCACAATAAGCTCAACTCATCGTACCTAATCTACAACAATGAAACTGATGCAATCGCCACGCTACTAGCGGTATAACTAACGTATCATACTCCAAACAACAAACTTATTTTATAACAAAATGGGTAGAATCTCCCCTCAAGTTCATCATAGACACAATAGCATCCCAAACAATTAATAATCCTATAACAAGTTCCTTAGTCCACACTACCATGTGACGAGCGGCAAACTCGATTTATGATTAACAAAACTATAGCTTTAAACCATTCTTCCTTCCAGAACTTATTAAAAATAGCAAGCACAACTTATTCAGTTTATTCTATGAATTTCCAGCCATAAAATACCATAAGAACAACCTCAAAACAGTTCAATGACCAACAACATCAGAACTACGATTTTCAACTTTTATTTCATGGGTTTTCAACCGTACAAGTTAGCGATGACTTCTATAAGCTCAAATATATGAAGGAGGAGTACAATCTTACCTTATATCACTTAGAATACCCCTCCACATGATCTGGAACCACACCAAAATCAGCAACCATAAGAAGAACAAGAAACTCACTAGCACCACGGGATTCCCTGCGTTTGATTTGTGTTGTTTTCCTTTGCATTCATTCTAGGATCATGGGGGAATTCTTGGAGAGCCTTTCGAGGTGTTTGGGAAGTGATATGGATGATAAATGACGAATTAATAAGGTTGGGTCACTTAAAAACCCCTAAAAGTTTGGCCACTGCCTATGTAGGTCCTAAGAAAGTTGTTGTGCAGTATTTTTCTTAAAACGTACATAACTTTTTGTACAAAGCTCCGATTGACGTAGCTATGTTGCGTTGGAAAGTATACGCTGAACTTTAATAAAGATAGGCTATTCACCTCATAACACCTCATACACTAAAATATATACCCTTCTAACATTGGGCCAAAATCATGTTCAAATTTCTGTCTACCTTTCCCCGAGTTTCGACGAACTTAATTCTTTCAATTTTTTTAGACTTAAATTATTACAAGACTTACTTAACATTTGTTTAAACTCATTGTCATCCTAATATGGGATCTTAGCCTCACCGGGATTTTATTACTTTACTCACGATGTATACTAGGACGGAAAATAATATGGGGTGTAACACATGTCATTTCAGATTTTCAATGGTCGTATAGCCCATAATGGCTACATACTTATTATGTTTCATACTATTTCCGCACTAATAACTTCAGAAAGTATTTCCATTCTTTAGTATTGATTATTAAATTACATGCTTCATTCAGATTTTCGTGTTTTAAAACATGTTCTGAAATAGTACATGTCCCATGTTGACTCAGCAATACACGTGGTTCGCTCGATCACATGCAGTCAATCACCGAGTGTCGTGTATTTGCTCAAGTCATGGTTCAGAGCATGACAAAGAGTCGTATCAGAGCACTAAATTTAAATGTCCTAGGGAGTCTATAAACCTCTCTAATAGATCCTACTTATGGGCGTGGAGTGTGCCACACTTATAATTGAAAGACTACAGTGCATCTAGGAAATGTTACCATTTTGTCAACTCTTGATCGTGCCGTAGAGCTATGCTATAAGAAACCGCTCATGCATTGTTCCCTTTCTACTGAATACGCCTCATCTTGAAGAAACAAAAAGATGTAAAGATAATCATTTTCAATATATTGCTTTTAAATGGAGCCATCGGGAATGGAGAAAATTGCATAAGAGCTCATGGGGAGAATCTATAGAACCCTTGTTACATTTGAAGCTCTTGTTTTGAGGGGGTATGCCCTTAATCTACCACCTAGTAATGCAACTCTCAACCCGACACTGAATAGAGTCTCTCGTTCAACCAAAGACAGAAAAGAGTCACTTATATTAATAGATCGGATTGCCCTGTATGTGGGAAATACCACTTGGGTGAATTCTACATGAGACTCGAAATATGCTACCATTGTGGTAAGAGGGGCCACAAGCAGACCAAGTGCCCCAAGTTAGGCCGTGAGAAGTGTCACCCATCTTCATATCACAATGACGCCCTTGAATGATTTGTTTGAAGAAGATTAGGACACTTACAAAGGAAATGCCCCCAGTTTCATAACAGTATGGATTCAGAGCTTCAGCAACATCCTCCTTGCAGCAAATGTAGTAAAAGCAGAGAGGATGTTGTTGTTAGGGTACATAATGTACCCTAACATGTTATAGCAAATGTAGTAAAAGCAAATGAGTATACAACTTAGTGTATAACATGTTAGGGTACATAATTCTCATAAAATAAGATCCACTAGTCAATAATCAGAATTGACTCACATTAATCTAACTACATAAACAAAATCGACCTTCCTAATATGGATAGATGAACACTTGGAGAATACAACCACCTCACAACTCATCACATAAGCATATAATTGGCATGCATTGGCACTATAGGTCTAATATCACCTCTAACTTATTCACTTGGTTATTATTCATAAATTAAGGACGTTGGTACATGCAAGCTTATTACGTTATCCTATGGTTTTTGAATAAGTGGTTACGATCATGAGTTTACTATTAAAATATAGTTCTTGACATAACTGACTCATACGAGATGGCAGTTACAACAACATCAGATTTCATTAGAATCTAGACTCTCTTTTAACTAAGATAATTATTCTTGTTTTATATTCTATCTTCACCCTCTTAGATTAGAGACCACCTCAAATGCTAACACTCAGATAACATACACAGAAATCATCACTATATTAATATACCACTTAATCGCACCATCGACCGACATATCCAACAACTAGACATGAAAGGGTCTTACAGATGATTCAACACTTATACACTCAGGATCATAGAAATACAACCAATGTGAATTCACATTATCATCATAACAAGTTCAACAAATACAATTCTCATGAATTCAGTAAGTATGATTTAATGAAATAAATGCAATGTTGTGTTTGTGATGCAATTCAAGGTACCTTTCCATCAACCGGTATACACACTCTATAGGTCTTTGCCTAATAAAAGTGACCCGTGGGGAACCACGCCATCCATATACTGCTCCTAGCCAGCCGGAAATACCTTAGTCTGAATAGAGCCCAAGACTCATTTATCGAGCCATATCAAATCATCATCATCATCTCAATATTACCAAGCCATTTCATAACAGTACCGTTATCTTTCCATTATGGTCTCATTAGACCCACAACATTCAATACCACTCCATTTCAATATCATAATAATCATAAGTGTATGAATCCAACAGTAATAAGGCAAGTAGTTATGGTGTATCAGATGCAATCAAGTTCAAGAGATGAATAACACATGCTTCAAAATTATCAATAACACATCATTTCATATAATCAATCTTTTATGTTAGAAGCATATGTGATGAGTAAACACAAAAAGTATCAACCAATGGCGACAACCATACGTAATGGTTACAAGCCCACATAACGATAGTCAAAATCAACCCTAAGGTTGATTCCCCAAAACACCCATCAAGACAGTTCAACACCAGTACCCACCCAAGCGCTTATCACAACCCCTAAGATGGGACCCCCAACATGCCAAATATTCCTCAATATTTATATCAACTACATGTTTCTATTGGAGTCTTAATAGTATTAAATTGTAGCATACCTCATAGCCGAGCGGGTGCCATGAACTCCTACGCCACATTGTTCTTCCAAAATACCATCAGATGGTAGTAGTCTAGGCTTAACACACACATTTAATATCACATAAGAACTAATACTTAAAATATGCCAAGCATTCCCTCTCCTACGCGAAACACTTCACATGTGCAGAACATGCCTGACTTCCAAAAATATTTCACTTATAGACCAAGCTTCGCGGAAGCTAGTCCGCAGGTACGGACCAACCACCGCAAAGGCAAGAAACCAGAAACTAGCAAAAACCTAGTTTTCACCAAGTTCATCCCGACGCCCAAAACTCATCCAAGACATCTCGGATATAAACCAAACATGCATATCAATGTAAAAAGACGCTACAAATTCACCCACACCCTTAGAATTCACAACATATGTCATCTTGATCGGTCAACCCCTAAAACCTCAAAACAATATTTCTAACAAAAAGGTAAAAATGCCCTCGAGTGCCTTGAGAACTGAACCAATCACCCTACCAAGTTATAATCGACTCTCCGAACCTCATGGAATCGACGGAATTCATAGAACATTTCGTTTATTAACTATTGGTCAACACTTTTTCACTTATTCATCTTAAAAGCTTCTACTTTCCTCAAAATCAATCAAGACTCACTCGAATATCTTGAGAACCGCTCCATCCATCCCTGCAAGTCGGATACACTCTAACGATGCTAGAGGAAGGGTCAACGGGGTAAAAGTCCTAAATGAATAAATGAGTCATTACATCAGATATCATTAAACAAATGTTCGTCTTCGAATGGAAAAAGAAAGTACGAAAGCCGACAAGTAATCAATAAATCTCCATTATAGCCTCTTGAAAGCCTCAACAGGCAAGAAATATACCGATAGTACCATTTGTTCACTGTATCAGTAAAACTACCTCTAAATTAGCTCAAACATTCAAATATCTATTTCTTCATACCCGAAATTCCTTTTAAAGTTGATTCTCGAATGTAAGAACTGACTCTGCTCGAATTCAATGATTGATCATAACCATATCTCTATGCAAATCCGATCGATTCCACATATAACACTGTAATCACCATACCTCTCTAATTATAGCCCCAAACCATAGGCTGACTTGTACTAATAAAATAGTCTGATTTTACTAATCTTCTTTCATAGCTATCAATATCATCCTTAGTACCAAGATTCCTTAGAAACACATAAACATATGTCACAAGCCCAAATCATGACTTTCTTTCATTAGAAAAAGAATCCTTGCTTTATCTAAGAAAATTCCAAGTGATTCTATCAAAAACTGATCATATCCAAAGCCGATGGTGCTAATTACAGTCTCGTTAGCTCTGTATCCCAAAGTCAAAATCACTTAGTCCAAACCCATTGCCCATTTATTCTCAAATTTCTAAATCACCATACTATAAGTATATATGTTGATCCCCTTGTCGTGTCAAATCCGAAGAAAATCAACTGATCAATCTAGAGACTCCCCATAACCATTGTACCTCCTCAATACATCACCAAATACCTGTGTAAATCATTAGAACAACCCAAATAGTTTCCATCCGTAAAAATATCATCAATCTTACTTACAAACTTTGATGAGACCCGACAATACTGCCATACTTTAATTTTGAACTAAAACCATTGATTCCTACAACTGAATTTTATCCAAGTCATCCACTTAGTATCAAAGACTATACCTTATGATTGAAATCTTCATCTTTCTCAACTTCCACCCGATATGCAAGTCTGATAGAACCCCATGAACTCCAAATACATCAGATATTCCTTGTACTTTCTCTTAACACGGCCATAACTCTGAACACCTTATCGAACCTCTTATTGTAATATCTTAATATGTCTTAACCATGCAAAAGTATTGAATCTCACAATTTACCATCCTTACCAATTCCTGGCGTATCAACCTTACCATCCATGAACCTTACCATTTGCATTTACTCGCATGTCTTTAGTATTGAACTACTCATTTATGCTATTAATCAATAATGCTTCAACATAACCTACTACCACAATCATAGACTCTCCTAGAAAATATAATCTTAACCTTCAAACTGAAGAGATTCTCTATATTCCCTCTTATCAATCCACTATAGACCATTCATCCAAGAATATCGTGTAACTACCCATCTTGATACAACGCTAGTTGCCAAACCAAAACCCCATGGAACATTCGTCATAACACTTAGTCAATTACCATAGACTTACTCATTTGAGCGTACTCAACACTTTCACCCCATCTGAAAGATGCGAGAATAGTGCCACCATAATCCACACCTAACCCAAGAAATTTGATTATTTCAAATGCAAATCCTCCCTTTTCTCGAAGAGGTACCTTACTCATTATAAAATAGATCAACCATTCATTTATCTAAGTTCTTCGATTTCCACATTTCATTTCAATCACATTCACCAATATTGACTGATCATTACTTAAACCAGTTCCAGAGTGTACTGCAATATCATAGGTCTCGCAAAATAGCTGAGCCAATCCTTGAGATAATAGAACACTACATACCCAAACAACTAAGAGTTTCCCTCACCTCACTTGAACTTTAAAACTAAAATCTTCTCCCGATCCAACGCATCTCATGCACCATCCTTTATAATGTTCCTCTACTAGAAAGGTACTGGCCCACTCTAGTTATTCTGACAAAAATTGTTTAATACCTAAGCCATAACTCAAACCATCACTAAACAGGTCCATAATCTGTAGGTTGATCCTTAGTTACCAAACATATTGTCCTGCTAACATACTCATATAGCTTCGCCGAAGTACCTTGGCCAAAATTCTTAACCGAAATAATTTTTTTTTTGATCTTGGTTCATGAGTTTACCAACCCAATCATCGATGCCTGAAAGTTCTTCACAACTAGAATTGGTTCAAAACCATCATCAATCTGCTACCATAAATGTACCTATTGACTAACACCTTACTCGATGTCCTTTAACGATGCTTGCCCGTGACTAACCATCTCATGACCTATATTACCGAACTAGAACACCTCGAACAAATAATGCAATTATTCCTATTATTCGGTTAACTCCACAAAGTCACACCACTTGTAACTGTAGAACTTCTCAAATATTAACCCTTACAAACTAGGCCCACAAGCCACCAAAAACTAGATGCAACATTCGGTAACTCCTTAGAACTAAAACTTCACACTTGCCCAGCACTGGAGTCATTCCTATCAATCAACCACTGTCCTTCCCATTAGCCTATGATGTAGTCTAATATACCAATTTGTACATGATCTCTTACACCTACTCTACATTAAACAATTGTAATATTACTCCTAAATCAACAAGATCTTGGTTTCAAACTATTCCCTTTTATCACTAACCTTAACACACCAACGACCCTACGAACACACCATTTACTAAAGGATCAAAGTTTCCCATCTCCTTAAACTTCACTCATCGCTAGTAACCTTACCACCTGACCTAGATCAAGTAGTCATTTCCTGAAAGAACTCACAACCCACTAATTCTCACTTTACTACTATAACTCTGCCACATCGAAGCCCATCACTTAACTTTTCATAACCTTATATGACATTCTCCCTCGTACGTCTTGCAATATTATCTTGACGAGCACATCAGATACCATTTTTTCCTTTTATAGAGAAGAGATTGATCCATTCAATTTCTTTTCCTTGCGCTTCTGTATTATCATTCCCTCTTCCCAAGGATATCATTGAACTATGCAGTCTCAAACACAAACCTACTCAATTTAACCTTCAAATCAAAGATGCAAGATGAACTTGGTAATACATCTGTATCACAGTGTCACATCTTGTATCCTACCACACGATGTCATATCAAACCACTAACGTACGAATCTAAGAGTGTGTTGCCACTATCAATGATAGAATAGTATAAAGAGGTTCAGATACCAATTAGAATCGACCAGATACCAATTTAATGAAGTAGCACGAAAGAACAAAATAATGGAAGATTTCCTAGATGTCTTATAGCCTCTCAAGGATGGGTACAGACATCTACATACCTAGCCGCGAGACTCTACTAAACATTGCTCTTGTAATCATGAGTTTGGTGAACCTAGAGCTCTGATACCAACTTGTCATGACCAAAATCACATGTTATGATGACACCTACATTATCCCCAAGGTAGGCGAACCATCCTCAAAATCTTTTTTACACATGTTAAAACATTGATTAATAATTAAAGGAGATATTAGGATATAATAATTCATCATTCAAACTTATAATTATCAAAATCCTTTACAATATAACTATTCCCAAAACCTAGTCTGACTCATACAATGAAAAAAAAGTAAAACAAATTATTGCCTTGAATTACTAAGGATAGCCTGACTAAGATGAACACCAGGACCACCAGTAGGATAAATGGAATTCCCTAAACCATAACGTACTCTGAAGCTACAACCTGAGTGAATTGCTATACCTGCATCCACGTAAAAGATACAGCAAGTGTAGTATGAGTATACAATGTGTCCCCATAAGTATCATAGGCCAACAATGATAGACAACAGGTAATGGACATAAATACCAAGTGGACACGCAAATAGTCCTACACGACACAGTTTATCATATCACGTAATTCACCTTAAATCACATATATGGTTTAACACTCAACAACCCAGAATCATATACACTAAAGTTATCTAAAACACGTAAGGGTACATAATTCTCATACAATACGATCCACTAGTCTATAATCAAGAATTGAACCACAATAATCAAATGACATAAACAAAATCAACCTTCCTAACATGGATATATGAACACTTGGACAACACAACTACCTCACAACTCTTCACATAAGCATATTTTTGGCATGCATTGGCACTATTGGTCTAATATCACCCCTAACTTGTTCACCTGGTTACTATCTATAAATTAAGGACGTTGGTACATGCAAGCTTATTACGTGACCCTATGGTGTTTGAATAAGTGATTACGGTCATGAGATTACTATTTAATGATAGTTCTTGACATATCAGACTCACACGAGACAACAGTTACAACAACAGCATAGATTTCATTAGATTCTAGACTCCCTATCAAGTAAGACAATTATTCTTGTTTTGTATTCTATCTTCACCCTCTTAGATCAGAGGCCAACTCAAATGCTAACACTTAAATAGAATACACGAAAATCATCACTATATAAATATACCACTTAATCGCACCACCGACAGACATATCCAATAACTAGACATGAAAGGGTCTCATAGATGATTCAACACTTAAACACTTAGGATAATAGAAATACAGTCAATGTGAATTCACCTTATCACCATAACAAATTCAAAAAAAACAATTTTTATGAATTCAGTAAGTATGAATGAATGAAATGAATGCAATGTCGTGTGTGTGATGCAATGCAAGCTACTTATCCATAAACTGGTATACACTTTATAGGTCTTTGCTATATAAAAGTGATCCATGAGGGACTCGCATCAACAATATATTGCTCCTAGACAGCCAGATATACCTTAGTCTAACTAGAGCCCAAGACTCATTTGTCGAGCCATGTCAAATCATCATCATCTCAGTGTTAACAAGCCATCTTATAATAGTACCACTACCTTTGCCTTTTGGTCTAATTGGACCCATAACATTCCATACAACTCCATTTCAATATCATAATAATCATGAGTGTATGAATGCAATAGTAGTAAGGAAAGTAGTTATGGTGTATGAGATGGAATCAAGTTCAAGAGATGAATAACACATGCTTCAGAATTATCAATAATACATAATTCCATATAATCAGTATTTCATGTTAGAAGCATATGTGATGTGTATATATAACAAGAATCAACCAATAGCGACAACCCCATGAAATGATGACAAGCCCATATAACGTCACTCGGAATAAACCCTAAGGGTGATTCACCAAAACACCCATCAAGAATGTTTAACATCGGTACCCTCCCAAGTGCTCATCACAGCCACTAAGGTAGGACCCCCAACACACCCAATACCCATCAATATTTATATTAACTACATATTTCTATCAGAGTCTAATAATAATAAACTGTAGCCTACCTCATGGTCGAGCGGGTGCCACAAACTCCTACACCACATTGTTCTTCCAAAATACCACCATACGGTAGTAGTCTAGGCATATACTTATAAGTTCTATGTTAACACACACATTTAATATCACATAAAAACCAATACTAAAAGGGTAAACAACTACTCTTCTCCTAATTTTGTAAGAAGCCCCATATTTTAATCCGTTTGGAAACTTGTTCAAAATTTGAAATTGAAGTTAGAAGTAGCCAACCCAAGCCACAAGTCATGAAATCCTTTCAAAAATATCCACCAATTTCATTAAGAAAACCATAACCCATCTAGGGTTCATCATCTTCAAACCTTTATTTTTCCATAACCCAATTTAATAGTAAAAGACAAATTCAAGCTTAGCATCTAGTTTCCCCTCAATAGATAAGTGATTAGATTCATAGAATCTTTCCAACAACATAAGATTTAAGGCAAAAAAAAATCAATTTCAACTTAGGGTTTATCACCCAAAACTTCCCAACTAATACATTATTCTAGCATGATTTTTCACACTATAATGATAGCAAAAACAAATTCGAGAGATAATAAACTTACCCCGAGGTAGAATCCTCATAAACATAGTAAAATCACCCCCTAAAGCTCCTTGAGACTCCAAAATTAGGAACATGAAGAATGGGGCGATGTTGTGAAGAATGGACATTTCTGATTTTTCAGTGATTCTACCTATATGGACCATCCCTCGCAGAGCCAGAGTCACTTCTACAAAAAATCACCTGCAGAGGCAAACTCACTTAAAATATCCCAACCTTCGCAGAAGTGAGGGTAATTTCATATCACACCCCGACTAGGGGATGTGGCTGGCACCCAGTGTCTTGCTAGCCCGAGCATACCACTATGATGACCAGTCTTTTGTATGAGTAGAATTTCCAGCCGACAAGGTCGTACTGGATTATATCACAGCAACAATAATAAACAAGAGGGATTAACCCAACATATATATACAATAGGATCAACAAGGTCACAACATGATTCAACAAAAACAACATAGCCGACAAGGCTATACATCAACACTATACATACCAAAACAAGTCTGTGAGCCTCTACGAGTAATAGAACTGACATATGGACGGGACAGGGCCCCGACCTACCCATATTGTACATAGCCCTGCAAAACATACTCCGTGTATGACCAGGAAGTTTTGGGAAAAGACAAAGCTTAATTACCGATGGTTGAACTCGATGACTCCTACTGTGGTGGCCTAATAGAGTCTATATCAGAACCTGCAGTATGAACACATAATGTCCTTGGCAAAAGGGACGTCAGTAAAAAATAATGTACCGAGTATGTAAAGCATGAATAACAATATGAATCTATAAATAGTAAGTAAAAGCAGAAACGCAGTATGAAGCGATAAGCTGTAAATGAAAGCATAAGAAACATGCATGCTATATGAGGCAAATAATGAAACTCTGAAACTCAAATACAACCTGTCTAGAGAGGCCTTTGTTGTATAAACAACCCTCGTCTTATAGTGCAAGGTATATAACATGTCATTACTCTTAGGTATACTCTAAGGTGTATGTATGGATATGCAATACAATCTGCATACCAACTTATGTATGTATTGCAGAATGCACAACCCGATCCATTATATGTATATGTTGCAGAACGTGCAACCTGGTCCAATATATGTATATGTTATGAAACGTGAAACCCAATCCAATGTATGATCATGATTGTATGTATGATATCAAATGACAATGAAAAATATATCAATACCAATGGGAATCGAGGTGTGGACAACAAACTGTGATGACACTGGCTCCTTGGCCTCTTTTGAAATTCATAAACTCTTTGACTTTGCCTTGACACGACTCTAGGTCGAGTCGACGCTTAGCTCTTTAGAATGCTTCATTGTGAAGATTGATGATAGTATAAACCATTAACCAAAAACAATGATTACGAGAATGAGATTAATTAATGAATACTTCGTGACAAGAGATTTCAATATACAATAGGACAAAGCTTTTGGCGTTTCTTTTCAAAAATGATAACTCTTTGGATTTCATAATTTTGAAAGAAATGGATAGCCTTACATACCTTGATCACGAAGCTCCGAGTCACTCTATAATCCTTTGTGTTCCTTACGGATGATCATCTATATCATATAGAAAATTGATATCAATATTAACTTCAAATTCCATAGAAAAAATCATGTAGGTATTTTATCAACAACTTTGAACACCTCGGGTTCTTAGATTCTTTTACAAGGGATATTTATGTAATTCCATCCCATGGTTCAGTCAAAAATACAATTTCCATAAAAAAACTCATTTAGGTGTTCTTCAACAACATTAAGCTTATATGATTCTTTAGGCATCTCTTATATGAAAATTTTCAGTGATTCGATCTCACAATCCTTCAACCCGTATTCTCCTTAATCCATAACATACACAATCCATTCAATTATCCAATTCAACTCATACATAGAGTAAAATAGCCCAACAACTCATACTACAAGGATTTCATAAGTTTACGAAGTTTTGATTATGGATATCCTTTCATAACTTGTTCCATATCATCAATTAATCATAATCCTAAGTAGAGGTGGGTAGAACTTACCGTAATACATCATTATTTTCCAAAAACAATAGGCTAGTGTGCTTCCAAAATTCTCCAAAATCAACTTCTCAAGGAAGAGACCGTTCTTATGATAATCACGGGGTTTCTCACATAACTCTTGTGGATTGTTGCTTCGATTCATCTTAGAAAGATAGGATTGACGGGGAGGGCTTGGAATAAGTTTTGGAACTGATTTGGGGCGAAAATAAGGGTTCTAAGTCAATTGACCCAATTTAAACTCGTAACAAAATCTGCATCGCCGTAAAAGAATGGTCTATTTGATAGACCGTCAAACTTTTGACGGTCCATCAATCTTCCCATTAAACTGCCAGGAAAATTGATGGTTCAGTATGGGCATTTTGACGGTCCGTCAAACTTTTGACAATCCATCAAACGTGCCGTCAAATTACCCTGTTTCCTATTTTTGTGGAAATGTATTTTCTTTAATCCGTTTAACTTCCAAAAACTCCAGTACCTCTATAACAAGTTGTAAACCTTTATTACCCTTTTGTAAGGTCGTACCTCTCTCTGGGACTTCGGTATCCATTGAAGACATGTCAGAATGTGAGGTTACAGGGTGTAACATCCTTCCCCCCTTAGGAACATTCATCCGCGAATGTTGGAAATATTCTAACTCTCAAGTTTTCCAGAAATTTCAGCAGAGTTTCCTTTGTAATCGGGACAATCCAAAACCTATTACATAGTCCAAACATATATCCAATGCCACACATGGCAACACAACAACAAAATAATATCAATTTGGCCTCACACGACCACTTATATTAGTAATAATAAGAGATTTTATCCATAACTTACCTTGACTCCCTCTTGCTAACATCCGAATTGTATCAGATACATTTGCTTCCGAAATATGATCTAAAGAAAGTAAATGGTCCAACTTCGATAAACCAATAGGAATAGAGGGATTATGTCGCACGAATACTAACATTGAGTTAGGATTTGAATCATTCGAGTATAGCGATTCTTAGGTGCCTTCACCATTCTTGTAGAGTTATTTCGCACCAAGAATTATCTCAACTTGTCATTCAACCCGATTACACTAACATTACACTATTGTTACATCATCGATCTTCATATGGTCACACATTTCTTTTACATAATTACCTGGTAGCTGCAATTTGTCTGAGCCATTGAATTTTAACATCTAACTATGCCTTTCCTTCATGTGTTATAATTTTCATCTTATGATGGAGTTTAGGTAATAGAGTTCATAGGCATGGAATGTAAAATGATGATGAAAGATTGTGGCACAATGACTGCCAAAGTCAAGGGCGTGAAAATAGTAGAGTTATTCAAGTCCACTTTTCCTCTATCCTTATTCCTTCTTTATCAATAGTGTCCTTATACAGTACATAAGTTTTGAGAAGCCTACTGGCCTGGAAATTTCTTTCGCTGATATATCTCTTTTCTACTTTTATTTGGAGTATTTTCTGGATAAGCGCCTCTATTTGGAACTATGCTCTGCTTTCTGGTTACTACCTTTCTCAACTAAGTCTGGTACTATGTTATTGAATATACTTAGGTGAAATATTTCTTCCTTGTCAAGTTGCATCCTTCTTCGAACACCAATTTCTTACTTCATTTCCTTGTTGATCTAAGTATTTCCACATTACCTATTTCCTCAGATCTAATATCGTTACTCCGGGTTCTTTTTATTTTTGTGGCCTTGATATGAGTTCTCTTCTCTTCCCGTGTATAGTTCTTTATTTGTTAGTCTGCTAGCATATCGTTTAAAAGTCATCAATCCTAATTCCAAATTTCTTTCAAATTCTATATGTTCACTTTCAGCCTGGGTCCGGTAGTCTGACTTGAAATATTTATTGGTCATCTTAGAAAGGGACAATGGAAATTTTGAATACTCATAACTTCTTTTAAACTGGTCCTCCCCTTAGCTGTTTATATTAACGAGCGATCGCAAAATGATTTGAGTTAGTCTTCAAAATAAACCTTCGATCATATTTTGATCGTATCGTCAGACTTAACTATTACAGTGCAGGCTGACGAGCCACTTAGGCATGAATACCCTGAACCAAAATAGTTCCCAATGATCATGTAATGGCCCATAATGATCCCCGGATCACTCAATAATCCATATTTAATATATTAATTTCAAGGATGACTCTTCCTGAACACTATTACTTGATACTTTTAATCCTTGGATCTTGATAGGGTTCTTTCTATTACCCTTACTTTTCATTACAACATTTCAATGGGTTTTAAATGGGGTGCTTTGTCTTGACGCTCCTCCAATTCCCAATGTAAGGGAGAACTCGTTTACCTACCGTTTCAGGACGTATCATCTGATATTTATTACGACTAGCTACTTGTTATTTCTTTGGGGCAGTTTATTCTTGTTATTCCATTAATGGTCCTTAGCATGAGACTCTATGGTCCATTACCTTCCTGTTTATTACCTCAGAGCTTCTTTCTTCTTATAACGCCTCGAATCTGCATACTTTCTTAGTAGTGCTGTGTATTTCAAGATAGGTTCATCATTCCTTAGTTGTATGCTATATTTGCTCAAGCATTTTCTCCTGATTCGTATCGTTACCCTTCTAATTATCAAAATTTCCCTTTCTCATTAAATATTGAAAAGAAGATGTTCTCTCCTCTTCAACGTTGCTTATCCTTTTGTTGACCTTATTCCATAAGCATCTACTATATTTACTAGCTCCAGATTTATCATTTTTCCGAAAATAACATTTCATTCCTACTAAGAGTGCATACTTGCCCCTTGTAACTCCAAAATTCCTTATATGTCATATTTGATTATTCGTTTGTTGAGTATCTCTTGTACACTTGTCTCAAGGTAAACCTTTGACATACTCGTGTTATTTTTCAATATTACCCATGCTAGGAATCATCCTATCTCATTTTTTATTGAAGATTTTACTTTTCCAAGGTGTTGATCTACTTGATCCCTTCGTGTTTACCCTTCTTGAGTCAACGCTACTGTCTTCATATCTTTATTTTGGCCTTCTTTACGACTATTGTCCTTAACCTTATAACTATTGCCTTATCCTTCTTGTAGGGTCTCTAGTTCACTTAGATGTTACCATCTATCATTACTTGCCCATTCACCTCTTGTTTCCTTGCTCTTATCCTTTAGTTCTTTTCTTTATTGCTTTTCTTAGACCATTTCTTTATTATCCTATCATATGGTCGTATCGGGCTTCATTCGTGTTTACCTTCCCTCATAAATATATGTAAAGGTCTTATCGATATTTATGGCAGAACTAGTGTTTAACATCTTCAACTTCAACTCGTGGCGAGATTCAATCTTGGCGCTGGTTTGAGATTCCTTCTCTTATTGGTATTAGAATAATCCTCCATTTGTTTCCAGCCAACCGATTGGTATATTACCAATTTAAATTCTTTTAAAGATTTCATGTCTTAGTGTGCTCCTAGTGCTTTCGTTTATGGACTTATAGATTTCATTTTTGGCTCAGAAAGCTTGAGTACCATCTCCTTACTAATATCCTTATCTTATAGTGGCAATCGTTTTTCTTGGAGTCTCACTCCAATCCCATTATGGACGTTCTTTACCATTTCTTTCTTTCCATCAATTTATTAGTGTAAAAACTTCCTTCGACTTCATTACGTTGTCATAACACATTTGCTTGTGTCCACCAGACACTCATACATCATCTATCACTATTTACTTATCGAAAATCATACTATCATTTGGTGTCATCCATGCACGAGTTGTTAAGGTGAGGGAAGTATATCATTCGCCTTTAACCGACAACGCTTCCTTCGTCTCACGGTCTCCTTAAATAGTTTAGCTCTTGTGGAGGAATTTAGGGTCGCTATCTTATATACAAAATTTTGCGTCCTTTTTCCTTAACTATTTTCTGAACAAAACGTCAGGTAACTTATTCCCAGGAATCCATTTTCCTTATCATTCTCTAGGGGCTTCCCTTAATTCTTTGAATTCACAACATTCCCTTTGTAGGTCATCTCCCATGTCCATATATTTTTTGTGTTCCAATTTTAATTATACTATAGAAACTAAAGATACTAGGTATGTATGTAACCAAGATACGGTTGATTCCTAGATCACTTTACTGAGAACCTTTAAACAAAATTGTAACTTCGCTCACCACCTTTTACTATTATTATCCATTCATGGTCTATATATATATATATGTATGATGTGCTTTCTACCTCAATAATAACTGACCGATCATAGGCATAAACACAGTTATTCTTTAATAAAAGTATCTACATACCTGATTAGTTAAGTAACTTTTGAGTAGCACTGGGACCTGCTATTCCCCCTGGCTTAATCTCGGGAATCTACACACTCTATGGCTTCTGCTCCCGCACCAATAACATTCCTCCAGATCACTTGGGTGCATTGTCCATAATTCACATGTCCACACTGATGACACAGTGACTGAAATCTCTTAAGACATTCCCTAGCCCTATGGCCCAAAGCTCCGTATCTAGAACATAACTCGATATCGGATAAACATGCTCCATCATGTCTCTCTCCAAATTGCTGACAGCGTGGTCTACTACTTCCAACATCTTTTGGTGCTTACCTGATTTCTACTTGGGAACTTTGATTTGACGCATCTCGAAACATAAGCCTTTTGATACCTACGCCCATCCCAAACCTTCCAGTCCGCCTACTGGTTACTTCTTCCTCACTTCTACTCATTAGGGGAGAACCTTAGTTAACTGACTTCCATGATAATGTACTTCTTGGTCTCTCGGAGGGTTTAACCTGTTGGGGCATCTGAATATGACCCTGTTATGGAAAGATAACTGGAGGCACTGTTGCATACACAATACCGCTCACACCTAACTCAACTGGAAATGACCATTGCGCTGATGGTCTCTGTATAGTGCCGGCTTTCCTATGATTTGGCAATACTTCTGGGATTGGTGGCACTCGGAAGGGTGATTCTTTTGGGGCCTCAGATAGATCCTCTTCCATACACAAATTTTCTGACGGATCTTATTCCATAGACACATCTTCTTCCGTAGAAGAATCTTCTTCCATAGAATAACTTACATTTCCTTCTGGTGTCCTTATATTCCTCGGATCCATGTTAACAGGTGGCAATCGGCTAGTGCTTTCTCCGATGTTTCTGACCCAAATCATTCTATCAGTATTTTCCTTAGATCTTAGCATTATTGAAAAAGAGAATCAAGATGAAAAGATAAGAATTCAGTTACTTACAACTTCATTTCTAACGCACGACATAGATTTTCTAGAAAGATAACATCCTAAATGCCCTGTAGCCTCCTATTTTTAAGTGTGGCGTGCAACACACCCATAAGTAAGACTCTACTAGACATGACTCATACACTCCCTAGGACTAACCTGCTCTGATACCAAGTTTGTCACACCCCGACTAGGGGGTGTGGCCAGCACCCGATGCCTGCTGGAACGAGTGTACCACTCTGATGACCAGTCTTCTGTATGAGTAGATTTTTTGGCCGACAATGCCATATTGGATTATATCACAACAATAACAATGAACAAGAGGGATTAACCCAAAATATATACATAATAGGGCCGAAAAGGTCACAACATGATTCAACAAAAACAACATAGCCGACAAGGCTATACATCAACACTATACATACCAAAATAATTCTATGAGCCTTTATGAGTAACTGAACTGACATATGGTCGGGACAGGACCCCGACCTACCCATACGGTACATAGCCCTGCAAAACATACTCCATGTCTGACCAGGAAGCTCCGGGAAAAGACGAAGCTTACTTACTGATGTGTATTGTGGTGCCTTGTGTGGATTTTGTTGTGTTTGGGTTGGATGACAGGTGTTTAAGGAATGTTGAGATAGGCCTAATTACAAAGGAAACTCTGCCAAAATCTTTGTAAGATTCCAGAGTTAGTCATATTCCTAACCATGATCCATCATTCGAGGACAAATGATCTCAAGAGGGGGATATTTTAACACCTTGTAACTTCAAGCTACGATTTGGCCCGTACAATGGGAATTTAATGAAACCAAGATTTGGAGTGTAGGAAGTTTTATAAAACTAATCAAGGAATGAGGAGTATTTATTGTCATGATAGCACTAACCCGAACGGTCAGTATGCTAATCACAACCTCAATCAACCTAAATTTAAGGAAAGTAAAAGCGGAAAGTAGATAAGCAAAATAATATAAGTCTTAAAAGAGTAGCTTAATATAAGTATTACAAAAAATACAAACATATCCCAAGTGTGGTTCCACGAGTACAAGAACTATCTAACGATTAATACATAGTATGGGTAAAACATCATAATACAGTCTGGAAAGAAAGAACAGAAAAGTAAAATAAGATGGAGAATTCGGTGCTACGGATCAACTGGTAACTCACCTCATATCCTCCAAAGTATCTCCTCAATGGGATGGATAGTCACGTATCCCGCTAGTGCTAGGACCCGAACCTGCACACTTATGCAGGAAGTGTAGCATGAGTGCGGGCAAAATAATGTGTACTCAACAGCATCGTCGACTGACCCTATCTTAAACAGAGACGAGGGCTCGATTTTCGAATACTACTACCACACTAATCGCCATTAGTTCATAATAACAATAATCACAATAACAATCATACCTAAGCTATGAGTCCAAGCCTAGGTTATATCATCTACTTCCTCCAATTCGATTAAGTATTCACCTAACCAAGTTATATGAGCTCAAGCACAGTAGATTCTCATACTGACAGACAATAGAATCTAATTCCACACAGCAGTTACTTCACACAGAATATGGATGAAATGAGATGAAATGCAAATATAATACAAGACAAAGTTTTTCTTTCTTATTAGCGGTACACACGTTCGAACATTAACAAATCGTGATGCATAGGGGACTCACGTGGTCCATATACCACTCAGGCTTACACAAGATCCTATTTTAACCACATGTAGGCTTACACAGTACATGTTTCTAACCGCACAGCAGGCTCACACAGTACATGTACTACCCACACAGCTCTTTTACGCATCTCTAGTCACACAAACTCACATAGTATAAAGCATGAATATCACATGAAAAGTATCAAGAAGCGATGATACGCGATAAAGATTCTAAATTTAGTCAATTACATAATAATGACTCGATCTTTAGCTTCTTTTCCACTTTTAAATGAGTATATAAGGATGATGGGGACACACAATCATCTATAAGATAGGCATGTAATTAATATTGCATAAATTACGGGTTCATACCCCAATCATGGATCCAAATGATCGTACTATTCTATTAGCTAGTGCCCAAAGCATGGCATTCACTAAGTAATTTAAAGGAACAACTTTCCATAACATGTCACTGATACCCGACACAAGTGTTCATCACCTCAAAAGTGTCGGGACCCTCTTATTATCCCCCTTACACCCTCTTAGTAGTTAATAAAACCAATCATGACACTTAAGTAAGGTACAAGAACTCAACTTGTTTGGAATTAATAGTCCGAGAATCACCACACAGCCTTGCCTTTTCGTAAAAACTCTGAAAGATGCCAATTGGATAATAAGTCAACATATGATTCTAATGATGCCCATATTGCTATATCAAACTTACGGACCCAAATGGTCACCGAAAATTGGACTCCGAACCAAAAAGGGTAAAATAGAAAAAAAATCTGAAATTAGTTTATCTAAGGTTTTTGGAATCTGAATATCAAATATCAACTCAATCCATCCATTATATCATGATTAATTAGAAAAAAAATCCATTTTCAACATAGGGTTCAACACACCCATAAAACCACATCCTAGATCAAGATCTGTAGCATATCTTGCAATAATCTAATAAATAATCACAATATGATGATAAGGACATATCCAAATGATCCTTGCAAAATCCTCAAAATTTGCCTTAAACTGAGCTCTCAAGTCCCAAATATGGAGAATGAAATATCTTAGGTCGAATTGGGTTTTTAATGTTCTGATTCAGCAATCTCGTAGGTGCGCAAAATATCTCACAGGTGCGAGCTTCGCACCGGTGGCCAAATATTTGAAGGTGTGAGGTCCATGAAAATATCCAAAGATCGCAAGTGCGAACCACCTCACGCAGGTGCGATCCCGCCCCTGCGGCCATTTCCTCATAGGTGTGAGCCTGCTCCACATCACCATTCCGAGCACCTGCGGCCCACCATGTGCATGTATTGCCTCGCAGGTGTGAGCATAACCCCGCAGGTGCGATGCACCAAACACCAACAACTTAAGAACATGCTCCAACTTTAAATAAACTCTCAAAACTCATTCGAGACCTCCCAGACACAAACCAAAAATGTAAACCACTCCTAAAACATGCAACGGACTTGCTTGCGCACTCAAAATACTCATGCAACGTCATCTTGATCTGCTGTTAACTCAAGTCAACTCTAATTTCATTAAATTACTAAAATCTCAACCAAGAGTCTAAAATCCACCTGATTCCCTTAGGAACTGAACCAACAACTTGACTAAGTCATAAGAGACATTCTGGACCTAATGGAATCATTGAAACTTCAAAAAAGACTCAAATGCCCTTGATGTTCACTTTAGTCAATGAGAACTCATTTCTTAACATAACAACTTTCCAATTTTCAACTTACCTAAATCGCACTCAAATCACCCAGGACTCATTCGAACTATTCACCTAAGGCAAAAATCACATTCCGGAGCTAACAGAACCATCAGAATTCGATTCTGGGTGCATCTTCTAAAAAGTCAACTCTTAGTTAGGCTCTTAAGGATCTCCCAACAGACAAAAGTCCAAGAGTAGATGGTTTTAATGCTAAAAATTTTCAAACTCTACTGGGATATGATAGGAGATGGGGTTACAGAGGGGGTCTTGCTTTATTTTCGACTGGCAAGCTGCTAAAGATGGTGAATATCACTATAGTAACTCTTGTACCAAAGGTTATTGCACCTTATGTGAGAGAGTATAAGCCTATTACATATTACACTACCCTCTATAAACTCATATCTAAGATCCTCACTGCTAAACTGAAGGAGGTGGTTGATTATATAGTCAGTCCATCTCAATATGCCTTTATAGAGGGAAAAAATATATTGGATAATGTCCTGATAGCACATGAATTGGTGAAGGGGTATTCTCACAAAGGAGTATCTCTAAGGTGTACAATCAAGGTGGATATCAAGAAGGCCTATGATTCAGTGGAGTGGGCTTCCTACAAAATTAGTGGAGTTGATTACGAAAGGTGTTACTACAGTCCAGTACTCTTTGCTGGTAAATGGTGGATTGACTCCTATTTTCAAGGCTAAAAAGAGATTCAGACAAGGAGACCCAATGTCTCCATACTTTTTTGTTTTAGCAATGGAATATTTGCATAGAACCTTGTAATAACTCAGACATAATCCTCCGTTTCAATACCATCCCAGGTGCAAAAAATTGGGTATAGTTCAAATATGTTTTGATGATGACTTATTAATGAGTTGTAGGGCTAATGATATTATTAGTGAATATTCTCTGAATATTCACAGTATATTTTGTAATTATCAAAGATGTATATTTAAGGTAACTTAGGATTCTTATTGTATTAGGAATCAACCATTTAAGGTAAGTTAGGATTCGTAGTGTATTATGAATCAACCTCTGTACAACTATATATATTGTGAATAATGAAAGGAATCCCTAAGGGAAATTATTCTATCTTACATGGTATCAGAAGCCTAAACCCTACTCTCCTCTCTCTCAAAAAGTAGTCGCCGACCCACCCCCACCCCCTCTCTCGGTTCTTTTCCCTTCGGTCGACGGCAACCCGGCAGCCACCATGTCTTCCCCTACAAATTATGGTTCCTTCACTGGAAATTTTGACAACCCATCTCAACGATCATCGTCTTCTTTTCACCCGGCTTTTGCCGTTACCAACATCAAGAACTCTATCCCTATAATTTTTGATCAAGAAGACTGTCAATATTTTATGTAGACAGAACTGTTCTATATCCATGCATGTGCGTACATCATGCTCGACCATATTGATGGATCTATTCCTAGTCCCACCGACATTGTCGAATCGACATGGCGTCGCCTTGACGCCATCGTCAAACAGTGGATATACGGCACCATCTCAAAAGACTTGTTGTGTACTATCATAAAAACATGTGCTACGGCATGTGACCTCTGGTTACGATTGGAAGAAATCTTTCAGAACAATAAAAATACTCGGGCATTGTATTTGGAGGAGCAATTCAACAATACACGTCTTGAGAATTTTAACAACATGTCCGAATATTGCAAACAACTAAAAATCATAGCCGACCAACTTTCCAACGTCGGGACATCTATTTCTGAAACCAAGATGGTACTTCAATTAGTTGCTGGTTTACCGAAAGGTGAATACGATACTCTTGCAACAATGATTCAATAGGTTGACCCACTACCAAGTTTCACCAAGGCACGGTCACAACTATTGTTGGAAGAAACCCGACGTGCTAAATAAGAGGAACATAATCAAAAGGCGTTAGCCGTTGACGGGATGGGACCACCGGCAGCCAACACCACCCCGCCACCACCGTAAGACCACCAGCACCAGCAATCCCGCAGAGGAGGGCGTGGCGGCAGAGGCCGCGACAACAACAACAGAGGCAAGGGTCGCGGCAAAGGCCACAAAAATTAGCAAACATTCCCAACCCCTCCACCTTATTTCCAGTGGGCTGGACCGCAAGCCTAGCCCAATACCGGGAGCTGGGCCTCGCCTGCCTGCCCTTACCCGACTGTAGGGGCCCAGTTCCAACAGCCTGCTTGGTCCAGCGGCCTATTTTGCTTAGCCCCAGCCAACAGGCAGGCCCACCCGTTGCAGCAGCAGGGCCACATTGCCTCGATTCAGCAGCACACGCAAGGCAGCAGCTGGCCCCCACTGATTTGGGCCAGGCCTTCAGCACCATGAACCTTCAACAGCCCAATAAAAATTGGTACATGGACACCGGAGTCACATTTCACCTCACCCGGTCATCATGTAACTTATCTCAATTACTTCAGTTAAAGTGTCCTCAATTTATTACTGTCGGCAATGGTTATCGCATTCCAATTGAAGGTTATGGTAACACACATACCAAACATCCCCACCCGCCTTTCTCCATAAATCACGTCCTTTACACACCTAACATCATTAAAAACCTAATCTCTATTAGAAAATTCACTCGCAATAATTATGTCTGTCGAATTTGACCCTTTAGTTTTTCTGTGAAGGATCTCAATACGGGGAACGCGCTGCAATAGTGTGGGAGACCTCTACCCCTTCACCCAGTCTTCCGCTGTCAGAACTCATTCACTTGTCTCCCTAGCTGTTATCTCTCCGTGAACTTGGCACAACCGACTCGGACACCCAGAAGACCCTGCTTTTAATATTCTTAGGACTAATAAGTGTATTCAATGCAATAATGGGAAAATTGCCCACCACTGTTTTTCTTGTCCACTTGGCAAACATACTCGTATTCCATTTATGTCATCAAACAGTGTTACTTTTTCTTCATTTGATATTGTTCATGCTGATTTGTGGACATCTCCGATTGTCAGTTCTTTGGGTCACAAATTCTATCTAGTATTATTAGATGATTTTTCACACTTTGTATGGATCTACCCACTAAAGTTCAAATCTGAAGTGTTTGCCAAGTTTCTTGAATTTCAAAAATTCATCAAAATACAGTTTGAAAAATCTATAAAATCTTTTCAATGTAATAATGAACGTGAATTTAATAATTCGGCATTTCACAATTTATGCTCTAAACAAGGCATGGTTTTCCATTTTTCCTATCCCTACACTTCCTCCCAAAATGGAGAAGCTGAAAGAATCATTTGTACTATCAATAACATGGTGCGTACCCTTCTCTTTCATGCCAGTCTTCCACCGTCATTCTGGGTCTACGCTGTCAAAATGGTAGAATACCTCCTTAACATTTTACCAACCATCACTCTCCAAAACAAGACCCCAACTGAAATCTTATACCATAGGTTCCCCTCTTATGACCAAATACGCATCTTCGGTTGCCTGTGCTACCCCAACCTGGCCTCCACCTCATCTCACAAACTAGCCCCACGCACCACACCATGCGTATTCATCGATTTCTCACCTAATCATCAGGGGTACTTGTGCTATGACATAACCATCTCACGTCACGTCACATTCGACGAGGCGAACTATCCATTTTCAAACCTTCAAAAATTCCAAACCACGGATTACACATTTCTCGATGAGTCTCATATGTCTTCTCTACTCCAGTCGATGTGTCTCCGCAAATTCCAGTACCGATGCAGACTGTTCCGACAGTGCACATTGCCCCGTCCCCACCACTGCTGCCTTCAGCCAACTGCTCTCGATCGAACACACCACCAACACCACTGCTGCCTTCAGCCATGTCTTCTACCCTCCCCCCCAAAGAAGATCGCGCCTCCCAATCCAAAGACCCGTAAGTCGCGGTATTCCGGTCGGACACAAGACTGCGCCTCCCAATCTAAAAACCGACAGCCTGCAGCCTACCAGTCCCGACCTCCCACTACAGCCTACCCATCGCATGGAGACTCGTGCACAATATGGGATCTTCAAACCCAAGGTTCACTTCAACCTCTCTGCACAAACCTTATCACCTATTCCAAAAAATCCAAAACTAGCAAAACTGGACCCCAATTGGAATGCGGCCATGTGCGAGGAGTTTAATGCTTTAACCAAGCAGAACACTTGGGATTTGGTACCTAGACCAGACGGTGTGAATGTTATCCGATGTATGTGGCTATTTCGTCACAAGTTCAGAGATAGTAGTGACCTGGAATGGTATAAGGTAAGACTAGTTGCCAATAGCACTAATCAGCATGAGGGTATTGATTGTGGTGAGACATTAAGTCCGGTTGTTAAACGGCTACTATTCGGACTGTTCTCAGTAATTCAATGAGCATGCATTGGCTGATTCATCAGCTTGATGTCAAGAATGCTTTTCTTCATGGGGATTTGGAAGAAATTGTGTACATGCATCAGCCCCCTGGCTTTGTTCATCCGACAGTCCCGCAGTTTGTATGTCATCTCAGAAAGTCATTGTATGGCTTGAAACAGGCACCCCGCGCTTGGTATAATCGCTTTGCCAGGTATCTTCTGCAGATCGATTTTATATGTAGCAGGTGTGATAACTCCCTCTTCACTTTTCATCGAGGTAGCAGCACGGCTTATTTGTTATTATATGTGGATGCCATTGTTCTTACTGCTTCCTCTGACGGTTTGAAGAATGAAATCATTGCTCTGCTCAAAACAGAATTTGCTATGACCGACTTAGGAAAGCTTAGTTATTTCTTGGTTATATCAGTGACCAGATCTGCAGTTACTATATTCTTGTGTCAGCGTTAAGTATGCAGAAGAGATAGTGTACAGGGCGAAGATGGCAAATTGTAAAATTATGCCAACTCCGGTTGACTCGAAATCCAAGCTCAGTGCCAATGACGGTGATCCAGTTTCTGATCCCACTCTATATCGGAGTCCTGCAGGTGCCCTTTAGTATCTTGCCTTCACTAGGTCTGATATTACATATGCCGTTCAGCAGATGTGTCTGTTTATGCATGACCCTCGAGAGTCTTATTTTGCCGCCCTCAAATGTATTATCAGATACGTTAAGGGCACACTGGATTTTGGACTACATCTCTACCCCTCTGCCCCAAACAAGTTACTCTCCTACACGGATGCAGATTGGGCAGGATGCCCCGATACACGTTGCTCCACCTCAGGCTACTGTGTATTTCTTGGGGATAATCTTATTCCATAGTCCACCAAACGGTAGGCCACGCTATCCCATTCGAGTGCTGAAGCAGAGTATCACGGAGTTGCTAATGTCGTTACTGAGATCTGTTGGATCCGAAATCTTCTTTTGGATCTCCAGTGTCCACTGCGAAAGGCGTCTATAGTCTATTGTGACAACATCTCTGCCATCTATATGTCTCACAATCTGGTCCAACATCAGTGGACTAAGCATATTGAGATGGATATCCACTTTGTGGGAGAGAAGGTCGCCCTTGGTCAGGTCAAAATATTACATGTGCCTTTCTCATATCAGTATGAAGATATTTTCACAAAGGGACTACCGAGACAGCTCTTCACGGACTTCTAATCCAACCTTAGCGTTCGGCCTCCTCCCGCTCCGTCTGAGGGGGAGTATTAGCGAATATTCACAGTATATTTTGTAATTATGATAGATGTATATTTAAGGTAACTTAGGATTCTTATTGTATTAGGAATCAACCATTTAAGGTAAGTTAGGATTCGTAGTGTATTATGAATCAACCTCTGTACAACTATATATATTGTGAATAATGAAAGAAATCCCAAAGGGAAATTATTCTATCTTACAGATATCTCCATAAAACTATTGTTCAATACTTTCCAACACTTCTCAGAGGTATCAGGATTGCATGACAATATGGAGAAGAGTTCTCTATATATTTCTAGAGTCTCGGATGATTTTAACGATCAGATGTTGTGTGACCTTAATCTATCATTGGGTGAGCTCCCTTTAAATAATTAGGGGTGCCATACTCAACTAAGAAGTTATCAGTTCATAAATGTTTGCCTATGGTGGAGAAAATGATATCCACAATCAAGTGTTGGTCTTCTAAACTGTTATCATACAATGGCAGGTTGCAACTAATTAAAGTGTATTGTTTGATATGCAGACTTATTGGGCACAGATTTTCATTTTTCCTAAGAAGATTATTTTTATGGTGGCCACTGTGTGTAGAACATTTCTCTGGACAGGGAGCAATAATTGTTATAAGAAAGCTCTAGTAGCTTGGGAAACTATATGTATGCCTAAATCTACTGGAGGTCTGAATGTATTTGATAGTAAACATGGACTAGGACAGCAATCTACAAGTTACTATGGGCTGTGGAATAGAAAAAAGACAAGCTATGGGTGCTATAGGAACATACATTCTATATAAAAGCAAATGATTTGGAAATAATGCAAACTCCAAAGCAGTCTTGCTGGATTTTAAGGAAGATATTTGATGCAAGAAGTTGGCTACCTAGTTCCTTAACTTTGTATAATACTCTCCAGGAATCAACTGAGTCTGGTGGATTTAGTGTAAAGAAAGAATACATTTCAATGAGGTCCCAATTCCCTAGAGTACCTTGGAGCAAACTCTCACTAGTCAAACGGATTCTTCTAAGGCAACACTTCATTTTGTTGATGGCAATGCACAAGAGATTGCCAACTGTGGATAGAGTCAACAAATGGGGAATATATGTGCAAACATTTGTAATGCACAACTAGAAGAGAATTTTGATCACTTGTTTTTCACATGTCCTTTTTCAAAGCAAGTGTGGGATACACTACTGAAATGGCTGGGTTTTCATAGACAAATAGGCAGCTAGGAACAAGAAGTTACATGGTTGAACAGTAGTATGAGTAACAATAGATCAAGGATACTGGGGTTCTGCTTTGCAGCAACAGTGTACCAAATCTGGGCTGAGAGAAATGACAGAAGGTTCCAAAAGAAGACCACTAGCAGCAAGCATAGGATCAGAGATATTATTATTCAACTTCATCTTGAAGGTCAGAGGCATGAAAAATGGGGAAGTCAACTACAACAATTGAATTCATATCCAGTTTAAAATCTAGACTATTGTAATAGTTGGCTAATGTGTTGTTAGTATTTACTTATGATTAAATGATTGTACAGGAAAGATAGGTGTGAGAGTCATCTCTGAGTTTAAAGAGATATGACAGTTTTGTAATGTTGATACTTTTGGTTGAATGGAAAAGTTAATTTTTTGACCCAAAAAAAACTTCCAATGGGTGGGCGTATATCGGTTTATATCGATTTTGTATCCGAAAAATATGAACCAAATAAAAATCGGTTTTTTAAAAAAAAAAAAACGAATACAACTTTTTTTTAAAAAAAATCAATATGTTCGGTTTATATGCTGAACGTATCGGATTATATCGGTTTTTTCTTGTGCGCCGGGTCGGGTCGGAGAATTTTTAAATTTTTTTAAAAAATTGAATTTCTAAAACTGAAATTGACATTCACACCTACACTATCATGAAATTTCGACGTTGATTGTGTATCATGAGATGTTTACTAAAGAAAAAGGAAAGTTAGAAATCGATTTGGGGGAAAACACAAATTGATTGGGAAAACAGACATTTTTTGAAAAATTGGTTGCGCCAAACCGTCTTTCGGCTTGACCGGCCCCGTCTCAAAAAAATACGCAAAATTTAAAAAAATCGGGTAAAACGGACAACCGAGCGCAGAGTTATGACCATTTAAAGTTTTATCAATTTACAACTACTTTTTTCCCTACATTTTATGTCAATGCTTCTGTGATATGTTAAGCAAGTTCATGCCGCATGCGACTTCCATAAAAGCTTCATAGATTTAGCTTCAATGGCTATGATTCAAGAGATAGTAGTAGATAAAAAATAAAAAATAAAAAATAAAAAAATATATATATTGAATTCGGTTTTTCGGTTCAGTTCGGTTCGTATCCAAAATTTAAAAATCGAACCGAATCACTAAATCATGATTCGGTTGGCTTATAAAAAAAAATGTTTTTTTAAAAAAAAAAAAAACCGAACCGAATTTCGGTTCGGTTCGGTTTTTTCGGTTCTCCGAATTTTTTGCCCACCCCTACTTCCAATATTCAAAATTTGGATTTTCTTTCATTATTTTAACTCAATTGCTTCGGTAATCGCGCTACCATTCCCCACACATTTAAAATATCAAAATAAAACTAGGAAAAAGGACATTTAGAGGAAAATATTTAAAATAGATAAAATGATCCAACGGGTCGTTACAATAATATATAAGGGTGTGGTGTGCCGTGTGTTTGTATGGTGTGAGAAAACTAAGGAAGGGGATAGGGGAGAGTATCACGAGGTGAGAGGAGATAAGGTTTGCTGAGTGTTTTCTTTGCTCCTAAAAGGTAGAATCTCCCACCCCAGGAGCCCCCATACCCCGGTCCGACAGGTCAAAACTGTGGTAAGGTAAACTTTTTAAAGTGACTGGTCCCACCGCATTACGGCCCCATACCCCAGAAAACCCCACCTCCGGCCTGGCCCTACGGATTAGTATACACCGCTTGGCCCTACGCGTATGGAGGAATTTTTTTGGGGGAACACGGTCCACTCTCGCCGATCGAGGACTCGAACACGGAACCTCAGACAGCAATACCCTAATGTATTGGCCACTGGGCCAAACACTTTGGATTTTTTTGCTGAGTGTTTTCTTAGGGCCTTAAGGAAGGGGATAGGGGAGAGTATCACGAGGTGAGAGGAGATAAGGTTTGCTGAGTGTTTTCTTAGGGCCTTAGGGGGAGGGGTTTTAGGGGTTTGTTTTTGGCCTTTTAGGTAGAGTAGGAATAGGGGTCACGTTGGTGCTGGGGAGTTTGCTTTTAGGTTAGTAATTTTTTCTTTTCCTTTTTAGCTTTTCTCCTTCTTCTTTAAAAGATAAAAATGAAATATAATGATAAAAATATTAACTAACTATTTTTAGACCAATAAAAATATAGAAAAGTTAAATAGCTCGTCCAAAATAGAAATGTAACTAAAAAACTACTAAAAGTCACTAGCTTATTTATTGAAACCTAAATTAGAAGAAAATTTATTGTTTTTTGTAAATTTCTTTCTTTTCTGAAAAAATGAAAACAAGACTTTTCCTAGAATGTGACTCTATTTTTGAAGTTCTCGGTTTTTAAAATAAAACTTATTAAGATGACATAATTATGAAAATATCTAATCTAGACCTAAAACAAATATTTAAATACTAAAAAGGTGTAAAATGTAAGTTCGGTCAAAAATTAGTATATGCGAGATTTAGATGAATAAGTGAATGGAGGTTAAGACATTAGATAAATATGAAACCTTAAGAGTTACAAAAGTAAGATGTTGTGCCCGAGGAGGCATATTGTTACAAAATGAGATGATAAGCTTAGTTAGTATGGGACTCTAAATTAGTATTCTGGAGTTGCAATATGTGGGAAAACGCTAAACATATATTTTATTCTTATGGTGTTCTTAAGAGTTGAGTTGAGATGTGTTAGAATTAAGATTAAATAAATTCTTGCATCTTAAGGATGTCTTAAGGATGACGGTAATGTTGTGGGTAAGTCATGAAGTCGAGGAACATGCTTATATCGTATTATGAATATCAAGGTATTTGGTTTAAGGCGGAATAATCATGCAACAAAGATAGTATAAGTTGAAGGTAGTCATAAATTTCTCAGAGAAACCACATGGTGAATCACATATGCGAGAGTAACACGTATCTATATATATTTACTACAGGAAGGTAATGTTGTTTTGGCTATGACTAGTTAAATTACGATTGACCAAAAGAGATTAGAGAACAATGCCCTAAGGGCAAGATGTCATAAGTAATTAGTCTTAAGGAGCAGGTCATTAGAGTTATAAAAGTTTACAAAGAGTCTGATGGCAAAGGACATGCTAAGTAGGGGAGATACCCCCATGTAATTTCAAAATTTATACGATTTAAAAAGTCTATGATATGTGGAATATAGTAGTACGATACCTACATAGGGTTGTGATAAGATTAAGAATGATGTGAGAGGGTGTATAGTGATAATAGCGAGAGGATATTATATTAGACAAACTTAAAATCCGAAGAAGCTACTTCAGATAAAGAAAGGAGAATATATGAATAGTTGGTACTCTTTCTTATTGGCAACTACAGATAGGCTTGTCCTTAATATATTTAATAGCCACTGGAAGTAAGGTAAGTTAGGCTTGAATTATGTATCATTTAATTAGCCTCCTTGCTGGTGTATAGTGATTGAATTGATATGTTATGCACCTTCTTATCGAAACATATATGTGTTGAACCTTCTGGTTATCAAATTTTGCGATCATGTAGACTAAAGATGGGAATCCGTCATTACATGCTTAGGCTTGTTTGGTGTAGTTGTGAGAGTTCCTGTGAGGGCCATATTGTTATTATTATGGTGTTAGCACAATATTGTTATGGAAAAAAGAAACTCTATCCTCAACCCTTCCAATTCTTAGTTCATGGTGCAACTTCACCCCGTGCATCCTTTGGTTGTGAGCCCCGACTAGAGGGAGGCGCTAAGGGAAGGGCGTAGCGTTAAATCTGCCTCGCCTTGAAGACGTTTGGAACCCTTCTGTTGAGCACCAATTGGAAATCCAATATGACTTCTAAAACTGAAGTGAGCACAGGTGAGAGGACCCCACTTTCCCGCATCCCTCTCCCCACGAGCAGAACACCAGAGATGCACTTGCAATACAAAGGAACTCTAGAGAAAAGTTTGAAGACTTGAGGCTTAGTGAAAATCTTAGGCCATAACTCTCATTCGAGGAAGAATGATCCTTAGAGAGGGATAATGTAAAACTTCATAAATTCGAGTTAGGTGTGAATATGTTAAATGAGTATTATTGTGATATTTTATCCATATAAAGTCCTATGGGACGAGTTTGGGTGAAAATAGTTGTTTTGAGGTCAAGACGAATAGTGAGGTGCATAAGATTCTATAGAATCGACTAAGTTTACGGTAGGCATGACTTTCAACTTGTATACGTAAATCTCCATTGGGATTTGGAGAAAACTTAAAATATGAAAGTTATATCTCTTTGAAATAATTTTTCAACGATATATGGTTCAGCCCAAATGGACTCTATGCTAGGAGTATGCCCATTATATTAAACGTTGTCGGGTGGCGTGCAAATTACTTGTCTCAGAACCTGCGACGCACAACCATCGCACGAGCTCATTTTTTCTTATTCTGAATGCTATAAGTTTAAAATTTCATTATAACTCTTTCCCACTTCATCTTGGCCAACTTTTTGGAGGAAAACAACTATAAGGCTTTCCAAAAACATCTAAGGTAAGTTCTTGATTAATTTTCATCAATCTAACATCAAATTAACTCTAGTTTATCCTTCAAAACCGTAGATTCTTGAATATCAAAGAAAGAGAAATTAAAGGAGACTTTGGGAAATCTCTTAAAGGTATGATCTTCGGTCTTTACTGATGTTATTTAAAGGATTTAGACTAGTGTAGGGTATTATAAGTGATGAGAATTCATGGGTGATTTATAGAGGTTTTAAGATCACGTTTTTGGGCACGAAAAGCCCTAGTTTTATTATAAGTGTAGGAACTCTTAGAAATTGGTTAAAATTCTAATCTTTGTCATAAATAATTATTGTAGAGCCATTGTTGAACTTGGAGGAATACGTTTTCTAGATTTTAGCGAGAATTAAGTTATGACTCTTTTCGAACATACTTTCCAATCTTTAAAAAAATAGTTTTCTTTGGCAAGGTTGGGGTGCGTGAGGCACAGCCACATTAAATCTTATGTGTATTATATTATATCTATATATACGTGATTTTCCCTATCAAAGGATGATTGAACTTGAAATCTAAAGCTTTGAACTTTGAATATGATTTACCTCTATACGGGACACTTTAACTTGATTTTGAAGGTTTGTATATTTGGGGTGTATTTCCCTATGAACCGGTCTCGTTCAATTGAAATTGATACATGATGAATTGGGTCTCTAAATCAGTTAATGATATTGGTATACTCCTATTAAACGGATGATGAACATAATCTATGATGAGTGATTTGGCTTTCATGTTATGATTGTGATTCGGCTATTATGCCATGATTTCTATTGTTCGTGTTAGGCCTAACTACTCGAGAAGAATGGTAGTCACTATGGATCCCAGTGGGGTTTGCCTAGCCATTCAGGAGGAAGAGTTGCCATCAAGGGTCGATAGCCCCGAAGTGGTTTATGCCTAGCCATTCGGGAGGAAAAGTGGTCATCGATGGTTGGTAGCCCCAGTGTGATCTTTGCCTAGTTTAAATCGGAGGAGGGTAGCCATTGTGGGTTGATAGCCTCTATATGATGCTTCTATGCAGTTTAGAAAATCCTATGTGGGCATCCCTTCGTTATATTGATTTGAGCCTATATTGGCATAATTGTGATTGTCCATGCGTTATTTTATTGATAATCTTGAGTTAATAAGTGGGAGACTTAAATGTGATAAACGATATAATGAGTTGAAGTTGACTTATTTCTTCTTTAATGGTTTCCACTAATGGTTTTACTAGGTTTGATGATTTATATTATCTCTGGATTTCGAATTGCTTTTATTGACACCGTTTTACTGATTCTTATTATATTATTTTATTATATTAACTATTTTCCAGAACACTCACTGAGTACCCAGTACTCAGGCATACAATTGTTATTTTTGATGGTATGTTAAGGTAGCGGAGAAGAGCAGGTACATGCGGATCGCGTAGATTATGAGTACTTGTTGTTTTCTAGACTTATTGGTGATTCACACACCCTTGTTCGTGGGACACCTTATCTATCTAGTTTCATTATTATAGTTTATGGGCTGGGTTTTGATGTGTTACGCTGTTTATATTTCTTAAAAGCTCCATAGATAGTTGTCAGATTGTGGGTGGATGTTGCAAGTCTCATACGACTTATAGAGGTGTTTGCCACGTTCTATGATTTAATATTTATATTAGACTCGTAGATTTTAAATAGTAGGAGTATGGTTGATTATAACCATTTACCTGTTTTAAGTGAATGTCAAAAGACTTTTGATGCTTATTGATTTTATAAGGTGCTTCCAATGTTTATTACATCGGATGCCTGTTGCGTCCATGATTGGTTTTGGGGCGTGGCAGATTTTGTTGCCAAAATCTCTATAATTCCACGTGGGCAAGCTGGTAGTATTACCATCTTTTCCCCAAGTAAAACGAGACTCGAGTCTGGCCTCTACCGCAGGAGCTACCTGGAGAATCAGATGGCTGTTGCACTTGGTGGAAGGTCAGTTTTATATAGCATGCTTAAGAATGTTCTGTTATATTTTCTTTTATTTCACTAACATTGGATATATTATTTTCCCTTCATCTTCCTGACTCGCTTTTCTTTTCCAGAGTTGCTGAGGTCATTTTTGGAGAAGATAATGTAACAACTGGAGCAGATGGTTGAGTGGTTTGGGTTCAGCAAAAGATTGGCCAAATTGCTATTGGTGGAGCTGGAGGAAATTCTTTCTTGGCCCAGCAGGTACACAGGTCTTCCAAACATATTTATCATAAATTGTTTCAGTGCTGTTGTTAACCATGCCCTTAATTTGCATGTTAAATAGAAGATGTCAACACAGAAAGACTATTCCAGGGCTACAGCCAATGTGGTTGATGCTGAAGTAAGGGAATTGGTGGATAAAGCATATCCGAGAGCAAAGCAAATAATCACAACTCACATTAACATCCTACACAAGCTTGCTCAGCAGTTGATAGAGAAAGAAACTGTTGACAGTGAAGAGTTCATGAGCCTTTTCATCGATGGCAAGACCAAGCTTTATGTTGCATAAGTCATCAATATATCTTCAATTCTAAGTTGTACATCACATAATACATACAAGTATACGCATTGGAAATTGTGACAAATTATAGTTGAACAAACTGCCATGAGAATCTACCAAGTGAGTAAATTAATCCTCAAGAGTCCCGAACCAAATGATACAGGAGCTTGGTTAGTTTTGCGGTAACAGAAACGATTGATCGGATCATGGCTACAAAAGAATGATACAGATTGGGTAGTATCAAGATCCTCTTCCACCGCACTGCCTTTTTTCTTCTAGGGTTGCAGCCTCAGTCAACATATCTGCTGCATCTTTGTGCATATCTAGCTTGGAAAGGGCAATTTCCTGCATGTAGAATGCTGTGGACCAGTGGGTAGACACACTGCTTTTGCATCGCATCTCTAAGGGCCGCATCAGGTTGATCACACATAAGATAGTAAAGACTTCTCCGAGCATAAACAGTTGGTAATACCATTGTTCCGACATCTATGAACTGCAATACGAACAGGAACATACAAATAGATCCTTAATGTGAAGCATTCCTTAGTTTGTTCATGCTATCCAATGTAAATAAGCTATGCAAGGCACACCACAATTGAATAAAAACTGAGCTACATCTTCATTTGCTGGCACCCTGCCAGAGACTATACAGCTCAATAAGAATTGAAGACATGACCTATTTCTCAGTGAACCACAGCTGGAAAAGTTTACGGTGTGAACTATCAACCATGTGCAAATTTTGGCCCCGTAAATAAGCAGAAAACCCTAAAAGTTGGTGTTTGTTATTCTAGACTATCAGTAGCACATGGAGTCCATTCATTCATGTCTGGGCAAGACAAACTAACACAGCCACATGCACAACTAACAAGTGGCCACCTGATGAACAACACTATGTTCCATATAGAATTAAGGGCACAGAAGTCTCTCAAATGTGAAATACAGTCCCCATTCAGATGCTCCTCCAGTTGAATGGTTGACTAAAGAATGCATTGACAATGGCAATGGTTTCAGGTGCCTAAGCTTTTCAAATTTCCTATACATTTTAGAATACTTGAGGATGTGAATAAACCCCCGGGAAAGATGAAGAACACCTACCACTCCCAAACCCTCCAGGAACAGAACACCTGTACCACACTAATTAAGTGCACAGAAGTCACTTAAATATGATATAAAAGCCCAAGTCTTTTCCAGTTGAATGGTTGACGAGCATTTTTCAATGGAATTGCTTTGAAGCATCCAATTTTTTCCATACTTCAGATACATTTAAAACTGGAAGGATGCAAATGAAGCATGCCACATTCCATCCCCCCTCCCACATCCACCCCCACCCCCAAAGGAGCTCTATGTATGATTGAAATATAATTTCTGGTGTCCAGCAGCATAAATAATATCAGAATCTAACATGCTGCAGCTTTGGGTCTACTTTGGGTCTTGACTGCCTCAAAAGGTTATTTACAGCTATTAACTATGATTTTTAAATTAAACAAAATAGAATTTTTTTGACCGTTTGTTAAAAGTAGACATACCTAGTAACAATCTATGGCAGTTTTGAATTCCTTGTCCCGAAATGCCAAGTCCCCACGCTTCCTTGCCTCTAACATGTCCTTCATTTGTTGAGTCCATTCTTGGAAAGAAAACTACATCAGTTGGTGGGCAGCATCAATTTAAAGAATGTGAACAGTACAAACAATTTTCTATCACATACATGGTCAGAAGAATTACCTCATTTGTCCCTTGGTCATCTTTATAGTGTGTCCTGACCAAAATTTGATGAATGGCTGTGAGATCCATTCTTAAACAAGCATCACCCATGGCAGAAAGGGGGTGCTGCGGAGTTGGAGCAGCTTCCTCGTGCTTAGGAATTCCAAGCATCACATGAAATGCAACCTGAAAGCAGATAAACAGAACACTTTCAGCCTTCAGTAGTTGAGTCAGTCCAAGCAGTTTGGTAGAGTCTGTACCTTTTAAGAAACTCAACTTACAGTAATGCAATTAGTCACAATTGCTCTTCATATGAAGGATCATGTAAACGTGCATATACGCAAAAGAGATGAGATGAATAGGATATCTCGAGGTTGAGGAGAAATAAGGAAAGCGAGACCAGATCAATAAGTTGTGGTAATTTTTCTAGCTGAACCCCAGAAAAGGAAGTTTAGCATCAATATAAGATTCTTTGTTTTCAACAAGGTTTTCCAAATGAGAAGGCAGAAAAAGTTAGCGAACACATGGAGAACAAAAGAGATATTAGCTTGTTAAGTATGCCGAGGAGGTCAGAAGGCGGACCATAACAAAATGCAAAGAACACTCAAACCACAAAACTGAGACAGTAATTTCTTTTAAATATAAAAGTATTGTGCTGAATTAGAAACTAAGAATGAGGACTAACTTCAGGTTTACTTTGTAATGGACTGAGTGTTGTAACAAGATCCTTGATATTTGGTCGTTCCCTAGGTTCGTATTGCAAGCATCTCGAAGCCAGATCAAGGACCACTGTTGCCTCTTCTGGAGAGAAATTCCCCTCCAAATGTGAATCCATTAACAGAAGAAGGATTTTGCCCCGTATCATATCAAGTGCCTAACATGTAAAGTTATGAAATGTGCACATAATTTAAAACAATGTATTCGACAGTGAAGAGGAAGGGGGCTGGGGGGAGAGAAAAAAACAGAGAGAGGAACGGTAAATACTGATTAGGCAACTGTGCCAAAATGAAATTGCTCTTCTTCAGAAACAGGCGAAGGCATATATTAAAGGAGAAAACATAAAAATTATATGTTTTCACTCTTCTTTTACAAAGACGACGCAAAGGTAGATCGAATTCATGGTAATGTAAAGCTTATCTAATACAGCTCCAAACTCCAATTCTTCCAAGTCTAATGTGCAAGATCCAACTAAATTTTGTCCAGCAACAAGCACCATTTTCTGGAGAGATCACGATAAAATGGACGGGCTATAGCTCGGCATATTTCAATAAGTTAATTTGAGTTAACTCAAGTGTTAGCACAACCTAAATTGTTATATATATATATATATATATATATATATATATATATATATATATATATATATTTAAAAGCATGAATTTAAAAGATTAGGAGGTAGCACCTTCCATAATCATATTTATTCAAAATATTAGAACTTACAAAGATTTATAGCTGATGAAAATTTACAATGGCTTTGGGATTTTGGTTTAGAGAGAGTTTCTCTTTCTAAAATCTAAAACTTAATCTAAGAAAAAGTTTGTTCTAAATGGAGGGGAGAAGTCTCCTTTTATAGGAGTTTTACATGACATTTTAGTAAATAAAAAAGAATCTAACTATTCATGACCAGTGGAGAATGACGTCATCGTCTTTTGACATTTTCTCGAATTATTGCTGGAATATTTTACTTTCACTGTTTCCTTTTTGAAAGTATCTTTTTGTGGACATTTTGTCGGAACTTTATTCCAGGTATTTTGTCTTCTTTTGGCGATCTTTTCAGAATTCATTGTTGCTAAAAACTGCATTGGGTTCAATATCAATTTCTGGTTCTTCTGATGAAGAGCCTTGTTTTGAAGAAGACGGTGCAAACTTCAGAATTATTGCTTGCATTTCTTCTGAATTTTTTACCACTGCAAGCATTGAGGCCATTTGGGAAAGAAACCGGGTGTGCTCCGGTGTTTGTAGTGGTACCTGTTCATGGATGGGCTTCCGAGTATTTAATTATTCCTTGACTTTGTATGAGGCTAGACTTGCTGGTATTTTATAGTTGTCCCACCATCTAATTTTGAACCTTCTTCGGACTGTTGGAATTTTATTCTCTGAATAATCTACGAACTATGTGAAAACCCATGGTAAATGAAATCTGGTGTAGTGGAACAAATCTTTTTTCTTCCTCAGTTGGTTTATAAAGGGATTTAAAGAGGTTAAAAGATTTAGTGACTTGGGGTTTTAGTATCTCGAAGGTGGATTCAAATTGTTCCCACCATGAATTTCACCATGTTGGAATTGAGATGGAATACATGAGGTATCAAAATAAAAAAACCAGGTATGACTTCGGTTGGTATTTTGCACAAAAAAAGAATTGAACCAAGCTTGTTGGTAATCCAAGTGAGCCCATCAAAATACCCAATGTTTTTATATTCCATTTAATTACTGGGATTACCAACAAGCTTGGTTCAATTCTTTTTTTGTGCAAAATACCAACCAAAGCCATACCTGACTTTTCATTTTGATACCTCATGTATTCCATCTCAATTCCAACATGGTGGAATTCATGGTGGTAACAATTTGGATCCACTTTCGAGATACTAAAACCCCAAGTCACTAAATCTTTTAACCTCTTTAAATCCCTTTATAAACCAACTGAGGAAGAAAAAAGATTTGTCCCACTACACCTATTTCACATCAGATTTCATTTACCATGGGTTTCACATGGTTCGTAGATTATTCAGAGAATAAAATTCAACAATCCGAAGAAGGTTCAAAATCAGATGGTGGGACAGCTATAAAATAACAACAAGTCTAGCCCATACAAAGTCCATGAATGGTTAAATACCCAGAAGCCCATCCATGAACAGGTACCACTACAAACACCGAAGCACACCCGATTTCTTTTACAGAAATCCCAAATTGCCTCAATGCTTGCAGCGACCAAAAATCCAGAAGAAATGCAAGCAATAATTCAGAAGTTTGCACCGTCTTCATCAAAACAAGGTTCTTCATCAGAAGAAGAATCAGAAATTGATATTGAAGACAATGTAGTTTTTAGCAACAGTGGATTCTGAAAAGATCGCCAAAAGAAAACAAAATACCCGGAATAAAGTTCAGACAAAATTCCGACAGAAATGCCCACAAAAAGATACATTCAAAAAGGAAAAAGTGAAAGTAAAAGATTCCAGCAATAATTCGAGAAAATGCCAAAAGACGATAATGTCATGGATGACATCATTCTCAACTTGTCATGAATAGTTAGATTTTTTTTATTTACTAAAATGTCATGTAAAACTCCTATAAAAGGAGACCATCTTCCCCTCCATTTAGAACAAGCTTTTTCTTAGATTAAGTTTCAGATTTTAGAAAGAGAAACTCTCTCTCTAAACCAAATTCCCTCATCTAAATTCCCTTTTGAAAGTTAGATGAAAATTCCCTCATCCGAAATTCCCAAAGCCATTGTAAATTTCCATCAGCTATAAATCTTTGTAAGTTTTAATATTTTGAATAAATATGATTATGGAAGGTGCTACCTCCTAATCTTTTAAATTCATACTTTTAAATTCATGTTTTTAAATTCTTTAAATTATTGCATTATGATGTTGGCCGGTTCTACCGCCTACTTCATTTAAATTCTTGCAGATCCTTTAAAATTATGGATTCCTTATTAGGAACCTTAATTTACAAGTTAATCTTACTTTACTTTCTGCATATCTCCTTTATCTTTTAATTTTTCAATCCCTTATATTTCAATTCCTTCCGGTCTATTATCCCCTTTAGACCTCGGGCCAACATAACAATGGTTGTAGTTATGCACTTATGCAGTAATCCAACTTCAACAACATTCCAGCATAATGTGTTAAAGATTCCACAGTTAGCTCAAGATAGTAATTAATAAATCATGTACTTATACTCAGCAATCTGCATACGAGGATATCTTCATAAAAAACTGCATATGAGGATATCGGTGTAAGTATGTAAATCAGACATCAATAATCTTAACCTCAAACAAGGAAGTCAGAAGTCAGTACTGACACCTACATCCCAAATTAACCAGATGTATAGTAAGTCCCCACAGAATGGATGCATATATATGCTTTGTAGCACAAAAGGCAACAATGATAGATCTCAGAAATTTTGACAAGCTCAATAGAAGAGCAAAATGATCATTTTTTTATGGTTTGGTTGGGAAGGAGGGGGCTACTAGTCTATCTATGGTCTGTTGGTCCTTCGCACTATAAATAAAACCAGAAATTGGTTGCATGCTTTCCTGTGATTAGTTGTAAGTGTATTTGCATGAAAATGAGCAAGTAAAGATGAAAGTAACTAAAGATCCCCCCCCCCCCCCCCACCATATAGACCCTTTTCATTTATATCGAAATAAAAGTACAAAAGCCAAGTCAGAACAAAGGCCTCTTACAAAGATCCCGACAATTATATTTAGTGATTCACGAGGCCAATGTATGTTCTATAGACAGCGCCCACCATGAATATATAACCTTCAGTGTTGATGGAACTATTCACAAAACTATTCACAGTCTACCAAACAGCCCTATGTCTACTTCCTATAAACCTTTCATTCTCCCAATCATTACCCATCCATGTTCTCGGTTGGGGACAGGGGCGAGGGTTAGGGAGGGTAAGCGGGGTAGGGGAGATGCTAGGCTGAGAATAGGGTCTTGGAACATTGGGACTTTAACAGGAAAGTCCATAAAGTTAGTTAAGATTCTTAAGAAGAGAAGGATTAATATAACATGTGTCCAGAAGATCAAATGGGTAGGACCTAAGGCTAAGGAGATGGACGGGTATAAGTTATGGTTCTCGGGTAGGTCGGGGTATTGGAATGGGGTAGGCATTTTGGTAGATAGCGAGCTAAGGGACCAGGTGATAGAGGTTAGGAGGGTCAACGATAGGATGATGGCGATTAAGTTGGTAGTTGGACGGTCCACTATGAACATTATTAGTGCTTACGGGCCGCAGGCGGGCTTGGCCGAGAAGGAGAAAAGGCGCTTTTGGGAGGATTTGGACGAGGTGGTGGAAAGAGTATCACCCACTGAGAAATTATTTGTGAGAGGAGATTTCAATAGACATATCGGGTCACTTTCGAGGGGCTACGACGATGTGCATGGAAGCTTTGGCCTCGGGGACAGGAATGGGGGAGGCGTCTCACTTTTGGAGTTCGCTAGAGCTTTTAGGTTGGTGATAGCCAATTCGAGGTTCCTAAAGGAGGAACACTTGGTGACTTTCTGTAGTTCAGTGTCTAAGACTCAAATAAACTTTTTGCTCCTTAGGAAGGTTGACAACGATCTTTGTAAAGACTGCAAGGTTATTCCGAAGGAGTGTCTTATAACCCGACATAAGCTTTTGGTGATAGATTTGGAGATCAAGATGGAGAAGAAGAGAAGGGTTGTGGATGACAGGTTGAGAATCAAATGGGGGAGTTTGACCATGGATAGTGCAAATGAGATGGAGGAGAGGTTGGCGGCCAAAGGGGCTTAGGGGAGTAGTCGGAACGCGATAAGTATGTGGGACAAAACGGCTAGTTGCATCCGGAGGTGGCTAGAGAACTGTTAGGGGTCTCGCGAAGTAGCCGTGGTGGGCATCGAAGGGACTGGTGGTGGAATGGTAAAGTTCAAGAGAAGGTGGATGCGAAAAAATTGGCGTATGCGAAATAGGTAGAAAACAAGGATGAGGTGGAGAAGTGGACGAATATAGAACTATATAAGATGGTGAGGAAGGAGGCAAAGCTACCGGTCACGGCGGCGAAAATGACGACTTTTGAACGCCTATACGTGGAATTAGAGGAAAAACGCGAGGATAAGAAGTTGTACAGACTAGTCAAGATGAGGGAAATGAGAGCCCGTGACATAGATCAAGTGAGGTGCATCAAGGACGAGGACGGCAAAGTACTGGTGGAGGACGCGCATATTAGGCAGAGGTGGCAGTCTTACTTCCATAAACTCTTGAACGAAAAAAGGAGATAGAGACATTGTGTTGGGAGATCTGGAGCAATTTGGTAGGTACCAGGATTTTGGGTACTGTAGAAGCATTAAGATTGAGGAGGTTGAGGGTGTTGTTCGCAGGATGCGCGGGGGACTAGCGACCGGGCCTGATGAGATCCCAGTTGAATTTTGAAAGAGCGCAGACAGGGCAGGCTTGGAGTGGCTGCCTGAGTTGTTGAACGTCATTTTTAAGACGGCGAGAATGCCCGAAGAATGGAGGTGGAGTACAATGGTTCCTTTGCATAAGAACAAAGGTGATATCCAGAGTTGCAACAACTATAGGGGTATCAAGCTACTGAGCCACACTATGAAAGTTTAAGAAAGGGTCATGGAGATGAGGGTGAGAAGTGGCGTGTCTATTTTTGAGAACCAATTTGGATTCATGCCGGGGCGTTCGACTACAGAAGACATCCATCTTATTAGGAGGTTGGTGGAACTGTATAGGGAGAGGAAGATAGACTTACATATGGTTTTCATCGACCTCGAGAAGGCATATGATAAAGTCCCTAAGGAGGTTCTTTGGAGATGTTTGAAGGCTAAAGGTGTACCGTAACGTACACTATGGCGATCAAGGATATGTATGATGGAGCCAAGACCACAGACAGTGGGAGGAGACTCGGAGCACTTTCCTGTAATGATGGGGCTACACCAGGGATCAGCTCTTAATCCATTCTTATTTTCCTTGGTGATGGATAGAATGACACGACAAATTCAAGGGGAGGTGCCATAGTGTATGTTATTCGCAGATGACATAGTCCTGATTGATGAGAATCGCAGTTGGGTAAACGCTAAGCTGATGGTTTAAAGACAGACTCTGGAGTCTAAAGGGTTCAGGCTGAGTAGGACCAAGACAGAATACTTGGAGAGCAAGTTCAGCAACGGGAGCGACGTGAGACAGGCGTGGAGGTGAGGCTTGAGACTTAGGTCATTCCGAAGAAAGAAAGCTTCAAGTACCTCGGATTTATTATCCAAGGGAATTGAGAGATTGATGACGATGTCACACATCGAATTGGGGCAGGGTGGATGAAATAGAGGCTTACATCTGGAGTCCTGGACGACAAAAAGGTGCCACCAAAACTAAAAGGCAAGTTTTATAGGGTGGTGGTTAGACCGACTATGTTGTATGGGGCAAGGTGTTGGTCAGTCAAGACGTCGTACACCCAAAGGATGAGAGTAGCGGAGATGAGGATGCTGAGATGGATGTGTGGCATACAATGAGGGATAAGATGAGAAATAATGATATTCAGGGCAGAGTGAGAGTGGCCTCGGTGTAGGATAAGATACGGGAAGCGAGGTTAAGATGATTTGGACATGTGCGGAGAAGACACAAATGCCCTAGTGCGGAAGTGTGAGAGGTTGGCTATGGACGGGTTCAGGAGGGGTAGAGGTAGGCTAAAGAAATATTCGGGAGAGGGATTAAACGGGATATGGAGCAAACGCAACTTACTGAGGATATGACCTTAGATAGGGGTTGTGGAGGACATAGATTAGGGTAGAGGGGTAGTAGGTAGTTAAGCGTAGTCCTACTTATGTTTACAAACTGGTAGTTGTAGTGTTATTATTGTACGCCTGCTTAGCATATCATACGAATAAGCGTAGTATTGCTTTATAGTCTTCTGTAGTTGTATTTCTTCTATTATGTGTTTTTTAATGTACTTGGTTTATCTCATTTATTTGCGTTAGTTACTGCTTCTTCTTTCTTTTTCAGGATGAGTTATTATGGCGTATTCGCGTTTGTTATCAGCATTTGCATACTACTTTAAATTTTTATCTGGCTGTTCTTTTTTTCCTGCTTTGCATGTCCTGAGCCGAGGGTCTCTCGGAAATAACCGCTCTACCTACCAAGGTAGAGGTAAGGTCTACGTACACTCTACCCTCCCCAGACCCACGTTGTGGGATTTCACTAGGTATGTTGTTGTTGTTGTTGCAACTGTCTATATTTCATATATAGCAAAACAATGCGTAGGTACAGTCAGACCTCTCTATAACAACATCGCATATAACAACACCTCTCTATAACGGCTAAGTTTTTTCGGAACCGATATTTTATATTATATTTTACTTCTCTATAGCAACATTTTTACCTATAACGGCAACAACCAACTTTTTAACAATACGCTCTTTGTAAAATTACCCCCTATAACAACTATCTTCTTTTTTGGTAATATAATAATTAACCATCTTTATAAAAAATAGAATATCTATGATTACCAATAATCAATGTAGAGATTTTGACCAAATATTTAATTTGATACTTTAATATACTATAATTATGACAAAATATTACATATGAATATATAATGCAATCTAAAAGTATCATTGTCTTCTATTTTTATTTATAAATAATTTTTAAAAAGAAAAACAATGTGAATAATGAGTACAAATTCTATTCTTTAGAGCAAGCAAAGAGACAAATATTTGATTCCTTCTAAATCTTGAAAGAATTTAATTTTTAAGTATACTAGGTATGTTGTTGTAGCTTTTATTCATCTTTTTTGCCTATAACAGTCAACTATTATTTAAATGTCAAATGTTACAGGTGTATAACAAACATTCTCTATAACAGCCAAAAAATTTCGAACCCAACGATGTTGTTATAGTGAGATTTGACTGTAGTACTAAAACCATATTTACAAGAGCACTCTAAATTTTATTGTCCTCTATCTAAATTGAATCTAAAACATCAACAATAGTGACAATATCATTTGAGTAGTTCTGATTACACCAAAAACACAAGAAAAAAATAAAATTTAGCTTGATCTTCTGCACCCTATTCTCCACTTTCTCAAAACATCTGGAACTTCTCTTCTTCCAAATTATCCACCAGATGCAAGCAGGGATAATTCTCCATCTAGTCCGGTCCTTTGCTTGTAAACCTGTTTCCCCGGTCCTTTGCCTGTAAACCTGTTTCCCCAACTTTTAAGAGCTTCTGTAAAGGTTATAGGCATGGTTCAGAAAATGCCTTTGAGGTTGAGAATAATTCTCCATAGATGAGCTGTTATCTTACAAAGAAGGAAGAGATGGTTAACTGTCTTTGTTGTTTCCTCACACAAAAAGCATCTAGAACACAAAGTGAATCCTCTTTTCATCAAATTGCCTGTGTAAGGGCTGCTGCTTTAGCTAGTAGCCACACAAAAAAGGCAACTTTGTGAGAAATTTTAGTTTTCTAGATGTGTTTCCAAGACCAGTTGGCTATCTGTTGGATGGAATAGTTCATCATCTTGAGTTGCATTAACCTTGAATAAAGCCCTACTGTTGACTTGCCACCATAATACAACTCCACCTATATTTAGTCAACTAAACTGCTCTAGTATACTAAAGAATTCAACCACTCTTTGTACTTTCTAGTCATTGATATGTATTTTAAAAATGATGTTCCATCCTTTGGTTGTCCACATAGCTGCTATAGGCTCCTTTGCTGGTTTAGAACTATATTGAAGATATTTGGGAAAGCCAATTCCAATCTGCCCACTTCATGTCAATTGTCCTTCCAAAAGTTAGTTTTGCTCCCATCAAACACTTTGATCTTGGAATTATCCCTCAACTCACTCCACAATGCTCTAATGGATCTCTATAGGCTAACCTCGTATGGTGTAGTGACCTCCTTAGTCATTCATTTGCCTTCCTGTTCATACTTGCTTTAACAATATTCCCCCATAGGAGTTGATTCTCATTGGTGAACCTCCACAACCATTTCATTCTAAGAGCTTTACTCTAAATCTTCATGCTCTTAATCCCTAGACCTCCAAATTTCTTGCCAAAAGTGAGTGCTTTCTACTTAACCAAGTGGTAACTGTTATTGATGTGTTCACTGAGAAACAATATTCCAGACGCGATAATTAATAGGACAGATATAATTAATATTTTCTGAATTATTTTGTTAGTCGAATAAAAGTTCCATGTGTGGATTAGGATTCTTGTTATTTCAGTTTGATAGGACTTCTGCTATTTCTAGTTCATTAGGACTCTTGCTACTGTAACCCTTTATTTAAGAGAGTTGACGTTATTAATAAAATAGGTTGGATTTTATCACGTCAGAGAGAGTCAGAACTTTCTCAGACACGTTCCCAGGTCTGAAATTCCCTGAATGAATTGCAGAATTAAGCAATCATAGGCAGGTCAAGGAACTAGGAGAAGGGCTTAGACGTACGTGTTTGGCAAGAATTTCAAGTTAATCATCCAGCGACTCGATCCAGAACTAGGGACCTTAACAATTTGGTATCAGAGCTTGTCACAATGGACAAAAATACTGTAGAAACAAAGTTACTAAGTCTTTTACAGGAAGCCCAAACTCAAACCGAAGCAAAGGTAGCAGCTTCAGATGCAAGGATGGACGCCAAATTCCAGCAACTATTACAACATATCAAAGCCCTAATCCGCACCACAGCGTGTGCAAAGAGAGTTGAAGTTGGAGACAATAGTGTTGCTTCTGTCCAGCGAACCGGTAATACAGGTGAACATCCAGATGTGCGTCTAGGAGGAAGAAACAACAATAGTAACTTTGGTACAGATGACAACATCGAAGGAAGAGGTATAGTTCCCAGATACACTAAATTAGACTTTCCTATTTATGATGGAAGTGAAGATCCTCTTATTTGGCTTCACAGTTTGTGAGAAATTCTTCGCTGGTTAGCGTACAGGCAACCAAGAAAAAGTAGGGTTAGCCGCTTTTCACATGGTAGGGGAGGCGCAATTGTGGGTTTATCAACTGGAACAGGAGGAACCCAATTAACATGAGTTGTTTTCAAAGAATATTGTACTCTTCGTTTTGTCCCACCAATGAAAAGTAATCCATTAGGGAAATTGATCGACTTGAAACAAACTGGTTATGTTGAAGATTATCAAAGGAACTTCCAGAACATGTTGGCTCGTGCATCATCTGTACGTATAGACCAACAAGTAGATATGTTTACAGCAAGGTTAGTTGATTTGATTCGTCTAGATATTGAAATGCACAACACGTCTAACTTAGTAGAAGCAATGAGTTTGGCGAGAGCATTTGAGTGGAAGATACAAATTTCTTCTAGCACACAAAGGGGTTATGGTTCAAAATCAAATGTCAGTGTGAAAGCTGCTGCTACAGCAGCAACGCCGAGTGCTAAGGTAACTACTTCTACTCCTTTTGTGAAAAAGTTGACTCGCGCCGAGATGGTTGCCCGATGTGCAAAGGGGTTGTGCTACAACTATGGTGATCCTTATGCTCGAGGCCATCAGTGAAAAAAGTTATTTTGGCTGGAAATAGAGGATGGGGAGTCTGAGGACGTAACTACGGATAACGGAGATCCTTCCATCTCACTCCATGCTATCACAGGCAAACAACATGCAAATACTATGCAGTTGCAAGTTTTAATTGACAAGAAGTTGTTGCTTAGCTTAGTGGATTCGAGTAGTACACACAATTTTATTAACTCAAGGGCGGCCCAACGTTTAGAATTGCCTATCCAACATCGAGGAAATCTCTATGTATCAGTGGCAAATGGCGAAAAGATTTCCAGTTTGGGCATTTGCACAACAGTGAAATTGTGTAACTAAACATTCCTTCCGTGTTGATTTATATGTGATTCCATTGGATGCTTTTGATATTGTCGTACATATCAATTGGATGCAAACACTAGGCCTTATTCTTGTGGATTTTACCTTATTGACCATGAGCTTTCAAATAAAGGGGAAGCAGATCATTTTACATGGACAACAACAACTATTTCAGCCACACCTACATCTTTCGATGGATTCTAAGCAAGGTGAGCTCGAGAAGGTATTATCCTAATTCAATCACCTATTCCAAGAACCTGTAGGTCCTCCTCCTATGCATTCTTGCGACCATCGCGCATATGTTTACTACCAGAAACTGGTCCAGTGGTAGTTCGACCCTATCGCTACCCTCACTTTTAGAAAGATGAGATTGAGAAACAACGAGATCAAATGCTTCAGCAATGCATTATTCGACCCAGTCGTTCTCCATTCTCATCACATGTATTGCTAGTCCGGAAACATGATAGACCATGGCGTTTTTGCGTGGATTATAGGGAGCTAAATTCTAAAACGATAAAAGACAAATTCCCTATTCTAGTAGTGGAGGAATTACTTGAAGAATTGCACGAAACACACTTTTTCACCAAGCTTGGTCTTCACTCGTTATCATCAAGCCAGCATGGATTCTATGGATGTTGAGAAGACGGCTTTCAAAACATATCATGGTCATTTCGAGTTCCTTGTCATGCCATTCGAACTGACGAATGCTCCTTCAACCTTTCAAGCATTGATGAATGAGGTATTTCACAAGTACCTAGTCAATTTGTACTTGTATTTTTTTATGCCATACTTGTGTATTGTAAGACTTGGGAGGATCATTTGTCACACATGCAAATCAGCTTGAGTTGCTGCAAGCTCATCGCCTTTATTTAAAGAAATTTACATGTTCCTTTGGCGAAAATCAAATAGCTTATCCGAGTCAGTCTCAAACATAGGTGGGTCAGCTGATGCTAGCAAAATTGAAGCTGTGGTGTACTGGCCTCAACCGCAATCAATAACAGCATGAGCAGATTTTTAGGATTGGCACGATATTATCATAAATTCATCAAGAATTACGGTTTGATTGCTGCCCCCTTAACAAGTATGCTAAAGCGACATTCTTTTAAGTGGAACGGCGATGCCCTTTCTTCTTTTGAAGCTTTTAAAAAGGCATTAGTTGCTGCCCAGTGTTACAGTTGCCAAACTTTGAAGAAGAATTTGTTGTTGAGTGTGATGCTTCGGGTGTTGGAATAGGAGCAATCTTTCAACAGCAAGGACATGCAATTGCTTTTTTTAGTCGTAAGCTAGATGACCAACACTTGAAACTTCCAGCTTATGAACGTGAATTGATAGGCTTGACAAAAGCAGTTCAACATGGAGGTCTTATCTCTTGGGTCGAGCCTTTCTAATTCGAATGGATCACTACAGCCTTAAATACTTGTTAGATCAACGTCTTACTACTTCTCCTCACCAGCATTGGCTTAGCAAGTTGATGGGTTTTGATTATCGGGTGGAATACAAGGCTGGGAGATTGAATACTGCTGCAGATGCATTATTGCGGCGAGAAGAAGCTAAAGATATCTTATTTGCTATTTCTCAGCCGGAAATTTTGATATTTGAGGAAGTCCGGGCAGAAGTCAAGCAGTCACCAATTCTTCAGGAACATCAAGCTAAAATTGAACAGGGAGAGATGGATGTTGATTGGGTGTTTTGAGATGGGTTGTTCTTCTTCAAAGACAGGGTCTATCTCTTTCCAAACTCACCATTGGTAACTTCTGTCTTATCTGGGATTTCTAAATATGCACATTTTATTTCTCTTGCTCATCCATATAATGCATCTTTTGTGGCAAGGATTTTCTTTGAAAATATTGTTCGTTTACATGGTATACCAGAATCAATTATCAGTGATCGAGATGCTCTCTTCACTAGTACGTTCTGGAAAGAATTTTTTCGTTTATGTGGGATTAAATTAAACTTTTCATCTGCTTATCATCCACAATCGGACGGTCAAACTGAGGTTGTTAATCATACAATCCAGATGTATTTGTGATGCTTTGTGGGTGATCATCCTACAAAATAGGTAGAATGGAGTCCCTGGGCTGAATTTTGCTACAACTTCTTACCATTCAGCACTTCACGCATCTCCATTTCAAGTTGTTTATGGCAGCGAGCCTCCCCGGATGCAATCCTACATGGCTGGTCCATCTCGAGTTGATGCGGTAGACCAAGCATTAATAGACCGAGATGTTGCCTTACAGGATAGTCGAGCTAAGCTCCAGCAGGCGCAACACAAGATGAAAACTGTTTATGGTAAGGGACATCGTGATGTGGAATTTCTCCAGGATCTTATGTCTGGCTACATCTACATCCATATCGACAAAAACCGCTGGAGAGTCGTGTCTATCACAAGCTTGCACCAAAATATTATGGTCCTTTTGCAGTCTTGAAGAGCATCGGATCTGTTGCTTATCAGGTTGGTCTACCAGCAGGTTGCAAACTTCATGATGTGTTTCATGTGTAACTTATTAAGACATTCAAAGGTGAGGTACCTGCAACTTCACCTACTATTCCACAGAAGGACATGTTGTTCCCACCCCTTGCTCTGTACTCCGATCGCGTCTGAATCGTGGTAATTGGGAAATTCTGGTTCAGTGGTGCGGCCTATCTGTTGAGGACTCCACTTGGGAGAATGTGCATCATTTCAAATTGGCCTTTCCAGACTTCAAGCTTTTTCTCCAGGAAGGGAGTAATATTATTGATGTGTTTGTTGGGAAACAATATTCCAGACGCGATAAGTAATAGGACAGATAGGATTAATATTTTCTAAATTATTTTCTTAGTCGAATAAAAGTTCCCTGCGTGGATTAGGATTCTTGTTATTTCAGTTTGATAGGACTTCTGCTATTTCTAGGTTGTTACGACTCTTGCTACTGTAACCCTCTACTTAAGAGAGTTGATGTTACTAATAAAATAGGTTGGATTTATCACGTCACAGAGAGTCGGAACTTTCTCAAACAATGTTCCCAGGTCTGCAATCCCCTGAATGAATTGCAAAATTCAGCAGTCATAGGCAGGTCAAGGAACAAGAACAAGGGCTTAGACCTGCGTGTATGGCCTGACTTTCCAGTTAATCGTCCAGTGACTCGATCCAGAACTAGGGACCTTAACAGTAACCTTTCTTTTCTTTGTTCCCATGCCATAAAGAATTGCTCCTGATGCTATCCAACCTATTGATGACCCCTGTTGGGATGGAGAATAGGGATATCATGTATGTTGAAAGTGCATCAAGAACTGAGTTAATAAGAGTCAATCTGCCACCCATAGACAGATACTGAGTCTTTCACCTGGCCAATTTCTTTTCACACTTCTCAATAACATTATTCCAGATTTCTACAGACTTAGCTTTAGCTCCCAAACGCATTCCAAGATATATAGTTAGTAAAGCCCCTACTTCACCACCCAAATTAGCAGCCAACAAATCCATGTTTGTTACTTAATTAATAGGGTAAAGGAAACTTTTCCTCCCGTTGATGTGTAAGCCAGATATTCCTTCAAAAAGAACCTGAATCCCCCTGAGATATTTCAATCGATCTTCTTCAGCATCACAAAATATGAGTGTCATAAGCATACTGTAAACGAGTCACCTCTAGACTGTCATTGTAAATTCTAGATACATCAAAACCTTTTATCCACCCATTCAGACTGGCTGATAGTTTTCTGAAATCTTAAACCTCAAATTCCCATGAAAGCTCTCTAACAACAAATCATCAAATCTGCCAAATATGCTTTCATTTCTGTTGGGCTTTTAAGAAAGATAAGCAGCAAGAAGCTTGAAAAATGATTGAAATTGTCTTAACAGAAGCAATATTCAAAACTCCTCATTTGCTTCAGTTGTTCCAACTAAAAAAAAGTTCCTCATCCTCAATTTCTGTTCCTGTTATTTGTACTTGAGGATTGTTTTGCATGTCTTTGAACTTGAACACTTTTGTAACATTACCTATTTTTTTGCAATTTCCACATATTGCATTAGTTATCCACCAAAAAAAAATTTCTCTATGTGTTTTCTTTGTATAGTATTTGCAAGGAGTATAATTGACCTTTTCTTTTTGGTTTTGAGCATAAAAAGCACCCTCAGTAACTTTGACTCTTCTCTGTTCATGTGCTTGACGAGCACTTATTTATTATGCAACAAAGATGGTAGAGAGATTTAGACTCTTCTAAAGAGCAGATTTTAGGCTCGAATCTCTCTAGAATTGTCACAAGAATTTTTTGAATATTATTTCATCTTTGAAATCCTCGTCAAGCAACATAATTCTATTGACAAGCAAAGAAATTTTGTCATAATAGTTAGTGACAAACTCATCATCTTGCATCCTAAGAGATTAGAAATCCCTTTCCAAATTCAAAATCTGCATTTGTCTGACTTGATCACTTCCTTGGTACTCTTTCTTGAGATTTTCCCAAGCTTCGTTTGTTGTCTCACATGCAACGACTTTAGAGAAAATTGAATTTGCAACTGAATTTTGAATTACAATTTTGGCTTTGTACTTTTTGGCTCTCTTCTAAATGTGCTTTAATTTGGGCAATGGTAGGATTTGCAAGAAATGGTTGTATGGGTATATCTTCTATTACAACTTCCAATAGATCCTACTTTAAGATACAATTTTATTTTTACATACCAAATCTGATAGTTTTCACAAGTGAAATTTTTTGTGAGACATCCAAAGAGAGACGGGTGCTTGTCATGTTTGAAAAGTAAGGTTTAAAAGTGGTTATTTAGAATGAACTCACAGATCCTATAAGAGGCTCTAATACCACTGTTGGGTTTTAGAAAAATAGGCAGCAAGAAAATCAAGAATGATTGAAACTGCCTCCAAACATTTGATTAAGCATAGAGAGCTTTAAAAATTGCCAACTTGAAAACAGAAAAACAAAGTAGACTCTTTCTACAGCTAAACGACTTATTATTCTAGAAAATAAACAGTAAGTTAGTAACACAAGCAATGTTCAACATTTTCTTCCACTCAAAGAGAACTAGAGAAGTCTAAACAGGTCATATGGAAGGGGTGTTGGTTATTACAAAGGTTGCAGGAAATGGGAATTACAAGTAACTGCAAAGTAATTGAAGAACTGAAAATTACAATAGAACAACCAAACTGAAATTACAATTTTGTTGAAGAAGAAAAACTGGAAACTGTTTTTGTTTGCTGAGTCGAGTGTGGCACTCGACCTTAAGACAATATTGCCCCGTATGTATCCTTTATACATCCTGGACAATTTGTCTCCCAAGATAAAACAGCAATGGAACACTTGAGCAAAGGAAACTCAAGAGCTACCGTGAAGAATATTGAGCAATAAAATAATGCTTGAAAGTTGTAGGAAGAAACTGTTTTGCTTGTGTATTTTCATGTATATCAAGTGTTGTAAGTGTTGTCCAAGTGTGTCTCAACAATGGTGCAAGGGGTGTTTATATAGGTGAGGGAGGGACTGTTTTAACTGCTAGGCGTTTCTCCTTTGACTGTCCAAATTCTGACTTTCTGAAAACTTCAGGGACCAAACTGTACATCTGAAAGAATTCTGGTCCAAACTGTACATATGAAACTTCTGGGATCAAACTGTACTTCTGGCAAAGTTCTCTGGCCCAAAAAGATAATATCAGAAGACCCACAGCCCACGACCCGTGACCCGTGAACCGTGGCCCGTGAACTCGGAACCGGACCGGATGGGCGAGCAGCGGCGGCGCGCTTGTGGGCTTTCCTCGAACCGAAGCACATCTAGGTCCTCCCTCCTTTAAACACATGGGATACCCCTTGGGGTCCCAAACCCCAAACCAATTTTGAGTCTTATATACACAACAATTCTTTCTTCCTCTACCGATGAGGGAGAATTGAACACAATACCACACTTTCCATGCTTCAAACACCTCACTTCGTGGACCAATATCTCTTTCATTTCTCAATGAAATTTGACGATTCTTGGCCCTACGGTTATCTACGTACTTAGTAGATCATGCATGTGTGAAGAACCGGATTCTCCAACATACGTAACACTAGTGTTTAAGCCGTTAAAGTTGGTCGGTTGCAACTCCCGCAAAAGGCTAATTTCCAACAATCCCCTCTTGAAAGAGATTTTGGCGCACTCACATGGTGTCTTTTCATTTCCAGCAATATTTCAGCGGACCGATATTGCATAAGGAGAGGTAGCTTCATCTTTGAACCTTCCATAGTTGAATACCATCGGACTTACTGTGCGGTGAACGTAATGTCTTGAACTGTCAGTGTTTAGTGTAAGCCAAGTCAATGGTACCAACACAACAAATTCCCTTACTCTCTTCTTCGTAATGTTTTGTCCGTTTTGGCCATGGACAACGTCTTGGATTCTTAAGTGCGTTCATTTTGAGGCGGCCCGTCCTCACACTTAAATAGGTGGTCTCCTACAAGGTATCCTGCTATACCCCACTTCACAAGTGTTAGGAACCATTAAAAGTTTTCCAAAAAACCTAACCTCAACTATTGAGGATTATTACAGGTTTTGAAAACTTAACCTTTACCCATACTGCAGATAGCACTTATCGTCTATCGCGGGAACGGCTTTGGATTTGGTGTTTCTTTTCAGAAATCACTATCCGAAGTGCTCATACTTCCACCGAAGCGATCAACTGAACCTTTACAACTTAGTTTTCCCATTGAACCAAATTACTGGGATCTCCAGTTAGTAAGGTTGGGTTACCGCTGTATTAGTCCTTATATTTTGGGTTTTAAGCCCATTCCCCTAGACATGCAAGTCATCTGATCTTTGGGTAAGCCCTTTGTCAATGGGTCTGCTATATTATCCTTTGACTTAATGTAATCAATGGATATTTTTAAGCCCATTCCCCTAGACAGGCAAGTCATATGATCTTTGGGTAAGCCTTTTTTCAATGGGTCTGCTATATTATCCTTTGACTTAATGTAATCAATGGATATTATACCCGTGGTGATCAGTTGCCTAACGGTCTTATGCCTCCGTCGAATATGACGAGAGTTGCCGTTGTACATAGCATTCCGTGCCCTTTCTAGAGCCGACTGACTGTCGCAGTGGATCATTACCGAAGGTACAGGTTTGTTCCAACACGGAACATCCTCTAAGAAGTCATGAAGCCACTCAGCTTCTTCTCCTGCTTTGTCTAAAGCGATAAAATCCGATTCCATTGTGGATCGGGCGATGCAAGTTTTCTTAGAGGATTTCCAAGACACAGCCCCACCACCAATTGTAAATACATACCCACTAGTGGACTTGGTGTTCTCTATATCAGATATCCAGTTTGCATCACTGTACCCCTCTAGTACAACTGGATATCTCGAATAGTGTAACCCGTAATTTAACGTGTATTTCAGGTATTGTAATACCCGATTCAACGCCTTCCGGTGATTATTACTCGGATTACGGGTGAACCTAGCCAACTTATTGATCGCGTAAGCAATATCGTGTCGGGTGCGCTTTGTTATATACATCAAACTACCGATCACTGTGCATATCGCTCCCGGTATACAGGTGCACCAAGATTTTTATCAAGCTTTTGATTTGTATCCATTAGTGACGTTATCGGTGAACTGTCTAACATCTCGAACTTTCTCAAAACATCCTCGATGTAGTGAGACTGAGATAAGACCAGTCCGTCAGACGTCTTAGAGATTTTAATCCCTAAGATGACATCTGCGATACCCATATCCTTCATGTCGAAGCATTGTTTCAACATGTTCTTAGTCTCTAGGATTACCCTAGGACTGCTTCCTGTGATTTACATGTCGTCTAGATACATGCATATCATAACAAATGAGTTAGAGTTACCTTTCGTGTAAATACATTTATCACACTCATTAATGGCGAAACCCTTTGATAGTAGAGTACTATCAAATTTTTCGTGCCACTGCTTCGGGGCTTGTTTCAGCTCGTACAGAGATTTGACAAGTCGACAGACTTTCTTCTCTTGCCCTTGAACCACATACCCCTCGGGTTGGTCCATAAAAATTTCTTCTTATAAATCACCGTTTATGAAGGCTGTCTTGACAACGCCTGAGCAATTGTCCTTGGTTCATCATTAACCATATAAGCTACAAAGTCAGGACCGAAAGATTTATCCTTCCTGGCCCTTTTACTTCGCCTTAGATCCATCTCTTGGAGTCTCGACGTTCTGAGAATCTGAACACTAGATTCCGGATGTTCAGCCACCTCGAGATTCGCTAGATCTGAACCATTCAGATCCGGACAGTCAAGGACTCCCGGTTCTTGAGAGCTTTGTGCATAACTTCGTTTGCGAGAGGTTATGTCTTTTTCCTTTCTATGAAAGGTACTTTCAAAGAATAGAGCATTCATTGATTCCATTATTGTACCCTGGTGGATATCTGGAATATCTGACTTATGCACTAAGAAGCGATAAGCACTGCTGTTATTCGCATATCCGATGAATATGCAATGTACATTCTTAGGCCCAATCTTGACCTGCTTTGGCTTGGGTACTTCAACCTTTGCCAGACAACCCCACACCTTAAAATGTTTGTAGGTGGGTTTCTTTCCCTTCCATGATTCATATGGAGTTTTGTCCTTACCCTTATGTGGGACTTTGTTAAGAATCGTATTAGCGGTAAGGACGGCTTCTCCCCACATGTTTTGGGGAAGACCGAAATTGATAAGCAAGGCATTCATCATTTTCTTTAATGTGCGGTTCTTACGTTCCGCCACACCGTTTGATTGAGGTGAGTATGGAGCCGTCGTTTGATGAATAATGCCTTCTTGGGCACAGTATTCCTCAAACGATGCTACATATTCTCCCCCTCTATCACTACGAATGGATTTAATCCGTAGGCTAAGTTGATTCTCAACTTCTGCTTTGTAACGTCGGAACGCTTCAAAGGCTTCATCCTTACTTTTTAACAAGTAAATGTAACAATACCTTGTTCTATCATCTATAAATGTCACAAAGTACTTGTTCCTCCATCTAGTTTGTGCAAACTTCAAATCACATATATCTGTGTGAATAAGTTCTAGAGGAGCGGTATTCCTTTCGACGGATCGAAAAGGAAGCTTGGTGAGTTTTGCCTCTACGCACACCTCACACTTATGTTGAGGGTTTACGTCGATAGACGGCAACAACTCCATCTTTACCAGCCTTTGAATAGACTTGTAGTTAACGTGTCCTAATCTATGATGCTATAAATTAGACGACTCAAGCAAATAAGAAGAAGGTTCAACTTTATTTCCTTGACGCAATACAGACATGGCATTCACTTTGAAGAGGCCTTCACAGACGAAGCCTCTTCCCACAAATGTGCCATTTTTAGTGAGTACAGACTTATTGGATTCAAATACTAGCCTAAAACCAGCATTAACCAATAAAGGTCCAGAAATTAAATTTCTTCTAATCTCTGGGACGTGCATCACTTTCTTCAGAGTAAGTTCCTTGCCGGAAGTCATCTTCAGGACCACCTTTCCATCCCCCAGCACGTCAGAAGAAGCGTTGTTGCCCATGAACAGCTTCTTGTCAGCGACTGGAGTGTACGTGGAGAAGGCATCTTTGTTGGAACAGATGTGCCTAGTAGCACCTATGTCCGTCCACCACTGCATCGGATTCTCAACCAAGTTGGCTTCTAGCACCACTGCAGAGAATTCCTCGATCATGTCATCCAGGAGCACGTCCTTGACGCGTTTTCTTGCGCCTTGCCTTTCGACTTAGCTTTCTGTTGTTGCTCAGTCTTGAGCTTGCGGCATTCCTTGATCCTATGACCAGGTTTCCCACAGTGATGACAATTACCTCTGAACATCTCTGCTGCGGGGGCTTTGCCGTCTTTCTGGAACTTCCGCTTCTTGCTTGAGTTCCCTTTGGCCTCAGCCAGATTCGCCTTCGCCTCAGTAGGTTGTCTACCCCTTGGTCTTCTTATTATCTTCCTGGATTTGCAGTTTGATAACAAGCTCTTCAAAGGTCATCTCTTTTGTCTTGAGTTTCAAGTAACTCATAAACTCATTCCATGAAGGAGGTAACTTTTCAATTAGCGATGCAACCAAAAACTGCTCGTTTGGTTTCAGTCCTTCCAAATCCAGGTAATGTATAATCATCTGGAATTCCTAGACTTGGGACATCACTGTCTTGCTGTCCACCATTTGGAATTTTAGAAATTTCCCAACGATGAACTTCTTAGTACCTGCATCTTGTGCGTTGTACTTCTTTTGCAGTTTTTCCCACAGCTCTTTGGCAGTGCCAACGGTGCAATAGACTGTGTAGAGAGGGTCTGCCAAGAAGTTCAGTATATAGTTCTTGCACATGAAATCGCTATGATTCCACGCATCACGAACCATCTTCATGCCGTTAACGACATGAATACCAAGGCCCCCTTCACCCGTTTCAGCAGGCGAAGAGTCCATTTCATCTCCAGCTTGTGGAGGATCTTCCGTAAGGAACCGGGCCATGCCCATTACCGTTAAGTAGAACAACATCTTTTGCTGCCATCTTTTAAATTCTGATTCCATGAATTTTTCAGGGCGGTCATGGTGGTGTGATGAAGAAGGTGGAGCTCCAGCAGTCGGGAAGGCAGCGGTGTTCCTGCCTTGAATAGTAGCAGCAATGTAGGCGGCAGTGTTACTGCCTTGGGCAGTAGCGGCAGTGGCGGGGAAGGCAGCAACGTTGCCTCGAGAGGCGCAGCGAGAGCAAGCAACATCGGTCATGTTTCCAGCCATGTTATAACAGTTACAGTAAATGAATATTGTCTTAAGTTGTTGGTTATTACAAAGGTTGCAGGAAACGGGAATTACAAGTAACTGCAAAGTAATTGAAGAACTGAAAATTACAATAGAACAACAAAACTGAAATTACAATTTTGTTGAAGAAAAAAATTGGAAACTGTTTTTGTTTGCTGAGTCGAGTGTGGCACTCTGTCCTTAAGACAATATTGCCCCATATGTATCCTTTATACGTCCTGGATAATTTTTCTCCCAAGATAAAACAGCAATGGAACACTTGAGCAAAGGAAACTCAAGAGCTACCGTGAAGAATATTGAGCAATAAAATGATGCTTGGAAGTTGTAGGAAGAAACTGTTTTGCTTGTGTATTTTCGTGTATATCAAGTGTTGTCCAAGTGTGTCTCAACTGCAAGGGGTGTTTATATAGGTGAGGGAGGGACTGTTTTAACTGCCTCCATAACAGCAATTATTGGCCAAATAATGGCCATTATGGAGGTAGTAAAGCCACCAAAATAAATGGTAGAAGACACCAACGGATTGGCCATTATAGGAGGAGTAATTCAGCCAAAATAAATGGCTGAATTGAGTGCTGGGCGTTTCTCCTTTGACTGTCCAAATTCTGACTTTCTGGAAACTTCAGGGACCCACAGCCCGTGACCCGTGAACCGTGGCTCGTGAACTCGGAACCGGACCGGACGGGCGAGCAGCGGCGGCGCGCTTGTGGGCTTTCCTCGAACCGAAGCACATCTAGGTCCTCCCTCTTTTAAACACATGGGATACCCCTTGGGGTCCCAAACCCCAAACCAATTTTGAGTCTTATATACACAACAATTCTTTCTTCCTCTACCGATGAGGGAGAATTGAACACAATACCACACTTTCCATGCTTCAAACACCTCACTTCGTGGACCAATATCTCTTTCATTTCTCAGTGAAATTTGACGATTCTTGGCCCTACGGTTATCTACGTACTTAGTAGATCATGCATGTGTGAAGAATCGGATTCTCCAACATACGTAACACTAGTGTTTAAGCCGTTAAAGTTGGTCGGTCGCAACTCCCGCCAAAGGCTAATTTCCAACAAGGGGCACCGACGTAACTGAATGGGAATGAATATAACTTACTCATCAAACATGACATGAATAGAATTAAATCCAATTTTATTGGTTGCGACGTTGTGTAGATAAGGATGAACCGCTGGGGATGATAATTGGCATAAGGGTATTGGGTAACACCCCATTAACGGGTTTAAATGGAAAGGAGATGGCTCTTAGTACCACCACCACCACCCCGAAAAGTAAATAACAAATGCCCACTTACATTTAGTATATATAAAAAAATTATGTGCATGTATGCAAATGATTAAAGCATTTGTAGCACCTTATTTGGTGCATAATCTTTCAAGAGAAAAATATCTCTTAATTTTTCTTATTCATCAAAAAAATATCAATAATAAAACTGATGGGTTATAGGGTGTGACAGAGATGGAGAATGTATTGGTGGAGTGAGCAGAGATCTAGAGTCTCAGGGATGGTAAATGGCATCCCCACCCCATTGCCATGCCTATGAGGGAAATCGGTGGTTACAATCTTCATGCATAAAAGAGTTGTGTAACAGAAGAGAACGTCCTATTCTCTATTCAATAACATCAATAAAATCACCCGCAAGGGTAGCCAAGTTGGTGTAGCGGTAGAGCGCGAGACCGCAAGGTCACGAGTTCGATCCCGTGCATAAACCTTCTTGGTTGAGCCTGTCACACATGGCTTGCCAAGTGTGGTTAATCGGCTGGCGTGGTTTGCAGGCTATTGCGTCAGTCCGGGGTTTACCCTGTGCGCACTCGAGAGAGTAGCGGCTGCGGGTTCCTTCGTCAAAAAAAAAAAAAAAAACATCAATAAAATCAAAATCCTAATAACAAGTGGGGGTAGGTACAAGGAGCATAATTTTCAAATTTGGACTAATTATATTATTTATTTAAGAGCATTTTTGGCGAAGATGCCAAAAACTCTTATTTGTAGAATCACTTTTGGCAAAACAGCTTTTCAGAAAAGTATTTTTTGGAGAAAAACACTGTAGTTAGCCAATTCGTCAGAGCAATGCTTTTTTCAATAATTGATAAGCAGATAATGTTTGATCAATCTTTTCAAAATGTGTTTTTTAGTGTCAAATTACAAAAAAAAGGACAAATATCAAGACACGTGTTACTATAGGTTTATTTTAAATACTTATTATGTAAGCCTTTGAAGTTATGTGAAAAAAATATTAACTCATAATTTTCTAGTGATGGCTTTGTTAATCCAAAAAGGAAAAGGAGAGATCGAGGAAAGAGACGGTACAAAAAAGGAATAAATTTACTTGTATTTATAGTTGATGGACTGTACCAATTCTTGCTTTGCTCGTGCTTTGTTTTGATGGTCTTGCTTGTGATTATGCTTTGTCTTGAGCCGAGGTCTCCCGGAAACAGCCGCTCTACCTACCAAGGTAGAGGTAAGGTCTGTGTACACTCTACCGTCCCCAGACCCCACGGTGTGTGATTTAACAGGGTATGTTGTTGTTGAACTGTAACAAAGAGGAAGAGGAGAGAACGAGAAGAGAGAAAGAAAAAAATAAAAAAGGACAGATATTGTGGAAGCCTAAACAACAAAGGAGAAAAGATTTGTATTTAATTGAAAGCTAGATGTGTTAAATTAATGAGGGCTAGTTTGATAAATATAATTTTATGGTAAGGATATTTTTCTTGAAAAAAATTAATTTTTCGCTTCTGTTTTTCTTTATGGAAACAGCAGGAGTTTGTAGCTTCTTCCCAACAGCAGAAAAATTGTTTCTGCTGCTCATGGTGGAGCCACCTTAGGCGAAGGTGGTAAGGTGCACATATTTCGCCGGAAAATTACGCGGTGTACATAAGTTAAATGTTAACTATTTTGAGTATATATTTAATTTTGCACACCATTAACACAAGTGAGAAGAAAATTTGCACATCCTTTGCTAAGTTCCTAGCTCCGCCATTGCTGCTGCTGGCTCAAAAGCATCTTTTTGTTGGCCAAACACCTCAAATCTCAAAAACAAAAACGTGCTTTTCTATTTTGAGGAAAAAGTGTTTTTAGCCCCCAAGAAGCTTCACCAAACTGGCTATAAATCATCTGTCAGATAAATCCAACGGAAAATCACGTCTTAGAAAATTTTAAATATGCTCCTCTTCTCAAATTTAGTCCAGTGTCACTTCCCAGAAAGGACGTCATATCTCCACCCATTCTGTGGACTTTTGCTATGCACTGAAGAAGGGACTAAAGGATCGTGCACTGAAAACCTTGAAACAGTTTGTAATTTTCTGGGACCCTCTAAATCAGAAGTCTAAGCATTTTTAGTCCCACTTTTTTACCGAGTCGGCCACTGCAAACAGTTGCTTTTTCTGATAGTGTTAACATCACCATCATATAAATGTAATATGGCAAAGCAAAAATTAGGTCAAACCTTCCAAGATTTGCAAAAAAAAATGAATGAATAACTGACAAGTAAAACAAGACTGTCAGAAACTTACATGACCAGGGGGGATATGCTTTCCACTTAGGAGGTCCAAGAGGACTGTCCTGAAACGGAAAACAACACTTTCTGGTGTAACTTTCTCTGTATTAGAAATGCAGTTTAACAAGAAATTTTCCATCTCCTAATAGCACCTAGGATAATGGAATGATAGATAAAGAAAATGGGAGATATCAACAAATCTTTTCATGTAAGTTCATAATCTCTTGCAATTTTTTTCGGTTGACAATGATTATGTCCCCATTAGTTCCAGAATCCCCCCCCCCCCCCCCGGCCACACACCCCTCCTCTCAAACCTCATCCAGACATCTAAAAGAGAAATATAAATTACCACAACGGAGTACAGGATGGTAGGAGAAGTACATGAACATTAAGGATCATATTCAACAGTGATAAAACTCTTAAGTACCCCCATAGCAATACGGCACATAGCCCTTGGTTGGAACTGTACCAAAGGGATATCATTGCCATCTCCACTATCCATTTCCAGCTAATGATGTTGGATACTTCTACCCTCTTAAACCTCATCCAGACAACTAAAAGTGAAATATAAATTACCAGAACAGAGTACGGGATGGTAGGAGAGAAGTACATGAACATTAAGGATCATATTCAACAGTGATAAAACTCTTAAGTACTCCGATAGCAATATGGCACACTGTCCTTGGTTGGAACTGTACCAAAGGGATATCATTTCCATCCCCACTATCGATTTCCAGCTAACGATGTTGGATACTTCTAGACTATCAAGATAAGTTCTTGTAGTAACAAATAAACAATTCATTTGGAAATTGACCATCTATCAAAGCAAAAAGGAACATTTTCCCGTACACATGATAAAGATCAAAACATCACCAAATTCAATTGAAAATGTATTCACTGCTGCTTTATCCTTGGGCTTAAAGAGAAAGATTATTCATATGTTACAGCATTTCCATCTCGTTTTAGTTGGATATCTAAAGTAATAACCATCAGCAGAAGCGGCATGCTGTTCAGTTGATGTGTGCGGCATCCTCTTGTGTCAACCAAATTACACAAATGACAAATTGACTGGCTAAATTTTCTTCATTATCTTCTTAATATTTTTTGTTTCTCGATGTCATTGAGAATTTTCATAAGATTTCCTCTCTACTTTTGGTTGTTATATTCAAGAAACCATGACAATGCGGTTCCATTCGTCCATCAGGACTTAAATCTTAAGCTCGCTTTCCTTGGAAGTTTCAAATGCATACTCAAAAAGTGGCAGATCTCAAGACTAGACACCTCTTTAACATTATACATATGTATCTTAAAAGGAAGTAATGGCTTCAAGTTCTTCTATTCTATGGATCTGAAATAATATGGAGAAATGGTGACGTAGAAGCAAAGTTTTAAATCTGGCCATCAAGTAGTTGAGATGTCTATCTTGGTTTATACTTATACATTCTATGAGCAGATATAAAAATACTCCATGCAACACGTGTAATCCTGTCTCTCTTTAAAATAATCACCAGCTAACGCTGATAAACCGTGTTACATATTAGGTAGTTTTGGTCCAAGCCCAAAGTGAAAGAAATAATCCCCTTGATTATTTTCATTGATTGAATAGATATATATACAAGTTACAAAATAGGAGAATCCTATTCCTATTCTATTCCTAAAACCTTATTCTACCATAATTCTAACTATACAATTATGGTAAGTGTATATCCTAATTATGGTAAGTGTATATCCTAATCTAGGTAACAAATACACTACAATATACACAAAATATACTTTCCTTAATATACAAATCTGCCCAACCGTGATGGGCCTCAGCGTCTTGGGCCACTGCCCACTGCTTTGCTGCTGGGCCACTGCTTCTGTATACCTGTGATATATACTGCTGTATATTCAGTGTATATCACGGGTATATTACCTTTGTTTAACACCCCCGCAGTCATAGCGGGCGGTCTTCGAACGCTGAGACTGTCCCTAAAATCTTCAAAGAGAACCGTTGGGAGACCCTTTGTAAAGATGTCTGCAATTTGATAACGAGATGGGACATGGCATACGCGAACGTGACCCTTTGCAACCTTTTCACGGACAAAGTGAATGTCCATTTCGATATGCTTAGTGCGTTGGTGTTGAACTGGGTTACCTGAAAGGTAGATGGCACTAAGAGCATTAGAAAACCTGACATGAACCACCACGCATGAACGTAGAGTCTGATATTTGTCCGATCAGCTAAGTCATTTCGTACTTTGCCGAAGTACGAGACATGAACAATGAACATGATGGATCCAATAAATAATCTGAAGGTATCGTCCTCTAGCGGAGCGACCCTTATCCTACGTTGGCATATGTATTTTCAGACTATCTGAACCTTCTTGGTAATCTGTGCAACTCCCAAAACTTGTTCTTAAAAATAGTTTGGCTTGAAAGCCCATGAATTACATGAAATAACTTGAAACCATAACTTGCAAATTTATAATTTAGCATGTCAAGAAATACATAGTATAACATGTCTAAATCATGAGAAACATATATGACTTCATGAAATTGAGTGATAATAATCATAACTTATATTTAAGAGCTCATGAAAATCAAGACATGGGTTCATAGATTACGAACGGGTTCATGACATTTACAATATCATATTATGAATGTAAGTAATGAAGTCAAGACATAACATGAAATATAATTATACATGTATAGAAGAGTTATTATGAACTTCAATAAAACCCTAGGTTATGAAAATTCATGGTTTCATGGATAACTGTGGCGTGGGAAAGAATAATGATGTATCTGTTAAGATCAACTTGAGCCTTGTGAAGCTCTTCTCTGTTCATCATTATAGGATTTATTTACATTTGCAACTCCTTATCCTTCATTACATCTTCTAATAGGGATATCTGCTAAAATATGTTACCATATGTCTCTTTACTCTACCTTGTCAAAGCATGCTTTACTTTCTTCATTTTGGCCTGCATCTCTATAAAGGAGTTTGCAGCATATTCTAAGGACCAATTTTCCTTCACTACCTCTATCTAACCTTTTGAATATACAATCTTCTTCAATTTTTTCATTTCACCAAGTGTATCTACTTCTAGTAAGCTTCATCTTCACCAAACTACAATTGCTGATAAAATGGACAAAATCAACAGTTTCTTGATGATGCACAAGAAGACCACCCAATTTTCTTCTTCAGATAGTATGACATTGAAGTCTCCATCCACTATCCATGGGAGTTGATAGTTCAATATAACTTGCCCAACTGACTGCCACAAATCTTGCCTCTCCATAATAGCACCCTTTGCATATACTATTGTTACCATCACTTCTTTATTGTAATATAGTGTTGTTGAGTTTGAGAGTTATGTTTTGGACTTCATCTGCAATCACCTGACTATCCCATTCTTCTGACCAAAAAATCCAAATTTTGCCTGAGATGTTGACCATAACATTTTATAATTCCAGTTTCCTTCTATATGACTCTAATTCTTGAGGTTCTTGAAAAGGCTCCATAAGAGCTATTAAAATGTAGCGATGTCCGCTATTAAGTTCAATCAGCCTCTCAAAATAATTTTGAGTGACTGATCTTATGTTCCAAAATAATAGTTTATCAATCATTGATGATGTATAGGAGGTTTCACCTTATTACTCCTTGTAATCACCTGAAGTTGTAATACTGTATTTGATTTTGCATTTGCATTCTTGATGTCACTCCTAATAGTCTTCTCATGTCTTGGTCACAAATTTGCTGATTTTGATATATTAGATATGTTCTAATCCATGACGTCATCTTCATAAGTATCTCTGATTAACTCCAAATGTGCTTTGTTGACCTGCTCTTCTGAAACCTCTATCACTGGCACTATTAGTTGAAGTTGTGCATTCTTTAAACTTATTCTCCTCCCCTGTTCTTCGTTTTGTGTCAGCCCATCTACATTTCTCTCTAGTACCTGACTCTGCTCATGATCTACCCCTCTAGCACTATGATTCATACCACTTTCATTGTTGAGCTCTCCCTCTATGCATGTTATCTTGGTAGTATCTTCATGAGGATATATTATCTGCAAGGGTTTGTCATGATGCATGTTATTCTCGTCCTCAATATTTTCTGATGTATGTCTAGTATGATCTACACCATTCAGCACATCATCTTCTAGTGATCCACTCCTCCATCAACATTTTTGCCACTTCTTTATTTTTGTGCTTTTGCTTGATTCTACTTCTGTAACAGATACTTGATTATGATGATTTTCAGTCTTATCTGCATCATTCCCCATTATGTTGTTCCTTTGCACCTTCCTCTAGATTCACTCTGCTTGATTTTTTTTAAAAGACTTTTCTACCCAAGGCTTGCTAGATTTTGTTTTCTCTATCACCCGTCATCTTTTTTCTCTTTGATAATTTTTTTTTTTTTATGATCCTTATGTGTTGTTACAACATTCACCATCTTTCTCTCACTATTGATCTCCTGCTCATTGCTATGCTTCTTTTCTACTACTGTTTTTTCTGCGACTTTCATCTGTTTTGCTTCCTTTTCACAGCATTTTCCACACCATTGTTTTGAAGAACAACAAATTTATTATCGGTTGCTAGCATTTTACTGCCCCCTCATTATTTATTTCCTGCTTCTTTGGCTCTTGCTGGTTCATCCGCTTTCATGCTCTCTTATTAATAACATGATTCCAAGTCTGAGTGTTTTTATTTGTTCCCTCCTGATACTTCTATTCTTCTCCCCATTTCCATCAAACTTTTTTTCTCCCCTTTGTTTTTTATCACACCTTTCTTCACTTTGTTCTCTACTTCGACCTTTTCTTTGTTCTATGCTACCACCTCCTCTTCCTCCTTTGGGTACAACTCAGGATGAATCACAAAGAAATTCTTTTCATTATGACCTTGCAATATACATTTTTTATATATTTGGGGACATGATTATAATCTATTTGAATCCATTTATCAACTACTTCTCCAACTTCTCTTTCTCATTCCAATATTGACGCTTTTAGGGAATTCACTTAGTAAATCCACTTTAACTTTGACCTTAGCACAACTAGGCCGAGTCTGATTTCTAGTAGCCATGTCAACTTATACAAGCTTACCAACTGCAAATGCAAGTGAGAAAACTGCCTCTTTACAAAATAATTCAGAGGTACATATAGGAATGAGATTAATGTAATTGCAGTTGTTGTTTCTTCATCCGGATCAAACCATGAATCTCATTTCAAGGTTCTCACGGGATACGATCAATTCATATGAGTGATATAGAATGCCGACTTTGACAACAGATTCATATAGCCTTCTAATAGAGTTAGACGAATAAGAACATATCTATTTCGGAACAGCCCTACTTTGCATTCTCCTTTTAATTCACACTGTTTTGGAATGAGTTTACACAATTCTTTGATGTTTGGCCAACCATAACAAAATTTCCCAACAATTGGGTACCATAGATTTTCTCTAATGATCATCTACTCTACTTCCTCCTCTTCCCAAATAATTCGTGGTTTGCCATGTAGATAAGAAATTAATTGGTTTAATTGAGAGTATTAGTGATGGATTGTGAAGAGGGGATTAAGGCGGTGGCGTATGATTGAGAAGCCAGTGGGTGAAGTGTTTGAGATACAATTGGTAGTGGTGGCTGTCCAGTGGCCATTGACGCCGGCGGGTTTGGATGTTAGGGTTAAAATTGGTCCCTAATTGTCGAAGCAAAAGGTCGGCCGCTTAATTACTTTTCTATCTCTTGCTTTGACTAATTAATGTCTTGTGCACACTGATGAACTCATATACAGTCCCACTAAACTTTGCTATAGTCAACCAAAATTTAAAAAGGACATAATTGCATTTTTCAAGTGTAAGAAATTGAAGGTAAATGTTTTGTTTGGCAACTATATTAACATTTGAAATAGTTAAGGAGGTATTATGATATTTGGGAAAGTATTAAAATATCTGCGCTGGAGCTGACAAACATGTTGGCTTTATCTCTCCCCTCTACCTTCACTTGCCGGAGAATGAACACTCTGTTACTTCCTCCGCCGTTGCAACTCCGTTTTCCATCCGTTCAATTCCGCTGTCAAAAACAGCCTTTGGCTGCCCATCTGTCAATCTCCAAACAATTTTTGAATATAGAAGAGGAAGATGAAGTCATTTCGTCTCCAAATGGGCGCTACGATTTCACTCCTCTGCTTGAATTTCTTTCCACTTACACATCCAGTGAGCCCAATTCAGAAACTTGTTCACCCACTCAACTCGACCCGACCGAGTTGCGTCTCGCCGAGTCATACCGAGCAGTGCCTTCTCCACTCTGGCACTCTCTTCTGAAAAAACTCTCCTCCACGCCATCCTCAATTTCGATAGCGTATGCACTCGTTACATGGCTTCAAAAGCACAACGTTTGTTTCTCATACGAACTTCTCTACTCAATTCTCATTCACGCACTCGGACGCTCCGAGAAGTTGTACGAGGCTTTTTTGCTCTCACAGCGCCAAACACTGACGCCGTTAACCTATAATGCACTTATTGGTGCTTGTGCACGAAACGGTGATCTCGAAAAGGCACTTAATTTGATGTGTAGAATGCGCAGAGACGGCTATCAATCTGACTATGTTAATTATAATTTGATTATTCAGTCCCTTATTCGTAGTAATGCTATTGATTTGACTATGTTAGACAAGTTTTATGGTGAAATTGAAGCTGATATGATTGAACTTGATGGGCAATTGTTGAATGATATGATTGTGGGTTTCGCTAAAGCTGGTGATGTTGATAGAGCTTTGGTTTTCATGGGTGTTGTTCAAGGTAATGGATTGAGCCCAAAAACAGCTACTGTTGTTACCTTGATATCTGAGTTGGGTAATTCAGGTAGGACTGAGGAGGCTGAGGCTGTGTTTGAGGAGTTGAAAGAAGGCGGGTTAAAGCCAAGGACGAGGGCGTTTAATGCACTTTTGAAAGGCTATGTTAAAACTGGATCTTTGAAGGATGCTGAGTATATTGTGTCGGAGATGGAGAGGAGTGGGGTGGCACCCGATGAACATACATATAGCTTGCTTATTGATGCTTATGGAAATGCAGGTAGGTGGGAAAGTGCGAGAACTGTGTTGAAAGAAATGGAATCGAATAATGTTCAGCCGAATTCATTTGTGTTTAGTAGGATTTTAGCTAGTTATCGTGATAAGGGTGAGTGGCAGAGATCATTTCAGGTGCTTAAAGAAATGAAGAATAGTGGGGTGAATCCTGATAGGCAGTTTTATAACATAATGATTGATACTTTTGGCAAGTACAATTGTTTGGATCATGCAATGTCTACATTTGAAAGGATGAAGTTGGAGGAAATTGAACCTGATAATGTTACATGGAACACACTTATAGATTGCCATAGTAAGCATGGCCATCACAATAAGGCGGAGGAGTTGTTTGAGGCGATGCAGGAAAGTGGATGTTTTCCATGCACCACCACATACAATATAATGATTAATTCTTTTGGTGAGCTGGAGAAATGGGAGGAAGTGAAGGGCCTGTTGAGTAAAATGCAGAGTCAGGGCTTACTGCCCAACGTTGTTACATATACCACTCTGATTAATATTTATGGACAGTCAGGAAGGTTCAATGATGCTATTGAGTGCTTGGAGGTGATGAAGTCTGCAGGGCTGAAGCCATCCTCAACCATGTATAATGCCTTGATCAATGCCTATGCACAGAGGGTAAATAACTCTAAACTTATTATGACCTGTAATGGGCTGTTTTATGAGAATTCCATAGCTTACTTACTCACACGATATCTTAGGTCATAATTTTCCTGAATAGATATTTAGTTTTATCTTATATGTGTATCCATATAGGTAGTACAAACTAACTGGGATTAGATTTTAGTCGCTAGTACACTTACATGAGGTACGGAGTTTGGCAGGAGGTTTCTTAGTTCTGTTAGAGATTATATGCCAGTGTTGGGATAAATGTGAGATTCAGAAAATCACTAGTTTTCCTAAAAGACAAATAACTGATTATTGGAATGAAAGGTTCCAAACTGTACAAAATGATTAACGAAGATTCATATAGCAAATCTCTTAAGTTAGGTCCCTAGTAAAAGCCAAAGATATCAAGAACAAGATTGTCTTACCTCCTAACCTCCTAAAAAATGCTCATATAGGGCTGCAAATAAATCCCAAGTAACCACACACAAAGGTGTAAAGAAGAGAATATTTTCATATTATTAATAATCTAAGGCAAAGAAAACGAAAATAAACACCTTTATATAGACTATGAGGAGCAGCCAAGCTAACTAAAATGTCACCAAATTTTGTTAGAAAAAAAAAGTAAAAAAGAACTAGGAAATAACTAGCTAATTAAGGAAAGAAATCCCGACATCCTTGGGAATTAGGAAAGCATTAAACCTAGTACGAATAAATTAGGAAACAAATCAAAACCCAAACTAGGAAAGAAACTTGAAGATCTTGAAAGGTTTGACTTGGATTCCTCTCCAAACATGGGCGCCAAGTTTGGGCTTATTTATTGGTACTTCTTGACCTAGCTTGTTACACGAAATTCCTTCGCTCTTGAAGTTTCTTGTTTTAAATTTTAGGCAACTTTGAGCATTTTTCTTTGAACTTTTAATAGCTGATCTTAAGGCCCCAATCCTCAACATTGTGGACTTCAATCTGGGCCACTAAATAATTGTAGCACTTGAACAAGACATGTCTAATTTGCGATTAGAGCCCCATTAACTTGTTTGAAACTCCTTTGTCTTGGATGTTGTCATAGGCCTTCGAGGGGCTTCCAAAGCTTGGTCCTTGGTCTTTAATAAACTTACATGGATTACATAGTATGGAAGGTAGTTCATGCAGATTCCATTATATTCAAGTTGAAACTCCCCCCCCCCCCCCCCCCCCAAAAAAAAAAAAAAAAAAAAGGAAAGAAAAGGAGAAAACCAAAAAAACAAAAGGAATCTGTAATGAAGCCTGAAATTTGCTTTACTCCACCAATCAGGAGCTGGACATATCTTAGCTCAATATTTTAGCCTTCTGTAGATCGGCGTTCTTTATCAAGATATCTTATGATTGCATATGTAAAAAGTTTCTCTCCATCAACAGGGATTGTCTGAACAAGCAGTAAATGCCTTTAGGATCATGAAGGGAGACGGTCTAAAGCCCAGCCTGTTAGCTCTCAATTCACTAATTAATGCATTTGGTGAGGATCGGAGAGATGCTGAAGCTTTTGCTGTATTGAAGTATATGAAAGAAAATGTGAGTTCACCTTATCTTTTCCCTGTACATATACATATGTATGCTCATGTAGTAAATATTTGAATTTCTTTATTTTCGCCCCTTGGTGACTATATATCCTCCTGACTTCCATACATATCCTACAACTGCAGGATATGAAGACGGATGTTGTTACTTACACCACTCTCATGAAAACCTTGATACGTGTGGAGAAATTCGAAAGGGTAAACATGTACTTTATATTTATTCTTGAAGAGTTGGAGTTGCCATTTTGTATCTTCATGATTATTTCTCTTGGTTTTTTCCCACCTAATGGCTCACTCTTGGATATTCTTTTCTGTGAAGTTAGCATATGGAGGGACTATATTTCCTTATTTGAACTCCGAAATTGATGCAGCAAAAATATCAAGTTTTTGGAATAGATGGCAGAATTGCAATGAATTTCACATATTGTTGTCTTTGTGAAATTTACCTGATTCTGCATTCCTACATCGAAGTTGTGTAGGGATCAGCTAAATATTTTGGCTTTCAGGTTCCAGCTGTTTATGAAGAAATGCTATTGTCTGGATGCATCCCAGATAGGAAAGCTAGAGCGATGCTACGATCTGCTTTGAGATACATGAAGTCAACTTTGAAATTGTAGGAGACTGCAAGTCACTCTAACAAAACCAACCATGATGAATCATGATTTTCAGTTTTAACTTTCAATTTAAGGTAAGAGATTCTTCTGTATGTATTCGAGTTAACATGTGATTACAGTATGCTGAAGTCAGATAGGAGGGTTCAATTAGAAAATCTCTGTTCTGGTGCTTAAGTTTTGTTCAAACTAGAAACATTGAAGAGAAGTTTGAACTTGAAATATCTAGTTCTTTTTCGATGTTTATGATCTAATAACTTATCCTGAATTGTTTAATGTGCAGCTGTGGTTCCCATTTGTGTATTGACCTATATCACAATTGAAGAGCTTCATGTTTGACAGACAAATTGGGGGAAGTGGAAGTTAGAAAGTCAAGGTTAACAAAGGATTCAAGGTCCAAATTCGTCCCAGCATACATTCATCTACATACTTGTACAGTTCTTATAGCTGCAAAGCAAATATTCAGATTTTGTCCTTTTTGTGTAACATGTCATGTGTCATATTTTGGAAAGTGCAATGTTGAGTCTAGGAACAGGACTTCTAGCACAATGTTGCTTTACAGTCATGTCATATCTTGTGATAAAGAGTTCACAAATAAATTTCAGCTTGTCGGTTCTTGCAAATACCTCAGCTCCTCAGAAACCTGTTATGGATTGTAGCTGTCAACTTTTCTACATGTGGAAGTAGACTAACAGACTTGGCAAAGTAGAATCGACGACACTGCTCTAGCTCATAATTATGTGACTATAGTCTAATGATTTGTTTGTAAGATTGAGAAATATATAAACAACATTAGACTTGAGTCTCTTGTTGTCCGAAAAGGTAATTTTCAAGGGTTATATTTACAAAACATTTTAAAATAGGGATAAAATCTAAATGTTGGTTAAAAAAGGACATTTACGTAAACCAGCCTATGCATAAATTACAAAACTGGTTACTACAACGACGCCAAAAATTGTGTACAATGCATAAAGTAATGGCCAACCCACCATATTTTCGAACATTGATTTAAATTATTTATAGTCTAAAGTATGGTTATGACAGACAGGATGTATTTTTTGCATTGCTGTTGGCAATATGTAATTTCTGGTTGCCTTAAATTTGACTTTATGATATATTGCAGTGACTGGAGAAGAAGATACAAGTGGGCGTTAGTTTATAAGAAAAGGATATTTATCCGATGAAAATAAATTTTAAAAAGTATTTTTTTCATTTTCATAGGAACGCCGGCCATTTTCCCTTAAATTAACACGGTTCAATAATTTAAATGATACAAAAAAAAGTTTTCTATGATTTTACTGGTACAAAAAGTAAAATTAAGTGACTTTAATTTATACTATTATAAAAGCATGAAGTTACTAGGCGAAATATTGATTCACTTTTTTACCCTTCGCAAGTATAGTCAAACCTCGTTATAGCGGCAGTGTTTGTCTAAAAATTTAATGTTTTATATAGTGAGATGCTGTTATATATATATATTGGTGTTTGACGTTTAGATCACGTTTAGTTGTTATAAATAAAAGTATGCAAAAACTTATTTTTCTGTACTTTTTATGTTACAAATGAAAATAATATACTTGTTAAATTTAAAATCTCAATTGATTTTCATATTTCATTAATTAAAAATTAAAAAGATTAATACATTACTAATAAATAATTCTTTACTAGTTGCACTGTACCGACAATTATTGCATGAGCCTTAAATAAATAAGAATTGAATGATCACTTACAAAATAAGAATTGAATAATTTTATCAGTTTAATGTCATCTCATGAGTGGTTTAATAATTTTTGTATGCCAAGCAAAATGAATGTATTTGTTAACCAATTTAACCAAAAGAATAAAAAGAGTATGAATGTAAAAAGGCAAACACCTGTAGCCTTTCCTAGTGAAGTTATGACCATAATTGATGGGCACCATTTAAATATAATTTTTTTTCTTTAAAATATTCGTATTTGGTGAAACGTGAGATTCTACAATTTTATTTGTCTTGAAATTGGTCTCCTTTTGTGAAGTTTGAATTTTTAGGTTATTCTGTGTGAGCATTTAACTTTGTTTAAAACGAAGACGTTTATAGTAATCAAATAACTCGAGGTTCTTTTACATGGAGTCTAATCTCTTAATTAAAAATTTGGTGTCTGTTCGGAAATTTATAATTGATAATTGGGTTTCTGTTGACTTTGACCCTTTTGGATTTTTTGTGAAAGATTTCTCGACGGGGATACTTCTAATGAGATGTGATAGTCAGGGCGAGCTCTATCCCATCACCACCTCCACCACCACTACCACTAATCAAACCACACCGTCAACGTTTGCCGCTTTAGCACCTTCCTTATGACATGCGCGTTTGGGTCATCCGGGAGCGTCTGCTCTTTCCTCCCTTAAAAACAATAAATTTATTGAGTGTAATAGTACGTGTACTACTAATGTTTGTCCTTCTTGTCCGCTTGGAAAACATGTTAAATTACCGTTTGTTGCCTCCAATTCTAGTACTTTGTTGCCATTTGATATTATGCATAGTGATTTGTGGGCATCTCCCGTTTTGAGCTCTTTGGGCCACCATTTTATTATTTTGTGGACATTTCCTTTATCTAAAAAATCTCAAGTTTATTCCACATTCCTATCATTTAGACATTCATCTGTACCCAATTTGAACGGAAAATTAAAAGCATTCAATGTGATAATGGAAGGGAAGTTGTTAATGAGAAATTTAGAGAATTTTGTAACGTTAATGGTATATCTTTCCGGTTTTCTTGTCGACATACATCCTCACAAAATGGGAAAGCCGAGAGAAAAATACGCACCATAAAGACCCTTCGTACTCTCACCTTAGGGTGTTGGGTGTTATGCTATCTTCTCTTCCCATCCACTACAATAAACAAACTTCAAGCCCGTTATACTGCGTGTGTATTTTTGGGTTATCTGTCGAATCATCGTGGTTACAAATGTTATGATTTATCCACTAATAAAATCATAATTAGTCGCCATGTAATTTTTTATGAAACCCAATTTCCGTTTGCTAAGTTGCATAATACCGTGTCTAATTCTTATAATTTTCTGGATAATGGTCTCTCACCGTATGTGGTCCACCATTTGGTCCGGCCCACCTCTCAGGATCTGGACCAACAGATATCGGCAGGCCCGATGCCTACTGGCCCAGACCCTTCCCGTGACCAAATTCAGCCAGCAGACCCACTGCTTGCTGGCCCAATCTCCTCCCGTCACCAAATTCTGTCAATAGGAAACTGATTGTTGGCCCATCTTCTTCTGGTGCATCCCTACCAGCAGGCCCACTGCCTGCTAGCCCAACCCGTGACCACCCTCCCAGTCTAGTCAGTTTCGACGTCCCTACACTAACCCAGGTACTACCCACTTCTATTCCGAATCAAAGGCCTGTTATTCGTAGCCAACAGGGTATATTGAGACCAAAACGATAATTTAATTTCAACTCTAATGTCACTAAATCACCCCTACCACGTAACCTAGTGTCTGCTCTTAGTGACCCAAATTGGAAAATGGTCATGGATGATGAATATAATGCTCTTATTAAAAATAAGACATGGGAGTTAGTACCCCATCCGCCTGGTGTCAATGTGATTCGTTTTATATGGATTTTTACTCATAAGAAAAAATCTGATGGTTATTTTGATTGTCGTAAGGACCGTCTTGTAGGTGATGGCAAAACTCAACAGGTTGGCGTGGATTGTTGAGAGACATTTAGTCTGGTGGTCAAACCAGAAACTATTCACACTGTTCTCGGTCTCTCTCTCTCGAAAGCATGGCCCATTCATCAGTTGGATGTGAAAAATGCTTTTTTACATGGTGATCTCAAGGAAACTGTATACATGTATCAGCCCTTGTGTTTCAGGGACCCTGATCATCCTAACCATGTGTGCTTGCTGAAGAAGTCATTGTATAGGTTCAAATAGGCTCATCGGGCGTGGTACAAAAGGTTGCAGATTATGTGTCTACTATTGGGTTTTCTCATAGCAGGTTGGATCACACTCTGTTTATCTACCATCGTGGTACTTCTCTAGCATACATTCTGTTATATGTGGATGATATTACATTGACTACGTCATCTGATAATCTACGCAAGTCTATCATTTCTCTTCTCAGCTCCGAATTTGCTATGAAAGACTTGGGGCCTTTGAGTTATTTTTTGGGTATAGCTGTAACTCGTCGTGCAGGATTTCTATCCCAGAGAAAGTATGCAACTGAGATTATTGACCGGTCTGGCATGTAATCCTATAAGTCATCTCCTATTCCGGTTGACACCAAACCGAAGCTGAGTGCTCATTCTAGCACACCCTACGAGGATCCCTCCGACTATCGCAGTCTTGCAAGTGCTCTTTAGTAACTTACATTCACGAGGCCCGATATTACTTATGCAGTGCAGCAAGTGTGTTTATTTATGCATGATCCGAGGGAAGAACACATGCACGCTCTCAAACGCATTGTGCGTTACATTCAGGGCACTTTTGGTTATGGTTTACACTTATATCCATCATTCGTATCTACTCTCATGTCTTCTACAGATGCTGATTGGGGTGGATGTCATATACTAGACGCTCAACATCTGGTTATTGTATGTTTTTTCATGATAACTTAGTTTCTTGGTCAGCTAAACGCCAGACTACTTTATCGCGTTCAAGCGCAGAGGCCGAGTATTGAGGGGTAGCCAATGTGGTGTCTGAGTCCTGTTGGCTGCATAACCTCCTCTTAGAGCTTCATTTTCCTATTCAGAAAGCTACCTTGGTATACTGCAATAATGTTAGTGCGATATATAACTCTGGAAATCCGGTCCAACATTAGCGCACTAAACATATCGAGATGGATATTCACTTTGTTCGCGAAAAGGTAGCTCGTGGACAAGTACGTGTCTTGCATGTTCCTTCACGGTACCAAATTGCTGGCATCTTTACTAAGGGTCTTCCCTTAGTTCTGTTTGAAGATTTTAGGGATAGTCTCAGCGTACGACAACCGCCCACTTTGACTGTGGGGGTGTGATAGAATATACGGAGTATATTCCCAATATACTACTATATTCCCTAATATTATTAGAGATCTTGTAATTATGGTAGTAGTCTTGTATTAGGAAAAATGTATATTTGATTTCCGTAATTATAGGCTAGGTTTACTATTGTATATCAGGTATATAAACCCTTTACATTAATGAAAATAATCAAGGGATTATTCTATTTCCATAAACTACCAAAAAAATATTGAATCGACAAACTTCATATAATAGCATATGAAGTTCTTATATCGCAATGCAAACTTCAGAATGAAACACCCTGAGTTTTTTGCGTTAGATTACGTCATCATAATGTAAGTTATCCGGGGAGGATAAGAGCTCGCACAAGGTTAGTAGTAGTTTAAAACTAAAGTTGAGACCAAACATGTAACACCTAGCACCCTTGTATTCGTTTGTGTGCATAGATGATCGAACTAGACTACAATGACTTATGTCACGTCTCATATTTTTACACGTTAAGTTTTTGTAACATTCCGTACTTTTAGGCTATGTCATGAACCGCTCAACATATGTAAATAGACCCAAATCCCGGAGAATTTTGGCTATATTCAAGTATGCATATAAAGAGCTTGGTGTATGAAAGTATGAATTCACGAAATAATTTAGAACTTAAAAAGTATAACAACGGTGATTGAAAATAAATATTTTATAGGCGCCAAATAAAGCTGCGGAGTAGTATTATATCACATGATCATGATAATGAATTTATGAAGTATATTTAGAATAATGACTATTTAGGTCAATTGTGATCAAGAAACTAATTAAATGAATAAGTATTTATGGCGGGCTGCCACATGAATTAATTAAGCAATAGATGGCATTAAGTTGATCTTAAAGGAATGGATGAGTCAAGAGCACTTAAGTGTAAGATTTGACACGTGGAAAGTTGGTTAAAGGTGTCAAGCTTACATTTTATCTTAAAATTCTTACTAAATACGTTAGAAAGGATCCAACTGATGTGATATAAGACCATACCTGACTAGCCAAAGTCAAATATAGAGCTAAGTTTTCCTAACAGTAGCAGAAAAACTTGCGGAAAAGAAAAAGGGACGTTTAGAGAGGGCAGAATCGTAGCTAGTGTATAATCATCATTTTTACCCTTTGTAATTATAGCAAAGCCTCGGAAGCTCGTAAAGATTATGTACATCACCTCTTTTCGCTTGTTGTGTGTTGGGGAATTATCGTAGGATTGAAGTAATCTTGCAAGAGGATTGTTCTTGCTGGTCAAGATTGACGTACTCTACAATTAGAGTACATGGCGAACTGTGGTTAGACGGTGAGAGGTATGTAATGGCTATCCCTTCTTTCTATAGCATAGTTAGAACATGTAACACCACCACCGTTCGATTCTTCTCATCGAGACGATCACGGTGGTGGTATTACTTCACAATTTCGACACCCGAGGCTGCCGGAAACAACCCCGCCGTCGGCGGCCGTCCGACGGCTTTTCCGGCGTCTACGCCGCGTCCCGTCACCTCTCAACACATTTATCGACCATCTTAAAAAGTGGATTTCTCGATAATAGTGGAGACGGTGTTAGAACACGTCGAATCGCCGAAAAACTATCGAAAACCGCCAATGTCCCGCCGAAACAATGTTCTGTTACTGTTCACTGTTCCGATTTTTTTTTATTCTGAAAATTAATTTAATAAATCAAAATAGTTAATTTTCCCACGTAATCGTTATTATGATTATCGTATAATCATTTAAACCAGCCTGGGCTCTGATACCACTGTAGGAATTTGTTGAGTTCGTAAGCACAACGAAAGTTTAAATATTTTTACTTACCCAACAACGATCCTGGCATGGCTTATACGATAATCATAGAAAGTGTTCAAAACACAATAGAAGAAAACTTACAGGCTTTCGTATGCTGGATTCACAACTATGGTATCCATGCGAGTTGCTCCTCCAATTGCAAGTTCCAACTCTAGTGTATTTATCTAAAGAAGAACGCTAGAAATTCTTTTGTTAGTAGAGAGAAAATAATTCAAGGCTCTAAGTCTTGAATCATCTATTTTGTCTCTCTGAATAACTTCATAATTATGGGGTTTGTGTTGTTTATATAATAGTTCAGGACAAAACCTAAGCAGATTTAAAACAGGAATACCTAGCCCATTTTAATGTTCAGTGGACCAGCACTTCACACGTCCAAGTGGACGGCCAAGGTGCCGATTTTGGGCCAGTAATTTCTGGCCCAATTGCTTTCCTGTATTTATCCGAGTACCCATATAATATATCCAACACATTTAATTAAATATGAAATCCAATTCGACTTAATTGAATAATTTCTATCAAATAGAAATATTTCATAATTATTATAAATTAAATATCTCGATTCTAAATCGAATATTTAATACTTTCTCAATACACTCTTAGATCGAAGAAACAATCGCATATAGTGTGACCCTATAGGCCTTCACATATCGACATTAATTTAATTAAGGTCCATAGGAAACTCCTAGACTGTGTCGTATGAAGAACTCAATATGTGAAGTACGTTTACATGAATCCAACAAACTTAACCTTTATGCGGAACTATAAATTCCTTTCATTCGCGACACACTCGATTAAGCTCAGGATTTGCCAAGTGTCTATCCAAATGGCTTAATCACTTTATCTCACATTTATTAGTTGACAACTAGACCATATTCTAAATATGTCTCTTGCACTGGCCAGTGACTTTTGTCAACCTAATAACATTGAGAACATGAGTGCTCTATCAAATTTTCAATCGAGGAATGAATCATATTCTTGGCTCAACTACCACCTTGATTTACATTCTAATGCACCCAACACAAGTCGTATCTTATCCAGAAGGAGTTTAAGCTTAGAACTTGGTCAAAGTACATCATTCTGTAAACAAGGTGCGTATTGACCTCAAGTCAAAGGACCTTTATATTCCACACGCCGATAACACTATAGACATGTATAACAAATAGTTTATCGGCAAGGCATACCAATACTCCTCCAAAGTATCCATTTGTCCATCACGAGTAACCATTACTCGTAGCTGTGAGACATACTACATTCTCCAAGAATGTGATGCAGACCGCATGTCGACTTGTAGCATATCATCAATAACCCATTCTCGATGATCATTAGTTGAAGCTATTTTGAGAATTACGTTCTATCATTAATATCTCACTCTAATAATGATAACGTAAGCTCAAGGGATGCACATATATGAATAATTGCAAACAATCAATCAATAATTGCAAATGCCATAAATATTAATCTTTCTAATAATACGAATGTGTTCAAGTACATTATGTCCCTAATATAGATTGTCTCTAAGACATATATACTTCCAGATAGGACTTGGCATGTTGTTGATATAATTATATGATGTGAGCAGGGAACAGGTAAGTGCATCCACAAATTTCCCTTCTATCTCTCAGACACGTTTATCTATTACGTCTACAGTTTCAATTCATCTTTCAATTATTCAGTCGCCTTACATATTCAGTACATTTGTTCATACTGACGTTCCCTTGCCGGGGGCACTACGTTCATGCTTGCAAGTTCTGATAGACAACTAGACATGCCTCCACAGTAGGCACTACTGAGCTCAGTTGATTGGTAAGCTCCATATCATTCAGAGGTGTCAGGTCTAGAGTCTAGAGTACTTTTTGGGTTTTTTTTTTATAGTTTTGATGGGTGGGTTGTGGCCCTGTCCCGACTACATTACACTTGATCTTTTCTAGAGGCTTGTAGATATGTCTTGTTTGTATAGTACGACCTTGTAGGCCTGAGTGTTGTTTAGAAGTTTATGTTGGCCTTGTCGGCCTTAGTTGTTTTATTGTTATAAAACGCATGGTGGTCTTGACAGCCTATTTCTGTATATATGTGTTTGAGTTGAATCTCATGTGTTGATGAGCTAGATGGCTCTAGTTTATTTTATGTAGCCTTGCTGGCTTACAGAGTTCCATCTTATGATGTGATTCAGCCTTGTCGGCTTAAGAACTTAGAGCAGTCAGCCGATGCCATAAATCATGTATGATTTTGGTCTCCTCAATCATTTAACTCTTCTAAGGTAAGTCGTGGTTCGACTAATTATTTTATTTCAAAACATCATGAAGTAAGATTGCAGTATTCCCAAGACCCTTCTTCGTATTGCTCTGCGACAGCTATGGGAGCCACATATGATGAATATAATACAACCTCTAAGTTCTTAACCCCTGCGTGAAATGGATTATCGTCGGCTATGACGATTTCTATCTTATCTCCTTCCCAGAAAATGAGCTTTTGATGCATAGTGGAAGGAAGGCATCGGCTGGTGTGAATCCAGTCTCTGCCCAACAGAATGGCGTAGGACGGTTTGCCGTCTATCACAAAGAAAGCAGATTTGACCATTTTAGGACCTACGGTGATTTCCGCTACTAAGATCCCCAAAGCTTCAGAGGCCTCTCCCATAAAGCTATCCATTTTCATGTTAGTTGGGATGAGGTCTTCCCTGGTTTTGTTGAGGCTTTTCAAATAAAGTCACGTCTTCACATTCAGCACAACTCCATTACCGACGAACACTCAGCTTAAAGTTTTGTCATTAATGTAATCCTTAACATAGAGGGGTTTGAGGTGTTTAACCATCTCTTCCGTAGGTGCACTAAATACAGTGCTCAAAGCATCCCTATCCGTGGTATAGGCTAATGTCGCCTATTCAGTGTCTTTTACACGCAAATCGCCTTCTAAGTTATCCAGCTTAGAGCGGTCGGCCCAGAACTCACATAGAATCAGGTTGACCATTTCAATGGCTGCCCAAATCTCATCGACTGGATCCTGCTTGAATAAATCGAGGATGGAGTCTCCTAACTCGTCCAATTCGGTTGACGAGAAGTTAATATCTTCCATCTCCTAGAGGCATATAGGAACCGACTGGGGTTCTAATGCCTGGATCCTTCGTGCGACCTGTGGAACCGTCTCGGCTAGGGATTCTTTCATAATATTAGTCTCCCGTCGAGGTTCCTCTGTTGGGTTGTTATCTGGCTGTATATTCACTTCTGGTTGGTCCAAAACTTCTCCTTCATGTGGCATTGTCTCTGAAGAGGTTGAGTCGAATGCCCGCTCGATAGCCTCAGCTACGACAGACTCAGGAATTTCTTGCTTATCGGTTGCCTCAGCGCTGGATATCATGTGCAACGTTAGCTTCATCTTGCGCAAGGCTTTGGAATGCTGCATCCTCCTTTTCCGCGTCCTGGATATGACACCCAGCGGTGTCTCTTTCTTTCCAGAAGCCTGATTGACGAACCACTTTCCTTCCTCTATATTGGCGGTTGGCTTATTCATCTTTCGGGGTCTCTGCTGACCTTCATCTCTCACTGTGATACGTAAGGAAGAAACGTCTTCTCAGCCACCCTCTATTTAGCCATGGGTAGTGGTTTCTCGCCTATTTGGGGTACGCTTGGCTTCTCATCGACTGGCAGCCATGCTTCCCCCACAAGCCTGCTCCTGAGGTCTGCTGGGCCCTTTTTTAATATCGGGTACTGTTTGTGAGGTTCCTGAGCAATACGCTCTGGTTTATAAGGGCGGCCATGAAAACTGCTTCTAATTGGCTGCATGTCCGTGCCCTTATAGATGTCTCGTAACCTGCCTAACCGATCAAACATAGAGGTCTTGGTGACCCCCTCCGTACCAGCGGGCTTCTTTGGAACCCATATGATTTTCATCGGTTATTTCCCCTTGACGTCCTTTAGTTGATCTGTCATAGCAAAGGATGCCATAGATAACGGTACTGCGGGGAAAGGGTCAGTATCAACAGACATTTCAACTATGCTTTTATCGGTTAGCTTGAACCTGCCCTCCTTGATGCCCTTTTGAATTGCCTTCCTGAAAACCACACAATTAGAAGTAGTGTGGCTATACGAATTATGCCATTTACAGTACTTCTTATCCTTGAGATCTTTGGCAGTCGGAATCCTATGGCCATCAAGGAGCCGAATCTGTTTATCTTTAAGCATATGATCAAAGATATGATCTACCTTTGTAATGTCAAACGAGTAACCGATCTTGTCATCAATCGAACTCGTCTCCTTGCCCTTCGTAGCTTTCAGGGCTGGGCAAGAGTAAACCTTACCCATGACAATCTCGGCTACCATTGCATCTGTCGTGTAATCGGCTGACTCTGAGTCAGACTCATCTGCCTCAATAATGGATACCAAATGAGAGCCTCAGTTTTGATTAGCTCTTATTTTCTCCTTCTCCTGGATGTACTGCTCTATTTGGCTAGCCTTCTCAGCTAACCGGAGCAGGATTGTCCCACTAATTTCTCCTTTAGTTAAGGATGCATGTTGTTGATTATCATGTGGGCGCATTCGGATTCAGGAAAGTGTACAGTGCATTTTCCAACCTTTCTTCTGAATCTTTCGATGTAATCGATAGCCGACTCATCGACCTGTTGCTTGAGATTCATCAAATCGGTTACAGTGACTTGAGGTTGGGGCCAATAGAATCTATCATGGAAATAATGCTCCATGTCAGCCTAGCTCTGCACAGAATCGGGGATCAAAGATGAGTACCAAGCAAATGTTGTTCCAGTTAGAGAAACGGGGAATAACTGCAGCTTGTGATACTTATTCTGGACAACTTCGCCACATTTGGCGGTAAATCTGCCGATGTGCTCAATGGTAGATTTGCCATCATCACCCAAGAAGGTGGTGAAATCAGGCATTTTGAAGCATCTTTTCAATGATGCTACCCGATCTACCCAATCGGGGTAGGTCTTCTTGTAAACATGTATGTCCAAGAGTTTCAGTTGGATGCCAAAGTACCTCCTCATAGTATTTGCAATGGTTTCATGGTTCATCAGTTATGACGTCCCCTACGATTCTCAACTGGAACCAGCTGGTAGACGTTCTGAACTGGAGGCCTCAATTTTGCACCTTGTTGAACACGGTTTTGAAAGTTATAGGTATTCTACTAGCCATTACTAACAGGTGGGGTATATCCCCATTGCTGATGTTGGACATAGCCACCAAAGCCTGCAACCTGAGCTCTTGGAACAGTCGACGAAACTTAAGGATAAGGTGGAACAATGTTCCATGTCTATATGGTATGGATTGGGTACCGACTATGACAACTGGAATGGTGTCTTGCTGTAGACATCGTCAACATATAGCCGAGCAGGGTCATAGCCAGGGGCTATCAGCTACCAATTATGCTGGCCAACATTAGTTGCCTGTACCGTAGGGCCGTTTGCATGAGTGTACGACATAACGGGCGGCAAACCAAGGTGTCCGGATGCCTGAACTGGTCTCCGGGCCATATTGATCTATTCATACTATAGATTTGCTTAGTCGAGTGGCATAGCTTACCCCCACAGTGTTTGGTGGCAACCATACAATCGACTGGTTACCAAGTGACTGGTTACATTCGGCTGAGGAATAACACTTGGAGTCACAGTTGCATGCTGCGCAATACCGTTCGTCAGAGGGATGGCAGAATTGGCTTCCAGTTCTCTCATTTCCTGAACCTCATTATGCATTATTGGCTTGACAACGTCAGCCAATTGTTTGGAAACCTGGTACATAATATCGTGGATACCTAAGTCTATGCTGTCTAATGAATGACGTGGTCATAACAGTTGGACCTTCAGGCTGACTAAGTTCACCCATAACTTGGGTTGATCGAGGAAGTGGAGGGGTATCAACCGATGTAGGCATACCCGAAGAAGATGGTGGCTCGTTGTTCCTTCTGGGAGGATTCTGTTTAGGATGTGGACTGGACTCTAGGTTTATTTTCTTACCAGACCTTAGGCGAATACGCCAAGCGTTGATCCTGACTTGGGGAATTAAATTTCACTATGAGATCACCTATTATCCCACTAGGCGTGCCAAATTTCTTCCCGTCCGAAAGGTTTGTTATTTTATCGGTTGACAAAATCGAATGACAAATTGATTCCTTAACTAAGCGATTTGGGCTGGAAGCGGAACTCTAACTTTTAGCTATGGGTTCCCCAACTACTGCAGAAAGTGTTAGGATGGTAATTAAGTAACCTAAGTGGTAAGAAACATAAATACAACTAGAGTGCAATAAAGGCGATAAAGGTAGGATAAAGATATGTAAAAATCAATTTCTTTGATTGATTGTGTTATGTCTATTCTGTACAATTGATCTTATATTTATACTACAAGAAATAAAATGTGATCTCCCTATGTTACCCACTAAATCCACTAGCCAACTATGAGGAGGTGGTGCCAATTTTTGCTCCTTGTTTTACTCTTGCACGACCGACGTCACTTCCTTCTAGTTGTTGATGGTTTATTTCTGCTTCTTGGGGTCTAGAAGGTGCTTTGACTTGGTCATCGAGACATCCAAATATGTGTGGGTCCTAGTCATTCCTTGGACTTATGGTTCGGCCAAGTTACCGAGATAGCCGATGGAGCTTTTCTAGGCGAAGGCTAGGGTTAATAAATTCGGATATGAGTCAGTTTGGTTATCGGCTTAGAATTCTGTTGCCTGCTCATTTTGAGATTTTCCATCTTCGGTTGTCGCTTAATTCGGCTAAACACTAAAAGTATTTTTGAGTGTTAACAACATTATTACGTATGTAATGTTGGATAGCCCAAGTTAGTTCCTCTTCATATGTTAGAGTGTGCCTTGTAATTCTTTCTCTTTGAAGAATTCTATTTCATATAGTAATTGAGACCTGACAATAGAAAAATCAATGTGATGTACTCTCAAATTGCAACAATCTTCAATTGCTGTAAAATTGTTAAATATTACGTTAACTTTATTACTTGGATTCAAAATGACTCGACATTGTTTGAACCTGCCAATATTATTAATTTAGTTAAGTTAGATAATTAATTATATTATCTGGTGTAACGATCCGTCCGGTCATTTTTAGCTAAATACTTTTATTTGATCAAATTACCCTTTCACGTAGGCTTATGACTCGCGGGGGTGGGTAGCACGGTTTCCGAGGTGCTTGTAAATGATATTCGGAAGAAAAACCCTAATTGAATAGTATTGAAATGACATGGTTGACCCAAAGTTGACTTTTGAGTATATGAGTTCGTTTCCGTATCACGTCATTTTTGGTAGGTCTGGAGCATCATTTATGACATAGTCGAGTCCTTGGTTCGCTTCTCGAGGAATTCAGATGTATTTTTTATCACTATTTGCAAATTTGAGTATTTAAGGTGATTTCATAGAAAAGTCGGTCTTAGCTCAGTCGTATGAGAAATTTGAGTGTGTGATCGAGTTCGTAGCATCGTTTACACTTGGGTAGCATGCCTGGTTTGTATCTGGGAGTTTTGAGAAATATTTCAGGTATTTGGTGGGGAATCACTAAGTTTCTTATGTTGTTGTTTCTGGTGTGTCGCACCAGCGGATCACTGATCGCTTTTGCGAAGCCGCCTCTATGGAGGTTGGTTCGCTGATGTGAGTCTTGGTAGGGTTAGGGTTGCGGTCCTTATTGCGCAGAGGCGGATCGCCTTTGCGATGAAATCTCCACTTCTGCATCATCTGAGTACTTAAGTTGGGCTGCTTCTGCGACGATTTTCCGCAGAAGCGAGCCGCTTCGATGAGGTCGATCCCTCTGAAGCAGAATTATTGTTTTCCAGAACCTAAAATTTAATGTTATTTCAAAATTATTTCCCCATATTCATATCCTTCAACTTGAGCTCGGTAGAGAGGGGAAATTGGAAGATTCCATCAATACTCATCTCTTAAGGTAAGGTTTCATCCAATTCTACTTATTTACTATGATTATGTCTTCTAATCTAGGTTAAATTCTTTATTTGGAGTAGAATTAACCTAGGGTTCATGGTAGATATTAAGAGGCTTAAGAATCATGAATTTGAGGCTTATTATTGATCCTAATGTTTTGATATTGTAAATAAGAGTTGGTTAATGATAATAGATGGTATTGTAATGTTCAGTTTGGTGATTGGAATCCATTTTAGAATTGGAGAAAATATAGGCTTCCTAATTGGGGGTTTGTCTAAATTATGAAATTGGAAGCCAAAATATGATTAGTTTCTCAATTAACTTAGGGATATGACTAAATAGAATGCTCTCAGATTTTAGAATAATAAAATTACGTTTTTACCTTAATGGGTCAAGGGTCGATTTGGAGGTTGGGCTTTTGGGTTGTTTTAAAGACTAATCCTTTGTGCGTGTATTAGATTTCTCTATTAACGTAGAATCTATATGTTAGACTACGATTATTCAAAGGTGTTTCACAAGGGCAAGGCCTTGGCAGAAGATTGAGGTTCGTGGCACCCACTCAGCTCCGAGATAAACTACATTTATTATTTCTAGACTATGATAGAAATACGCAGTTGTTATAAATATTGAGGGATATTGGGTGTGATAGGGGTCCCATCTTATTGGCTGTGATGATCACTTTGGTGGGTACCGGTGTTGAACTGTATTGATAGGTGATTTGGGAAATCATCCTTAGGGTTGGTTCTAACTGTTGTAATGTGGACTTGTCGCTATTTCTTGGGCTTATCGCCAATGATTGATAATTATTGTGTTTACTCATCACATATGCTTCTAATATGAAAGACTGATTACGTGAAATTACGTGTTATTGAATCCTGAAGCATGTGTGTTCATCTCCTATATCTGATTGCTTCTCATATACCATGATTACTTGCCTTTATAATGTTGCATTCATACACTCATGATTATTGTTATATTGAAAGTGGAGTGGTATGGAAATGTTGTGGTGTCCAATAAGACCAAAAATGCAGGGTAAGAATACGACTGTGAGATGGGCTGGAAACGATTGAGATGATGATAATGATTGATATGGCTCGACAAATGAGTCTTGGGCTTTAGTCAGATTCATGTGTGAAAATTCCAGCTGGCTATGAGCGGTTTATGGACTGCATGGGTCCTCCATGAGTCATATCTATAAGGCAAAGCCTACAGAGTGGGTATATCGGTTGATAGAAAGGTACATTGCATTGCATTCATACCATACATTCATACACATTGATTACTTGAGATTTGTACTTGATTTGGATTGATTATCATGATAAGGTGGATTCTATTGATTTGAACTTCCATAATTTCTGAATTATTGAGTATTGAACCCTTTATGTGATCTAAGGTGACTTAAGTGATTACTGAATTGTATAGAATAGAATTATGTGAGAGTCAACTTGGTATTTATGTCAATTACGTATCTTCCGTCGTTGTCGGCCTATGATGCCTACAGGAGTACATTTTGTACTCATGCTACACTTGCTACATTCTTTTTGGATGCAGATACATCGCCATCTACTAGTTTCGGACTACTTGGTTGAGTCCAGAGTTGGAGATTCAGAGTGTTCGGGTGAGACTGCCTCTTCACAACATGCCATGGATACTACTCTTTATATTCTGTCTTTTTATAATATTCGTGCGACAGTTCTCAGACTATTCAGACTTCCCATTGCAATATTAGCGCTCTTGTACTACATACTAGATTTTGGGGTTGTAATAATTAGATATTCAGATTTGGTTCTTTAAGTATTTATGGCAAGACTTTTTTATTTAAGTATCCTTATAAAAAAAGGGCAGTTCGGTGCACTAAGCTTCTGCTATAGCAATAGCACGAATCCTAAGCTACGGCACGTTAAAGAATGGTTCCATGAATCATGGGTGGATCAACACAGATTTCCCATCAGAGGACTACTATGACTATATCATCGTTTGCGCGGGGTCTAGGGAAGGGCCGGACCGGACCACAAGGGTCTATTGTACGCAGCCTTACCTTGCATTTCTACCAGAGATTGTTTCCACGGCTTGAACTCATGACCTCCTGGTCACATGGTAGCGGCTATTTAAGTATCCTTCTATTTCCGCTTATTCTTATCCTTTATGTTATTGTTTGGGATGGGGTTTGCCTACCGGTGGGAAAAGTGTAGGGGTCGTGACATCTGGAGCCGAGGATCTATTGGGAACAACCTTTCTAGCTTTTCAAGGCAGGAGAAAGTCTGCGTACACTCTGCCCTTCTCAGGCTCCACTTATGAGATTAAACTGAATTTGTTATTGTTGTTGCTAGATAATTATATTATATGTACTTATAGGTTAGAAATAAGTAATGTGATATGTGTGTTGCCTAATATTTCTTTGTAAATGATGTTTTTCGTGGGTTCCCTTGTGACGCCTGACTGTTTCGTCATGACTAAATTCTTGTGTTAGTTGTACGGATGGTATACCAGATATTAGCATCCAAATAGAAGAAACACACAAGAAAATATAATGAAGTAATTTGGAAATGAAATACCAATACAAAATTGGGCAAAAGTTTATCCATATCGAATATTTACACCAAGTGAATAAATACATTATACTTGTCTTCATAACTATGATTAGTACTAAAATAGAGTTAAATAATACACATTCTTCCTTTAACTTGTCATGACTATTGTAAATTAGTATTGTTTTGTGTAAATATTTGATGGGGGTAAATTTTTACTACAAAATTGAATACATGACTGAATTTATTATCTTGTTTATGCAATGGAACCAAAACTTAGTAGTAATACTCCTGAAATAGTTTGTGATGGGGATTTTCGAATAGTAATTTTTTTAAATAGCAGGATTTAGAATAGCTCAAATAGAAAAAGAAAAGGAATTGCTCATTAACAACAACAACCCAGTGTAGTCCCAAAAAATAAACGTTGAAACTTTAGGTTTTAATTAATTGTTACTTAACGAAAGGAAATGAACCCCAGCAAAAAAAAAGTTTTGTTTTGAAACTCTTTGAGTTTATATTTTTTGTTACTTAGTAAACAAATTGAGTCCCAACATGAAAACACTTTTCTTTGGAACTGTGGACATTGATTGTAATTACAATGTTATTCAAAGAAAAAAACATTCCATGTGATAAACTCAAATAGGTATATTTTCGTCTTTATCCGAGTTACTATTATTTAGAATTTGATACATTTATACATTTAATTGTGTTAAATAAGGCAAGATACACACAACATTCACGTGTCGTCACAATCGACACAGGAATTCTCTCTAGTTCGAATGGACGAATTTCCAAACGTTTCTGCATATTGCAAGAAACTCAAGGAGTTGGCGGATCAACTCCGTAATGTTGGCGCACCGACAACAAATAATCGTCTGGTTCTACAGTTGGTTGTCGGCCTTTCGGAGGCCTATAATGGGGTTGGAACTCTCCTTCGTCAAAGCAACATTCTTCCTGACTTCTATCAAGCCCGCTCCATGCTTACTTTGGAAGAAACCGGTTTGGCTAAAAAGGCGGCTACCGGTGCAAGCCCCATCGTCATGGTGGCGTCCTCCCCAAGTGGCGGCAAGAATAATCGCAAGAATAATAACAAAAACCGCGGGGGCAAACGCAGCGGTTCTGGTGGTCAGCAAGCAGGCGGTGGGTCCCATCCAGGTAACAATGGCCCACTACCCCCCTAGGCCCAGCAGTGGGGCCCATGGCAGTGGGGCTGGGGCAGTGGGCCGTGGGCCAGCAACCCTTATAATCAAGCAAAGAATTCCAAGCAGCCGGTGGGGCGGCCAACGATTCGTGCCCAACAACCAAAGCGGTGGTGGCCCACCGGCCGGTGGCCCGGCGAAGAGCAGCCCGGCAGCCTACGGCCCAGCTCAGTCCCAGTCTGGAATTCTTGGGCCCCGACCTCCGCAAGCCCATCATGCAGCAGGCCCCACTAGACCGATATCGAAGCCGCAATGCTCACGTTAGGGTTGACTCAACCGGACCCAAATTGGTACATGGACACCGGGGCCACTACTCACATGACTTCCGAATCAGTTACTCTCTTATCTTATTCCAATTTGAGCACTCCTCGAGGTATAATTGTTGGTAATGGCAACTCTATTCCAATTCAGGGTTATGGTCAGAAAACGTTGTCTCCCCCCAATCCACCACTTATCTTGAAAAATACTTTACATGCCCCCAAATTGATTAAAAATTTAGTGTCTGTCAGAAAGTTCACCACTGACAATTCGGTTTCTGTTGAATTTGATTCTTTTGGTTTCTCTGTGAAGGATTTCAAGACGGGGAGTCATCTCATGAGGTGTGATAGTAGGGGGGATCTGTATCCTATCATGCTCGGTTTCAGTCCATCGAGTCAATCCTGGCCGTCAGCTTTTGCAGCCATTTCTCCTTCCGTCTGGCATGCCCGCCTTGGTCATCCGGGCTCTTCTATTTTATCAGTTTTAGATAAAAATAGCTTAATTTCTTGTAAGGGTACGAGTCGTACTCAAATTTGTCAATCTTGTTCATTAGGAAAAAGTGTTAAATTGCCTTTTGTGGACTCAAATTCTCATACTTCACAGCCTTTTGATATTATCCATAGCGACTTATGGCCATCTCCTGTTCTAAGTTCATTAGGTCATCTATATTATGTTCTATTTTTGGATGATTACTCTAAATTTTTGTGGACGTTTCCAATTGCCAATAAATCTCAAGTGTTTTCTGTCTTCATAAAATTTAGAGCATTCATTTGAACACAATTCGAAAGAGAAATAAAGAATATTCAATGTGATAATGGGAAAGAGTATGACAATAGGGAGTTTTGGGAGTTCTGTCATAATAATGTGATAAATTTTCATTTTTCGTGCCCTCATACATCGTCTCAAAATGGGAAAGCCGAACGCAAAATTCGTTCCATAAATAACATTGTCCGCACTATCTTACTTCATGCTTCCGTACCCCCGTATTTTTGGCATCATGCTCTACAAATGGCAACATATCTACTTAACATAATTCCGTCCAAAGGTCTGACATATTCTTTCCCCCTCCAAATCCTATTTAATAAGAACCCTTCTTATTCTCATCTTAGAATTTTTGGGTGCTTGTGTTATCCGTTATTCCCATCCGCCACAATTAACAAACTTCAGGCTCGGTCTACCCCGTGTGTACTTTTGGGTTATCCGTCTAATCATCGTGGTTATAAATGCTTTGATTTATCCTCCAAGAAAATCATTATTAATCGCCACGTCATTTTTTATGAAACCCAATTTCCTTTTGCGAAAGTTCATACTCCCAAGCCTCGGTCATATAATTTTTTGGATGAACAAATATCCCCGTATATTATTCGACATTTTTCGGACATCTCCCGCACCCAAAATCCTCCAGCGGGCCCACTGCCCGCTGGACCCACTGTACCGTGCACTGTTCCGGCATTCGGATCGGTCCCCAAAGAATTGGGCCGTCCACCCACTTCCGGAACCGGTCCGATGATAATTCAGTTACCGATTTGGGCCGGGAAGAAAGCCCACCGCCCGCCGCCATCCGTCCGAGCCCGTAAAATTCCCTCAATTCATCCTCGAGTTATAGACCGGTCACTCGTAGTCAACGGGGTATTTTTACGCCTAAAAGACATTTTAATTTACATTCTGCTATCTCTAAATCCCCATTGCCCCGCAATCCTGTGTCCGCATTAAATGACCCTAATTGAAAAATTGCTATGACTGATGAATATAATGCTCTTATTGATAATAAGACGTGGGAGTTGGTGCCCCGTCCATGTGGTATTAATGTTATCAGGTCTATGTGGATTTTTGCTCATAAGGAGAATTCAGATGGGTCATTTGCTCGACATAAGGCGCGACTTGTGGGTGATGGTAAGACTCAGCAGGTTGGGATAGATTGTGGTGAGACATTTAGTCCGGTGGTCAAGCCGGCTACTATTCGCACTGTGCTTAGATTGGCTCTTTCAAAGACTTGGCCTATTCATCAATTGGATGTCAAGAATGCTTTCCTACATGGTGACCTCAAAGAAACAGTCTATATGCATCAGCCGTTGGGTTTCAGGGATCCTAACCGTCCGCATCATGTCTGTTTATTGAAAAAGTCCTTATATGGGCTTAAGCAGTCTCCACGGGCCTAGTATACGAGGTTTGCTGACTTTGTTTCGACTATTGGGTTCACTCACAGCAGGTCAGATAATTTCTTGTTCATCTACCACTGTGGTTCGTCATTGGCCTACATTCTGTTGTATGTGGATGATATCATCTTGACTGCCTCTTCCGATGCCTTGCGCCAGTCTATCATGGCCATGCTCACTTCTGAGTTTGCTATGAAAGACTTAGGGCCCTTGAGTTACTTTTTGGGGATTGCTGTCAAATGTCATTCAGGTGGTTTGTTTTTGTCTCAACGAAAGTATGCTGCCGAGATCATAGAGAGGGCCGGGATGTCATCCTGTAAGTCCACTTCCACTCCCGTTGATGCAAAACCTAAGCTTAGTGCCGTGGCAGGTGCACCATACGAGGACCCGACCCGCTATCGCAGTCTTGCAGGGCCCTCCAATATCTTACCTTTACCAGACCAAATATTACGTATGATGTTCAGCAGGTGTGTTTATTCATGCACGATCCCAGAGTTGAGCATATGAATGCAATCAAACGCATCATTCGTTATATTCAGGGGACGCTGGACTATGGTTTGCACTTGTATCCTTCATCTACATCCACACTTGTCTCGTACACAGATGCGGATTGGGGTGGTTGTCCAGACACCAGACGGTCTACGTCAGGATATTGTATGTTCCTTGGAAACAACTTGGTCTCATGGTCTGCAAAACGCCAGGCGACTCTATCCCGCAGAATATCGAGGGGTAGCTAATGTGGTCTCAGAATCATGTTGGTTACGTAACTTGCCTTTAGAGCTTCATTGCCCCATTCAGAAGGCAACCTTAGTATATTGTGATAATGTTAGTTCCATCTACCTCTCAGGTAATCCGGTTCATCACCAACGCACTAAGCATATCGAAATGGACATTCACTTTGTCCGTGAAAAGGTTGCTCGGGGGCAGGTACGCGTATGTCATGTCCCGTCAAGATATCAAGTTGCAGACATCTTTACAAAGGGTCTTCCCTCGGTACTCTTTGACGATTTTAGGGACAGTCTCAGCGTTCGAAGACCGCCCGCTATGACTGCGGGGGTGTGTTAAATAAGGCAATATACACACAATATACATGTGTATATTGCCTTATATGGCCTCTCGGATTCAGCCATAAATGGTGGCTCTCGGTTTTAGACTTATATGGTAAATAGACAACGTAAGAATATTGTATATTAGGAAAATATATGTGTAGTATATTGTAATGTATTTGTTACCTAAATTAGGAATATACACTACCATAATTGTAGAGTTAGAATTATGGTAGAATAAGATTTTAGAAATAGAATAGGAATATTCTGTATCTTATATGTACCTATTCAAGTAATGAAAATAATCAATGGGATTATTTTCTTTGAAATTGAAAATTGAAACCAATAATATTGATAAGTAGGAGTCCTTGTCTCCTGCTAATTCAAAGTTAGAAAAAGAAAATAAAAGGAAATAAGGAATTACGATGGTTTTAGGATTTTACTTTGCAGTTGAATTATGAAGTCTTAAATATTAGGAAAAGTTTTGAATTTTTTTATCCAATATGAAATTATGTTTTAGAGAAAAAAATAACTTAAAAGGGCATAAAAATTGTTCAATATTTGAAAGATATTTTGGTTAACCAACATTTATATTCATGTTATTATAATAACTAGTCTATATAAACGTGCGGTAACACGTTATTTCAAGACAATCTCAATCATAGTAAAAAATATTAGATAATATTATTTATAATTATATATATTTATTTTAAGAGTTACAAAAATATTGAACTTTAAAATTTTCTAGAATAAGACATCGATTACCCTCTCTGTCCCAATTTACATGACACACTTTCATTTACAATTAGTCTAAAAAAGAATGCTGCATTTTCGTATTTGACAACAATTTAACTTTAAACTTTATCTTTTAGAATTACCAAGATGATAACTTTGTTAGAATCAGCTTCAAATTAGGCATAGTTGCCGGCTAGCAGTGGATATTTAATCTAATATTCCTGACGTTCTTTTAGATGTTGAAGTGTAAGAAGTATGTTAAAACAATTATAGTGTCCAATTCGAATTCGTTTGCTTTGAGGAGGATATTACTCACGTTAACTTAATATGTTATTTGTGCATGAACAAGAATAAAATATTAATTAATCAAGGATTTCCTTATTAAAAAAGATTATATCTTGAATACAGTTTCATAATCTTAGTTGATTTCAAAATTCTAATTATTGGAGAAAGTCCTAAACATTACGATTCTTTTCAATGACAAATAATATTTATATGATTCTTAAAGGTATAAAAGTCATTCAATATTTAAAGAATATTTTGATCAATCAATAATTGTATTCGTGCTTTTAAAATAACTAGTCTCTATATCCGTGCGTTGCACGAAAAATGCATACCGATAACAATAAACAACAAGAGGATAAAGGGTAAATATCGGCTTTAAAGATTAGTTCAGTAGAATAAAAAAGAAAACAATATTTACCTCTCGATCACCATTTGTTCCTCTTTCCCAGTCTCCTTGATCCGTTCCTTAATCAGTAAATACTATTGCATTTAGCGATAACATTTGTGGCATGAATTAATTAGATATCTGAAAAAAAATTAAAAACAATCAAATCATTAATTAATTTGCACATCTAACCATATACAACCTTAATCTAAGTAGATTAGTAAAAAAATAATGCAGTGTACTTTAAAAAGAATAAAATCTGAAAAGAGAAAACTATCAACAATTGTCTCAAGGAGTTTTTCGTTTTCTATTCATTGATGAAATTCTTTATACATAGAGAACCTTTCTAATCCTAAGAGATTTTGTTTTTTTCTCCATGCATGATGACGTATTGGAGATTAACACAGAAACTCATAGATAGTAAAGGTTAATAATGAATAAAAAGGTATTGTGTAAAAATTATATGTCGTGTCCGATGTCATATACCTTTTATTGTTATACTTGAAATTAAATTATACCTTTTATTGTTATACTTGAAATGCTAGAAGTGAAATCATATGTCGTGTCCGATGTCATATAATTGTATATTACCATATTTTAGATTCTTAAAATAAAAACGTCTTATTATTTAAGTTTTCGTTATTGCACAGGACTATACATTGAGATTGTATCTTGTCGCAGAAAAGATGACACGGCAAAACTTTCTTCTGCAACTCATCTTTCTCCCAATTTTAGTAGTACTTGACTTTGAAGTCTCAATAACAATTTTATCCTACATAAAATTAGTTTTTAAACTTTTTAAAGGGTATAAAAATCATTCAATATCTTAATCTTATTTTGATTAACCAACATTTATGTTCATGCTTTTTATAATAATAGATATAGATATAAATACAGATATAGATATAGATATAGACTAGTCGCTATGTTCGTGCGATGCACGAATATATCTTGCATCAAATGCTATAAAGTGCATACTTAAAATAATAAACTTTCAATTTATATATATTCTAAAAATAATTATCAAGTATTACTATTTTATTCATTTTTTTCTCTGTGGGATAGATACATAAAATTAATTATTCTTAAGGGAAAATTTATGAAAGAAGTTAAAAGATAGATATAGATCAAGCAAGATATAGTTCCATTAACATAGTGTTACTTTGTCTTAGAATGTGTACAATAGTATTTAGTCATATTTAGTCTTATGTAATTATGTTAAATATAGGATCCTTATTGTACAAGGATTTCACATTGTATATTTTCCGGCAAGCATTCATAGCGGAAATTAATCACGATGGTTTTTCGTGCAATGCGCGGCGAAGCACAACAGGGGGCGGGCTCCCGCCGCGTCCCGGACCCAAATGGCCCCTTCAAAGAACCCAAAGCCCTATCGCAGGCCCAACCGACGGGCCACAGGTAGGGCCAACTTTATTCGGCCCATGTCCCTACAGCCCAGCTGGGAACCTTACAGACAGGCCTCGGCTGTCAAGCCTAGTGGCATGTAGCCCAGCATCGGCCCAACAGCATGGGACCGACACCACCAGGCCACAGCTGACAGGCCCAACATCCTGAGGCCCATCCGTCTGTCCCAGGCCCATCCCAAGCCAATTTGGGTCAGGTTTTTGGCACTTTGCCCACTCAACTGCTCGATAATGTATGGTATATGGACTCGACCGCCACGTCTCATCTCACCAACAATTCTGGTAATCTTCCTCAATTGCGCAAGTTACAAAATCCACAATCTATTATGGTCGGTAATGGTCATCGCATTCTAATTCAAGGATTTTACCACACTTTTACCCCACTTCTCTCTTAAAAATGTCTTTTATGCCCCGAACATCATCAAAAAACTAATATCTATTAGAAAATTCACCACTGATAATTCTGTCTCAATTAATTTTGACCCATTCGGGTTTTCCATAATGGACCTATGTACCGGGAATCTTCTGACACGGTGCAATAGTGAGGGGAACCTCTATCCTTTCCTACCCACGTCCGTTGTCAGTTCTACATCTCCCACCTCTCTAGCTGCCCTCATCACTCCTCCCACTGCTCTCGCAACAATATCTTCATCAACGTGGCACAGTAGACTTGGTCATCCGGGTGCTCATGTTTTTTATTCTCTCTGAAACCGAAATTTAATTCACTGTAATAAAGAGAAATTTCCCCACCATTGCTCCTCATGTTACCTAGGGAAACATGTCCGACTACTATTTACGCCTTCTATTAGTATTACTTTCTCTCCCTTCAATATTTCATGCCGATGTATGGACTTCTCCTATCACTAGCAACCTAGGTCACAAATACTATTTGGTGTTTCTGGCTGATTTCTCTCATTTTCTTTGGGTCTATCCGCTTAAACTCAAATCTCAGGTATTCTCCAAATTTGTTGAATTTCGTACAATGGTCAAAATGCAATTTGAGAAAGATATCAAATCATTTCAGTGTGATAATGGTCGTGAATTCAATAACTTTATGTTTCATAATTTCTGTGCTGCTAATGGCATAGTTTTTCATTTCTCATGCCCATATACCTCCCCTCAAAATGGTAAAGCCGAAAAAATTCTTCGTACCATTAATAACATCGTCCGTACCCTTCTGTTTCATACGTCTCTCCCCCCCCCCCCCCCCCCCATGTTTTGGGTATATGCATAAAAAATGGCGGAACATATTCTTAACATCTTACCTACCTGTGCGATTTAAAATAGAACACCCACCGAAATTCTCTACCGCCGGACCCCTAACTATGATCACCTTCGAATTTTCGGTTGTTTGTGTTACCCAAATATGACATCCACGGCCCCCTACAAACTAGCACCTCGTTCCACTCCGTGTGCATTCCTAGATTTTCCGTCAAACCATAGGGGATATTTGTGTTATGAACTATCCACCGATAAAATTATAATCTCACGCCACGTCACCTTTGTTGAATACGTATTCCCATTCGACAACATTAAAAAATTCCAAGTTAATGATTATCAATTTCTCGATGATTCGGACACATCACCGCTTGTCCACCATACTCTCCAGTATGCTACCACTATTTTTGGAAGTAGCTGACATTGTTCGGCCACCGTCTGCCACCAACTCCATTGGTCAGCCACCGTCTGCCGCCAATTCCACTGGTCAGACATTGTATGCCACTACTAGCAGCCCATCTGCACTGTTACAGCCACCACCGACTGCCATTTCCACCGTCGGCAGTTGGTCGGCTGCCCCACTTCCACCAGTTCTCTCATCTCACACTCTCCGGCTATCTCAACCGGTAAACCCAGTGTCACCACCACCCATTCTCGGCATTCTAGTCACCCAGTCCTCCACCACTGTCACGGTAACCCCGACCCCAACCGAATTACCTACACCGATGCCAAAATTATCACCGGTGCCACTATCATCAACATATAATCTCACCGGTACCCAGATCGATATACTCACACCACCTAACCAACGTCCCAGCCCCACCCCACCATCGACGTCGTACCACACCATCCATAACCCAAATAGCGTCGACCTAACCCGATCGCCACCTCCACCATACCAGATGTCAAACCCCGAATCCCCATTACTAACACCCCAACTCGTCGACCCCAGTAACCAGCACCCAGCCTCGTCAAACAGTAAACAGATCCTAGCCACACACAATACCCCTGCCCCACTCACCGAATGGAAACCCGTGCCTAACACGAGATTTTCAAACCCAAAGTCCAGTTTAACCTGTCCACCCAAACCATTTCCCCAATTCTCAAAACCCCAAAATTAGCCAAACTAGACCCTAATTAGAATCCGACCATGTGTGAGGAATTTAATATATTAACAAAACAACATACTTGGGATTTGGTTCCTCGATCGGAGGGGGTGAATGTGATCCGATGCATGTGGTTTTTCATCACAAATACAGAGACAATGGTGATCTAGAGAGGTATAAGGCGAGACTTGTGGCTAATGACATTAATCAGCAAGAGGGTATTGGTTGTGGTTAGACGTTTAGTCCAGTTGTTAAACCGACTATCGTTCGTACAGTTCTGAGCATTGCTATGGGTAAGACGTGGACAATTCATCAGCTTGATGTCAAAAATACATTTTTACATGGTGATCTGAAAGAAATTGTTTATATGCATCAGCCGCCTGGTTTTGTCCATCCTGCAGCCCCTCAATATGTATGTTGTCTTCGTAAGTCACTTTATGATTTGAAACAGGCCATTCGAGCGTGGTATGATCGCTTTGCTCGGTACATTATGCATATTGGCTTCGTCTACAGCAAGTATGATACGTCTCTATTTATTTTTCATCGGGGTAGTAGCATTGCTTATTTATTGTTATATGTGGATGACATTGTGTTTACTGCCTCTTCTGATTTGTTGAAAAATAAGATTATTACATTGCTCAAAACCGAATTTGCTATAATTGACTTGGGGAAATTAAGCTATTTTTTGGGGATATCAGTGACTCGTTCTGCAAATTCTATATTTTTGTGTCAGCGTAAGTATGCAGAGGAGATATTATACATGGCTAAAATAGCAAACTGTAAGATAATGTCCACTCCGGTTGACTCCAAATCAAAGCTTAGTGTCGTTGACGGTCACCCTGTGTCTGATCCTACCCTTTACATGAGTCTCGCAAGTGCACTACAGTATCTTACTTTCACCAGGCCTGGCATTGCTTATGTTGCTCAGCAGGTATGCTTATTCATGTATGCCTCAGGGAGCCTCACTTTACTGCCCTTAAGCATATCATTCGATATGTTAAGGGCACACTGGATTATGGATTGCATCTATACCCCTCAGCACCGACCAGACTGTTATCATATATGGATGCGAATTGGGTAGGTTGTCCAGACACGCGATGATCCACCTCAGGATATTGTGTATTCTTGAGGGATAACCTAATTTCTTGGTATGCCAAGAGACATGCCACATTATCCCGTTCGAGTGCAGAAGCAGAGTACAGAGGTGTTGCTAATGTTGTTGCTGAGATCTGTTGGCTCCGAAACCTTCTTTTGGAGCTTCAGTGTTTATTGCGTAAGCATCTTTGGTTTATTGTGATAACATATCTGTCATCTATCTATCTCATAATCTGGTTCAGCATCAGCGAACCAAGCATATTGAGATGGACATCTACTTTGTTCATGAGAAGGTTGCACTCGGTCATGTCAAGGTATTGCATGTGCCCTCTTTTTATCGGTATGCAGATATATTCACAAAATGTCTTCCTAGACAGCTATTCCTTGACTTCAGATCCAGTCTTAGCGTCCGGCCTCCTCCCACTCAGACTGGGGGGGTGTCTTAGAATGTGTACAATAGTATTTTGCCATATTTAGTTTTATGTAATTATGATAAATATAGAATCCCTATTGTACAAGAATTTCACGTTATATATATTTTGTATTAATGAGAAAGACTCCCCAAGGAAAATTAATGTTGGATATGTGAACCAATACGTGAAGTAAATAAATATTACAAGTGTTCAAAAGGATAAACAAATAGGCAATTCAGAACTGCCGCAAGCTTGTTGAGTCTTGAATCTTGATAACCTGAAATCAAGAAACACTAAATCTGGATTGTTACAACTGTGGATGAGTCGAGAGATGGCTCTCTTTCTTTAAGACAAGATTGCCCGGTATATATGCTTTTACGTTAATGGGCAATAGTGTCCCAAGATAAAACAGCAACTAATCAACACTACAAAGCAAATAGGTTGATTCTGATGAAGAAAACAAACACGAAACGACTTGCTGAAAAATGGAAAATGAAGGAAGAATTTTCTGTTTTTGTCCCAACGTTTCTGCTCACGTTTTGGATTGACTTTCTGTTTTGTCTCTGTGTATATATGTTGTCTCATTTTTTTGTCTCACATTCTGTGTGTCACATAATTGAGCAAAAAGGCTCCAATATATAGCATAAGGGAGGGACTCTTCAACTGCCAAATAATGGTTGTTAATGGTCATTGTAGGAGGGAGTAATTCATCAATTACTAGCCAAGTAATGGTTGTTTAAGGCCATTAAAGGAGGGTTGTTTATGGAGGAGTTAATCAGCCAAGTAATGGTTGGTTAATGCTCCAAAATCAACCCCAACGGTAGGCAGAAACTTTCTGCCTTCCGTCGTTCCTAAATTCATCTTTCCAGAAACTCCAGGGACCAAATCGTAAATATTAAACAATTTGGGGGTCTATCAGAAGAAGCCCAAGGCCCAAGGACCAAGACCCATAACCCACGACCCGAGCCCGGACTGGACCAGACAAGATGGGCGGGCGGCGGCGGCGCGCGTGTGGGCCTAGCCTTGAACCCAAGCACATCTAGGTCCTCCCTCCTTCAAACACATGGGTTACCCCTTGGGGTCCCAAACCCTTAGCAAATTTTAAGACTTATAAAGAGAGCAATTCTTCCTTTTCCTACCGATGTGGTAGATTTGTCCCACACCATATTTCCATGCCTCAAACACTTTACTTCGTGGACCAATATCTCTTTCATTTCTCAATGAAATTTGACGATTCTTAGCCCTACGATCATCTACTCACTCGGTAGATTATGCACATGTAAAGAGACAAAGCCTCCAAAATACGGAACCCTAGTGTTTAAGTCATTAAATACGGGTGGACGCACTTCCCCACCAAAGGCAAATTTCTAACAATCCCCTCTTGAAAGAGATTTTGGCGCACACACAAGGTGCCTACTTTCAGCAATCTTTCAGCGAAAAGATATTGCATCAGGAGAGGTAGCTTCTGCTTTGAACCTTCCCTAGTTGAATACCATCTGACTTACTTACTGCGCGGTGAACGTGATGTCTTGAACCGTCAGTGTTTAGTGTAAGCCAAGACAATGATACCAACACAATGACTCTCTTTATTCATTTTCTTCTTATTATTTTATCCGTTGTGGCCGTGGACACACTTGGATTCTTAAGTGCGTTCATTTGAGGCGGCCTGTCCTCACACTTAAATAGGTGATCTCCTACAAAGTATCCTGCTATATCCCACTTCACAAGTGTTAGGAATCATTAAAAGTTTCCCCAACTTTAACCTCAACCGTTTGAGGATCGTTAAAGGTTTGGAATCTTAACCTTTACCCACCATGCAGGTAGCACTTTAATATCTATCGCGGGAACATCTTTGGATTCATGTTTCACTACAGAAATCATCATCCGAAAGTGCTCTTGCTTCCACCGAAGCGCTCAACTGAACCTTTTTCAGCTTAGTTTTCCCATTGAACCAAATTATTGGGATCTCCAGTCAGTATGGTTGGGTTACCACCGCAAGGTTCGTATTGTTTGGGTTTTAAGCCCATTCCCCTAGACAAGCAGAACACTTGATCTCCGGGTAGTTCCTTAGTTAAAAGGGTCTGCTATATCCTTTGATTAGTAATCAAGGAAGTGACACCCGTGATGATCAACTGCCATACGATTTTATGTCTCCGACAAATCCTGACAGATATGTCCAGATGCCATCATCTGTGTCCTTCCTGAAGCCGACCGGCTAGCCACAATGCATAACTGCTGAAGGCACGTGTTTCTCCTAATAAGGGACGTCCTCTAAGGAATCGTGAAGTTACTCAACTTCTTTCATGCTTTGTATAAACCGATAAACTCCGATTCCATCATGAATCGGCCGATGCAAGTTTGCTTAGAGGTTTTTCCAAGACCCACCATACACATTTACTTGTGGTTTTGGTGTTCTTCACATCTGATGTCCAGTTTGCATCACTGTGTTCTCCCAGAACCGCTGGACATCCAGAATACTATAATCTGTAGATAAGCGAATATTTTAGATATCGTCATATCCGACTCAACGCCTTCTATTGATCAATTATTAAAATTATCAGTGAACCTTAGTTCAACTGATCTACTTTGTAGGCCGATACCAGGTCAGTTGTAGTGTGTAACATACATTGAACTACATGTGACCTGCGCATATCACTCCTTGTATATGGGTGCACCATGATTTCAATCAGTTATATGATTCATATCCATTGGTGGCTTCAACGAGACTGTCAACTATCTCACAACTGAGTTTGGAGTTAGATTAGTCCGTTAGATGTCTTAGAAATCCAATTCCTAAGATGTCATCTGTGATACCCATATCTTTTGTTTCAATATAACTTCCACTCTCAGACTGTTGGTTTTCCAACTGTTGGCTTTCTAACTTCAAAGTCAATGTTTCTGTGGTCAGATTCATTATTTCTGTTTTATCTAAAACTTTCAGGACCAAAATGTAAACATTTCAGGGACCAAAATGAAAGTTTAGGAAGAAGCCCAATAGTCCAGCAAACCAATTTTGATTCTCCCTTCCAACTCTCCGGTTAGGAAGGCTGTTTCAACATCCATGCCACGTAAGACTACAATGGCCCTGGATGTTAAGCTATTCACAGGGAAGCACATGTACAAGTAGCCGAGGCCTTATACTCGTCGGTAGATCCATCTACTTTGTACTCACTTTTGAGTATCCTTTTTCCACAACCCAAAGGTTTTTTTCCTGGAGGAAGATCAACTATTACACAAGTATGGTTCTATGTGATGGAATCTATTTCTATCTTTGTAGCTTCTTTCCAAAGCAGCGCTTTTGGAGATGATAATTATTTGTTAATTGTCCATGGTTCATTCTCAACCATACAAGCTAGAAGGCCTGGAACAAGTCTTTGTCCCCTCTTTGCTCTGTCTCGGTTCAACATCTAGAATCCCTGAGTTCTGTAGATCTTGAATATTAAGTTCCGGATAGACAACAACTTCCGAGTCCTGTAGATATGGAACGTCTAGTTTCGAACAGTCAGGCCCTCGTGGGTTCTTGTTAACCTCGAGCAATAACTCCTTTTTCCTTCTCAAGGAAAGTTATCCTCAAAGAATTCATCATTCTTTGACACCAAGAGACGATAAGCACTACTATTATTTGCAGATCCAGTGGATATGCAATCTACAGTATTAGATCCAACTTGACCTGTTTCGGTATTCCAACTTCTACCAAGCCACCCCACATCACAATATTTGTATGTGAGATCCTTTCTATGTCTCACACGGAGGGTTATCCTTATCCTTATGCGGAGTTCTGTTGAGAATCGCATTAGCGATAAGGATTGCCTTGCCCCACATAATTTGGACGTACGGCTTTGCGCTTGGCTAACACCGTTGGACTGAGGTGAGTAATGAGCAGTCGTTTAATGAACGATGCTTCATATTCTCCCCTCTCTGTCACTACGAATTCCTCAATTCGTAGGCTTTTGTTCCCAAATTCATCTTTCCAGAAACTCCAGGGACCAAACTGTAAATATTAAAATATTTGGGGGTCTATCAGAAGAAGCCCAAGGCCCACGACCCACGACCCAAGCCCGGACGGGACGGGACGGGCGGGCTGCGGCGGTACGCGTGTGGGCTAACCTTGAACCCAAGCACGTCTAGGTCCTCCCTCCTTCAAACACATGGGTTACCCCTTGGGGTCCCAACCCCTTAGCCAATTTTGAGACTTATAAAAAGAGCAATTCTTTCTTTTCCCACCGATGTGGTAGATTTGTCCCACACCATATTTTCATGTCTCAAACACCTTACTTCGTGGACCAATATCTCTTTCATTTCTCAATGAAAATTTGACGATTCTTGACCCTACGATCATCTACTCACTTAGTAGATTATGCACGTGTGAAGAGACAAAGCCTCCAACATACGGAACCCTAGTGTTTAAGTCATTAAATACGGGTGAACGCACTTCCCCACCAAAGACAAATTTCCAACAATTAATACAATCCTACACTTTGCCTTGTCGAACAATTGCGATGTTTATTAAAAGTTCCAGTAAGAACATCTGATTTTCATTTTCTACCTACATAATATTTAAATTAGCGCAAGAAGTTTAACATTATTTTTTTCCCGAATTATAAGTAATATGTATACTCTAACTACCTGAGTATTTATATTCATGTATACTACGGTTTTCAATAGGATTACAACCTCTATACCATGCATATTGGCGTGGGTTGTTGCTGTCCAAAAGGGAATATAATTGGAGTCAATTTCTCAAATGGTTATTGAATTTGTAGAAAAGTCTCATTAAAGTAATTTTTGAATTTTTTCAGATAATAAGATCATCAAACTATGTCTTTGTTTTCAATAAAATAAATCAATTTATTTTTAAACATAAACCCCCTTAACCCATATATAAATTATCTATTACCTAAGCACAATTTTTCGATACGCATAAATTCTTGTTCAAATTAATATTTTTTATGTTTTCATAATGAAATTGAAATAGTCAATGTAATATTTCAAGCTATAAGAATAAAACAATATAATCATTCAAATTGTAAGTATGCTATAAGGTTTTTCTTTGTTATATCAACTTCTTTTGAACTATTTTTTGTTGTTCTATATATATATATATATATATATTAAAAATTAGAATACCATTTCTTTATTGGGAGCATATTTGGATAAATTTGTTAGAAGAAAAAAATCGTGCTAGATACCTACTTTGTAAAACTGTTTCATTTTCACAATCAGGTGTATATATGCTTTTTTAAAATATAAAATGTTTATGATTATTGTAATCCACTTATCTATAAAACTTAAATAAAATTAAATATTACAAGTACATCTCCAGGAAAATAAAAATAGTAAATATCTTCCTTTGATAATTGAAAATTTTATACATCTGAAAAAATTATTTACAATCAATTAAGTTAAGCGTTGCGCTCATTTCTACTATCATTCAACTGTATATTTTTATTATCTTCTTAGACATAATTTTGCAATATTCTGAAATTTTGTTCGAATTAATATTTCCCACATTTTAAAAATGAAATAAAAATATTCAAATGAGTTTTATAATTTAAAAATGGATTGAGGGGTCTTATGTCCAAAAATGGATTGTTTTACTTTTTTGAAATCATGAGCATAGTTAAATAATTTTATTATCTAAAAAAATTCAAAAATTACTTTAGTGGGACTTTTCTACAAGTTCAATGATCATTTAAGGAATTGACTCAATAGAATTGTGTCCTCCTAATCATAAAAGGTTTTACTTAGTATTAAGTTGCTTTATGGAAGAAATATTCAACTTCAAAGGGTATAGAAGTCAATCAATATTTGAAGAATATTTCGGTCAACTAATAGTTATATTCATGTCTTTATAACAATATAAATATATATATAGATAAAAATATAAATATAAATATAAATATAAATATAGATATAGATATAGATATATAGGCACCCGTGATCAGGTGATACAACAGTAGGCATAAAATGACCGCTGAACAATGTTAAGACACAATATTAGAAGGTGAATCAGTCAGTCCGCACTTCTGCTAATCTTCAGTGCTTCAACACATTAACAGTGATAATGTTGATTCTCCATATTTGATACGATTCCTAAAGCGAAACTCTAAGAATTAGATGCGATATTGAAAGAATAGAAGATTGATATCTTCAATGACATCCAAGGCAACCTAAACTATATGAAAGCTTAGACCTCAGTGGAATAAACTAAATTAAACAACAATCAAATGATAGGAGCAAGACACAAATATAGAAATCAATAGGCAACCAAAGGTATATTAAATTAAAAACCTCCTAAAGATTAATCCATACAAGCACCTATACTATAAGGATGATTCCACAAGTGAGCAACCTCATGTTAGAATCATCAACAAGATCTAATAATCAACCAAGTAATCCACCCTAATTAGCTATCACTCTAGTAATCACTATGCTTAACACTATAACTATCAACTAAGATAAACTACACTTATATGAGTTTTCATCAACATTCAATGTAAGCCTTCTCAAATGACTAAGGCATCTATTATAGAATTCTTATTAAAAGCTAGGCCCAAAAGTGACCAAAGCCTTCAAATTGCAAAAGTAGCCAAAATGGCCATCATCTCACGCCATACATGATCTGTGAATCGCAGATCATGCGCAGGATGTGTCTGCGGCGCACATTCAAATCGCAGACCATGACTGCTTCATCCCTGAGCTCTTCTTCACTCCAACTGATCATCCAGGCATGCTTTCTTATGTGGTCCCTCATGGGCCTCCAATGCCTCCATTTACATCAACATAACTTGTAAAGCTTGGAGTTTCTTGACTTGTTCTCGGTTGAATGATTTTGAGTGATTAGTGCTCTCCGATATCGTATCATCCTCCTCTTCTTGAAAAGGATTCATCCTCGAATTCGAACCTTGCAAAAATCAAGGAGAGATATACACAAACATGAGCCTCAAAGAATGAGGGTTAGAACAGTCAATAATAATTTTGTTCTCATGCCAAATATGTATAAACTTGTGGTACAACCATGTATCAATGATCACCAAGAATAAAATTTCCACATATGAGGCATCACGAAGTTGATTCCTCCAAATATCAAACGATGAAAAAGTAAGAAAACTAATGTATTTAAAGTAAGGAGGACGTGATGCCACATTGGTTCTAGATGACATGAAGCACATTCGATCCTCATTTCTCAAATAAGAGTGACCCTCCCGACGAAGAGGTGCAATATCCAAAATGAGACCAATAAAATTCAAGATCTTATTCTTGCACTAGCTCTACTCAAGAACGAGGTGACTATCCAATCATGACAAAGAAATATAATACTCGGCTCAAAGACTAGGATATCTCCCAAGTTAACATGCACACACACTTCACGTAAGCTCGAAATTAACTCAAGTAGCAACACAAGAAAATGATCATATGATGATTCAAGAGTGTTACTACCAGATAAGGAAACTATATGATAGGTAGTATTATATTTATGGTATGGCATACAACTGGTAAAGTTGTTGCCATGTGATCAAAAGGTCACGAGTTCAAGCCGTGGAAACAGTCTCTTGCAGAAATATAGAGTAAGGTTATGTACAATAGACCCTTATGGTCCGGCCCTCCCCAAGACCTCGCGCATAGTGAAAGCTTAGTCCACCGGACTACCCTTTTTTTTATCTACCACAACACAAATATTGCCATGTTTTCCCATAGCTTTTGGGGTACCCCTAACAAAGCCTATAGGATTGCTCATCTGAAGACCAAAAGGGTTGGGAAGAGAGATGTGCAAACCTTGAGGACGAGGTATTCCCTTTGGCACCTCCTCGAGAATCACATCATTATGTGCCTGAAAATGAAAAGATACAATACTAGGAAAAATGCTAGTATTTTGGTTAGCATCAAATAGAAGCGCTTCATATACGAGTTTATCCATGAAGTGCTCCTCATCCACCCCTTTCAAACAAGTACTAGGTTTGGTAATCATGCACATTTTAGGCTTCGCTTGGTTTGAGCCTTGTCCTCCTTGAACAATCAAGGCATTCTTTTCACGTTTCTCTATTTCCTTCCTCTAAACTCTCTCTCTGAGTTCCTTCATAACTAAAATCTTCATTCACTTGTGAGGGTGTCAATGGGGCAAGAGTGTCTTTTTGACCTTCAAATACAAGTGAGCACTTATTGTCCTTCAACTATGTTGGGCATCCCTCTCAAACTTTCAAGGCCTCTTGGGTAATACATGGCATTTTCGCATCGGTACAACATCATATAACATCTCATCCTCATACCATCCAATGCTAAATTTGATAATCAATTACTTGGTCACCTTCACTCACCATATTCATTGAACCATTGGAGTTTATAAGGACTAGGATGTTTTTGAGTGGGGAACTTTATATGTTAAACAAATGATTGGCTCACCGCATTTGTATAATTTCCACCATCAATAATCAAGGAACACACCTTGTCCATTATCTTGCATCTAGCATGGAACAAGTTTTCTCTTTGATCAAGCGCTTCCCTAGCTAGTGCACTCATGGCTCACCTTACAATAAGGGAAAAGTTTACTCTCTCCTCTATCCGCTCTTCATCATCACTCGTAGTTTCTACTTCATGTTCACTATTTTCCCCTTCATCATCACTACTTACTCCTCACTCATCTTCATCATCGGTTCGATACTCATCTCGTAGAACCACAATTGACCTTTGATTAGGGCACTCACTAGCAATATGTCCCCTCCATTGACATTTGAAACATTAAATTATAGAAGGACGATGAACATTAAGTTTAGCTCTGTTACCTCCTTTCGGTTGGTAGTCAACTTTGCTTTTGAGAGCTTGAGTAAAGCTTTGGGCTTCTTCCAAGTGGAAGAATTCCACTTGTTTTCCTCTATATTCCATGATGATGATGATGACACATTCTTGGCCTTGTAAGATTTCTCTGCTTTCAAGTTTGTTTCAACCTTAGTTGTATTATGAAATGCTTCTTCAAGTGTGGTATAGGATTGAAGCCTCATGGATTTGGGGATATCATGGGCTTCAAATTAGTCACAAATCGGATCATCGTGTAGTTCAAGTGATCTTCGATCTTAGATTTCAACCTTAAATTTTCAAAATCATCAGAGTACTCTTCAACACTCATACTACATTGCCTCAACATGTACACCCTCTTGAGAACACTTTGATAATAGTCGGGTGTCACATATCTTGCTTTCATGAGCTCAATCAACTCTTGCCAAGTTGGAACGTCAAATATATATATCGTTGAGCTCTCTCACGTTTCTTGGATTCCTACCAAATGGATGCATACCCCTCAATTTGAGTGAGGGTATACTTTACTTTCAACGCAATCCGAGATGTTGTTAGTAAGAAAGATCCTCTTGCTTTGCAACTTCCCTTCTAAGAATTCTTTCGGGCCACTTCAACCTTTGAACTTGGGAAGTTCCACCTTGATAGTATGCAAGTTGCGATCTTGGTCGCTTCTATCTTCACGACCTTGCCATCTCACCCAGCCATCTTGACCCTGCCATCTACCCCTATCTTCATGAACATAGGGCCTACACATACATCTTCGCCTACCTCATCCTATATGGCATCATAACCATGTCTCCCTACATATTGGGGCTCCTCCCACCATCTCTCCCGCTCAAACTCTTCAACTCCTTCATCAAAAAGACAATTTTGGTAAGAAGGTGGAAATGGTGCCGGAGAAGAGCTTTAGTAGTGGTGCATGTAGGGGTATGTGGGACACATTTGGTGGAGTGACTCTCAGGGTCACTTGTGGTGGGGGTTCCTCTTGGGGTGATCGATATAATTGGGGTTGGGTAAGAGGGTTGGTTGGCCTCACATATTCTGAGGTGTTGACATTTGAGTTAGTAGAGGGTGGAATAGATGAAGAAGGATTGGGGTTGGTTTATGGAAAGCATATCATAAGAAATTGCCTCGGGGTTATAGCTAGTGAGATATTGGGGTTCTGACTCGATTCATTTCCAACATTTGCATCACCACCATTCGATTGGGGAGTGTCCAACCTACTAGTTTGCTAAATATTCGCCAACCTAACATTGATACTTCCCATAATATTCGCCCTCATTCCACTCATCTGTGTGTTCATCCTTGCCAACTCCTTAAGTAAGAGAGTCATTGAGTCTTCTCCATCATGAGATTGACCTCCGGAGTTACCCATGGTACCTACAAAACTCAATAAACACGTTAGTAGCAAAGTTCCTCACGTCACTAGTGTTTGCACTCAAGCCTTACCTCATATGGTTCAACTAGTTTCTTCCGAAGTTGGTGACGAACCTCTAATCCATTCAAAGTCACACGGTTGCTAAGTATTGTGGAAGAATAGATTCTTGTTGATTAGAAAGACAGGCGACTCAAATTCTAAGGAATGGAGCCAAAAAATTTCAACGAAATAAAATGAGAAAAGCTTGAAAAGAATTTGAATGAAATGAAATGGGACTCAAGAACCAGTTAGCAAATAAATAATATCAATTACTTCTTGTTAAATAATTTAGAGAATCAAAGAAATGAAAAGATATGGATTCAGAAAGGAATTAGGATCACAAAACATGAAAAGCACAATCCCTAATTAGCTATCACTCTACTAATCACTAAGATTAACACTACAACTATCAACTAAGATAAACTACACTCATATGAGTTTTCATCAACATTCAATCTAAGCCTTCTCAAATGACTAAGGCATCTATTTATAGTATGCTTATTATAAGCTAGCCCCAAAAATGACCAAAATCTTCAAATTGCAAAAGTAACCAAAATAGCCATCATCTCACGCCAGACATGATTTGCGAATCACAAAGTGTCACATGTTGTGTCTGCGGCCCACATTCAAATCGCATACCATGACTGCTTCATCTTCGAGCTCTTATTCACTCTAAGCGATCATCAAGATATCATATGCTCTATTATGTGGGCCCTCAAGGGCCTCTGATACCTCCCTTTGCATTAACATAGTTTGTAAAATTTGGGGTTCCTTGACTTGTTCTCGGTTGAATAATTTCGAGTGATTAGTGCTTCCCAATATTGTATCAATATTTGTGCCATAAAATGTGCATATGAAAGTTTCCAATAACTGAAATTTCTATTATGTACATTGCATTTACCATTATTACTAAAGGGATATTTTGTTTGCATTTTAGTAATATACATATACCAAAAATTAATTATTTAAGAAAACCTTATATTGTGAAAACAGTACAATATGAACATTACAATATTCAACTAGTATGCTTAACAAGAATCGTTAGATTGTCGGCATTAGTTGCGTTAATTTAATCCCTTGTGGGATTTTCGGCTTTTGTGAATTTTGTTTCATAAAATTGGTTCTTAATTATGGGTTAATTTATTTTTAACCCGTTTCTATTAAACAAATAATCTGCTAAAAAGGTTTTTTTAAAAACATCTAGTATAACATAAATGAAAAGTAATATTAATTATGTGAATAATATTAGGAGAAATTTCAAAAAAAAAATACACTTCTCTAACTTACATTGCAAAAATATAATCCAAAACTTACATTACAAGTATATAACTCAAAAACATTTTTATACAATATTATACATTTATATACGAAAGACAAGTACTTATATACATTTATATACTATTATATAATTGGTACAAACATAGATCTGACTGATTTTAAATAAAAATTGCATTTTTATACAATACAAATACATTATATATATATTATATATATATATATATATATATATATATATATATATATATATATATATATATATATATATATATATATATATATATATATATATATATATATATATATATATAAGCGTATAAAAATATATAATAGTGTATAAAATATATCATATATATTATTATACAATATTATACACTATTTTACAAAAATTAACTTCATCTCCGTCCGTGCGTCTCTTATGAGATTTAACTCAAATCTAAACCAAATCACTCCTCTTGATGCAATCAATTGGACCAACACCTAATCCAAACAATAATAAATTCCAAAAGTCAAATTTCCGAAATCGAAGCTTTGAACGCCTTCAATGGTGGACTTCTATTTTTCAAATTTTCAAAAAGCCACCGCTAAAAACCCATCAAAACCGAAACCCAGAAATTGAATAAACCCAGTATAAAATCGTCGGAGAGAGTGAAAAAGACAAAGATATTAGAATTCAAAGAAGACGAGTTTGGTAGTGGTGATCCAGATGAATTTTAACTACAGAAAGATATACGATGAAGAAATTGGTAGTTGCCGGCGGCGATTTCTTCCCGCAGACTTCGACTCCTCACTCTCAGACCACTCACAACGATTGACGTCTCTGTTTATTTTAAAAGGCAGTGCAAAGAACATTTTGGGTCAATGTTTATAAAATTTTAAAAGATGGGCCTAATTTAATAGCATTGTTGGCCCAATCAGCATAATTATTCCATAATATTAAAGAACAGAGCTACTATGTCAAAATCTCTATTGGGGGTAAATTTAATCCAATATAAGGAAATAGTACATTTTTAATCCAACAAGTAGAAGAAGGGACAAATTGATCCAATAGATGAAAAAAGATTAATTTTGAGTCATTTCTAATCATTTTTTGTCTTTTTCTGGAAGAAAGTTTAATCTGTTTCCTTTCCACAAGGTATCTTACGAGAGTACCGAAGAATCTATTTGGTCGATACCATTCAAAAGTATATTCAATATCGTCTACCTAAGAAATTCATAGGAGTCTACTCCAATCACAATGGAAAATGAGAGTTTCTGAAATCGTATCAACTGCCGATCTTCCCCCCATCCAATTTTCTAGTTGAATCATGGGTTCAAATTCTCAAATGTTGTTACATAGCAATTCCCTAGTTTCAA